>JALIGW010000002.1:107120447-108320447 GCA_023053685.1 Diadophis punctatus similis
TAATAGTAAATCGGATGAATGGGAGCAACTATGAGACACAAATCTAAAATCCACAGCTTGAATATATAGTGAATATGACCAAAATAATGACTATGCAAGTTTGAGTATTTCCAACCATTTCTTTAAGCCAGATATTATAAAACACAAAAGAAGGCAAGAAGCAAGAAAGTCTAAGGAAGGCCTGATGTTTAAGCTGGGAAGTCTGCAGTTTGAAGTTAGTCTTGACATGGACTTTGTAAGTTTAATGTAGAGTCATTGTTAAGTGTTGTTAGATTACCAGCTTTTAACAATCTTTAGGGACAAAGGCAATGGTTGCTTCATCAAGCCTGTGAACAAAGTTACCGTGGCTTGGCAGAAGTCAGAAACAAGAAAATAATATAGTCTTCACACCAGTAAGGCTAGAGAGTCGTGTTAGATGGTACATTGTGTATCAACTCAAATTAAGTTAAATAGAATAGTATTATCTAAAAATGGTTATTGCCAATCATTTTGTCTGAAATAATTTCAGTCACCTGAATATAATAAGTGACAAAGCTCAACTTTTTGAACTAGCCCTGGAGGATGTTGGAATAAGAGAAAAAAAATTTTCACAGGGTAAAGAGGAGATAAAGGCATCATCCTGGAAGCAAGCCATAAAATGTTCCCAACGCTTATTTCTGCCATGGTTAAATGCCAGTGGGAAAGGTCCTCAGTCAGGAATAACTAATCAGTAATTTACTACCCTATTTAAATACAGAAGCCCTTTCCTGAGCTACTATTAAGTTTATTTAAAATTACTTGAGAGCAGGTCTTGTGTTTTACCAATATTTGAAATGGTAACATACTAGTTTTGAAAATGGCTTACAGCATAGATTCTAGTTAAGAAACCTGTATAATAGATTCTAGTTAAGAAACATGTATGATATAAGGATAGCAGTACTGGTGCTTGTGTAAAGAGAAACTTTGATTTTCTCTTCAATGCAAATTCATATATCTCTTCATTTGGAAGTGAAATAAGGTCACCCAAGAATCACACTTTTTGCAGGAAATAATAGAAATGTGTAGGAAAAATATATTTGTAGTTTTGTTAAAATAAACAGAAAGAAAGAATGTCCCTGGTTTTCAGAAATGAAATCTCTCCCTTATGAGGTTGAAATTCTTGATTTATACTGAATGCTGCTTTTAACACTCAGAAGTACCCATAGATAGGGTAGGGATTATCCATAAAGAGAAATACAGGATGTCAGCCAAATTGCATTTGGGCATCACTTTTCAAAGAATAAAACAATCTGCCTCAGAAAAGATTTCACAGCAGCCTTGCCTGTGTTATTATCCTCATAGCACAGGTTAGAAAGAGAGTAACGGGCTGTGGCTGAGAAATGGCTTATGTTATCTCTGCTGTAGGGTAAGAGTCTATGCGGCTGTAAAAAAAAGTGCCTCTACCTCAAAGACATTATGCCTGTCAGAACTGTTTTGAGAAATATAAGTATGATGGTAAGATAGAGGCCTAATTCTTGTGGCCATGAGGTAGACTACCACAGAAAACAAAACGTGAATAACTTTCACATCTGATCCATCAAGCTTTTCATAATGCTCTTATCCCAAATTAAAGATGAAGCTGAAAATCAGGACTAATGTATGATTTAAGAATTGAGAAATTTAGTATATACAGTTCAGGATAACTGACCCTTGAGCACTGAGGAGGCTAGGTATAGAAATGAACCGCAGACTAAGAACAGGGAAAATGATCTTAGTAAAGTTACTGGAAGCTTGTAAAAAGGTTGTGCTCCCAAATTAATGCACTCATTCTCCTTCTTCAGAAGAAGCTAAGTAGTAGGTTAGAAGATAAATGTTTTCCTTAACTCCTGGTGACTATATGGATTCAGCCTATATATTTCTTAGCAACTATATAGAAGTGATCTGCCACTGCTTTTGAGGGTCTTTTTAACAACATTCAAATTTAGCCTAAAACTGGTGCATCATATCCAAGTACTAATTGAATCCAACTTGCTTAATTTTTTTCAGGATTGGCCAAGGTCAGTTAGACGCAGTGCTGCCTACGCCATACATCTGAAATAATAAAACTAGCATTTCCTTTTTCTCACATCCCACCCCAAACTGCCAATATTCATTACCACATAAAAGAGCAACCATATTCTTTCATGCCTGAACAAGATTAAGCTGAGAGCTTTCCCCCATATTGCTCTCCAAAATGTTTCTAGGTTGAACAGGTTTTGCATGTGCTGTGGGATTGCTTACAGTGTGCACTAAGGATCACCAATTTTAAACCCACTGAGTGTGTACAGAAGGCCTTGTATACTGAATGGTTTCAGCACACACATCTTCCTCCACAATCCAGCACTGCACGCCAAAGGTATCCAGCCAGGTCCTTAGGTTATCTAATTTCCTCTTTTGGCAAGCACTGTGGAAGAGCTATCATTCATCCCCTCCAAACCACTGGCCCAAAGCTTTGTACACCAAACATCTTCCACTTGGGATGCTCTGGCTAAGCCTACTCACTCTGGAGCTGCACTTCAGTGTGCCCTGAAGGACTTCTTGGCTGAGTGACTTCAGCACACACTGTGGGCAATCCCAAACTCTCAGCTTGGGAGCACTTTAGCAAATGTTGGGGCAAAAATTTAAGAGATCCTGCTGTTGCAGAGCTGTCCTGAAGTGGCTTGAGATGAAGCAAATGGCTTCAGCGAGGAAAATCGGGTCATCTTCTTGCTTCAGTTAAGTGAATTACAGAATTATGTCACTTCCAGGACAGGAATGGCTTCACTGAAGCAAATCTAAGTTGCTTAACAACTGGCCCATCATCTGGTCTATTTTGATATTTGGTCATGGTTGTAAATGAGCAGTAGAGATCCACTTTCCAAAAGATATGCTGAAGGAACAGATAGAAAAGCATTCAATGTCTTTCCACTTGAAACTGGTATTCCTTGTGATTTGCATTTAGAAGTCTTCTAGTGATTTTTTTAAATCCCCAGTCATTTCAGTGTGATGTCTGGGAAAAGATATGCCAGCATCTCCTCTCCATGTGTTCAAGCAAAGTGTCTCATCTGGATTTCTAAAATGAGCAGGAAGTTGGACTCACTGCCTCCATGACTCTACCCATGATTCTTCCAAAGAGTGTGTCAACAGAGCACTCTGCTATATGGGTCTGTTTACAATTTTAAGCTACTGAATTCAATGGAGTCTATTTCCAGAAAGGTGTGTACTGTATAGTACACTGAAACTCTTAGCCAAATCAGGCAGGAGAGCTAGCACAGAAAACTCACATGAATGGTAAAGTGGATGTTTGGATCCTTGGATTACGGCTCCAGGTAAGAAAGTCTCATGAAGTTCCAACACTTCAGAGAAGGAGGAATTAGAACAAAACTACCTCCTGCACATTTCTCCACTTCATCATCAGGGCAGGTATATGGATGATTAAGCCCATATTTTTTCTCACCATCTGCTTCTTCTTTCTATTTATCTTACCACTTAGTAAAAAGGATAAACCATGATTTTATTCCATCTGCTATCTGAGTTTTTTTTGTTCAGAATATAGATGCTGACTGTGTGTCTCTGTTTTATTTATTTATTTCTCTTGGCTCTACCAGTCTTATTTCTAACAAGGCTGACTTTATCACCATTGCTGGACATGCTGTATTTCCATCTCAGTTTTGGCCTGCAACTCCTACAAGTCTTGTGGACAGATTCAGCCCACCATCAATCTCATATTATGGCCTGTTAGCAGGATGGCATCTCATCCTGCAAAAACAGGACGTTTAATTGATGTGTGTGTGTGTGTGTGTGTGTGTGTGTGTGTGTGCGTGTGTGTGTGTGTGTATACATGCATCACAATATAGGACTCTGAAGCTTACATCTGCGATGTAAGTTGCCTTGGCTGATTCTGAATCCAAGCATGAACAACATTTATCTCTGCAACTAAAATGCCCAATACCCAGTCTAGGCTCTCCTCCGCTATTACCATTGCTGTGCAGATCCTACAAATTAGAAAAGCCCCTGCTGAGTAAAATTAGGTATGGAGAAATGTAAGTAAATCAAAAGAAGACTCCCCCCTCTGTCTAATAATATTATTCCTTGAGGTCATCCAATGAACTTAATTATCCATGGCTTGAAGACAAACAAAAGATAGAATTATTCCATATAATTAACTTATTGAATTCATTGTCACAGCATGTAGCAATGACTACAATATGAGATGGTTTTAAAAGAGGATTAGTCAAATTCAGAGGAAACTGACCTATTTCAGACTAATTGTCTACCAAATCAAGTGCTTCTTATTCTGATAGACAGCAAGATCTCAGAGAAGGAACTGTCATATAACTTGCTAGAGACAGAATCTTATGTTACATCCTTTATATATTTATTATGAAATTTTACTTTTAATTCCTACTTGCCATTCTAAAGCATGCACGTGTTACATCTCCCAGAAAGACCATTCTTCATGCCCACTAGAACTCCCGTCAACTCTGACTTTTAAAATTTTTTAAAAATAAGTTTATTTTAAGAGAGCCTTTGATTTATAGTTGTCACCTTCTATTTTTATTGATTTTTAATTAGTTCTTTTATTATTTTATTTATGCTTCATTTATTACCTATTCTAATGGAAAATTAATTATACTGTGGATGTTTTATTATAGAGATAGTAATCTGCAAAAAAAACCTGAATGTGTGTGGGGGAAATGAAATGAATGAATGCATAAAAAATAAATTTTAAAACAAAAGCTGATGGACATCCTGTAAAACTTTAAGAATAACACTTAGTCTTTGTCTTAAAACCACAATTAAGACCAGAATTTTTGTTGCTAAGCAAGGCAGTTGGTTAAGTGAGTCACACACAATTTTATAACGGTTGTTAAGCGAATCATTGAATTAAGTGAATCACATGGTTGTTACGCAAATCCAGTTTCCCCTACAGACTTTGCTCATTGGAAGCCAGGTGGGAAGGTGACATGGCCCCATCAGATCCCAGTTCGGAGGAGGAGGAGGAGTTGGAACCGGGTGTCAGAATCCCAACAAGGTGACTTTGCCATTCAATGAGAAGGGGGAGTTTTGGGTTTGATGTATCAACATTGCTTGTATCAACTGAGGGTTTTACAACACATATCCTGACGCCAGGCATCTGGAAACCTCTTCATCTTGGGACATGATTTATGAGGGGCAATGTGGTGATGTTACTCGAATAGAGACTGGAAGAGGCTTTGGGAACCAGAGAAGATTACGTTTCCACGCAGTTGGTTTTCACACGTGTGTATTGGCCAAGGTTTACACTCTGGCTAATGGGGAGGGGTTTCTAAGCTTCAATGTGCTTGCTTTGCCTAAGGGTATTCAGATCTTGCTTTGAATGGCCTGTATTCACATCTACTTTTGATCTATTCAGCTCAGAAGTTCGTATCTTTCCAAGTTAGATGGAGAGACAAGCCTTACAAAAAGCAAGATCTCCAAAACGGTCAACCCAGAGAAGCAATTTCACTCTACTGAGGGGACCTTGCAAACCATGTCCGAGAAAAATAGAGAACAGGAGGAGACGGAATGCTGGGGGAAAACCTCAACAAACACCCAGCCAGATGCCTATTCCCTACTTCCCATCAAAGAGGATGAGGAAATTCTGGAGAAGAAAGACAGCTGGGATGGGAGAACCAGAGGAGTCAATCTCAACCGAGGGAATCGGAGACCATGGTGGGAGTTGGAACTAGAAGCCTTCTCTGACCAGAGGGAACCCACCGAAGCACCGCTGAGTGAGGGGCGTCTGAAGAGATACCTAGCCCAGCTGGTGATGGAAGCTTCGGAAAGCCTCAACCTTCAGGGAACCCCAGAATGACAGCTAAGGAGCGCTGACAGCACAGCAACTGCTGACAAGGTCAGGGGAACTACCAAACCCAGGAAGGCTGACATTCAAGCAGATGGCGCAGCAGAGGACCCAAAGAATGATCTATATAATGCCTGCATGGCTAGGGGCACACCGAATCACCCGCGTGAGTGGTACTTCACCGCCAAAGAAGCAGAGATCATTGTGGCCAGGAACCAGTACCGTATGGGGCGAGCATGGAAGAAATCCTCACCCCAATGGAAGGAAGAACCCTTCAAAAGACAACACGCTTTTTCCCCTAAATCCCCAACCTGTTTCAAGTGCGGAAAGGAGGGACACCGAGTGCCCGAGTGTCGTTCCCAAGTACCCACCCAGAAACCAGAACGCCTGAGGGGGGAGAGATCAGTGAAGCCTGTCCTGCACAGGAGAGAAACTGTCCTGAGGAGCAGCAAGATGGTAGAACCTCCATCCCCCGCTTCATTGGAGAAAACATCCCGGCATTTCCAGAGGAGGATCCAACCTCATTCAGAAGCGATCCAGAGGATGAACCACTGGTAAGCAAGCCAATTGAACCACTTACCCTCCCTCTAAGACTATTTATCCTAACCAAGACGGAGGAAGAAATATCTCTGCATTAGTGGACTTAGGGTGCACCAGATGCTTGATCAGCCCAACCCTAATAGGGGAGTTGGGGATCAAGGTAAGAAAGCTGAAAACCCCCATCGCTTTTTGCCAACTAGATGGGTCAATAGCAGGGGGGGAACCAGCTTCGTTTGCTACTGAACCAGGGGTGAAATCCTCCCGGTTCGCCCTGGCCCGTCCTTCGGCGTATAGCCGATGGAACTGGTGGTGGTCGCGGCGCGGAGTTTCTCCCACCCGCTTTCCCGGCCCGGCTGAACGCCGCCATTCGGGTTATTTTTCCCTCTGTGCATGCGCGCGCATGCACAGAGGGAAAAATAACCCGAATGATTGTGTTCAGCCGGGCCGGGAAAGCGGTGATTGTGTTCAGCCGGGCCGGGAAAGCGGGCAGGAGAAGCTCCGCGCCGCGACCGCCGACAGTTCCATCGGCTATACGCCGAAGGACTGGCCCGGGCGAACCGGGAGGATTTCACCCCTGTACTGAACCCCTGAAAATAGGCATTGGGAGCCACGAAGGAAGACTTACATTTATAGTGGCACCTGGCATGGAATGGCCACTAGTATTGGGACTGGCATGGCTGAAAAAATGGAACCCAAAAATAAATTGAGAGCAAGGCATCATAAAATTCCAGATGCATGTGACTTTTGCAGAGAATCCACAGATAGAAACTGAGGGGGGAGAACACCGAGAAACAGCCATGCCTGGTTATACCTTGCCAACTGGAGGCATACCGAAGGAATACAAAGATCTGGCTGAAGTTTTTAGTGAAAAAGCCTCGGACGAGCTTCCTCCCCATCGCCCCACTGACTGTGCCATAGAAATCTTACCCGGGGCTAAACTTCCTAAGATGTACAGCATGTCGCCAGGGGAGTTAGGAAAACTGAGAACCTTCATTGAGAAAAACCTAGCTAAGGGCTTCATTGAACCAGCCCGACCAAAAATTGCAGCCCCAGTGTTATTTAGGGAGAAAAAAGATGGCTCAAAACGCCTCTATGTTGATTTTAGAAATCTTAATACTATCAGTGTTGAGAATATGTACCCCCTCCCCCTGATGAAGGATATGCTAGCACACCTCGCTAAAGGGAAAATATTTTCCAAACTAGACATAAGGGAGGCATAATATTGAATCAGGATTAAGGAGGGGGATGAATAGAAAATTGCATTTAACACCCTCCTGGGGTGCTACCAATTCAAAGTGCTCCCTTTTGGGCTACAAGGGGCACCTGTAGTGTTTATGCAATTAATAAACGATGCTTTGCATGAACATTTATATAAAGGGGTCCTTTTATACTTAGATGATATTTTTTTATACTCAGAGACCAAAGTGGAACACGTTAAACTAGTCAGGGCTGTGTTAAGCAAACTCCGCGATGCAAAACTTTATGCCAAACTCTCCAAATGTGAATTCCACCAGGAAAAAATTGACTACTTGGGGTACCATATTTCATACCAGGGCATAGAAATGGACCCTCAAAAAGTGCAGGCTGTACTGGATTGGGAGACACCTCGCATGCGCAAACAGCTACAAAGCTTCCTGGGGTTCGCAAATTTCTATCGCCAATTTATCCCGGGGTTCGCTCAAATTGCCCTCCCCATCACGAAACTGTTAAAAATGAAGGGGGAGGGAAATCCTAAACCGAGACAGCCCGTGAATTGGACAATGGAATGTCAGGCAGCATTCGAAAAACTCAAACAGCTGTTCTCAGCAGAACCAATTCTAAGCACCCAGACACAGAGAAACCATTCATCATACAAGCAGATGCCAGCGATGTAGCAATAGGGGCAATCCTGCTTCAGAAAAATGAGCAAGGACCACTACAACCATGTGCGTATACATCCAGAAAATTAAATGAAACTGAACAAAGGTGAGCTATTTGGGAAAAAGAGGCTTATGCAGTGCGATGGGCACTTTTAACTTGGAGACATTTCTTAGAAGGGAGTAAGATCCCTTTTGAAGTCTGGACTGATCACAAAAACCTAGAAGCCCTAAAGACCCCAAGGAAACTTTCCCCAAAACAAGTACGATGGGCTCAATATTTCAAAAGATTTGAGTTCACTCTCAAATTTCTCCCCTGGGGAAAAAACTTTCTGGCAGATGCATTATCCAGAAAGCCACAATACAATAGTGCAAGGTCAGAGGTAATCAAGCCTATAATACAAACTGATCAATTAGCCGCCAAAGTGGGCACCAGGTCCCAAGGAAAACAAGACACATTGACAGACGAAGACACCATCCACATTTTTAAACAGTCATTAACCACTGATGAATGGTTTCTGAACCACAAATTCAGCTGCCTGATGAAAGAGGGCTTAGCTTGGGTGGGAGAGAAACTGTATGTGCCTGCTAGCCAAAGATTACGCTTAATGGAAAGGTGTCACGACTCTAAATTAGCTGGACACTTTGGTTTTGTGAAGACCTTACACTTAATAAAGAGACAGTTTTGGTGGCCTTCGCTAAAAAAGGACATTGAAAGCTATGTAGCAAGTTGCCCCATTTGTGCTGCGGCAAAACAACGGCAAGGGAAAACCCCAGGATTTTTACAGAAGGTAGCCGAGCCATCAGTGCCATGGAAATAAATTGCTAGGGACTTTATTGTAGAACTACCAGAAAGTGCGGGAAACACGGTCATCTGGGTGTGACAGACATGTTTTCAAAACAAGCACACTTTATACCCTGCCAGAAAATCCCAACCCCTAAAAGTTTAGCCAGACTATTTCTAATACACATTTATTGTCTTCATGGAGCTCCACAAAGAATCATCTCTGATAGGGGAGTCCAATTCACCTCCAACTTTTGGAAGGCATTTTTGGGCTTACTTGGGCTTACCAAGGATTAAGCTCTTCGCATCACCCGGCTACTAATGGAAATTGTGAGAGAGCAAATTCGGTTTTGGAACAATATCTAAGATGTTTTATTAATTTTCAACAGAACAATTGGACTGAACTTTTACCTTTTGCAGAGGTTGCATTCAATAACTCTGTACACTCAAGTACTAGTTTTACCACTTTTAGAGTAGCTACAGGTCAGGATTTCAGCCCCATGCCTGAATTACCCACAGAAAAACCCTCTATCCCCTCACTTAAAGAGTGGATAGAGAATTTACAAAACACATGGCCAGTGGTCAGATTAGCTTTAAAGGAAACTAGAGAGGCTTTTAAAATTCAAGCTGACAAGAAAAGAATCGAGCCCAAACCTTTCCAGGTTGGGGACAAAGTATATTTATCTACAAAATTCTTGAAACCGTTACAACCATCCAAAAAATTAGGACCAAATTTCATTGGACCTTTTCCGATCACTAGGGTCATCAATCCAATAGCAGTCAAATTACTCCTCCCCAAAACACTTAGGCAAGTCCACCCAGTGTTTTACATTAGCTTACTCAAGCGAGAGGTAACCTCGCCATTCAGACCGCCTGTATCTACACCACCTGTCTCAATCATGATAGAAGGAGAACAACACTTTGAAATCAAGGAAATTCTTGACTCTCGGATCCACAGAGGGAAGACCCAGTATCTGGTTGCTTGGAAACATTTGCCTTCATCACAAAACGAATGGGTTGCTAAACATGTTAGAGCTTCCACCTTACTGAGAACATTTCACTCCCAATACCCTAACAAGCCTTGTTAATATATTATAATGGACTTTTGTTTATGTCTTTTCACAGGTGGACCCTTTTTTTCTAAGGGGGCAGCATATCAGAATCCCAACAAGGTGATTCTGCCATTCAATGAGAAGGGGGAGTTTTGGGTTTGATGTATCAACATTGCTTGTATTAACTGATGGTTTTACAACACATATCCTGGCGCCAGGCATCTGGAAACTTCTTCATCTTGGGACATGATTTATGAGGGGCAATGTGGTGATGTTACTCGAATAGAGACTGGAAGAGGCTTTGGGAACCAGAGAAGATTACGTTTCCATGCAGTTGGTTTTCACACGTGTGTATTGGCCAAGGTTTACACTCTGGCTAATGGGGAGGGGTTTCTAAGCTTCAATGTGCTTGCTTTGCCTAAGGGTATTCAGATCTTGAATGGCCTGTATTCACATCTACTTGAATAAAGAATCCTTTTGATCTATTCAGCTCAGAAGTTCGTATCGTTCCAAGTTAGATGGAGAGACAAGCCTTACACCGGGATCGTTTGACAGGGATGGTACATCTCCCTTGGAATATTTGGAGAGGCCAGTGGCTGAGGACGATGCTGTCCCAGGCCTCCCAGGCATTGGGGGAGGTGGTCGACCCGATGGAGAGCTGCCTGCCCTCAACAGATATGGGGGATGATTGGATGCTGACAGGCAGTGGTGTTAGAGGCAGCAGATCCCCTCTGATGAGGAACAGCTACCTCCCTCACTCGCTCCGAGGGCATGGAGAGTAGAGTGGAGGCAAGTTCCAAGGAGGTCTGCAAGGCTGCTCAGGAGAAGGTCGCCCAACCCCTTCTCACAAGGAACACCTGGCATGGGAGGACTTAAGCAGAAGCCGGAGGAAATTGTCTTTGTCAGGAATTGTTTGCTTTGGCATAGACTCCCCCGGCTTTGGAAAAACTAAGCCGTGACTCGTGTTTCTGCCTGTTGCTTGCCTTGTGTCTTTGCCTTGTGTCTTTGCCTTGCACTGTGAACCTGGACCGGTGAACTTGCACCTTGTTTTTGGACTTCCTCTCTGCCTTTACGAATTGGTTTTGTTGCTTACTGACTTTTGCTTGTGGGACTGTGGCTGGCTGCCTTCAGGGAAATGTGGGGTGGAGCCTTACTGGCCATTGTAGGGCCGTTTGTTGTGGAATTTAACAGAGCAATAAAGTATTCTATTGAAGCCTGTCTCTGCCTAGGCGACCTGGGTCATAACAGGTGGTCACAAATGGCCATCATATGACTCCGGGATCAATCAATCAGAATAGAACTGGAAGGGACCTTGGAGATCTTCTAGTCCAGGGGTCTGCAACCTGTGGCTCCAGAGCCGCATGTGGCTCTTTGGGCCCTCTGCTGTGGCTCCCTGTTGGGTGATCCCATCACCGACTGGCCCTGCCCCTCGCTCTCCCCTCCCAGTCACTCCTTGCCTAGCCTGAAAAGGTAAGGACAATGGCGTGGGGTGGAGAAGCAACTGGGGCTGATTCTCCGGCACCTCATTCTTGCTGGAGCTTCTTCCAGCCCTTGTTGGTGCTGGGCATGCCTCGGTTGCTTGGGGAGATGCGCAACCTGCTCTCCGCCCCAAGACACTGGCCCGACCCAGCCCCGATGGATGCTGGCCTTGCTATTGTGAGGGCTAGCGGGATGGGAATGGGATCCGGGAGTAGGCGACAGAAAGGGGGACAGGCCCGCAGCACCCAGCTGTGGCTCTAAAACATGCACAGGGAACTTTCGCTGCCTGGAGGATCCTTTTCAATTAAAGCTGTGTGTGTGTGTGTGTATGTGTGTGTGTGTGTGTGTGTGTGTGTGTGTGTGTGTATTTCTGTATCTCTGTCTCTGTGTCTCCTCTCTCTCAGAAACCCGGAGAGAGTGACCCTCCTCCTCCCCCTCCTTCTCCTCTCACGATCCCCTGGCTGGCTGTGTTGGGGTCAGGATGGTGCGCACAAACAGGGAGACCCTCCTCAAGCGAGTGCCCGCCCACCCTGTGTGCACCTTTTCTGTGCTTTCACCAAGCCTGGCCGCTCGCTTGAGGAGGGTCTTCCCACTTGTATGCACCCTCCCAGCCTCACCACAGCCAGCAAGGGGGTTGTGAGAGGAGAAGGAGTGGGAGGAGGAGGGTCACCGGAGACTTAGTGCAGGAGCAAAGTGGCCCTGTAAATGCCTTCGTGCAACATTTGTGCTCAAGGCAGCCTTTGCCTCCTGCCGCTTGGGGCTGGAGCTCACTCCCACTGTGCTCGGCCGAGGAGCTGCTGGGGGGGGATATGGCAAGGCAATGGCCGGAGCCTTAGTGCAGGAGTGAAGCGACCCTTCGGGCCACATTTGGCTCAAGGCAGCCCTCACCTCCCACTGCTTTGGGCTCGTAGCTGGAAGCCGCATCCTGTCGCTAGGGGTGAGTGGGACAGGGTGACATTGTGGCTCCATGTCGTAATGGGCTCCAGGAGGAGGAGGGGACACCATCTCCCCCAATGTGAAGCGCGCTAAAGTTCACTATGCTGCTCAAGGCACTGCGAGAGTGCCTCGTGGCCTGCTCAACGCCTCATATCAGAATCAGAGAGGGGGAGAGAGGGGGAGAGAGACATACAGAGAAAGGGGGGAGAGACATAGACACATAGAGAGATGCAGAGAGGGGGGGAGATGGGGAGAGAGAGTTAGAGAGATACAGAGAGAGGGGGAGATAGAGAGTGGGAGAGAGATACATACAAACACACAGATACAGAGAGGGGGGAGAGAGGGAGGGGGAGAAAAAGGGGGGAGAAATAAAGAGGGAGGAAGAGAGGGAGAGTGGGGATCAAAGGTTTTTGTGGTTCCCGGTGTTTTTCAACAACCAGTTGTCTGCCCTAATGACCAGCTGGGTAGGCATGGCTAGGGGTCATGTGACTGGGTGGGAGTGAGTGAGTGAGTGACATCGACTTGGCCACTCCCACCCAGGTTTTGTGGCTCCCGATGTTTTATTTTCTGTGGGAAATGGGTCCAAATGGCTCTTTGAGTGTTTAAGGTTGCAGACCCCTGTTCTAGACCAACCCCCTGCTCAAATAGGAGATCCTATACCATTTCAGACAGGATGTTGTAACTAATCTAAATGCATGCCAGTTGCCAAGTGTCCAAACTTTGATCACATAAACATGAGGATGATGAGACAGTTGTAAGTTTGAAGACCAGTTGCAAGTCACTTTTTTCAATGCTCTTGTAATTTTGAGCAACTCCTAAATGAATGGTTATAAGTTGAGAACTACCTGTACCTGTTTCCAAGAATTCTCTTGGGTTTCACACAAACCTTGATAGGCATTTGTAGAAAACAGGTATTACCAAAAATAGTCAAGATGGCAGCTGTAATGTTGCAATCAAAGTTCTGCTTGTTTTTATGTGTGTCAGTCAGACATAAGGAGCCATCATGTCCCCATCTTTTCTTTTTTGATAGTATCTTGTGGGCATACTGGTGAGTAGCTATTCCTTAAAAAAAGTAAAGATTTCCCCTGCCAATTGTGTCTGATTCTAGTGGGCAAGACTCATCTCTGATTCACAGCCGAAGAGCCAGCATTGTTGAAGAGGTTTCTGTGGTCATGTGGCCAGTATGACTACATGCCGAAGATGCACGGAATAGGTTACCTTCCCACAAAGTGGAACCTATTTATCTACTCGCATTTGCATGCTTTCAAACTGCTAAGTTAGCAGGAGCTGAGGCAAGTAACAGAAGCTCACTGCATCACATGGTACATAGGTCTCAAACTGCCAATTTTCCAGTTGGCAAACCCAATGACTTAACACTCAGCCACCATGTCCCTTGGCTATACCTAGTACATTGCTTATAAATGTATCCGCCAAGAAAGAATACAGCAATTAATTCAAGCATTGGTTATGAGCATGCTAGGGAGTTAGAAAAGATGGCAGGGAATGACTTTACTAGTTTGCTTTTGTTAAACTTACAGGTGGTCCTCAACATATGACCATTTATTTAGCCACCGTTCAAAGTTATGAAGCTGGTCAAAAAAGTGACTTATGACTGGTCCTTGCACTTACAACTGTTGCAGCATGCTCATGCCATATGATCATGATTTGGGTGCTTGGCAACTGGCATGTATTTATGATAGCTGCAGCTTCCTAAGATCACATGATCACTTTTTGTGACCTTTCCAGACAGTTTCAGACAAGCAAAGTCAATGGAGGAAGCCAGATTTGCTTAATGACTGTGTGATTCATTTCACAGCCATAGAAAAAAGGTCATAAAATTGGGCATGACTCATTTAATGACTGTATTGCTTAGCAACAGAAGTTCCGATCCCAACTGTGGTCCTAAATCAAGGACCACCTTATTTATTTATCTGTCAAATATATAACTGCAGTTGTTGCTAGATTCTTAAGAGTAGTTAAAAAAGAAAAGCATATGAAATAAAAATTTTAAAAGTAACAAAAGCATTTGAAAAACATCCATGGTAGAACTAGAATAAAAATATTGTAAACATTAGTAAAATCAATTGATGTTTTAAGGCTGACCATATCCATTGCAGTTACTTTCAGATGGATAAACTCTTCAATGGCAGCCATTTTTAGAATACCCATAGTGTGTTCTTTTTGTTTTGTCTGTCGGTCCCAAAATATGGAGGGGAACTGGACATTGATTTATTAAGTTATTACGGAGAGGCTGGAACATAGAAGAGAGTAGTGGAAGTATACACATTTTTTAATCAACCGCAGCATTCAATTGTAGAGATTTTGTTGTGCAGTTTTGCTTGTTTTGGCAATTCAGACTTAAAAATCACTTCATCATATGAACATCAATTCCTCAGGGCCAAAGGAACAGTAATTTAATCAGCCACTTTTACTGCAGTCACTTTTCACTTTTCTGAGCCTCTAACTCTCAGATCATCAGCAGCCAGGGGATAACATCTGTAAAAATGACTAAAAAAAAAAGCTGTACAAACTCCACTGAATCTGTGGGCATTATGCAAGCAATCTAACCTTGAAGGCTCTCCCAATTCACACTTTGTAAAAGTAAGATGCAAAGAGAAGCTTAAACGTACCTGAAAATCAATTGCAGCTGCTTATTGGTTTAATAATTATTGGATTATTATTCAGTTTGGGAACTTTCATTATTTCTTATTTCAACAGTGATTGGATCATTAAATGAAGTGAGAAATTGGGATTTAGCTCAGATTAAGACCAGTCTGCAACTGATTCATGCTGGTATTTATCACAGAATGGAGCAAGAAAATTTCAGAACACTAAGGGGTGAGCTCTTTTAATTGTGGAATTAAAAAAACCAAATTCTTAAATAGTTTTATCAACACTGACAATTAATAATACTTGTATCCAAATGATTAGCTGCTAATTTCTACATATGAAGATATTATTCAAACAAAGGACTAGATGCGTTTTGCTACCTGATTTATAATTGAACCTATATTTATCATGGTAGGAACTTTTATAGATGAGAAGTTAATTCTCCCATGTTTCCCTTCTATGAAGGGAATGAAATCATTGATTGGGGAATACCAACTGTCCATATGAGATGAGATATAATCAACGCACTATGTCTGCTTGTCTATCCAATAATCCATTTCTGCCAGACAGCTGAAGTACATGTTCTGACACAATCTCTCAAGGTAGTAAAGTATTGGATGGGACAGAAAAATAAATAATTGTAAGTTGCTATCTCTTTTTGTCTAGGGACCCTCACCCTCTGTATTAACCCAGCTGCTGTGGCCTAGAGGTGGAGTTCTTGCCTCACAATCAGGAGGTTGTGAGTTCGATCCTAGGTAGAAGTAGATATAGGGTCTCCTGCTTGGGCGGGGGGTTGGACTAGATGACCTGCAAGGTCCCTTCCAACTCTGTTAATCTGTTAAATATTTTTTGCAGCTTAAATAAATGAACAGATTTCAAATAAAATGAATATTTAAAAAAAAATTAAAATCTGCCCCAACTTCAGTTTGTGCAAAATGCAATAGCCTGGGTGCTTGGCGGGGAACACATGTTACACCTATTTTGCGGGTCCTGCACTGGCTTCTCATTTAACTTCTGAATGTAATTTGAAGTCCCGGTTTTATCTCCATGCTTCTGTAAGAGCCTGGGGAAAAATGAATTTGATTTAAGTAGTTACATTAAAAGATACAGCACTGCAACTTTAAAAAGTCAACTCCTTATAAGAGTCTTGCCTTTTTCCAGACCGTGGCTTCTACAGTTCTTTCTGCTCCAACCTATGCCAGGCAGCCAGGAAGAATTAGGCTAAGAATGGAGCAGGCAGTAACCCTCAGAGCCATTGCCCAAGTGCACTGGGTGGATTCCTTCAGGATTTCTTTTCTCCCGAATCCCCAGCTGGATGCAGACCATGGTCAACCTGATCTTTCTTTGGCCTGCCATACCAAATTTGATCCCATTTTGTTGATTATGCTGCTGATGGAGAGAGGCAGACATGGTCCCGAGTCCATTTACATAACTTCTTTCCAACATTCTGTTGGGTTGGAAAAACTAAAATCAGAGTGAAGGATTGTCATGTGGGGTCTGTTTCAAACACAATCAAATACCTGCTGCAGGTGGATGTGTGAACAGATTTGGGCCTGTGTTCCCATGGGGTTGCTAAGATTGAAGTAGAGGGAGAGCTGCACCTAGACATACTAAGTTATCAGAACAGTGAGGTTGCAATGTGATGTTGGCCAGCCAGAACTCCCCAAAAACAGTTAAACAGAAACCACCCCCTCGCCATCTGTGAGTTCCCTCCAAGGTATGGTATCTAAATGGCTAAGTATTGTTGAAAACATAATCAGAGACCAATATAGCACTCTAAGTGGGTTGGTGGCATGAATTTAGGGAGAAGAGCTGGGGGAGGGATAGTCTGATTTCATAACTATAAAAGTCCACCCATTGGCACCCTGAAAGGAATTTCTTGCGTAACCTGGCAACAAGCTCGGCAATCACTAAGCAACGTGATTGCTGGGCAGCACAATGGGTGATTGGCAGCTCTGACTGAGAGGCTGGAAGCAGCCCTTGACCCAGGAAACTGCTAGTGAAAGTGGCGCCGCCTCCACCCAGGGAGCCATGGCCTTTTCTAAGGCTCCTAGTTCCTCTCTCTCGCACATGCAGCTGCGATTGGAGCGGGTGGAACAAAGGCTGTTGCTGTGTGGGTGGTCTTCAACCACCCACACCGTGAGTGAAGGCTCTGTGAATGGTATGTCAACCAAAGTACTTTAACTTGGATAATCAATATGTCAATCAAAGTACTTTAACTTGGAGAATCGGAAGAGAAACAATAGTGAAGTTTCTTTTCCAATTTCCTACCTGAAGGTGGGAGCAGAAATTTTCAGATAAATGGGAAAAAACCAAGTGCTCTTTCAGAAGGAAACCTGGAAGTGTTTCAAAGCATTAGTTAAAGCCATTTCTTTGAAAAAAATATATTAAAGTAGTTGTAATGCCTTTTGCATCATCTCCTAATTATAATAAAGCCTAATAAGATGAAATGTTGTTGAAGTCAATTCTTCCTGCTGAAATTTTGAAATACTTAAAAACACTTACATACAATCAGTACTGTACTAAATAAAAAGTATTAGAGTGGGGGTGAAAATACTGCATTGGAATAGCTTGAAATAAACACTTTCAGACATATCTTGATTCTGGAAAAATATAATCAAAAATTGAGAACATAGAACATCTTCAAGTACTTAGTTCCAATCTGGAAGTTTCTGAGCATATCATTCCTAGAATAAAATGAAGAGGATTTTATACAAAACAGCTTCCGATGCCTCTTCTCATTTTCAGAGTCAAGTCAAGTAAAACTTTAGTATAGGTCAGTGACCCAGACTTCATTAAAATATATAATACAAATTATAACATGCATGATAAAAATAAATGTTGTCATACTTTGCCTACTTTGCTGTCAACAATGCACATTTTCTACAGGCTACAAAT
This sequence comes from Diadophis punctatus similis, assembly GCA_023053685.1. Taxonomy (NCBI): domain Eukaryota; kingdom Metazoa; phylum Chordata; class Lepidosauria; order Squamata; family Dipsadidae; genus Diadophis; species Diadophis punctatus. The sequence continues at coordinate 107,138,403 of JALIGW010000002.1, forward strand.
ACAAACTTGGCAACAGGAAAAGTTATCTTGGGATATTTATTTGTCCAAAGAAGCTGCATATAGAATACTTTGGGGCTAGGAAGAAATGGTAGTAACTCACTGTAGATATCTTGGTAAAAATTACAGTACAGCAAATATGACCCTATGATGCAATGCTCCTATCTTTGTAGGGATAAAGTCTTTCAGTGTTGGGGACTTGGCTCTTATTCCTGTTTTGCCTGGCAAAAAGTTTTTGCCAACAGGTTTTGTGCACCAATGGACAATGTTTATTTATTTTAGCTGTCTTACTTTTGTCATTAAATCAGTTAGGGTTACTAAGCAGTAATTGATAGATACCTCTTGAATGTATGTTGGTGCTTTTGAGTCAGTTATGACTCCTGGTGACTGTCTGAACTTATCCCTGCAATTTTATTGGCAAGATTTGGAAGTGGTTTGCCCTTGCCTTCTTCCCAGGGCTGACAGAAAACTGGGAGACCAAGGGTTCTAGTCTTGCTTGAGGTATGAATCCAGTTTTTAATCTGATGCCTTAACCACTATATCAAACTGGCTCTGACAAATATTATGTACCCAAAAAATTTTTGGACATGAGTTTTTAACACTAGTGGTGAAATTTTGTGACGTTTATCTTCCAATATTGCTGATGTATATTAATTCACAACAGAATAAAGGCCCCCTAAAGTTTGTTATTTGTAAGTTGGGCCAGATATGTTGCTGTGCCCTAATAGCACTTAAACCAGCGGTTCTCAACCTGGGGGTATATATTTTTTATTTGTCAAACACGTATAAGATAACAGATATAAGTATAAACATGATTATAAATACAGGATAAGGATACGAATAAATGGGGAGAGTAGGACAGGGATGGTAGGCACGTTGTTGCGCTTATGCACGCCCCTTACAGACCTCTTAGGAATGTGGTGAGGTTAACAGTAGACAGTCTAAGGCAGCGGTTCTCAACCTCGGGATCACAACCCCTTTGGAGGTCAAACAACTGTTTCACAGGGGTCGCCTAAGGTGGGCTCCCTTGAGGTCATAATTGGGGGACTCCCCTGTACAGGCATGCACGCTTCCTCCGTAGCGGAGCGCTCTGCACACGCCCAGAGGGACTCTTGACCGCCAGCTGCAGAGCCCGCCTCTCTGTCGCATTGCCGCCCGCCCTTTTCTGTGGTGGAGGAAGAGCGGGCGGGCTTGCAAGGCGGGGCTTGGGCGGCTTGGGATCCTCCTTCCTTCCTTCCTGCTCGCTCGGCCGCCTTTCCCTCCCCCACACCCGGGGGGGACCCGCTCCAAAACCGGCCGTGCACCCCGGGCGCACCATTGTGCACCTTGTAAACATTGCCGTAAGTGCCAGAGCTGATGCGCTGGATGAGCTCGTAGCGCAGCCATGGGTCCTGCAGCGAGACGTCCTGCAAGGCGCTCATGGTCCCCTCACCCAGCCGCCGCACCTCGACCGCTGCTGGCCCCGGCTGCGCCGTCCGGCCCTGGCTTGGCGGTTGGGCAAGGGGTCCATGAGCGCCTTGCGGGACGTCTCACTGCAGGACCCGCAGCTGTGCTACGAGCTCATCCAGCACAATGGCGCACCCGGAGCGCACGGCCGGCTTTGGAGAGGGTCCCCCTGGGTGCGCTTGGGGAGCAATCCTGAGGGTCCCCAGGAGGGAGGAGGGGGGAGAGAGAGCAGGGGGAAGGGGTTTCTAATCAGCGGTTCCTATGACTGGCAGCCCCCCCCTTTTTCTTCCAGCTTTACCCTCCTCCCATTGGGCAACTTCTCCAAAGCGCGCTTTTGGAGACACGCAATGGGGAGCAAGGAGTCGTGGACGGGATCGCTGCGCAGTGGTGGGGATTTGCAGCCCCCCATCTCCAGGGTGGGGTATCGAACTGGGGAAGGTGTGCAGAGGGGTGGGGGAGAAGCAGGAAATTGTGGCCAGGGTTCCAGGGCTGCTCTCTCTGGGGCATGTCCAGGTCTCTTGGGGCCAGCCTTTTTTTTTTTGCACCGGGAGTTTTCTCCAAAGGGTTGCCCCCAAGCAGAGGGCGCCTTTTGGAGAAGGCGAGGCGAGGGTGGGGTGGGCAGGCTTGGCTGGCTGGCTGGTTCCCCGGCCAAGGTCGGCTCTGTGGGGTAGGCTGGCTTTGCTACAAGTGTAGGCAGGGCCGGCAGGATCCCCTCCCTGCTCGCTCCGCTTTCCTGGAGTGACTGAATGACCACAATGCACTTATTTGTCCGGGTTGCCAGAGAGTTTGGCACACGCGGATCTTGCGGTGCTGAGGGCTAGGAAACAGGGAGGAAGAGAAAAGAGAAGGAAGGAAGGAAGACCAGAGATGAAAGAAAGGAAGGAAGGAAGGAAAACCAGGAAGGAAGACCAGAGATAAAAGGAAGGAAAGAAGGAAGGAAGGAAGGAAGGAAGGAAGGAAGGAAGGAAGGAAGGAAGGAAGGAGAAAGGGAAGAAGAGGAAGAAGAGGAATGTTAGGTGGGAGGGTGGGAGGAAGGAAGCAAGGAAGAGAAAAAAGTGAGAGAGGGAAAGAAAGGGAAAAAAGAAAGGAAAAGGAAAAAAGAAAAAGAGAAAAAGAAAGAAAGAAGAGGAAGGTTGGGAGGAAGGAATAGAAAAAAGTGAGAGGGAAAGAAAGAAAGAAAGAAAGAAAGAAAGAAAGAAAGAAAGAAAGAAAGAAAGAAAGAAAGAAAGAAAGAAACTGTTGAAAGAAGAGCCTTGCAAATTAAAATTGTTGTCTTTGCAGGGGTTTTGGAAAGGGTGGGTGAGCAGGCCCCATGGGGGAGGAAGGAATATGGGGCTGTTTTAAGGAGAAAGAGCTTAAAAGAGGAAATTGGCTTTGGGGACCCTGGCAATGTTTTTGGACCAATCATGGGGGTTTTTTGCCCCGTTTGCCTCCTGAAACTTTGGAGTCCTTAGGAGAAAGCTACTAAACAGGAATTACTTTGCTGGAAGCTTATCTGATTTCTAGTTTTTCAACACTGCAGGCCACAATTTCTCAACCTCAACAACTTGAATATACCTGGACTTCAACTCCCAAAATTCCCTAGCCAGCTTTGCTTTGAATTCTGGGAGTTGAAGTCCAGGCACCTTAAAAGTGCTGAGATTGAGAAATATTGCTGTACACTTGTTGGTTATCAAGTCTAAATACAGAAGTAGACTTGTTGTGGAAGATGATATTCCTTGTGCTCTTGCAAAGACGGGCCCGAGAATTTCTGATCTGGCATAATTACATATTGTTTTTGTGATTAATCGCTATGCTTTAATTATGTTCAATTTGTAACAATGAAAATACATCCTGCATATTAGATATTTACATTACGATTCATAACAGTAGCAAAATTACACTTATGAAGTAGCAACGAAAATAATGTTATGGTTGGGGGTCACCACAACCTGGGGAACTGTATTAGAAAGGTTGAGAACCACTGCTGTAGAATAAAGGATTCTCCTTCAAAACTTTATAAGCAGTAGCTAACCAGTGTAGCACTAAAAAGTACACTTGTTTTTGTTAGGAAACATAAATTTCCTCATCCTCATTGTTCTTTTTAAAAAATCCCTACTTGACTAGTGGTGTGTAAAGGTCCTGCGCTCATAAGTATAATGGTAGGATATACTGAGATGTGCTATTTATTTTACCCTCTATCATGTCTACACACTTCACAGAGGGCAAAAGGGTAGATTGACACTTTAAAAATAATTGTGAGCCACAAAAGAATGTTTGGTGACTAGCAGCAGAGCCTCCATGAGATCTGGAGACGTTGAAGATGCTCAGCAGCATGTCTTTTGAAGCAGAAGGGGCTGCCAGAACCTAAGCATTGATAAAATCCTTACTAGTGATGGTGATGTTTGGTTGCAGCAGATTGGTTATTTTTCAAAACTCACTGGCAGGTGGTACAATGCTGCTTTGTGGCCACAGACTGTTTGTTATGCAGGCCTACCTTATACAGAAAATGATAACTTTGTATACCAAATCACTAGAAATATTTTAAAACTAAAATAACTAATGGAGCAAAGTTCAGTTCACTCATATTTTAATTTATTTTGAGAAATATGAATAGATTTCTCAATTCATCCCCTAAGGCTTAGAATAAGCAAGGCTAAAATTTACCCAAAGTATATTCAATGAAAAGTAGTTATTGATAGATAACACACATAATCAAGGGAGACTCCCCAACAAGCCTGAAAGCTTGCCTTACTTGAAGGGTTCATTAGGGATGCGAGATTTATTTTGTTAAATTTACACACCACCCATCTCCCCAGTAAGATGACTGAATGCTTACAGATTTGATGTGATAGGAATCATAGAGCAAATAAGAATGACTCTTTTGTCCAAAGATTGTTGGTGATACTCTTTTTTGTTCCTCAAGTGCATCAAGTCTGTTTAGGATGCAGGATGCAGGATATAGTCTTGTAAATTGAACAATTCTACCACCACCATGAACACTAAAAGAAACACCTGCTGGATCAAGTAATATTTCTACCATGACCAACCAGATGCCCTGAAAAGCCATGGTATTAATAGTACCACAGGTACTGAGATACATAATAGTACCACCACTATGGTCTCCTTCCCATTACATGTGCATGTAGTGCGGACTCCACTGCACGATTGTACCAGGATCCCTTGCATAGCCCATCTTGTTCATGTTTCTGCTTAAATATCCTAGTTCTCTATCTGGCCAAACGCAGGCGTTTCTGAGGAGCAGCTGCATTTCCCCCCACTGTGAATCTGCTATTCTCTTGGCAGCCCATGGGAAAGCATCTCAGGCACCCACGTATTATAAAAGAAGAGAAAGTTACCAAACTTTCCTGCACGTGCTTCCTCCGTAATTTTCCGTAACAGTTCTTAGAACAGCGCTAAAGAAGAAACTAATCAGGCGCCCAAGGAAATAAATCGATAAAAAGCAAAAGGCAAGGAGCCTGTCGTTTTAATTAAGAAAAAAAATGCATCCCGAAATCGGCACTCGAAAAATCACAGTGTAGTCACAATTCCTACGCCGAAATCGCGAGAACCAAGGAGCGCCCATCCTCAAGAATGTCTTTCTCGGCGTCACGTTCCAATCCACGTGTCAGAAAGTTGTAAAAACGTATACATGGATTGGCCGCCTTTCGGTGACTGTCGTTTGTGATTGGCTTAAGAAAGTTGTTGACTTTGTGTGCCTGCTGAATACAGCTACATTGCAGCCATTAATCATTGGACGACTCACCGTATGCAGGCTTTAGATTGGTTGTTGTGCGGGCGGGCTTCTAATTAGGGTAGTGCTCTGGCTATGTCGGCCGAGTTACTGGAAATGGAGATGGTGGGAGCGGGAGCGGTTGGGCCTCGCCCGCGGCCGCTGCTGCTTCTTGGTCCTCCCGGCTCGGGTCGTTCAGCACTGTTGTTCCGCGCAGCACTAGCCGGTGCTTCCATTGTCTCCTCGGCTCGCGTGTTGTTTTTGGCACCGCGGCCCCTAGAGCGGCTTCCGGGCGGGAAAGCAGCTGGAGGAGGAGCAATCCAGGTGTGAATGGAAACGGGGGCAGGCTTTGCATTTCTCAGCCCGTGTGGAAACTGGAAAGGGTTGTTCCTGCAATATGCAAGATAAATAATGTATTTGTATGAATTGGTGGGAATTTACTGGGTGGTTGTTTTACATTTAGCAGAAACTTTTTCTTCTTCAAAATTTCCTATGACTTTAGTCGTGGGGTGGAGGTGAAGGGTATGACCGGAATTTTGGGGTATTTATTCATTCTCTTGGACTCCAGAAAGCCAACATATTTTCTCTATGTTGATTAATCACATTGCAGAAAATTTGGAAGAATATTATTGGGAAGGAAAATAATTTCAGTTGTATTTCAGAAAAAATATTTATCGACTTAAATGGGCCCATGGGTCTCAAATGATTAATACATAGAATGATGTTGAACATCTGTAGATATAAATGCACATTTTCTGTCATTAGCCTGCTATGGGGATTGGTTTCAAAATTAGTGACTCTAGCCCAGTGCTGGGTATTTATTGCAAGATGTAAATTGTGGGTTTCAGCTTTTCGGTATCTGCCATGATTTAGGGAAAGTGTTTTTACAAAGGCTGTGTTGATATCTATCATGACTTTGTGTCTAACACCCTTGGTCACTAATGTGTTGTTGTTTTTTGTCTCAAGAAAATCCATTTCCTGTACCCGTCTTCCTTCCAGGAGCTACTTCAACTGTTGGCCTCCCTGCACCAAACCTTACCTAATAGCCCCTCCATGATTGCGCTGGATGGTTTGGAAGAATACCTGAACAGTTGTTCCAGTGCCTGTACAGCAGGGCAGTTTGTAGCCCTGTTGCTGGACACATCTAATCATTTCACTCAGAAACGTAGTCATTTGTCTGTGGGTTGCCAACTGATTGTTTCCATGAGGTTTCTGGGAGAAGCTGGGGAAGAAGCAGAACATTTCTCAGCCATTGAACGCTACTTCCCAGCAAAACTGTGGCTGCATCCAGACACTGGGAAAGATGGTGGTTTAGATAACCAAAGTTTAACCAAGCTGATTAGGGCACAACTCTTCCAGCCAGGAACAAAGGATCAAGAATGGATGGTGAAATTTGATGCACAAGGTAGCATGACAATCTCTCTATTGCCATGCAAAAATGAAACTGAGAATGAAACAGTTCAGGCCTTCTGATTCTGAAGTTGATACCACTCTGCCTAGCTCCCAGACTTAAGGACTTCTGGACAATCCTTTGATCTACAGCAAACACACCTTCCATTAATACTGAATGGGATTTTTTTTTAAATCAAAGTTTGGGTTTTTCATTTAGACTGGCAAGTTGACGATTAAAAGACATTTAATCAATTTTAGTGTTGCACAAAGTTAGAGGTTGCTTGTATGCTGTTTGGTCAGTTAGAGCAGTGGTTCCCAAACTTTTTCAGTCCATCGCCCCCTTGGTGCTACAAACTCATCCTCACTGCCCCCACCCAACCCCCTCAGGTGGGCGTGGCTTAGTGATCAGGTGACTGGGTAGGCGTGGCCAATTTGTAAAGTGTGGTGAAACTCACTTAACAATGCTCTTGCTTAGCAACCAAAATGTTAGGCTCAATTGTGGTCATAAGTCTTTCTTTCTTTCATTCTTCTCTACCTTTCCCCTTCTTTCTTTTTCTTTCTGTCTTTCTTCCTACCATTTTTCTTTCTGTCTGTCTTCCTTCCCTCCTACCATCTCTTCTTTCTGTCTGTCTGTCTGTCTTCCTACCTACCTACCATCTTTTTTTCTTCCTCCCTTCTTCCCTCCCTTCTCTTCCCTCCCTCCTTTCTTTTTCTGTGTCTTCCTTTCTTCCTACCATCTTTCTTTCTGTCTGTCTTCCTCCCTCCCTCCCTCTTTCTTCCTTTCTTTATCTTTCCTTTTTCTTTCCTTCTTCCCTCCCTCCTTTCTTTTTCTGTCTGTCCTTCCTTTCTACAATCTTTCTTTTTCTTTCTTTCCTTCTTCCCTCCCTCCTTTCTTTTTCTGTCTGTCTTCCTTCCTTTCTACCATCGTTCTTTCTTCCTTCCTTCCTCCCTCTCTCTTTCTTTCCTTTTTCTTTTCTTCTTCCCTCCCTTCCCTTCCCTCCCACCAGCCGTGGCCAGGCCGCTGCCGCTCACCCAGGCCGATGGCTTGGTAAGTGTTCTCCGGGTCGTGCACCAGGTCGCAGAGAGCCATCAAGGCCAGCTGCCATGTCAGCAGCTCGGGGTGCTGCAGCTCTTCATTGAGCTTGGGGAGGCCTCGGCGGCAGAAGGCCACAGGTGCCTTGGTGGGGTCGATGTCGGGGGGGCAGCTGGGCCAAGATCCACGGGTGCTTCATGCCGGAGGGGAGCCCGCCAGGTTGCTAGGCTACAGGGACGCCGGGCGGGAAAGTCCGTGCAAGCGCAGGTTCTGCAGCAGGGCCTTCCTGCGGGTCTGCGAGCGTTCACCCGAGCAGCTTCGGGAGCGGTCGGCTTCCCTCGTCGCTGTGCTGCGCTCAGTACTTAGCACTTGTAACTCCGTCGCATTCCACGCTCTTGGGTGCAGGACAGCTTATTCTGAAAGAAAATGTCTCGCATTTTCTTTCAGAATGGGCTGCCCTGCACACAAGAACAAGGAACGCGAGGGAGCTTCAAGTGCTAGGTAGGACGCAGTTTGGGGTGACCAGTCGTGCGGAGCGGAGTGGAGCCTGGGCGGGGGCTGGGTGGGCTACGAGATGGGCATCATACCTAGCATTTGTAACTCCGTCGCATTCCACACTCTTGTGTGCAGGGCAGCCCATTCTGAAAGAAAACATCTTGCGTTTTCTTTCAGAATGGGCTGCCCTGCACACAAGAGCGAGGAATGCGAGGGAGCTTCAAATGCAAAAGCATGGCGAACCACCTACCGCCCCCCTGGCCCCTCTCACCGCCCCCCTGTTGTCACCCTTGCCTCTCACCGCCCCCCTAAGGGTTCCCACCGCCCCCTGGGGGGCGGTACCGCCCCCTTTGGGAACCACTGAGTTAGAGTATTCTCTGCACTGTGATTCCTCTGGAAGGGGGGGTGGTTTGGGCTGCTCCAGTTTCTTCTCATTGATATGGATTTGTTAGCCCTTGGAAGAAAGGAGGGGGTCCCATAATAGAGTATACTCCGCACAGTAATTGTCCTAAGTTCTCTCAGGAAGCTATGTGGGAGAAGACTTCTGAAATGTCTACTTGGAGAGTGTCAGAAGGGCTTTTCGGCACTTAGGCCTTCAGCTGCTATTTACAAACTGGCTGGAAATGAAACCAGATTAAGGAATCCCTTTTCAGATTTCAGCCCCAGTCTTTGCTTTGGCTAAAGTGATGACCTGATATTCATTGTGCATTATGTTTACAGGGACCTTTATCGGTGGATTTTCCTGCTTATCCACTGAATCAATAAAAAGGCCACCCCTTTCATTGCTCTATTAGTGAACTTGTAAAAATACTTTTAATGCCACCATTTCAGACGCACACATACTTAAAATGCAGCTTTTGCTGATGTTCTGGTGAACTTGTGAAAAAAAATGACAGTGAAAGACAATGACTAGATGGGCAAGGATCTAGATGGGCAAGGATCTTCCATTAGCCAATGGGAGTGGAGGGGACTGCCTGCAGTGAGATGGGACACAGCAATCAAGCCAGGCAGCACCACTTGAGCTGGCCCAAGATAAAAAACTAAGTGTCAACTTCGAATGGAACCTGGCAGAAGCCATTTCTCTATTCCTCAATTGCCACACAGAGTGGGGAGGGGGAAGGAGGATGAAATGCGTTGCTAGACAAAATACAGAACTTTCAGGATCATGTCATTAAGTTTGAAGTGAAGTGGAAAAAGACGGGCAGAGATTACTTTAAGAAATGGGGCAAGGTCGTCATGCATATGACTCCTAGAGGAAGACTCTCCAAACTCTTCAATCCCTTTCAGATGATTCATTGATCCCTGATTATATGAAAATAATAAATGCAGTACTATTACTTTAATAGCACTACAAGTAATATACCCTTAGATAGTACCATTGACCTTTTGGAGTTGATATTGCTCACTTTGAGGAACACTGCCTTGAAGGAATGGCATTACTATAACCTTCCCCATCTAAAACTACCATTTGTACTTATGGATAAGCCCATTTGTGGATAAGCTGAGTCTTGGATTTTTAACCAAAATACTATGAACAATATGCCACTGCAGTTAACTGCCCTGCATTTCTCATGGTATTTTGATTAAAAATTGGAGTCTGTTTATCTGCAGAGTGGCTAATACATGAGTATCGGAATATAAAAAAGTAATTTATAATTGCCATCTGTAAACCATCCCAGTCACTTACCATGCATAACTGATAAAAATACAAGTGCATCCTTGAATAAGCTGAACCCAAATTTGAGGTATGTTGGGCATTTAAAATTCTCAGCTTATCCACAAGAATATGTGGTGGGATAGTCTTCTGCCTGTACTAGACAAATGGCAGACAGGTTCCAGGGCTGGGTATCCACTTGTTCTCAATTCAGGCCCAGAGAATCCGTGGCCTAGCTGTGGAAGGCAGTGTCTTCGCCCTAAGGCTAGACTTGAGACAGACCAGCAGAATGGACTTGCAAAGAGTGTGCATATTATTTCCAAGGACCCATGTGTAGTCACTACAGTGTTTTACCCCTTCCATGATCCCCGCCTGGTAAAAGACTTCCCCAAGTTCTAGGCTGAAAGTCATGTCTTGGCTGTCATCCAATATCCGCCAGAAGAGTTGAAAAGCTGCATCCCTGATAGTGGTTGCAAAGAGGCTTCTGTTAGAAACTATCATTACCATGAAGCAAGGCCAAGCCCGGGACTGTAGCCTGCTGTTCAAAGGGTGTGAGGTTAGATGTAACTGTGAGTGTAAGATCAGAAGCTGAAGTCTGCAGAGACTGACTGCTCCCTAGCCTTCCTGTGTGCTTTTTACAAGATTGAATGAAAACCTGTGAAATCAGAATGTGCCAGTAAGGAGTTGCTTTCACTGAGTTCCAGCAGATTTGACAGTACTAGTAAGGCTGTGGAGGTTATTTGGGGAGAAAAAATGGGGATGGAATTGATCTGCTTAACATTCTAATAGAGTAGAGCAATGTTTCTCAAACTCAGTAATGTTAAGATGTGTGGAGTGACTCCCAGAATTCTCCAGCCAGCATGAGACTGGGTTATGTCAATAGGTGTGTGTGTGTGTGTCCCAGTGGACTAGTGACATTTTAAGATGGCTCCATCGTTAATACGAGGGTGAGTCAAATAGTAATTCCATTTTCTTTATTTCAGGTGAAGTTTTTGATAAAAATACCTGAAATTTTTCCCAGTTATAAATGATTATATCATTTACGTTCTGAAATATTTTGTTTCTTACTTTTCAGGTTTGTAGACTCACAAGGAAAATTCAAAATGGCTGCCCCTTGAGTTGCATCAAAAACAAAGAGCAGTAATTGAATTCCTTGTTGCTGAGGGGGAAACCCCTGTGAATATTCACAGACAATTTCAAAATGTGTTTGAGGACAATACTTTAGATTATAGCAATGTATGCAGGTGGGTCCGTCATCACCTGTGATGAAAAGGTGGGAGCTATGAGCGTAGCCGTGAAAACTGCAGTGAAGAAGTGGCTCAAAGAACAGTCAACAAAATTTTACGAGGCAGGGATACATGCTCTCATTCAAAGGTGGAACATTGCTATTGAGAGAAACAGTGACTATGTTGAGAAGTCGGGATGTGATCCACAGAGGACCAGCTTCATTTTGATGTATGCTACATGTTCCTGTGTTGGTAATTATACCTGTCCTAAAGAAAATGGCATTACTTTTTTACTCACCCTCGTATCTACACACTCGTGCCAGGTAATGTATATTTTTAATATGGATTGTTTTTATATTTTTAATAATGTGTCAGATCTGCCATCTTTGGCTTGGCATCTCACTGGCATCCTGCCATTCAAAGACTAGGTGGGAGGGGGCACAGGGAGAGCAAATGGGCAATAAACATGTATGGGGATGTGATGAGAAGTAGGGAGGGGGATGACAGCTTGACAAAGACCAGGGAAGTGCAGAACCAGTTTGTGCCAGGGCTCAAGGTCATGCACCCTGAGATTGAAATGTGGATTACTACAAACATCCTAGCATTTCTCAGAACACCTTTGCAGCTCTTCATATGAGGGGAAATCTTTGTAACTTTTTTATATGGGAAATTTAATTCTAGCTTGACTTTACTGCAGCCAGCAGCCTTTAGGAAAAGAACCTTTCACTTCATCCAAATGGAGTTGAAGGTCTTTTTCTCCTAAGAGACCAGACTGGATCAGGTCTAGAAAAAGTGCAGAGGAGAGCAACCAGGATGATTAGGGAACTAGAGACTAAAACATGAAGAACAGTTACAGGAATTGGGCATGGCTAGGAAGAGAAGGACCGGGGAGACATGATATCAGTGTTCCAATACGGTATTTTTCGGAGTATAAGACGCACCGGAGTATAAGACGCACCTAGATTTTAGAGGAGGAAAACAAGGAAAAAAGTATTCTGAACCAAATGGTGTAGTAATATATTATTTAATAAAATACCAGTGTAGCAGAATACTTTTTACAACCATGTATACTTTTTACAACCATGTACACTTTTTACAAACTTCAAACTTGACAGCTTTTAGACTTGTGGACTTCAACTCCCAGAATTCCTCCTCCAGTCATGCTAGCTCAGGAATGGGAGTTGAAGTCCACAAGTCTTAAAGCTGTCAAGTTTGAAGTTTGTAAAAAGTGTACATGGTTGTAAAAAGTCTTGCCAAGTTTGAAGACCCTTGCACCCCTAACCCCTAACCCAGGGGTCTTCGAACTTGACAGCTTTTAGACTTGTGGACTTCAACTCCCAGAATTCCTCCTCCAGTCATGCTAGCTCAGGAATGGGAGTTGAAGTCCACAAGTCTTAAAGCTGTCAAGTTTGAAGTTTGTAAAAAGTGTACATGGTTGTAAAAAGTCTTGCCAAGTTTGAAGACCCTTGCAACCCTAACCCAGGGGTCTTCAAACTTGACAGCTTTAAGACTTGTGGACTTCAATTCCAATTCCTGAGCTAGCATGACTGGAGGAGGAATTCTGGGAGTTGAAGTCCACAACTTTGAAGACCCTTGCACCCCCTTGGCAAGTTTAACTTGTGGACTTCAACTCCCAGAATTCCTCCTCCAGTCATCCTAGCTCAGGAATGGGAGTTAAAGTCCACAAGTCTTAAAGTTGCCAAGTTTGAAGAGCCCTGGGTTAGAGATGGCAAGGATCTTCAAACTTGTCAAGTTTAAGACTTGTGGACTTCAACTCCCAGAATTCCTCCTCCAGTCATTCCTGAGCTAGCATGACTGGAGGAGGAATTCTGGAAGTTGAAGTCCACTAGTCTTCTTCCACTTGCACCGCTAACCCAGGGCTCTTCAAACTTGGAAGTTTGTCTTCATACCTGTCAGGCTGCTCGCTTCAGGCAGCAGCAGCGGTGGCTCCGGCAGCGGCGAGTATTGGCGGTGGTGAGTATCCTACAGCGGGGGCGGGGGCTGCAACGGGGGCGGCAGCCACGGTGGCCAAACACTTCCTTCCCCATTCCAAAAACAGGGCGTGCAACCAGCCTGAAACGCGATGCTTTTTTTTGGTCTCCACACGCTCTGTTTTTGGAATCGGGGAGGGGATCGCAGCGCTGCCACCTGAAAACCCTTTCCTCCCCAGGCTAAGTGGCGGCTGGCAGGTGGGTGGGGGCTACATTCGGAGTATAGGACGCACCCACTTTTTGACCCCTTTTTTGGGAGTAAAAAGGTGCGTCCTATACTCCGAAAAATACGGTAGTTGAGGGGCTGCCACAAAGAGGAGGGGGTCAAACTATTTTCTAAAGCACCTGAAGGAATAATGGATGGAAACTGATCAAGGAGAGATTCAATCTAGAAATAAGGAGGAATTTTCTGACAGTGAGAACAATCAACCAATGGAGCAGCTTGCCTTCAGAAATTGTGGGAGCTTCATCACTGGAGGCTTTTAAAACGAAACTGGATAGCCATTTGTCTGACATGGTATAGGGTCTCCTGCTTGAGCAGAGGGTTGGACTAGAAGACTTCCATGGTCCCTTCCAACTCTGTTAATCTGTTAATCAGGTCTGACATTATGCTTATTTTAAAATATTTACTGATTTATTTACTGTAAGTTTTGTATGCTGCCCAGTGTCACGTGGGTGAGATGGGCAGCTACATGAATTTTCTAAATAAATAATTGTGACCATTGGCTACATTGGCTGGGGATGATGGAAATGGAAGTGGTAGTTCAGCATGTACAGAAGTAGGGTTTTGATCAAGGGGCTTTGTTAAGGGAGATGGATATGGCACCTTGAAGATAAAATCCTCCTGTACTGGCAGGGAAGATTTAATTCCCCCACCCCATTTGCATATTATTTTTTTGCTTGGAAGAAATCTGGGCTTATGCCCATGATTTAAGGGACTTCCTGTGACTAAGGGGCTGCAGATTTTGCACCCTTGCCCTCTAGGTGGACAGTCTGCAGCAAATAGGCTGTGTGGCCTCTGTATCCTGGCACAGAAATTGTTAGTCCCTCTGTGAGTCCCCAGCAAAGTCTTCTTATGAACTGAGACCACCTGACCAAGAATGTGTGTATATGCCATCCTTCGTGTTTTTTGTGGTGGCACAGTGGTTAGAATGTAGTATTGCAGGCTAACTCACTGCTCACTGCCAGGAGTTCAATTCTGATCGGCCATTCTATTTATTTATTTATTTTTATTTATTTTATTTATTTGTCAAGCATGTATAAGATAACAGATATAAGTATAAACATGATTATGAATACAGGAAATGGATACAAATAAATGGGGACAGTAGGACAGGGATGGTAGGCATGTTGGCATGGCTCTTACAGACCTCTTAGGAATTGGGTGAGGTCAACACTAGACAGTCTAAGGTTAAAGTTATGGGAGTTTGAGGTTGAAACCACAGAGTCAGGTAGTGCATTCCAGGCATTGACCACTCTTGCTGAAGTTGTATTTTCTGCAATCGAGTTTGGAGCGGTTTACATTGAGTTTGTAGCTACTGTGTGCTCATGTATTATTGCGGTTGAAGCTGAAGTAGTCGTTGACAGGTAGGACATTGTAGCAGATAATTTTGTGTACTATGCTTAGTTCAGACCGAAGGCGTCATAGTTCTAAGTTGTCTAAGCCCAAAATTTCAAGTCTGGTGGTATAAGGTATTCTGTTGTGAGTGGAGGATTCTTCTCGTGAAATATCTCTGGACTCACTCAATTGTATTAATGTCTGATATGCAGTGCGGATTCCAGACAGATGAACTGTATTCGAGAATTGGTCTAGCAAAGGCTTTATATGCCCTAGTTTCAGCAGTGGGTTTCTCCCGGTTTGGACCGGTTCTTAGAACCGGTAGCGCCAGCGGTGGGAGGCTCCGCCCACCCATCCAGGACGCTTCTGCGCATGCACAGAAGCGTTGCACGTGCACACAAGCACACACACACCAGCCGGTAGCAAAAATATTTACAACCCACCACTGCCTAGTTTGCAATACAATATTACCGGAGAAGAAGCTTCGCAAGATTAAGTTAAAAACTCTTAATGCCTTTTTGGCAATGCTGTTATAGTGAGCTCTGGCACTTAGATCATTAGAGATGAGTACTCCTAGGTTCTTGACAGAGTGAGGGTCATCTACGAGGTCGTATCCTCCCAGCTTGTATTTGGTGTTCTGGTTTGTTTGTTTTTGCCAATGTGTAAGGCAGAGCATTTGTTGGTTGAGATTTGGAGTTGCCAATTGTTTGACCATTCTGACACATAGTCAAGGTCTCTTTGTAGGGCAGCAGCATTGTCGGTGGTGTTAAATAGTTTTACATCATCAGCAAAGAGAACGCAGTTGCTTGTAATATGATCGCAAAGGTAATTTATGTAGAGTATAAAGAGTGTGGGTCCTAAGACGCTGCCTTGGGGGGCACCGCTGTTAACAGGTGCAGGGTTTGATAGGGTGCACCCTATTTTGAGTACTTGTTGCCTGTTTGACAGGAACACAGCTATCCACTTATGCAGGGATCTGGAAATGCCATAAGATTTTAGTTTTAGAAGTAGTTTGTCGTGTACCACTGAATCAAAGGCTTTGCAGAAGTCTATGTAAATTGCATCTATTGCTTTACCCTGGTCGAGTTGTGTAGTCCATATGTTTTTGCAGTGTAGCAGTTTATTTTATTTATTTATTTATTTTGTTATTCTTATATGCCGCCCAACTCCCGAAGGACTCAGGGCGGCGTACAACATAAAAGATACAAGAATAGACAAAATTTCAACAGTTTAAAAACAGTACAAAATTAAAAAAAAAACAATATAAAAGCAACAACAACATCCATCCATTCAACCACATACATACTTGGGGGGTAAGTTCAGATGGTTACGCTGTCCCCCCCACCTGCAGGAAGAGCCATGTCTTAACGGCCTTTCGGAAGGCCAGCAGAGTGGGGATGGTTCGGGTCTCTGGGGGGAGTTGGTTCCAGAGCAAGGGGCCAGCCACAGAGAAGGCCCTCCCCCTGGGGCCCGCCAGCCGGCATTGCTTGGCCGACGGGACCCGGAGGAGGCCAACTCTGTGGGCCCTAACCGGTCGGAGGGAAGTATGCGGCAGAATGCGGTCCCGGAGATATCCTGGTCCTAAGCCATGAAGGGCTTTAAAGATGGTGATCAACACCTTGAATTGGACCCGGAGACCGATGGGCAACCAATGCAGCTGGCGGAGAATCGGTGTCACGTGGGTGTACCTCGGCACACCCACCACAGCACGCGCAGCCGCATTTTGCACCAATTGAAGTCTCCGGATACTCTTCAAGGGTAGCCCCATGTAGAGCGCATTGCAGTAGTCCAAACGCGAGGTGACAAGGGCATGAGTGACCGTGAGTAAAGCCTCCTTCTCCAGATATGGCCGCAGCTGGTGCACCAGGCGAACCTGTGCAAAGGCCCCCCTAGCCACAGCAGAAAGGTGATGATCTAATTTTAGCTGTGGATGTAGGAGGACCCCCAAGTTGCGGACCTGGTCTGAGGGAGTCAGTTTCGCACCCTCGAAGACCAAGGAGGGACAGTTATCATGGTCCTTAGGAGGCATTATCCACAGCCACTCGGTCTTGTCGGGATTAAGTCTGAGTCTGTTCCTCCCCATCCAGATCTTAACGTCGTCCAGGCATCGGCACATTACATCAGCTGCCTCCCTGAAGTCAGACGGGGTGGTGATGTACAGTTGGGTGTCGTCAGCGTACTGATGGAAACACACCCCATGCCTGCGGATGATCTCACCCAACGGTTTCATGTAAAGTTGCAGATTACAGGACAAATTTTTCCTGAAACCAAATTGTTTGTTAGAGAGTAGGTTGTTCGTCTCTAAGTGGAGGGTAATGGATTGGTTTATGATTGATTCCATGACTTTGCAGGTGATACAACATAAAGAGATTGGTCTGTAATTTTCAACTAGGCTGGGGTCACCCTTTTTGAAGATAGGGATGACAGTGGCTAGTGACCATAAGTTGGGCAAAAGGAGCCGGTCCTGAAAGATTTTTCATAGATTATGCTTAGGGGTTCTGCTATGGCAGTGGAAAGCTTTTTTAAGAAGTAGGCACAAAATCCATCAGGTCCAATAGATAGAGATGGTTTTAGGCTGCGTAGTGCCTTTTCAACATTATCTTCTGTAAAATCAATATGTAGTAGATCGTTGCAATTAGTTGTGGTACGACTAGGAAATGTGGAGCATGAGCCATTGCTATTTACAAAGACTGAACCAAAGAATGTGTTAAAGAGGTTGGCTTTAATGGCTTCATCATTACAGTCTTTACCATTAGGTCCTTTTAGGGGTGGGAAGGATCTCGAATGTTTAAGTTTGTTATTTACAAAATTATAGAAGGCGTGGGTGGATTTTGTGTGTAGGTGGTTTTCCTCTTGTTTGCTGTGGTAATTGGTGAATTCTGTCTTTATCTGGCGGGATAAGGTTTTGTAGCAGCTTTTAAAATTAGCTACGTAGCCCATTTTGTTTTTTTGCCAAAGATATATTTTTTTATTGGAGCTTCCTTATTGTTATGGGTAATTTGTTTTTTTCTGGTTTTGGGGGTTATTAGTGGTACGTATAGTTTAATGACTCTTTTGACTTTGAGCAAAAAGTGTTATAATGTTCTTCGGCAGTATTACAGTCAGTGAACAGAATTTGCCAATCAAGAGATAAGAGGTCGTTATCTATGAGATCACAGTTGGCTTTTTTAAAGTTATAATTGGGGATCCCATCCTTGTGATAATCTTTGTAAGGACGTATATTGAGACAAAAGTCAATCATGCTGTGGTCACTGTTGGAAAAGGGTTCTTTTATTTGTAGACCATAAATTGAGTTTAAACTGTTGCAGAAAATGAGATCAAGGCAGTTATTGAGTCTAGTGTTGTTAGTTACTAGTTGATCCAGTCCTAGATTAGTAACAGCATTGTACATGGTTGCATGTATGGGTTCAGTTGTACATTCGTTTAGGGTCCAATTAATAAGAGGTAGATTGAGTTCACCAAGAAAGATAAGAGGGTGTGGGAAGGAAGCTGCCCACGTTAGTAGTGAAGTTAGGTTGTTTGCATGTTCAAGGTCGTAATCGGGCTCTGTAGCATAGTAAGAAGCGAAATGTGGTATTTAAGCTCACAGACGATGGTCTCAGGAAGAGCGAGTTCCTGTGTAACTTGAATATTTTTTAGATTTAGGGACTTTTTATAGAAGATAGCAACACACACCCCTCTACAAATTTCGCAATCAGAGCAGTAAACATGATAGTTTACAGTCTTCCATCCTTCTGAGTTCGGTAAAATGGGGATCCAGCTTGTTGGGAGCAATATGCAGACTCTGTAAACTGCTTAGAGAGGGCTGTAAATCACTTTAAAATGGAATATACGTCTAAGTGCTATTGCTTTGTATGTCCCTCAGTACAGTTCTCAGCTGGTAATGGATGTGACTCTCACAGCTGTAAAGATGGCCTGTCTACTGTATCTGGTTAAAGAAGTCTTAACTACAGTCATCTGTTTCAACTACCACCTTAAACTGTGGCTTATTTAGTGTCTGGGTTTGCCTTGAACTATAAACGGTAGTTTATCAAACAAAATGACTAAATTCACACATCACTAAGCCATTACTAAGTAGCCCACGATCAATGCAGATCAAAGGTCTGTTCCTGGCTGGTTAGAGCCATAAATGGAAGTATCCCATCAGATAAAATTGCTCAAATCCCTGGACTGTAGATAAATTTGGGAAATCAAAAAAGCATCTTGGGAAGAATCACTTCTGTACCATCACCAAGAAATTGTATTGTTCTGTCTACAAGGTCACCTGGGATGGGACCTGACTCGAACAAAATTTTCCTCTTTTTCTTTTAATCCTGCAACCTGGACTGCTGCTCTGAGGGTCTGAAACAGTGCTGATCTACACATTTATTCAGAAGGCAAAAGAAAGCCTCACATGTTCATCAGGTATGTGATGCAAATAAAATTTAACCATATGAAGTGATAAGGGTTGGGAGAAGGAATGAGAAAGCACTGTAACAAATGTAAGATGATAAAGTTGTATCCTCTTTCCATTCTCTCAAGTGAGTTAGAATGCAAGGATCTTTATTTATTTTTAAAGATCTAAGTTAAACATACACACATTTCCAGTCTAAATTACCATAATAATTACAAAAAATACTATGTAGTCATGTCAATGACATTTAAATTAAAGTCTTGGTCTGAAACACCTGTGATTTCAATCCAGTGTGCTGATTTTGAAGGAACTCTACACAAGGGACTTGCCTAGAGGAGCATGAACATCACATGTCATCCTTACGAGGACAAATAACAGTAATTTTCTATACAATCCATGCACAGTGACAGTAAACAGCTGGTGGAATACCAAAGCAGTGCTCTAAAAATCTGATAATTGGGGCATCTTGTCTATCAGATATTTCCTCAGCGTTTTAGCCAGTTTTTGTAGATGGGGAAGCAAAAGCCATTGAATGAATTGCAGTTGAATTGAGACTCCAGACATCCTGAATTTGTAAGAATCCTTGCTCCAGTCCCTGAATTTTGCTCCCTTCGAGCACCCATTTGGTGCTCGAAAAAATTCTGCAATCTCCTGGCCCAGGCTCAGTTGGTATATTTAAAACATTTGTTTTTATAAAAGATCATGAAAATAGATTTTTCATTTTTTTAAAAAAAAGATAATTAGTCTCACCCAAGAACTTAGGCAAAGACAGAACCAAAGAAAACTGTTCATTCGTCTCCTTACTCTTTGAGATGACATAAAGAGAACGCCATCCAATCTCAATAGGGATTATTGGGGCTGATAGTTACAGCTGGCTGGAAAGCTGGTACCCTATGCCCCCCCCCCCATGCCTCTTAAGTTTAACAACTTCATAGGTTTGTCTGTATGAGCACAAACACGGTTGTGGTCAAAAGTAATGCCAATAGTTTCAGTGCATGATCATGGAAGCAATTATGCTTTCTGCTTTTTATCCAGTCTTCCCCATCCCTTTTGTAAACCACTTTTCCTCCTATAGAAGCAGCTTGACCAGCCAGAGCTGTTGTGGTGATCCATGGCTTTCCCACTACTGCAGCTTTTTCTCCTGGGAAGAGCAAACATGGTACGGAACGGCTGGGCTGCTACCTTTTCTGCTTCAGTTCTTCTGGCTTATCGACTGGTTCCATGCTTTCAAAGCTATGAACATGCAATGTAGGTAGGCAGAAAAGGTGGTGGTGGTGATGGTGGTGGTGGTGGTGGTGCTCTATCACAGAGGTTGGTGTAAAGACTGGTGGGGCCAGCAGTAGAGTCCACCAGGCTGTAGTCAGCAGAGATCCCTGAGTCGGAGACCATCTGGTAGCTGCTTTTGAACTGAAGCTCTGCCTGGTGACCTTGTGGAGAGAGACTTTCGGAACTGGGATCAAACACAGTGTACTCAAAGCTAGAAGAAGCTTGGCTGGGCTCTGTAAATCTTGCTTCTTCAGCCAGCACCAGGTCTGAATCCTCGCTGCTGTGCCTACCCAGCAAAACTGGGGAGCCATTTCCTCCTAAGCAGCGTGGCATCACATTTTTATCCAGTACTAGGTAATCATCCAGGGACAGTTCTGGAGCACAAGGGAGCTCCACTACAGAGCAGCGCTTGGGGGGAAGGGGAGGAGGAAGGGGAGGGTTGTCCACTTTGTGGCTATCACATTCGGATAATAGTTCCACCAAAAATGGCTGCTCCTCCAGATAGTGGGTATTCTGGCTCCACCACGGGTAAGTGCTCTGATGGCCCAACCACAACTGCAAAAAAAGGGAAATGTCTGTGTCAAGGAACAGGATGTGGAACATTCCCTTCTCTCCCTCTTTTGAATTAAATTTTTCATCAGTGTCTTCGTATTTCCCTTTTTTGCATCCCATTATATGAATTTCTTTGGTTTTTCACTTTATTGCATAAGCATTAACATTTCCAAACATTTTATATCAAGCTAGCTTTTTGCTAGGTTAATAGCAATAACGAGAATATGTTGAATCCTGAACATTCAACAGCGCTCCTAAGTACCACCTTCATTTTTATTTAAATAGGGTGCCAATATTTATTTTTCATTAGGATTCTTTGGCCCCACAAATATGCTTGTCAAACAGGTGGCCAGGATGAAAATATGTAATGCCTTACCCCTATGCCTATCATTAAGAGACCTTGTTTTAAATAGCTTTCACTGTCTTTTATGTACTCTTGTCTGTTCTAATAGGTCATTAATGGCTTATTGAATAAGTTGTCAATTATTGCTGAAAAGTTTCAAATGCTTCAGATTTACAATTCTTTTTAGAGAGTGTGGCACTATTGGGAAACATACCAATTGGTCCAGACTATTCTTATTCTGTATATTAATCAAATATTTGCACATGCTTTAATGAGCTTTATTTTTCAGACATGGTCCTTGTTTTCTAGTGAATCTGGACCCCAATTTGGATAATGGGACATTAGAAGAAATGGTTTTTAAAACTTGTTAGTCGAGTCCTTGTCATTTTTCAGATTCTCATACAAAGGGAATATATTTTATGAGTGTACAGTTTCACTCCAATGCGCTGGCATACAAATGCATGCACATGAACATATATTTTAATGTAGTTTTTCATCAGAGTCAACAAAACGGACAAGATATTGCTCTCTACATGTTGGAGGATTTTTCATAACATCCTAATGCCATATGGATCAATTCTAGTGCTTAAATTTCCAAATTCCTTGCCCCATTTAAATTTTTTTAAATGCTTATTCCTAATTGTCCTTTTTGATGCCCTCTGATTGAAAGTGTTTGGCCACCAATTATTCCTTAATTTAGAATTAAGAATGTCACTTGAGTGCTCTTAAGAACACCACTACAGTGAACTTTGCTGTAGTGAGATTAGGAGGAAGTAGATTAGGAAGGGCAGGCAGAACAATACCTGGAAGTTGCCTTTGTAGATGGTGAAAAGGTCTTTGAATTCATGCTCCGGGGAGGGTATGACAGGCCAGATCTTCTTTTTCAAAAATCTGATGAAAAATAGTAGGACAGAAGAATACTATTTAAAACAAATATGAAAGCACTTCTCCCCACCCTTCATGCTTAGTATAGGTAGTCTACGACATACAACCATTCATTTAGTGACCATTCGAAGTTACAATGATACTTGGGGGGGGGGGATGACCATTTTTCACACTTAAGACCATTGCAGCATCCCCATGGTCATGTGATCAAAATTTGGGCACTTGGTAACTTACATGTATTTATGACAGTTGCACTGTTCTGGGGTTGTGTGATCACCATTTACAACCTTCCTAGTAGCTTCCAACAAGCAAAGTCATTGGAGAAACAGGATTCACTTAATGACTATGTGATTCACTTAACAACTGTAGTGGTTCACTTAAGAACTATTGCAAAGATGGTCATAAAATAGGGCAAAACTCACTTAACAACTGCCTTGCTTATCAACTGAAGTTTTGGGCTCAATTGTGGTCATAGGTTAAGGGCTATCTGTAATATAGCTAAGTCTAGAAATGCGCTTATATTGCCTCAATCCATAACTTTGGACTAAAGAAGGAGAATATCCATTTGATTGATTTCAATGGGAGAAGAACACTGGTTTCTCAATGTGAGAGAGCTGTACCTGCGGTTAGACATCAAGGTGATGAAAGCCAAAAGCAAGATAATCACAATTAAAATGGCAGAGAGTATCAGAATGAGTGGGTCCAGATCTGCAAGGAAGAAAATCGGGTTAGCTTAGGTAAAGTTACTCTAAAAAGGTTAGATTTCTTAATTAATTATCTTCACTGGAAGGACCTGACCACATTATAAAACCACAGTATTAGATAGTAGCTAGTGAAGAAATTGCATAAACGGAAGTAGCAGCAAATTTTGAAAGATAGCAATAGCAATAGCACTTAGACTTATATACCGCTTCATAGTGCTTTACAGTCCTCTCTAAGCGGTTTACAGAGTTCAGCATATTGCCCCCAACAATCTGGGTCCTCATTTAACCGACCTTAGAAGGATAGAAGGCTGAGTCAACCTTGAGCCGGTGAGATTTGAACTGTTGAACTGCAGTGCTGCACTTTAACCACTGCACCACCTCGGCTCTTGAGTGATGATCCACCAATATATACTGATACTTTTTCTGGATTGTAATCAACTATATAGTTTTTCAAAAGTGAACCATGATGATTAAATACTGAAAATTAACTAGAACACTATTATAATTGGATCACCATGTTAGAATCTGTGGAATCAAGTTGTGGTGATGGTGGTTGTCACTGCATTTTAAATAGTCAAATTCATGCTCAAAATGTATTTTTCTGTGACATCAAATACCACCATCATTCCTAATGTCTTCCTGAAGGTTGTAATAGAACTGGTAGTGTGAATGAATAAATCTTTTGGATCAAATAATGAAGCAAATAAGTTTTTAAAGTGCATTTCTTAAAGTGTGTGTGTGTGTGTTTATGTGTGTGTTTATATAGTGCATTCAGAAAGTATTCAGACCCCCTTCACTGACAATTTTGTTATGCTGCAGCCTGATTCTACAGTTGTTGAAATTCATTTTTTTCTCAAATTAACAGGTATATAATTTGGCATTAATCCATATTTAATGCCAAATTCTAACAAAATATTAATAGTGTGGCAAAAGTGCAATCCTTACCTCTGGATTAAAGTATTATCAATATTAGACAACACAGTATCAACAGTAGAGACCTTCAAATTTCTATGGTAGGTTCTACCATATCGCACCTAACACCAAAAATGTCATCAAAAAAGCATAACAAAGAATATTCTTTCTGCGCCAACTAAGAAAGCTCAAACTGCCCAAGGAGCTGCTGATACAGTTCTACAGAGGAATTATTGAGTCTGTCATCTGCACCTCTATAACTGTCTGGTTTGGTTCTGCAACCCAACAAGACAGACACAGACTTCAGAGGGTAATCAGAACTGCAGAAAAAAAAATTGCTACCAACCTGCCTTCCATTGAGGACCTGTATACTGCACGAGTCAAAAGGAGGGCTGTGAAAATATTTACAGACCCCTCACATCCTGGACACAAACTGTTTCGACTCCTATCCTCAAAATGACGCTATAGAGCACTGTGCACCAGAACAACTAGACACAAGAACAGTTTTTTCCCGAATGCCATCACTCTGCTAAGCAAATAATTCACTCAACACTGTCAAACTATTTACTAAGTCTGCACTACTATTAATCTTCTCATTGTTCCCATCACCCATCTACTAATGACTGTCTGACTGTAACTTTGTTGCTTGTATCCTTACAATTTATATTGACTGGTTCCTAATATGATTTGATTGCTTATTTGTACCCGGACTATCATTAAGTGTTCTACATTATGATTATTGATGAACGTATCTTTTCTTTTATGTACACTGAGAGCATATGCACCAAGACAAATTCCTTGT
The DNA here is from genome assembly GCA_023053685.1 of Diadophis punctatus similis. Lineage (NCBI taxonomy): Eukaryota > Metazoa > Chordata > Lepidosauria > Squamata > Dipsadidae > Diadophis > Diadophis punctatus. The sequence goes on from JALIGW010000002.1 coordinate 107,162,764, forward strand.
GTGTCCAATCACACTTGGCCAATAAAAAATTCTATTCTATTCTGTTTTTCTGGAAATCTTTCATAGTATTTAATTTTGGCAGAGAGTTAAAGACAATAATTCCGTGTACATGCCAATAACCAAATAGCAAGAAAGAGGCAATACAGGAATACACTGGCAGAGGCACACTTTGGTTATTCTAAATAAATAAATGGACCAAAATTTGGAGAATTTAGGGGCTCAGAGAAAGATTCTGGAGCAAAGTTGTTCCATCTCTTTTCAAGCTGAAAAATGTTTTGATTTGTTTAATACTTGGAACCTCTGATCAAGAGGCAGAGCTCGAATGATAGAAAAATGGCAATAAAACAAAATATGTGCTTGTTTAATTCCTTTATGAAAATGTACCGTATTTTTCGGAGTATAAGACACACTTTTTTACCCACCAAAAGAGGGTGAAAACTTGGGTGCGTCTTATACACGGAATGTAGCCCCACCCACCCCCACCCTTTGGCCTCTGTCTTCTAGCAATTTACCTGTTTGCAGCAAAGAGGGAAGAGCCTGTAAAGCCAAGCAAGTCACTAGCAGCTTCCCGACCTACAGCTGTTTGCCACGTGCTAAAATGAAACTGAAACTGCAAAGAGGCAAATAGCTGGGAGAGACACACAGAATTTTATTTTCTGCTGAACTGGATGCAAGGTGTAAGTGAATAAGTATAAATGTCTGTAGAATGTTCAAATTATTAGACTTATTTTTTAAAGACTGCTTTATTATTATTCTAGAGCCAGGGGTCTCCAACCTTGGCAATTTTAAGACTTGTGGACTTCAACTCCCAGAATTCCACAGCCAGCTTTGTTAGCTTTGCTGGCTGTGGAATTCTGGGAGTTGAAGTCCACAAGTCTTAAAGTTGCCAAGGTTGGAGATCCCTGTAAATCTAGACAACTAACAAAATAAAGAAGCTTTTTAAAATAAATGCTTGCTCTGAAGAGGCCCAGTGCTATTGTATCTTCTTTTAAATAATAGAGAATAATGTATACTTCCAGAAATTTTAATTAATGTTAACAGCTCTGTACAAGTATAGTCTGAAATGTAACAGTGTCCTGTTTAGTATTAGAGTTTAGTTATCTTGGAGTAGATCTATTTAAATAATTGGGAGGAATTAATGTGACTACATTTAAGAAAACTTTCTGGCATAATGTACATTTCTCCAATTCTTTGCTATTTCTATGGGTCAAGCACACATGCACAGAAATACACAGCAAACAGTGTATATCATCTGTGCTGTTTGCTGTTTGCTGTTTGGCAAATTGCTTGGAGGCAGAGGCCTTTTTTCCTTGTTTTCCTCCCCCAAAACTAAGGTGCGTCTTATACTCCGAAAAATACAGTATATGTTACAGCAATTTAAATTTCCAAAAATGAATGTTCCACCTACTATATCAGAAACTACCTGCACACATAAATGTAAAAACAAATGATTTATTGTACATGCACTATGCATTTTTCCAATGTACAAAAAAATTAAAACTTGAATTCCACAATTACTTGGGAGGCTAATGTTCTAACCAGGCCAATCAATGACTGAGATATGATCACCTTTCCCTTAAAATTATTATGGATGTCTCTGACTGCTCAAATGGCCTTTTTAGGGGTTGGGGTTTTTTTCTTTTTCTTTTGGCCTGTATTCTAACATGGAACTCTTTCTTGCAGAACCTCATGGTTCCAGGAATCAATCTCAGTTTTAAAAATCCTACTTTGGAGAGATTCTTTCATGGAAGAAATGGATGCTTCCAAGTGTAGCAGCAGAGGCAGATCTAGCTCATTTTAAAATGTGAAAAAATAGACATTGCCATGTCAGCAATGGAATGGCCCATAGTTAATTATCTAAATGTACTACTCAAAGTACAAATGGCAGTTATGAAAATGGACTCTATGAAAGAAAAGGAAAATGAGATGAAAAATGAAAGCAAATAGAGAACAGTTGAGTCATAGAAAATTATTTGGGTACCTATATCCATGAGATAGTTAAAGGATAATGTATAGAAATCATAAACACTACTTTTTATATTGGTGGAATAAAATCAGATAATTTATTACCATATTTTTTGGAGTATAAGACACACCTGAGTATAAGACGCACCTTAGTTTTTGGAGAGGAAAATAGGGAAAAATATCTGCCTACCAGGTATTCATCTGGCTAGAGTCCTTAGTCTGGTCAGCTTCAGAACATTATTTTATTCCCTGGTTAGGGCTTAAAAAAACCTTATTCGAAGCAAGTAGCAATGAAAAAAAGCCTGCAAATACTTAGGGCTGGAAAAAACCTCCTTCGGAGAAAGTAGCAATGAAAAAGCCTGCAAGCCGATAAGAGCCGGGAAGATCGTTAGCACCTCATTAGGGCTGGGAAAAAAAGCTTTGAAAAAGCTACATTCAGAATATAAGACGTACTCAAATTTTCAGCCTCTTTTAGGGTGGGAAAGGTGCGTCTTTTACTCCGAAAAATACGGCACATTTTTAATGCTGAAAATGTTTTCAGAACATTTCCTTTTTGAAGCATTAATGTCTTTAACTTGGGAGAAATTTTGATTGAAGCTATTAGTAACTGCTCAGTTACAAGAATATAGACTAAATGTCACATTTCAAAGTTATTCTGTTTGAATACAAGCACAAGACACAATGTCTTTATTTTCTAAAAATCTTCAGGAATAATCCTAAAATCGCTTCTAAAACAATAGGTGTAATAAACAAAAAGTTGGTTACTTAAAAAAATAGCTAATAAAAGATGACACTTTTAACAGAAATGTCTTAATAATAGCAGAACGTAAGTTTTATCTGGAGCTGGAGATGTTCATTTCAATATTGTCTTCAGGCCTTAAAATTAACAAAGATAAAAACAATCAGAATTCTGAATGTATATTGTATTACTTGTGACATAGTAGAGTTGTTAAAACTAGTCTCTGTTGCAATTACTGGTTTTGACTTTGCTCATATTAACAGAAAAATCATATTTATAAATGTAATTAGTTTGTGCAGTTTATCAAGTGCACAAGCACAAGCCAAGTCTGAATGCCTGTTCTTTTAAAAGCCTGCCAATGAAGGATTGCTAAGTCCTATTGAATTTCTTCTAGCTATTGCCCCTTTAATTAATAATTTTCTGGTTGAGAGTCAGGAATTGCTATTTCCTCTTTCTAGCCAGAGCAATATAGCATCAGTCCTTGATGTCTCTATACTGAGTCAGGAAAATAAAAGCCTTTATATCTTTACTGCAGAAGAACACATCCTTCTTTTTAAATTTCATGCCAGTGCCCTATGCAGAGCTTAGACACCAGTCTTACAAAGGAGTTTGACAGAAAACCTTGTTGGCAATGAAAAGGTTAGGAAACTAGCCAAGAATCTTGCATGAAATTGTGTTGCATCCAAAAATCCTCTTAAATATATGTTTATTTATTTATTTATTTATTTGGTAGCTTTTCTATGCCGCCCTACTCCCGCAGGACTCAGGGCGGCGTACAACATTTTATACAAAAACTCCAAACAAAATTATTAAAAGCACTTAAAAACAATTAAAAATATAAATATACACACATCATACATACATGGGGGAGACATCAGGAATAAATCGTCTCAACTCACCCCTGCCTGCAGGAAGAGCCATGTCTTAATGGCTTTTCGGAAGGCCAGCAAGGTGGGGATGGTTCGGATCTCTGGGGGAAGTTGGTTCCAGAGAGCAGGGGCCCCCACAGAGAAGGCCCTCCCCCTAGGCCCCGCCAGTCGGCACTGTTTGGCTGACGGGACCTGGAGGAGACCCACTCTGTGGGACCTAACCGGTCGAAGGGAGGAATGCGGCAGAATGCGGTCCCGGAGATAACCTGGTCCTAAGCCATGTAGGGCTTTAAAGATGATGATCAGCACCTTGAATTGTATCCGGAGACCAATGGGCAGCCAATGCAGCTGGCGGAGTATGGGTGTTACGTGGGTGTACCTTGAAACACCCACCACAGCACGCGCAGCTGCATTTTGCACCAGTTGAAGTCTCCGAATACTCTTCAGGGGCAGCCCCATGTAGAGCGCATTGCAGTAGTCCAATCTAGAGGTGACAAGGGCGTGAGTGACCGTGAGTAGAGCCTCCTTCTCCAAGTATGGTCGCAATTGGTGCACCAGGCGAACCTGTGCAAAAGCCCCCCTAGCCACAGCTGTAAGGTGTTGATCTAATTTTAGCTGTGGATCTAGGAGGACTCCCAAATTGCGAACCCGTTCTGAGGGAGTTAATTTTTCTCCCTCGAGAACCAAGGAGGGACAGTTGTCATGGTCCTTAGGAGGCAATATCCAGAGCCACTCAGTCTTGTCGGGGTTGAGTCTAAGTCTGTTCCTCCCCATCCAGATCCTAACGTCGTCCAGGCACTGGCACATCACATCAACCGCCTCCCTGAATTTAGACGGGGTGGTAATGTACAGCTGGGTGTCGTCAGCGTACTGTTGGAAACTCACCCCATGTCTACGGATGATCTCCCCCAGCGGTTTCATGTAAATGTTGAACAGGATGGGTGAGAGGACCGAACCCTGAGGCACCCCATAGGTCAGGGGCCTAGGAGACGACCTCTGCCCACCTGCTAACACCGACTGCATCCTATCAGCGAGATAAGAGGAGAACCACCGCAAAACGGTGCCTCCCACTCCCAACTCGCCGAGACGATGCAGAAGGATACCATGGTCGATGGTATCGAAAGCCGCTGAGAGGTCAAGTAGCACCAGGATGGAGGAATTACCCCCATCCCGGGCTCGCCAGAGATCATCCATCAGGGCGACCAAGGCGGTTTCTGTGCTGTAACCGCGCCTGAAACCCGACTGATAGGAATCTAGATGATCAGTTTCCTCCAATAACCGAAGGAGCTGAGAGGCCACCACCTTCTCCACAACTTTACCTTCTCCACAATGTTCTATTTAGTATTACCTTATTATTTTCCTAGACACACTTAAGAATTTTTTATGTATGCCATCAAATTTCCCTGACAGAACATGTTTCTCTCTGGGGTCTTAAATACTCAGTATATTTTTTATTGAGGCATTATATTTTGTTAATTAAATTCATTTGTAGACAAAAAACATTACAGAAAACTATGAAGTTAATTTCACATTGCACGCATAGCATTCACACAGGCATCTAATATATCTAATATCATTATGCATGAAGATTTGTAAAGCTATTGCTTGACAAATCTATCTGAATTAGACCCAGACAGAACTGTACAATTCTTAGCTGAAGAAGGTCCTTCTGAATGAGTTCCCTTGGGAGCAAATATTTATGACCTTGCAAGCTGGATACCATCTACTGGGGATTCTCAAACTTTGCAGTGCCATAACCTCCTAAAAGATAAATGTGATCCATCCCCAATGAGGATTTAATATTACCTTAGTTTTTCTCTTACAACCCACCCATTTCAAGATAGTAGCAAATTAAAACAGTGGATAAAAATACAGACGTTCACTATCATGTATATTTGTACAAACTCTCCAAAGACTATGAATATTACATGCCATGCCATAACTGGCAGGAAGCCATCCACCAATTAAACCAGTGTGGTGACTGAGATTTGGTCTGACAAATAACTAGATCTACAAATGCAGCATGTCTCACATGTAGATGACTTTGTGCCACAGCTCAGGTTGATTCTTTTGTTTTCATTAGAGATTTTCTATGCTTTAATTCACTGGATGTCGTCTCTAACTTAAAAACATTTATTTAGTGACCATTTGAAGTTACAATGGCACTAAAAAGTGTCTTATGACAGCTCCTCACACTTATGACAAACATAGCATCCCCATAGTCATACTTTGGAAGCTTGGTAACTGGCATGTATTTGCAATGGTTGCAGTGTCTTGGAGTCATCGCCATTTGCGACCTTCCTGGACAGTTTCAAACAAGCCAAGTCAATGAGGGTAGCCAGTTTCACTTAACAAATATGTGATTCATTTAACAACTGCAGTGATTCATTTAGTCAAAAGGTTGTAAAATCAGGCATGACTCACTTAACAACTACCTTGCTCAGCAACAGAAATGGTCACAGTTGTGGTTGTAAGTCAAGGGTTACCTGTGATACTCTCATCCATATTAAGCTATACCGGTGGGATTTCCCCTGTTGCATAATGTTCTAATCTTGATGAGATTATGAAGCCTCTTTGCTCTTCCTTTCTATTTTATCTTGTGCTGTATATTGTATTACTATAGTTTATTCCATACCTCTTTAACTCTAGTTTTTGTTTTATGTAACATTTACACTGTGTTTCCTGGATTTGGTAACAGTTTCTGCATGTTTCTTTTCTTTTTATTGTGCTGATTGACTATAATTAAAGTACAGTTAGTTTGATAGTATGTTTAGCCTAATTCCATGTAGTAGGGCAATTATATATATATATATATATATATATATATATATATATATATATATATATATATATATATATATATATATATATATATATATATATATATATATATATATATATATATATATATATATATATATATATATATATATATATATATATATATTATAAACAGAGGCTTAGAATCAAAATCACGTGAATTATTAGTACCACTTTATAAATCCTTGGTAAGACCACACCTGGAATACACATCCAGTTTTGGTCACCATGGTGTTGAGACTGGAAAAAATGCAAACAAGAGCAACTAAGATTATTAAAGGCCTGGAGACTAAAACATATGAAGAATGGTTGCAGAAATTGGCTATGGCCAGTCTAGAGAAAAGAAGGACTAGGGGGGACAGGATAGCAGTATTCCAGTATTTGAGGGGCTGCCACAAAGAAGAAGGGGTCAACTTATTTTCCAAAGCATCAGAAGGCAAGACAAGAAACAATGGATGGAAACTAATCAATGACGGTAGCAACTTGGAATTAAGGAGACACTTCCTAACAGTAAGGACAATTAACCAGTGGAACAGCTTGCCTTCAGAAGCTGTAAGTGCTTCATCACTGGAGATTTTAAGAAAAGACTGGACAACCACCTATCTGAAATGGTATAGGCTGCTTGAGTAGGGGGTTGGACTAGAAGACCTCCAAGGTCCTTTCCAACTCTGACTGATTGAGGATTTTTTAAAAAAACACATAACTTATCCGATTCCTGTCTCCCCAGAGCTTTCAGCCCTCTGTGAAAAGACATGTAGCTCTCTCTGTTTCGTTAATACCAAAAAGAGGGAAAGCTTTTTTGGTTCCTTACTCCTGAAACAGGAGGTTGGTACTTTATCAAGAGCAAGCACCACATAGTTTGTATTTTTGTATATTCTTCCATTCTAGAGAATGAACAAATGAAGGAAAAGGATCTGGTAGGTAGTCTCAGTCTCACCAATGAAAAGTATAAGAAAAATGCATATTCAAGCCACTGACATAGCAATGGAGGGAAAAGCTGGTCTTATCAGAATACAGGGAAAGGAAAGCTTCTCAGTGTTTATCACTGAGACCACTGCAGCATGGGTCTAGGTATTATGTCCTTCAAGAGAATTGAAATGTAGGGCTCAGCTACCGTGTGTTTAGTTAAGAAGTTTGCACTTGATCTGAAAGTAAGGTGACCAGATTTTAATATTTGTAAAGCGGGACACCATTGACGGGGGGGGGGGTTTCTAGGGGAGCAAGATGGGAGGGGTCCGTCTCTCTTATCCTGCAACTTTGTGCACCCCCCCCCAAACATCCCCCCCTTCATCGCAGCCAGGGGTGGGTTCCTACCGGTGCGGTCTTGCCTGCTCGTCGCCGCAGAGCCGAAGAAGCTGGTGGCGTTTGCGGCGCGGGGCTTCCCCGCCCGCTTTCCCCGGCCACCGGGACGCCGCCATTTGTGTTCTTTTGCCCTCTGCGCATGGCAGGAGGAGGCAGGTGAGGCAGGAGGCAGAGGGGTGTGCAGGGCAAATTCAAATTTAAAAAGCGGGACTTTTTTGAAACGCTGTGGGACGCGGAACAAATTATTAAAAAGCGGGACTCTCCCGCCAAAAGCGGGACGTCTGGTCACCTTATCTGAAAGGTCAGCTTCACAGTCTGGAAATGCGCATGATTCTAAGGTTGCCTCCAGTGGCTGAAAAAATAGCCTTGATTGCTTGAACTGCTTTTAATCAGTTTTGAATGGCATGTTGGATATATCTATATTTTGATGGCAAGGAGTATTTTGGCAATACTGATCTATGCTCTAGTTATTTTTATTTCACCTGTGGCAATACTAAAAGCTTTCTTTGCCCAGCCCTCATGCAGCCAATATGCCTGTTTTCCCACTATTAACAAAATGTGGAAATGGCAATCCTGAATAATAGGTGAGGTTTTCATATGCCCTCTTCCTGAAATCAAAATGCAACCGAGACCAGTTACGATTTCAGTTACTTTGTGCCTGAAATAGCAGTACAGTAGCAGAAAGTAATTGATTGCAATAGAATTACAGAGAATCACAGAGAATTGAATAGTTTTGATATTCTTCTCACCCCCAGATCACTTGCTTTGGTGGGGGGGCTTAGAGATCTGTGTTTCTTCCTCCTGAGTTGGAGGACCTTTTTATGTTTGTAGGGACCTCCATAAGAAAATAATTTATTTCTGCCATAATAGTGTGGACCCAATTATTGAGCAGAGTATGTAGCTATTAGAACCCCAAGATGCTTCATGGTGGGATGATGCTGTCTAGAATGCACTTTATCACTTTGTGAGTCTGTGAGCTCTCCAGAGAATGGTGGCATTGGGTGGTCAACATTTAACACCACAAATAAATGGGACACTTGCCATTTGGTATTGCCACTGATACTTCGTGTGACCACTCACTCCAATAGCCATCATAGCTGACTCCATTAGGCTTGGACCGAACAGCCAAAGTGTAGTGAGTTCCCCCTTTGAGATTCAGGAGATAATATGTCTGCCCACTGGTGCTTTCCACCTGAGGAGAGGAGGATAAAAACTGAGTAAGGAGGAGGAAAGAAAGCGGGGAGGGGGGGTGTTATTAGAGTCAAGAAACAAAAGGTCAGAGACTTACCCGTTGGGGTCTGTAGCCCTCAGGGGAGACAGACACTTCATAGCGGATACTGTTTTCCATGTGTGCAATGGGGGCTGATTGCCAGCTCACATTCAGCTGCCCAGAGGACTCCATAAACTGCACTGTCAGGTTAGAGGGGGGGTCCAGGAAAACTTAGGACAAAGGAAGAACAGGGTGAGAACAGGCAAGCAACCTTTCTTTCTCCAGTTCAGCAGATACATCAGGCAGTGGCCCTGCAGCTCCTATTTCCCATCTAGGATAGCCCACAATTTCTAGATGCATTTCTTCAAAGTAATGTCAATCTAGCATTCCTCCCTAACACAGATATGCTGTTTAGGACAATGGGAAGCTCAGGACACTTTCATGGGTCACCTTGTCATGCTGAACATGGATGTCTTGTGACCAAAACATAACAAAATAAACCCAAACCTAAGCCAATAGCTTAGTGTGATGCAGGAAATTAATCTACTGTATTGAGCCTGGATTTTTTTCCACCAGAGTGTGTTGGCTCATTTAATAACTACCTGATATATGAATATTCAATCACTGAACCTTTTCTTGATAAGGAGACAAACAGATGGGAAAGTTTGATTTGCCTGGTTATACAATAGGGTAATAAGGGCTCTCTTACAAGCAAAATTTAAGAACTAGTCCCTTGAAAGATAAAACACTTAAAGCTGTTTCCAAATAGTCATATCATCATCTTTCAGTTGTAATCCTATCATGCTTTCCTATTATTTATTCATTTTTCTTATAACTGAGCTGAGGAAAAAATGAGCTCCTGGAAAAAATGTGAGAGATCCATCTAATAGATAAATAATGCTGGAACCTCCTGTTTGCAAACAATGGGAAGCTCAGCTTGGCATTCACTTATGGGGACAATGTTTTTTTTTTCCTTTTCATATTCTGCAGCATGTGTCTATTGTTTGAGAAGAAACCTGAGTAGGTTGAAGCAGTTCTAGTCTTGCCACCAAGTTTTAAATGCACTGAATATGGATTCTTTCTATTTCTGGGTTAGAAAGGGATCAGACTCCAACACACACAAACATACACATAGACAGACAGACAGACAGACAGACAGACAGACAGACAGACAGACAGACATCTGCAGAGGACTTACCAAGTTTTTCCACATATATTGTTCTGGTATAAAGGGTGTTGTTAGAGGACAGCCCTTCAAAGACTTTGATCTCCAGGGGGCTGAAAGCTGAGATATCCGGCCTTTGAAAGAAGCAGGTGTAGAGTGTTGTATTCCTGGATGTGTTCTCCAGAGTCAAATTACAGGACTTCAGGAAGTTGTCTTCCCTGGGTGAAATCAAGGGACAAAATAGGATTAGTCTTGGGAGGAAACTATTATGAAGGGGTTTCCCCCCTCCCCCACTGTTCCCAGCAGAAGCCACAGAGTCAAAGCAAGAGGATAGATTTCCAGTCTTGAGGTTGGAAGTGTAGGAAGTTAGCACCCAGCCCTCTCCTGGGAAAATGAGATATTTTAGGAAATATTAAAAGGGCAGAATATTTCCCCTAAAAGGAAGGCAGAAACTCAACCCCCCCCCCACCTTTGTCACTGGGCCATTAAGGCCTGGGCCAGTTTATTCTACATTGCCCAAAGCCCTTTCATTACATCATCACCCAGCAAGGCTCAACCAAGCCTGGGACTCAGGACAGCCTACAGAGTTGCCCCTGCATGGCCCCATGGGAGTCTGACAACCAATCAGAACACAAGCTCAAATTCAAAACCCAACAGAGGGCATAAAACCCAGGCCCTCCCAGCATCTCTTCCTTTTCCCCCCAGGACCTCAAACCATGTGATCCTGTTCATCATTAAACCATCTTTCCAATCAGCCACCATTTTCCAGTGTCTTTCTCCCCACTTGGAACTGAACCCAAAAGGATATTTCTTCCAACAGAAGGTTGACTGCTACTACATAATTTTTGCTATATGGCTTTTTAAAAGCTCCCTGGCAGTACTAATTAAAGCATGGGACTGACATCTGCAAGTATTTTAATGAGGACTTATTTGGTTGTTTCAAATTCACATGTGAACTCTTCCTCATTTTACAACTCCTGATTGGGGCTTTTCTCCTGAATCTCTAGCAAAGGATTCATCAAACTGAGACTTAGCTGACTGAACGATGATACTAGTTTGCTCCTTATATTAAGATGAAAATAGGTCTAATGTGACAAGAAATGAGCCAAGGTGGCGCAGCGGTTAGAGGCAGGTACTGCAGGCCACTTTAGCTGACACTGATCCGCAGGTCAGGGGTTCAAATCTCACCGGCTCAAGGTTGACTTCCATCCTTCTGAGGTAGGTAAAATGAGGACCCAGATTGTTGGTAGCAATGTAAATATACATTGCTTACTGGTGTAAACCACTTAGAGAGTGCTTGCACTGTGAGGCGGTATATAAATCTCACAAATAAATAAAATAAATAAAATACAGATCACAGGAAGGGAGCATAGTCACATGGGGCAAGAAGACGCTTGGTCAGGGCTAAGTGGATTTAAGACAACAAAGTAGCGCTTGACATTCTTAAGAAAAACATTTGGAATGAGACCATGGCCTGGGACAGGCTAACTGTACTACAATGTATAAACCACTTACTCAAACTTGTAGCGAAAACTGTACATGCTCTGGTTTTTTGGTTCCTTCAGATGATCTGATATTTCCCAGAAACAGGCCAGATCTTCTAGCTGCTGGGTGAAGCACTTGGGGTTCAAGAGCTCTTCTGTCAACAGGCGTGCAACTGGATGCAAAGCAGAGAGACACAAGTTTAATGTTACCCATTGATATGGGACAGCAGGGATCACAACACAACCATCCCTATCTGATCAACTGGGCAGCAAAATTGTATCTTCTGAAGGTCACACAAAAGAATGCTGTGGGGTGTTTGCCAATCATGCCAATCTGTTATGTTCCCCCAATTAAGTAAAACCTCAGGCAAAAACAAAACACAAACAAACAGCCCAAAACTGGTAGCATTAATTGATTTAAGTCAGAAAAAATAAATTGGTTATTTGAAATGGAATGACTGGAAATGTAAGAAACTACATAAGTTACAGTTAGATTTGAAAAAAAAATTAAGAAAACACCACATTATGGCTTGGTTAGGTCACATCCACATTCATCATGAGAAGTTATTTTAAAATGGCTCTAGGGACTGAAGTGTGAACTGCTCATAAAAAAAACCCTAAAGAAATTCAGTCTACAAGACTGTGTCCCACAAACACATTCAGAAATACATAAAGGGGGGGGGGATAGTTCCTGCTGTTTCTAATTCAACCCTTATTTACTATGAACTGCAATTCTGTTAATATATAATTCCAGGGAAATGCACTCCCTATATCAGTGATGGCGAACCTTTTTTCCCTCGGGTGCCGAAAGTGCATGCGCGCGTGCTATCGCGCATGTGCGAGTGCCCACACCCATAATTCAATGCCTGGGGAGGGCAAAAACGGCCTCCCCCGCTCCCCCGGAGGGCCGCTGGAGGCCGGAAATGGCCTGTTTCCCAACTTCTGGTGGGCCTGGTAAGCCCATTTTTCATCCTCCCCAGGCTCCAGAGGCTTCCCTGGAGCCTAGGGAGGGCAAAAACACCCTTCCCGGAGGCCCTCCGGAAGCCGAAAACGCCCTCCCAGAGCCTCCGTGCAAGCCAAAAATCAGCTGGCCAGCGCGCACATGCGCGCTGGAGCTGAGCTAGGCAATGGCTCGTGTGCCGGCAGATATGGCTCCGCGTGCCACCTGTGGCACCCGTGCCATAGGTTCGCCATCACTGCCCTATATGCTTGGGAGAAAGCAGCTTAATAGCATTAAGGCTAGTGCTACTGGATACAGGCTGTAAAACCCCAAACAACTACAGTATTAGGGGTTAACAGAGAGATAAAGAAATCTCTAACAGGTTTTTGTCTCTCTCCCAGGCCATCTAGTGGCCACCTGATCTTTGCAGCTCAGCCTTAAGAGCCCTGCAGTATTGTACTGCACAGATTCCTCATTTACTATTCCTGGTAGTAGCCTTCTGTGGGTTGGACTGAAGCTGAAAACTAGTTTATAGTAGCTCTGCAAATACTGTTTATTGTCTTCCTTTCCAAATGTAAGTTGAACTGTGAGCATACAGTACAATAACATACAATAGCATCCAGTGTAATACACTGTAAGGCTGGATTGAGAAATAACTTTACAGTAACCCGATAGTGCAGTCCCTTGTTAAAGTTATAGGCTGCAAATGAGTTTGGTTCAAAATCCCAGTCAAAAGTTTCTTGCAGCTTGAAGGGGGTGTCATAGCAAACTTTGATCTACTTAAATTTCTTCTCTTTCTGGCTGAAATAAGTTCAGACAGATAGACAGATTAACAGAGTTGGAAGGGACCTTGTAAGACATCTAGTCCAACACACACACACCCCGCTCAAGCAGGAGACCCTACACCATTTCCTCTTGAAAGTCTCAAGTGTTGGAGCTCTCACAACCTCCGAAAGCAAGCTGTTCCACTAGTTGATCGCTCTCACTGTCAGAAAGTTTCTCCTTATTTCCAGGTTGAATCTCTCCTTGGTCAGTTTCCATCCATTATTCCTTGTCTGGCTTTCTGTTGCCTTGGAAAATAGCCTGACCCCCTCTTCTCTATTCCTATTCCTCTCTGTTCCTAGTTCCTAGTTGCATGACAGAGCCTTCTGCACTGGACTAAAATTACAGAAAATAAAAGCTTTTCTGCCCAAACAAAAATTATAGCGTAGAGTCTTGGCTGTAATTTTCCTTTCTTTCAATTTCTTCAGCAATATGTATACCTCAGGGATATATAGCAATGTGCTTTGGATTCTAGCTGGTGGCAGTGGATCCTAAAAACAATATATCGTTTGCCAGAATCACATGATCCACAATACTGTATGCATTGTAGGACTCTGCTTCCTTGTGAGTACATATGCACACACACACACACACACACACACACTTCTATAACAACCATCTCCATCTGACATGTGTTTCCTGAGATAAGGGACTCTGTCCCTGCTTTCTGTTCCCGCCATAGGTAAATTCACATTAACCAAAAGGTTCAGTTATACATAGAAATGCAGTAAATAAATAGTAAGGAATCTGCACATAGCATTTGGATTTCTTTTGCTTTTTTTACATTCCTCATACTTTCCTGTATACAATTCTATGAAATAACCTGCATAAGCATAAGTAAGAAGAGCTAATATACACACTAGAAATTAAATAAGTCCTGGTGAGTACTTTCTTCCAAGACTGCTGAACTTGCTAGCAAGATCTGACTATAATTTCTTAACCACTTATAGCATGGGGCTATTGGTTGGGAGATGGGAGTAAACAACAGGGCTCCAGAGATGCAACAGAGTATGTGATAGTATTTGTGCCCCAAGTTTGCACATGGATTCCTTTAGAAGCTAGGCACTTTAGTTCTTTTTAAATGAATGGGATTTGACAAAAGGCTTCTTTTGGATAGCTTATTGTGTTTGAATTCAATCTGGAAATTCACAAATCACACATGCACACTGATCAAAACACCCCCAAGAAAAAGGTCAAGCGCTCTTAGAGAGTATACTTGAAGTGGGGGGGGGAGTGGAGGATTAAAAGGTGGGAATTTAAGCACAATAGGTCCATTCTAGAGAAAACAGATGTAAGAGAGAAGACTTGTGAAGAGTCTCATAGATACGGTATTTAGAAAAGTATGTGCTAGAGAGAGGACAAGACAGAACAGGATGCGATGAGAATATCCCTTTGATTAGAAACAAGTTCTTAATTCCTTGGCAAGAAATCTGCATACTTTGAGGCAATTTTTTCAAAGGTCTCTATAGGGCAATCCCTGTGCCCTATTGCAATGCACAATGTACTTGAAAAGAAGATGCTGAAGTAGCAGATGCTCACCGGTTGAAAAAGTACCCTCATTTTCTACTGTTAGATTAGAATCATATTTTCAGTGGAATCTTTGGTTTAAACAAGAGAGTGTACCCTGACTGAATTATTCAACCCATAACACTTTGCAGCCTACAATGTAAACTAAAGCAGAGTTTAAAGTAGCACAAAGACCTGCTTTATTAGCAGAGCTAGATCTGTCAGGATTTATTTTTATTACAAGTCCTCGCTAGATGTTGTAGTCAGGAAATTAAATTGTGAAAGATCCTTACATACACAAATGCATAGAGTGAGACAAATCACACGTGCTTCACAACCAGGAGTGGGTTCTAACTTACCTCACTGCCGGTTCGCTTCCTCCTGCACTGC
This sequence comes from Diadophis punctatus similis, assembly GCA_023053685.1. Classification (NCBI taxonomy): domain Eukaryota; kingdom Metazoa; phylum Chordata; class Lepidosauria; order Squamata; family Dipsadidae; genus Diadophis; species Diadophis punctatus. Next base: position 107,177,976 of record JALIGW010000002.1, read on the forward strand.
CATGCCACGTGGGCGTGTGTGGGCGTGGGTGCATGCATGCATTGCACATCTGTGCCGCATGGGTGTGGGCACGGGCATGCTTTGTGCGGCTGCACATGCACGCGCAGTGCTGAAAACTCAGCTTATGTGCAGAAGCAAAAAATAGCTTCTGCGCATGCACAGAAGTGAAAAACAAGATGGCGGTGCCTACGGTGCCACCGAGAGAGCTGGTTTGGGGGTGTGGCCAGCCAGCCATCGCTCCCGGTTCGGCGAGTGGGGGGAAATTTCCACTACCGGTTCTAAAGAACCGGTCCGAACCAGGAGGAACCTATGATTACAATCTATGATTACATTCACTCATAATGAGTTCTGGATATTTATAACATAAGTCATGTTCTTCTATGGTCAGGGTTAAACCCTTTTTTAAAGTAAGTATTTGCTCCATGTTATAAATTCCATATGTCTAACTATTGTTTTAACAAATCAGTAACAAATATCAATCCATGACCATATAGGTAAAATAAAATAAAAATTAGATAGCACTTTTTCTATTATCTTTATATAAATGAATATTTTTGGATTTCAGAATGTTAAGATTACCATACCAGGGAGAAACCATCTTGAGGTGGGAAGTATATGTGATAATGTGCTTGGGCTCTTATACCTGCTTTTGCTGATGTATGCAACACAAGCCAAAAAATATTGTAGATGCTACTAAGGATCTCTTTCACTTTGTGTAATGTCTCTTTGTAATCCACACCTTCCCCCCACTCTTGCTTAAATGGCTATAACTGAACATCAGCCTTTTCTTTCTTGATGTTCTCCCGAGAAAACATCTCTTAAAGCCTGTAGCCAGCATGGCTTTTAGCACTGCCAGAAAAGTGCTAAGCTAAATCTGAAAGACTGCTGCAAAGCTTTGGAATATGAAAGCATGGAAGGCTCGGGTTGTGCCATTCGGTCTCCAGGGATCATCCCTTTGATGCCACAGAGCACTGTTGATCTCTGCTCCTCAACAGAAGCATCTCTCAGAAGTTTCCTCTCTTGGCCCACTTTGACTGTTTTCTCTTCCTCCGTGTTAACTGTGCAGTGGAATCTAACCTGCACAGGGAGGGATTTTTCAGATCCATGTGGCCTTACAAGAAACTGCTCTCAGAGTGAAAAGAGACCAAAATGGTTTCCTGCAACCTTGTTGCAGGAAACCATTTTCAAGTCTGCCAACTTTTTGGAAGTCTGGTAGCAGCTTTTCTGACTCGCATATGTTATTAAAAGGCACATACTTTCATGAGTTCCAGCTGACATCATTCCATGCATAGAGTGACTTTTCCTCTCTTGACCCCTTGTGATTTTTGCTACATAAACTAACATGGCTCTCCTCCTCCTCCTCCTCCTCCTCCTCCTCCTCCTCCTCTGTTTGCCAAAAATGTACAGGCTTACTTTGTCAATAGTAGTGTAGTAAGAGAAATAAAATGACAGAGAAAGAGACTTTGGACATACTTCAGATAAGGTAGGTTATATGTGATTCGATTCAATCAATTTTGCATAGGGTGACTCTCCTTTTTTTAAAAAAAATCTTCCCAGTAGCAATGTTTGTCAAGCCCCAGCATGGCTGGCTGGGAGTTGAAGTCTACATGTCTTAAAGTTGCCGAGGTTGAGAAACACTGCTCTGGCCTAATATGGACTGCATGAATTCAAAGGTGCTAAAAGCAAACACCACATTAGACCCCTGGCAGGCTGGCCTCAGATGCCACCTCTTGACAACATGGTGCCTCTGACTCTTCATTCCTTGACACTATCTCCTCTGCCACCACCACCCTGACACCCTGTGATGACACTCACCTGCCCCCCCCCCGCCCTTACTAGCCCCGCTTAGCCCAGCCTGCTCAAGAAGGGTACCTTTGCTGTTGAAGTGTGCACCAAGATTCCTAGGGCCCTCCTGAAGTGAGCCAGAAGCCCAAAACACCAGGATCAAAAAGGCAGCAATGGATCTCCAGGCCTGCTCCATGCTTTGGTGGGAGGAAGGGCAGTCGTTCTTCCAGAAAAGACTTTTCACCTGCTCTGCCAGTTGGTAACTGGCTGCAGAAGCTAATGCCTGGGTCTTTGCTCCACAGCTGGAGGCTGCAGATAAGAGGGCGGGCTCTGGGTTGAGAGAGGTAGCGGCAAAGCAACAACAAATTGCTGCAACTGTGAGCAGCGTGGAGCCCCCTCTCTCCCTGGGGAGAGTAAGGCTATGTCAAAATTATTGTAACCCAATGGCAACTGCAAGTCAAACTCCAGGCCCAGCATACTTCTGGTCCACCCCAAAGCTTGAAATTGGCTTACTTTCCCCAATCATATTCTTCTTGGGACCATCGGTCCCAGGCAGTGTTTCCCAACCTTGGCAACTTGAAGATGTCTGGACTTCAACTCCCAGAATTCCCCAGCCAGCATTCGCTGGCTGGGGAATTCTGGGAGTTGAAGTCCAGACATCTTCAAGTTGCCAAGGTTGGGAAACACTGGTCCCAGGTCTGTGTATCTCCAATCCTGTGCCAAAGGCATTCCTTTTGCTATTCAGTGTGTAGTGCAGGTTGTTCCTACTTCAGAGACAGAATGCCCCAAAAGGCAAAAAAGAGAGGAAAAGGATTGTTAAAAATCTAATGGACAAAACAGGGGTAAACAATACCTCACAGAAGGCAGACTAAACCATCTGCCATAAAGATTATGTTAATGTCAGGGAGAACTTCCCAAGTCCAGGAATTCACAGGAATAGAACCTTTAATTGTTTATGTGGCATACAGTCATTATTTGGGACCCCACATTGCACTAAAACACAATTGTGATGTATTTGGATTTGGCCTTAAATTGTAGGAAGTTGGCTACTGGAGCTTGTGCCCCCTGATTTATGCCTCCCAGTGGCTGTGGGAACAGAACATAGAATAATAGGGTTGGGAGGGCCCTTGGAGGTCTTCTAAACCAACCCACTGCCTGTGGCAGAAAATTCTATTTGTTTTTGGACTTGATGGGATCATAGAAAGAATAACAGAATAGAACAATAGAGTTGGAAGGGATATTGGAGGTCCTCCAGTCCAACCCCCTGCACAAGCCATTTGAGATGAATTGTTGCTTCTCTCCTTGATTAGTTTCCATCCATTCCTTCTTGTCCTGCCTTCAGGTGCCTTCGGAGAATAGCTTGACTCCCTCTTCTTTGTGGCAAGCCCTGAGATATTGGAACACTGCTATCATGTCACCCCTGGTCCTTCTTTTCATTAAACTAGACATACTCAGTTCCCGCAACCATCTTTCATATCTTTTCGCCTCCAGTCCCCTAATCATCTTTGTTGCTCTTCTCTGCACCCTTGCTAGAGTCTTAACATCTTTTTTATATTGTGGCAACCAAAAATGGATACAATATTCCAAGTGTGATGTAGTATCCTCTTTCAAATCATCAAATCATCTCTATAAGTTTGAAAGGAATTTTCTGGATTTGCAGAGGAAAAAAACATATGTCTAGCCAAAGACAGATTATGCCCTCTGACTCTTCTTAATGCTGTAGGGGAAAAGTCCTTTCTTTGGGGATTCAACTGGGCATCACCATGGGATGATTTCTGATGGCATGGATAGCCCAGAGAGTGGAAAATAGGAAAATCTACAGATATAATTCCTTTCGATTCTGAATCAATTTGGAAATGATTTATCTTTGCATTCTTTGCCTTTTGACCAGACCAGCGGCCAGTGGTGAATGTGCAGCCTGTGTTAGGTGGGGAGGTGTGGAGCTGAAGACGAAAAGGAGGAACTACAAACAGAAAGTTGTTTAGGAGTGATAAGAAGGCTTCTTCTGCAGAGGACTTGTTTATTTCAGGCACTTGTGCTTTTTGAAAAGAGATAGTACAGCTGTAATCCCTTATCTGATCTCTTCCCCCCCCCCCCAAAAAAAGTGGCTGTTATTCAGCTTTTTAAAAACACTTATTTTCAAAGAAATTTTTCTCTTTATAAATACATTTATTGATTTGCTATATTGCTAGTGAAATAGTAATGTCATAATCTCACATACCTGATATATTTGCCCAATTTGTAGGATCTACTTTATTATTATTTTCCTAGAAAAACTCCAGCAGTAAAAGATTGGGCAAAAGACATTTGGGATTAGAGAGTTCTGAATTTGATTAATGTATTTCGAGAACTAAAACTGAATGGAGGTCACCAGTCTTCGACCCCCCCCCCCAAATGAAATGAAATATTAATTACTAATTTTCCACTCATCCCAATACAATTTTCATCATTTCAGTAGAATAATTTATGACACCAGAAATCTATTTTACTGCTGCAGTCATTGAACAAGTTGGGTTTCTTGTGCTCTCTGAACTTGGTTGTTTTCTTGCAGATTTTATTACCAGGCTAGGTAACTTCAGCAGAGTGAGGGAAAGTGAGTTTGCTGGATATTTATAAGCTAAATTATCAGATAAACTATCCAAGAAGAAGCAATACCTTAATGAAGGAACCTTTAAGGAAGAAGTGACATCCTCACTAAGACTGGCAGGGCAAACTACTCTCTATAAACAGCCAGCAAACCTCATTCTCCAACACACTGATGGTGTTACCCAGTTGGATAATGAAACATCTGCAAAACAATCAAACTCAGAGAACATCAGGACCCCAACAGTTCAACCCTGAACTACACACACACACACACACAAATATGTGTGTACACACACACACAAATATGTTTGTATGAACACACACACACACACACACACACACACACACACACACACACACACACATTCTATTGTTGAACAGTTTTAAACAATCCATTTCAAACCTCTCAGATTTTTGGCCACTTTTTCTATTTTGTCAAAACTGAACGATTTCCTACTTCTTTTAAAGAAGGTGCTATAATTACTTCATAATTTTGGGTGCAGTGACCAATTCTACATAGAGAGACTCCTTAATTTATGACTGGTCAGTTAGCAACTCTTCAAAGTTATGGCAGTTCCTCCCACAGCTACTTATGAATCAGGGGTGAAATGCTCCCGGTTCGCTTGTGCCTGTCGGTCGTCGGAGAGCCGGTCGTGAAGGCAGCGCGACGCTCCACCCACCCGCCGGGACACCGTCATTTGAGTTCTTTTACCCTCTGCGCATGCATAGAACGCTTTGTGCATGCGCAGAGGGTAAAAGAACTCTAATGGCGGTGTCCCGGCGGGTGGGCGGAGCATCACCCTGCCTTTGCGATCGGCTCTCTGACGACCGAACTGCTTATGATCCAGTTTTTTTTATTCAAAAAGTTTTATTGATACAAAGTACAAACATTTTTAAATTTTTCTCCCCCCTTTCCCCCAACCCCCTCCCTTCCCCCCTCCCGACTTCCCAGAAAGAGCACAGGATATAATCTTCAAATAAATATAAACTTAAAATATACGAACAAATTATAAATTCAAAGATTCCTCTAATTTTTTAAGGCTCCACATTGTTTAAAATCTATTAAACCATTCTGAAATTCTAAACATATATCATTATTAAACTATGTATATCTTCTTAATCTGATACTTTTTTTTGAATATAATCAGTCCATCTACTCCATTCCAATATGTATCTTTCATTTGAATGTTCTTTTAGGTATGATGAAATTCTTGCCATTTCTGCCAGATGTGTAACTTTTATTGTCCATTCCTCAATAGTAGGTATATCTTCTTTCTTCCAGTACTGTGCTACCAGCAATCTGGCAGCCGTTATCAAGTTCAAAATCAGTTTAGTCTCTGTTACAGTAAAGTCCGTAATTATTCCCAGCAAGAAAAACTGTGGTGTAAACTTAATTTTTTTCTTTAAAATATTCTGAATAATCCACCATATTTTAATCCAAAAAGCCTTAATTTTCTTACAGGTCCACCTAATATGAAAATAAGTAGCATCTTCACATTCACATCTCCAACATTTAGGTTGTAAATTTGGATACATATGAGCTAGTTTTTTTGGATCCAAATGCCATCTATAAAACATTTTGTAAAAAATTTCTCTTAAATTTTGAGCTTGTGTAAATTTTACATTTCTAACCCATATATTCTCCCATGTTTCCATCATTATAGGTTCACCAATATTTTGCACCCATTTTATCATACAATCCTTAACTAGCTCTGTTTCAGAGTCTAATTCCACTAATACATTATATAATCTCTTTATATGCATTGGACCTTTGTTCTTTATTTGAATTATCAAGTTATCATCTTGCTGCAAAATACCTACTTTTGAGTCCTCTTTCCATCTGGTCTGCAGGTGCCCATATTGGAACCAAGACTTAATTATTCCTTCTTCTCTTAATTGCTCCATTGATTTTAATTGTAATCTCATTCCTTCTACATAAAGAAATTCTTTATATGTAATCTTATCTAGCTTTTGCTCTGTATTTATATTCTCTATCGTGTGTCTGGGCACTGTCCATATAGGTTACTTATCATTTAATTTACATTGATATTTCTTCCAGACACGTAATAAAGCATTTCTTAATATTTGACTCTTAAAGGCTTTATCTACTTTTTTATTATACACTAAGTAAGCATGCCATCCATAAATCAAGGGGGCGGACCATCACGCTGCCTTCGCGATCGGCTCTCCGACGACCGACAGGCACAAGCGAACCGGGAGCACTTCACCGCTATGATCCAGTTTTGAAGTTCCAACAACTGCTCCCTCCTGCAGTCACGCAATCGCTAGTCCATTAAGTCAGGAATAGTTATAAGTTATCTTTTCAAAATCAGGCTTAATTAGATCTCTAAAGAAATGTTTAGAGATACAGGTATTTGAGATCAAATTTGGGTTGGTCATCGGGACCAGAGATTTACTCCTCTGAGCTTTCAGACTCATGCTGGAGCCCATAGTCCATAGCCCATGAGTCCGAAAGCTCGGAAGAGTAAATCACTGGTCCCAGTGACTGATCCAAATTCAACCTCGTATCATTATCCTGGGACACAAATATTTGCCTTCATTCGATAAAGATATTCCTTCTGCAGAAGATGGAGGAAACCTTGATTAGTCTGCCTATTTATCTCAAAGACAGATTTAGATTTTAGATTTATTATTAGAGTTGGAAGGGACCTTGTAGGTCATCTAGTCCAACCCTCTGCTCAAGCAGGAGTTCCTACATCATTTGAGACAGATGGCAGTCCAGTCTCTCCTTGAAGGTCACAAGTGTTGGGGCTCTCACAACCTCCACTGGCAAGCTGTTCCACTGGTTGATCGCTCTCACCGTCAGAAAGTTTCTCCTCACTTCCAGGTTGAGTCTCTCCTTGGTCAGCTGCCATCCGTTATTCCTTGTTTGGCTTTCTGGTGCCATAGAGAACAGCCTGACCCCCTCCTCTCTGTGGCATCCCTCAAGTATTGGAACACTGCTATCATGTCACCCCTGGTCCTTCTCTTCACCAGACTGACCAAGCTCAGTTCCTGCAACCGCTCTTTGTATGTTTTATTTTCCAGACCCTTTATAATCCTGGTTGCTCTCCTCTGCACTTTCTCTAGAGTTTCAATGTCTTTTTTGTAGTGTGGTGACCAAAACTGGATGCAGTACTCTAGGTGTGGTCTGACCAAGGCTTTATAGAGCGGTACTAGTACCTCTCTGGTCCTTGATTGTATCCCTCTATTTATGCAGCTCAGGACTGCGTTGGCGTTTTTGGCTGCTGCTGCACACTGCTGGCTCATATTTAGTTGGCTGTCTACCAGGACTCCGAGATCCCTCTTGCAATCGCTGCTATTGAGTGTGGTTTCGCCCAGTTCGTATGTGTATTTTTTATTTTTCTTACCTAGGTGCAGAATTTTACTTTTCTCCGTATTAAATATCATTTTATTGGTTTGGGCCCAGTGTTCGAGTCTGTCGAGGTCCCTCTCGATTTTGAATCTGTCCTCTGGGGTGTTTGCTACACCTGCCAGCTTGGTGTCATCCAGGGACAGGCTTCTTCTTCGCGATACTGGTCCGCTGCGCGCGCATCACCATGTTTTGGCATGCACAGCCTCATGCAATTTTGCTTCCTGCGCATGCGCGGAAGCAAAATCTCGCGAGGGGACATGCGCGCACATGCGATTTTGGTGCTTTTTTGCTTCCACGCATGTGCGGAAGCAAAAAATCGCTGAAATCTCGCGCACATGCGCGTTCCCTTGCGATATTTTGCTTCCGCGCATGCGCAGGAAGCAATATCAGCCCAAAAATTCCCAAAAAAGATGGCACCACGCGACAGACCGGCGAAGACGGCACCGGAGCTGTCGTGCGCAAATAGCACCATCTGCTGGCCGCTACCAGTACTGTAGAGTGGACCGCACCGGTAGGAACCCACCACTGGTGTCATCTGCAAATTTGGTTAGTTCTCCTGCTATTCCCTCATCTAGGTCATTTATGAAGATATTAAAGAGTACTGGGCCTAGGACGGAACCTTGTGGTACCACACTGCTTACTTCTCTCCATGTGGACTTAGAGCCATTTAGGACTACTCGCTGGGTATGGTTGGTCAGCCAATTGTTAATCCTTCTGGTTGTGTAGCTGTCTATCCCGCTTTTTTCTAGCTTATGAAGGAGTAGGTTGTGGTCTACTTTGTCAAATGCTTTGCTAAAGTCCAGGTATATTATGTCTACTGCATTTCACTGGTCTACTAATTTGGTCACATGTTGAAGAATGAAATGAGGTTGGTTTGGCATGACTTGTTCTTAACAAATCCGTGTTGGCTGTTGGTTATTACTTGTACGGTACGGTACGGTAGTTCTCATAGTATATGCTGGATATAAATAGTAGTATGCTTCAGTTTGGCAAGATTCTGTCATGTGTGGAACAATAAAGAAATCTATTTGGAAGAGCCACCATGTGTCTTTCTTGGTTTCTGGACCTGACACATTCTCAGTTTAAGACAGCAAGAATAAAGTCCTGGCCCTTGTTTTTAGGCCTACAGGTAATCCTTTTTCCCCCCAGAATCAGGGAATGAGTTAAATGATTGAATTACAGCTTTGGGGGGGAGTGGGCAGTACCTTCAAAGCCTCAAGGGAGTTGGGCAGGTTTGCCTTAGCACTTATATGGACTACTGTTTGGTTCTTATATTAGCTGTCTCATGCATCTTGTTCATAGTTATTCCAACCCCATTACTGATAACTGTGATAGAATTGAGCAAGCAGCACTAAATACTTTTCTGGCATTTTCTGCATATTCTGGAATTCCGAGAATCTTGATTAATTTAATTAAAAAAAGATTTGTACTGCTGTATGAAACATCTGTACATTCTCACAGTAACTGGAATATCTGGAGAGCAGGAAGGAAGAAGGCTTAAAGAGTGCAGCACAGGTTTATTGAAGCTTGTCATACCTGCCTACCACTGTGTTTGGGATTTGGTGGGTCTCTGCAGCAAAGCTGGGATAGATTGTGTGGACTCCACATGGGTAGTTCTACAAGCAACAAAAATGGGAAGTATTACAGAATCATTTTTAAAAATGTATGCTTTCACAAAGCATAGATAGTACTATCACAGAGCATCTATCTACACCGGTCTGCCCTTGACTATACTACGTATTAAATTTTGGAGGTCATGAATATGTGAACATTACCTTCTCTTAAAACCAAAGACTAGCTCAGTTTTTTTAAGCAACCAGGCACTATCATTTGGGGACTTCTCAAATTGCTCCCTGTAACCACAGATGGCAAAAGCTGCTTTTTGGAATTGATGACCTTTGGGAAGTATGGCTGCAGATCTCCCAGGAGGAATCTGAGTGAACAAAGCAGGATCCCACAGATGACCAATTCAGAATAATTACAATCTTTCATGGGTTCTTCAGTTCCTTTAGTCACCTGCATGTGTTACAGAAGTGTTATAATCAGACAAGCTATCTCTGGCTTTGAAGATCTGTTCCTAACCTGTTCAACTCTTGATTACGCTGGATTTCTAGAGGAGAAGTTGGTGGGGACTTTGACAAAAATGATGTCCTCTTGGAGGCATAAGAAGGTGATTGCGGCACAGAAGGAGGTGCCAGCAATTTCTGCATAACATGAGGGGGAACTGGGCTCCTGGTTTCCAAGGGAAGTGGGTGTTGAGGAAGAGACAGACAGGGGGGAGGAGAATCAGGGGTGGCTATTGCTGACTGATTTTCCAGGAACCAGGAAGAAGGAGCTGGAAATGGGTGTGTTGAAAGACATGATCTAAAGTGTGGATCCTCAGCAGGGGGTGATGGAGAAAGTGAAACTGGGCTATTCGGTGCACTATGTGAAAATATGAAGCATGAACTGGCAGCAAGGGCACTGGTGTCAAAATCTTTGAGAGAGGGAATGTGGCAAAGAGCAGCTTTGTTCCCAGGCTTTATCTTCAAATGTGGTTCGCTGGTGATTCCCTTTTTCTGGAGCAGGAAGAAGTCATGGGGTCCAGCAGGATTCATGGCATAGAAAACATTTGCACTGTCTGGAATCAGCAGCTCTTCAGGGGAGAAAAAGAACAAAACGCAGAAAGTGAGCAAGGCTAGCAGCATCTCTCCTCCTTCTATCTTAACAGAATAACAGAGTTGGAAGGGACCTTGAAGGTCTTTTAGTCCAACCCTCTGCTCAAGCAGGAGACCCTATACCAGTGATGGCGAGCCTATGGCACACGTGCCACAGGTGGCACACGGAGCCATATCTGAGGGCACGCGAGGTGTTGCCCTATGTCAGCTCCAGCGAATATGTGCGCACTGGCCAACTGATTTTCAGCATTCCAGAGGGCGGGGGAGGCCATTCTCGCCCTCCCCAGGCTTCAGGAAAGCCTCCGGAGCCTGAGGATGCTGAAAAACGGACCCAATGGGCCTACCGGAAGTTTGAAAACAAACTTCCTGTTGGGCCATTGGGCCATTTTTCGCTCTCCCCAGGCTTCAGGAAAGCCTCCTGAAGCCTGGGGAAGGCAAAAAACGGCCCAACAGTCTGGAGGCTTCAGTGAGGTGGGGCAGCGCAGGGGTGTGTGCACGCATGGGTGGGGGGAGGACATTGCATTATGGGTGTAGGTGTGGGCACATGCGTGCACGCCATCACGCCTGCGCGTGCCCTTTTGGCATCCGAGCAAAAAAAGGTTCGCCATCACTGCCCTATACTATGCCAGACAAATGGCTATCCAGTTTCTTTTTAAAAGCCTCCAGTGATGGAGCTCCCACAACTTCTGAAGGCAAACTGTTCCATTGGTTGACTGTTCTCACTGTCAGGAAATTTCTCCTTAGTTCTAGGTTGCTTCACTTCTTGATTAGTTTCCATCCATTGTTTCTTGTCTTGCCTTCTGGTACTTTGGAAAATAGGTTGACCCCCTCTTCTTTGTGGCAGCCCCTCAAATATTGGAACACTGCTATCATGTCATCCCTAATCCTTCTTTTCACTAAACTAGACAAACCCAATTCCTGCAACCATTCTTCATATGTTTTAGCCTCTAGCCCCCTAATCATCTTTGTTGCTCTTCTCTGCACCCTTTCCAGAGTCTCAACATCTTTTTAATATTGTGGTGATCAAAACTGGATGCAATATTCCAAGTGTGGTCTTATCAAGGCATTATAAAATGGTACTAACACTTCATGTGATCTTGATACTATCCCTCTGTTAATGCAGCCTAAGATTGTGTTGGCTTTTATTGGTGGCTGCAGCACACTGTCATATTTAAGTGATTGTCTGTTAGGACTTCAAGATCCCTCTTGCAGTTACTGCTATTGAGCCAGGTTTCATCTAATCTTCTGTCATTTAATTACATCTAATTAATTAATTTAATTTACTTACATCTAATTTTCTATACATTTGGTTAAAACCTTACATTCCTCACTACTGAATTTCATTTTGTTAGATAGGGCCCAGTGTTCAAGTTGAGATCCTTCTGGATCTTAAGGCTATCTTCTGGGGTGTTGGCTATTCCTGCCAGCTTTTTGTCTGCAAATTTCATGAGTTCCCCTTCTATCCCCTCACCTAAATAGTTTATGAAGATATTGAAGAGCACTGGGGCTAAAAGAGAACCTTGGGATACCCAGTGTCTTACTTCCCGCCATTAAATATGGTTCCATTAAGGACTACAAATTGAGTGTGATTTGTCAGCTAGTTACAAATCCATCTGGTAGTGATGCTGTCTAACCCACATTTTTTAAGCTTACCAATAAGTAGGTTGTAGTCTACTTTTTCAAATGCCTTACTGAAATCCAAGTATACTATGTCCACAACATTTTGCTGGTCCACTAATTTAGTCATTTTGTCAAAGAATGAAATAAGATTTGTTTGGCATGATCTGTTTTTGACAAACCTGTGTTGGCTTCTGGTTATAACTTTGCTTGCTTCTAGGTCAGGGGTGTCAAACTGGCAGCCCGTGGGCCAGTTGCGTTATGTGCTGGCCCAAGCCCCGCCCAGTTTAGCGAAGGGCGGAAAAGTCCCAATATGTCATGTGATGACGCCATGACAATGCGAGTTTGACACCCCTGTTCTAGGTGTTCGCAGGTCTGCTGGTTAATTATCTTTTCCAGGATCTTCCCAGATACTATATTGATGTCAGGCTGATTGAGCTGTAGTTTCCTGGATCTATTCCCCCACCCCCCTTTTTTTTTGAAGATGGGAACCACATCAGTTCTTTTCTGATCCTCTGGTAGTTCCCTAGTGCTCCAGGATCTTTGAAAGATATGATTCAGTGGTTCCGAGATCACATTTGTCAGCTCCTTCAGAACTCTGGGGTGTATTCCATCAGGTACTGATGATTTGAACTCATCTAGAGTGGACAGATGTTGTCTTACCATTTTCTTGCCTATCTTAATTGGAATTCCTAGTCTGACTTTTATGGTTCTGTCTTTCGTAGTTTGGACTATTTTTTTCTTTTTGTGTGTGAAGACAGATGTGTAGAAAGAATTAAGCAGCTCTGCTTTCTCCCTGCTGCCTGTCACTTCCTTGCCATCGTCTCACATTAGTGGACCAATTGTTTCTTTGACTTTTTTCTTGTTTTTTTAATATGTTGAAAGCATTATTATTGTTGTTGCTGTTGTTGTTGACATTTGTTGCAAGTCTTAGTTCATTCTGAGCCTTAGCTTTCCTGTCTTCGTCTTTGTAGTTTCAGACTATTTGCTGGTATTCTGCTTTAGATATGTGTCCTTCTTTCCATTTTTTATACTGGTTTTATACAGTCTAAGTCTCAGACACTGGTTTGATTATGTTCTGTTGCTTATGTCTGCATTATGTTGAACTCTAATATGGGCCTAGAGGTAGAGTTCTTGCCTCACAATCAGGAGGTTGTGAATTCGATCCTAGGTAGAAGCAGATGTAGGGTCTCCTGCTTGGGCAGGGGGTTGGACTAGATGACCTGCAAGATCCCTTCCAACTCTGTTAATCTGTTAAATGGCATGGTCACTCTTGCCCAAAGTTCCTGCAACTTCAATCCCCTCTATCATTTGTTCTTTATTATTAAGAATTTGGTCCTGTATACCTGTATCGCTGTCCCTCTAATTCTTTCCTCTACCTTTTTAATGACAAAGTTGACAGATAGGTTGGTCAGGAACCTGTTCGATCTCCCATGATGTAGAGTTTGTCTCCTGGTTAATGTCAGGGTAGTTAAAGGCCCATTATTACTGTGGTGTGTTTCCTAGATACATTTGTTAACTGGTTAGCAAAAACGTTGTCTATTTCTTCTGTTTGGTTGGGTGGCCTGTAGTATATACCTATGGGAATATTTATTTATTTATTTATTTATTTATTTATTTATTTATTTATTTATTTATTTATTTATTTATTTATTATTATTATTTATTTATTTATTTATTTATTTATTATTTTATTTATTTTTATTTATTTTTTATTTTTTATTTATTTTTTATTTATTTTTTATTTTTTATTTTTTGTTTATTTTTTGTTTATTTTTTGTTTGTTTATTTATTTATTTATTTATTTATTTATTTATTTATTTATTTATTTATTTATTTATTTATTTATTTATTTATTTATTTATTTATTTATTTATTTATTTATTTATTTATTTATTTTAGTGTTCTTATTTGCCGCCCTACTCCCTGGGGACTCAGGGCGGCGTACAACATTTAAAGAACAACTAAACAATATAATAATTTAATAACAGTTTAAAAAAGAATTTAAAAAACATACAAAACCATACATATGTGGGGGAGACCTAAGATGTGAAATTGTCTCAAATCACCCCGCCTGCAGGAAGAGCCATGTCTTAATGGCTTTTCGAAAGGCCAGCAAGGTGGGGATAATTTGGATCTCTGGGGCTAGTTGGTTCCAGAGACCAGGGCCCCCCACAGAGAAGGCCCTCCCCCTAGGCCCCGCCAGCCGGCATTGTTTGGTTGACAGGACCTGGAGGAGACCCACTCTGTGGGACCTGACTGGTCGAAGGGAAGTATGAGGTAGGATGCAGTCCCAGAGGTAACCTGGTCCTAAGCCATGTAGGGCTTTAAAGATGATAATCAACACCTTGAATTGCACCCGGAGACCAATGGGCAACCGTGCAGCTGGCGGAGTATGGGTGTTACGTGGGTGTATCTTGAGACACCCACCACAGCATGCGCAGCCGCATTTTGCACCAGTTGAAGTCTCCGGATACTCTTCAATGATAGCCCCATGTAGAGCGCATTCTTTTTTCCTTTCATATTAACACATATGCATTCTAGGAGGCTTTCATCCTTGGTTTTAGCATTTCTGTAGAGATGTAGTGATCTCTTACATATAATGCAATAATAGGTTGAGGGAGTCAATCTATTCTCCAAAGCACCTGAAGGCCGGACAAGAAGCAATGGATGGAAACTAATCTGTTTCTCCCGAGGATGTGGACAGGGCTGTGGGAGCGATGGGTACCTCCACCTGTTTATTGGACCCGTGCCCCTCCTGGCTGGTTTCGGCTAGCAGGGAGGTAGCACGCGGCTGGATCCAGGTGGTGGTCACCGCTTCTTTGAGAGAGGGATCCGTACCGCAGTCGTTAAAAGCTGCGGTGGTGCGACCCCTCCTGAAGAAGCCTTCCCTGGATCCAGCTGACTTGAAGAACTATCGTCCGGTCTCCAACTTGCCTTTTTTAGGGAAAGTTGTGGAGAAGGTGGTGGTTACTCAACTTCTGCAGCTCCTGGATGAAACAGATCATCTAGATCCTTACCAGTCGGGTTTCAGGCGCGGCTACAGTACAGAAACTGCCTTGGTCGCTCTGATGGATGATCTCTGGCGGGCCCGGGATGGGGGGAACTCCTCCATCCTGGTGCTACTTGACCTCTCAGCGGCTTTCGATACCATCGACCATGGTATCCTTCTGCATCGTCTCAGTGAGTTGGGAGTGGGAGGCACCGTTTTGCGGTGGTTCTCCTCTTATCTCGCTGATAGAATGCAGTCGGTGCTGGCAGGGGGCAGAGATCGTCCCCTAGGCCCCTATCATGTGGGGTGCCTCAGGGGTCGGTTCTCTCGCCCATCCTGTTCAACATCTACAGGAAACCGCTGGGGGAGATCATTCACAGACATGGGGTGTGTTTCCATCAGTACGCTGATGACACCCAGCTGTACATCACCACCCTGTCTGACTTCAGTGAGGCAGTTGATGTAATGTGCCGGTGCCTGGACGACGTTAGGATCTGGATGGGGAGGAACAGACTCAGACTTAATCCCGACAAGACTGAGTGGCTGTGGATATTGCCTCCTAAGGACTATGACAACTGTCCCTCCTTGGTCCTTGAGGGAGCGAAACTGACTCCCTCGGACCAGGTCCGCAACTTGGGGGTCCTTCTAGATCCACAGCTAAAATTGGACCATCATCTTTCTGCTGTGGCTAGAGGGGCCTTTGCACAGGTTCGCCTGGTGCACCAGTTGCGGCCATATTTGGAGAAGGAGGCTCTACTCACTCATGCCCTTGTCACCTCTCGCTTGGACTACTGCAATGCGCTCTACATGGGGCTACCCTTGAAGAGTATCCGGAGACTTCAGTTGGTGCAAAATGCGGCTGCGCGTGCTGTGGTGGGTGTGCCAAGGTACACCCACGTGACATCGATACTCCGCCAGCTGCATTGGTTGCCCATCGGTCTCCGGGTCCAATTCAAGGTGTTGATCACCATCTTTAAAGCCCTTCATGGCTTGGGACCAGGTTATCTACGGGACCGCATTCTGCCTCATACTTCCCTTCGACCGGTTAGGGCCCACAGAGTTGGCCTCCTCCAGGTCCCGTCGGCCAAACAATGCCGGCTGGCGGGCCCAAGGGGGAGAGCCTTCTCTGTGGCTGGCCCCGTGCTCTGGAACCAACTTCCACCAGAGACCCGAACTATCCCCACTCTGCTGGCCTTCCGGAAAGCTGTTAAGACATGGCTTTTCCTGCAGGCGGGGGGTAGAGCTTAATCCACCCGAGCCCACCCCCCAAGTATGTATGATGTTGAATGGTTGGTGATGATTTTTTTATAATGTGTTTTAATTTTTATACTTGCTTTTAATTAACTTTTTAGATTTTGGTTATTCTTGTATTTTCTCACTGTTGTACGCCGCCCTGAGTCCTTAGGGAGTTGGGCGGCATATAAGAATTCCAAAATAAATAAATAAATAAATAAGGAGAGAAGCAAGAAGAACTAAGGAGAAATTTCCTGACAGTTAGAACAATTAATCGGTGGAACGACTTGCCTCTAGAAGTTGTGGATGCTCCAACACTGGAGGTTTTTAAGAAGAGATTGGACAACCATTTCTCTGAAATGGTATAGGTTTTCCTGCCTGAGCAGGAAGACCTCCAAGGTCCCTTCCAACTCTGTTATTCTATATTCTGTTATAATGCAGTTCTACTGCCTCTAATCTGTTTCTTTGTACAGTTTATATCCAGGGGTGAAATCCTCCCGGTTCGCTCTTACCTGTCAGTCGCCTCAGAGCCTTTGGAGCTGGTGGGGTTCGCGGCATGGGGCTGCCCCCGCCCGCTTCCCCTGCCCGCCTGGATGCCACCATTTGCATTCTTTTGCCCTCTGCACATGCGCAAAGTGTTCTGCATGCGCAGAGGGCAAAAGAACGCAAATGGCAGCGTCCATGTGGGCGGGGGAAGCAGGTGGGGGTAGCCCCGCGCCGCGAACGCCACCAGCTCCAAAGGCTCTGCAGCGACCGACAGGTAAGAACGAACAGGGAGGATTTCACCCCTGTTTATATCCTTCCATCAGTACATTCCAGTTGTGAGTTTCATCCCACCAAGTTTCGGTAATGGCAAGTATATCATACCTGCCCTCATGTACTAATACTTCAAGCACTCCCTGTTTGTTCCCCAAACTTTGAGTTGGTGTATAGGCATCTGAGTCCTTTATGGCTGATCCTGCCAATCACATGCTGCACCACTGTTTTGCTGTCCTACTGCTGTCTCGGCTAAGATATCTTCTAGGACTCTGAGATTCTTACCTTCACCATCCCCCAGAAGTTGCAGAAGTTGGTAGTTGCATGGTGAGTCCTCTTCCAGTTTGTGCTTCTGCAAGGCCCGCTGTATCACAGCTGTGGTCTTATCCTGGCTAGTGATCTGTAGGGAGAAATCATCCACTTATAGGTAACCACAGGTGAGTCTGATAGACCCAGCTATGTGACAACACAGTGTAAAATATTGTTAAAGGATTAAACAACACATATAAATGGCATATTACCAACCAAATAGAAAAGTGGTCTCAGTGAAGACATTGTGGGCTCTGAGTTGCCCATTCTCTAGTTTATTGCTTTAAGTAGATCCCTTATCCAAAAATGCTGTCTGCTTTTGAAAAAAATAAAAATACACTAATTATATCTCTATACACATCACAATCCTCAAATATGATGTTGGCAAATCTCCAGGAATGCCTTCTCTTAACTAATGTCCTCCAGTTGCATAGGACAGCTAATTTCCAGCTTTTGCTCACAGCAGATAGGAAGTGTAGAGGCTTGATATTGAGTACATTTGAAAAACATCAAATTGGAAAAAATTGTTCTAAAGGATGGAGCCAATCCAGTCTTATTCTTATCCAACAAAAATATTTTCAAATGCTCAAGGCAGACTCAAGGCAAACCATCATAAAAGTTTCAGAGGTATGTATGGATTTGCTTAGCTCTCTTCTTTCCCGTTCATTTCTCAATCTTGGCAATTTACAGGCATGTAGACTTTAACTCCCAGAAACCCACAGCCAGCATGGCTGTTGTTGAGATCTTCAGGAGTTAAAATCCACACACCTGAAAACTGCCAAGGTTGAGAAACTTTGCTCTAGATACTTTGGTTCCCTTTTGTTCTAGATCACTTATTTTGTGAGATTTATTTTTCACTTTCTCAGTTCAGTTTCCATATACAGAAACTGTAAACGTGGGGAATTCCTGATTCTCTTCACCCTTCTGGTGCAATCAGAGAACCCTCATCACTTTAATCATGTGTAATCTTTTGGCATGCTTTCCAGTCATGTCCTTATTAAACCTGTCCCAGATAGTTCCTGCAATCCAGAACTTGTGGCTTCCCTTCCACAATACTGCTCTCTCTTGGTAACTTACCAGAATGCTGCGATAAAGGTTTCCATTTCCACAGATATTGTTCATATGGACACGGACAATGCGAGATTCTGTTTCTCGCTGTTTAGAGATGGAAGGTGGTACAGGCTGCTCACGCAGAGGGCAGGTTTTCCACTGAGTTACAGGTGGATCCTAAGCAGAGGAAAATGACCAAAAGTGAAATATCATGGCTTTTAAAGTGGCATACTTCACCATTTTATATGGGCCACAAGAGACTTTTGTGTATGCAAACTATAACCTGTGATGTTGGGGGAACAAATGGTGTATTCTGAAAGCCTAACCAGAGAGCCAAGTATCAAAATCTAAAGTAAAACACCATGCAGAATGTTCTCCCAAGAAAAAAAAATGGGCTGGGTCCCCTCATTAATACTTTCCAGCTTCTCGGTTTTAATTAATTCATTGGAACCAGAGGTTATGCATTTGTTGTTAAAATTTTCTTCCTTTCTGTTCTGTGGCAACAATATGATAACGCCAGGTTTTTAAATCCTGTTTTTGATAATACTTATGATGATAATTTCCCAAAGTAGCCTTGTCCAACCACCAACATCAAAAGAGTAAAATATAGCAATTTAAAAAGAGTGATCTTATAAAAGCCAGTTGTGGCACTTGTATTGGTGATTGTGTTCCACCAATTGCATAAGTGTCCATTTCTGATTTGCAAGAATCCCAAGACAGTTTTAGAAATAAAAATAAACATGTCACCTTGACGCCAGGGGATACCCATGTTGGGGAGCAAGGGACACTGGATCCATCCTCAGAGTTAAGGCTACTGGAGGAACCCAATGGCATAGTTCCAGTCTTTTCAGGCCCAGAAGGAGTTGCAGATGGTTCTGAGCTCAAGAGGAGTCTGCAGAGGAGAGAAAGGGGGCCAGACAGAGAGTTAAGGGAAACATGCAGCTTCACATATTCCTCATCTCTCCCCACATTAGAATAAAACCAAATGGATCCCAGCATATCCTCACATCCATCTGATTATTTAGCCTTCATAATACTCTTGTTTCAACCCAGGAGCACAAATCATCTATGTGTATCTGAGCAGCCCATATATGAGTAGATCTGGGGGTGGAATGTGGATTTTGTACTTCGGAAGCTGCTCAGGTCAAAGTTATTCCTTGGCATGTAATTCATCACTGGGTTTATGTCTTGGTCTCATCATTTCCTCTGAGTATCATTTTTCTAACTCTCAGACCAACCTTGCATCACTCTTTATAGAATATGGTTCAGAAATAATTTCATTGATCACTTGGAAAGCTTTACCAGCTTGCAAATCCACTTGCAGTGCCTCCTTATTCAAAGGGTCTAATCAAAATTAGTAAACTTCTGAATGTGTCTCCTCATGAGTACCTAAATGTCTAATGCTAGTACAGTTATACATTTAAAATATTCAATCAAATATTCATTATACTTCTGCAACAGCCTATTTCTTCTGAAAATTTTCTCTTAGGAAATTTAATTTAATTTAGAAGCACCATCACTTCTGAATGGTATTTAATAATTAGAAAAATTTAACTTGCAGAAAGCTGAGTTCTAGGACTTCTCACATTATACTATGGAAAGTGGGTTATAATTTTACTCTGAACCAGGAATTGTATGATCTAGAAAGCCCAGACCTCTTGCAAATCTCCAGAGGCCTAAGTTACCTGAATTTGATGGTATATGAAGAGGATGACATTGTGCCCCATATTTCTAAGATCAGCCTTAGGTGCAGCCCTGCCCCTCTGAATAGTCTAGTACCCTATTTTTAATAATGGCCAGCCAAATGCTTCAGAAAACCCCACAAATAAAGCATGAAGTAAACAGTTTAATTTGTTGATTTATAATTGCACTGTGGTTTAATCTGTCCACACCCAAATTAACCCAGTTTTGATTGCCCTTCCCCTCAGCATGACAAAAGCAGACTGTAGAAGCCCCCCTCCCCAAAAAACCTCACAGGGTAGATGGGGTGCTTATCTGGAGCATGGATGGAAGGATCGGGTGGCAGATGAAAGAGCAGAGGATAGAAAGAAACAAGAATGTCTCCTCTCACCAGTTACTGGGATAACTTACGAGCTGAAGCGTTTGGTCAGACTGCGATGCAGCTTTGGTGAGTTGGGACAGGAGTCAGCTGGTGGCTCTATCATACAAGAAATGTAGTAGCTGGAGGAGAACAGTGAAGACAGATTATGTAGCTACGTCTTCTCAACTGTTGACTGAGGATACACATGGCACTTTGGGGTTTATGGCCTGAAGTCTCATCCCCATATCTCCCCTTACTGCTTGTTTACTCATCAATTCCCAGAATCCTTTCTGATTCTCTGCCCTGTCCCATGCTCTCACTGGGTCCTTCACCCCTGCTCAGTACTGTTTACCCATCCTTTAGCTGACAAATACCAGTATAATATTTACTACTCCCATTGCTAACCCTATCTTGCCTCTTTTGAGTCTATTCTGAGTCATTGCCAAAGGGTATTGTCCTGATTTAGGACTGAGCCTCTTCTTTGGGTAAGATGCCTTTGCTGTCTTTGCAACTGTCCCCTTTCAGCATGTTACCATTCCAAGAGGGAACTTTTACCATCAGTTCATTGCAGCAGCCATTGAGCTAGTCCCGTGATGGCGAACCTATGGCACGCGTGCCACAGGTGGCATGCGGAGCCATAGCGGAGGGCACGCAAGCGTTGCCCACCGGCAAACCAGAAGTGCGGAAAAACGCACTTCCGGTTTGCCAGTGAGATGTTTTTTGCACTCCGGAGGGTTCAGGGAAGCTTCCTGAAGCCCCGGAATGCAAAAAACAGCAAAATGGGCAAAACGGAAGTGCGTTTTTCCGCACTTCCGGTTTGCCCATTGTGCGCATGCGTGGGGGGGGGGCAATGGGTGTGGGCACGCGAACCAGAAAAGGTTCGCCATCACTGAGCTAGTCTATCTCCAAGACTCTACCTGGGCTTCTCTAAGCTGGTTTCACACCATATTTGGCATGTTCCAAGTTGTAGTAAAACAATATGGAATACAGAGATATGGAAGGACAACTGGGCCAACAGCCTCCTTTCCTCCTTTCTCCTGCCTTGATTGTACAATGATCTACATCTTGAAAAGCAGAAGAGCTGAATCTAACCTGGTAGTGGACAACCACTCTCTACTCTGGTAGTCAGGAAGGAGAGGAATGACTGAACTTTACAAATATAATGAATTTGTGAAACTAGCAACAAAAGAACCATAAATATAATCATTAATGCCATTTCACAATCTACTAAAGTGTAATAGCATACACTTTAGAGAAATGGTCAGACTATTTTATTTGGGGAAGAATATATATATGTATGTATGTATGTATGTATGTATGTATGTATGTATGTATGTATATACATACATACATACATACATACATACATACATACATACATACATACATATATATATATATATATATATATATATATATATATATATATATATATATTCTTCCCCAAATAAAATAGTCTGACCATTTCTCTTCTGCTTTTCTTGACAATGTACTGTCACTTTACAGAGTAAGATGAGTAGCATATAAGAGATAGATAGATGATGATAGATAGATGGATGGATGGATGGATATATGGATGAATATAGATATAGATAGATAAACTGCACTCAGGGACTAATTCAGTAAAGATTCAATAATAGTATATTTGAAGAAAACTATTTGGATGAATTTTTTTCAGCAGGGAAAGGGCACACATAGCACAGACTCAAGTTGCTTCTCTCTGCCTTGTCTTTGATAAAGGCCCTGCAAACTGATTTTTTTCTGATGTAAAAAAGTAATAAGTTGTCTTGAGCACACTTTAAATTTGCAATTATTGCTGCATTTCAAAATCACTAACCAGAGGTGCAATCTGAGTGATACAAGCATTAGGAGTGTCTAATGCTTTTGCCCACCAAACCATTTTCTGTCCATTCCCAGCAGAAATCTCCCTTCCCACCTCTGGTCTTCAGAAAGCTGCCGCTGGTGGTGGAAGGCCAAGCGGAAGGATGGATTCAGGCCAAAATTGTATCCCTGACAGGACTGTTGCAGATGACAGATGCAGAAGAGGATTGCCGCTTCCTGAAGAAGAGTGGTGCATATGACAGACTCACACTGTTGCTGGGATTGCACCCATGTCCATTCTCTTGGTGACTAGGATTATGCCTCCCCATCCCAGAGCTAAGCACAAAACTAGGAAATGTTAGATCCTACTCTTATCCTTCCAGTTCTTCTACCTTTGATTTACCTTGCGCCTCTTCTCAAAGTTAATGAGCTGGCCCTGTGGAATTGGAAAAAGAAGACAAAATGGAGACAATGAGCAGCACATGGAGACAGAACTTAAGCAGCAGCTAGTTGAACCAGCCCCCATTATCATTTTGTGTGCAAAGTTTCAGGCTCAATCATCCCCCATTTATTTTTAGCTAAAAGGAATTCAAATAGCACTCTGAGAATTTAGACAACTGAGGCCAGCCAGAAAAGTAAGAAAGAATCTGGTGATATTTTAAAGAGTAAACAAGTTATTGGACAACACTTCATCTGATTCAAGGCAAAAACAGTCCCTTGGCATCAACTGACAAGTTCTCCCCAACTCATATATGCACACACATACAAGCATGGATGGCCAGCAAATACCCCATCCTCAATGAGCACTGGCCTCTTGAGGTGAACTGGCAGGCAAGTCCATAATAGAACCAGTACCCCACCAGATACTCAGTTTCTAAATTGAATTGGGCCTTGTACATAGTAACAGATCGCTTGAATTTGGCTCAGTAATGGACTGGCATCCACCTTGGTACAGTGTCTTCAGAACAGGTGTTGATTGGTTATGGAAGGTTTCCTTCTTGAGTAATTGTGCCATTTGGTGTGAGCTGCAGATTCCTTGCCAGCCTCCAGAGTGATCCCAGATACATCACATTGCAACAGTCCAAACTTATGTGCTAATCATTCTTCAATGTATGGGGCATCCCTTCTCCTAATGATGTTTGGTACAAATAAAGCCATTCACATACATTCAATATTTCAAACAAGATGGGGTTAAACAAATACGTTAATTTGAAATGCCCACTCAAGTGTCATGGGAACAATTGTTTGTCCTTTCACCAGATGCTCACCACATTCTCCTTCCCCCTCTTTCAGCCCTCTTTCAAAGATGCTCACCTCCACAAAATCTGGCAGTGCTGTATCCAACATGATCAGATCAGTTAAAAAGATGCCAAGGTATGGGATGGTAGGAGTCTGCAACAAAAACCCTGGATTCATTAGGTGGGTATGCCATGCCATAACACTAGCAATTCCAAGCAAGGAAAGAGGATGATATAATTCACTCTGTCTCCTTGTGAGATCCCACCCACCTACCATACCCACTTGTCAAGGATTGCAAAAGAGGTGCATGTGTGTAAATCTAAGACCATGATATGAAATCAAAATTGCAAAAAGTTTCTATGAATACTGGTACATGCAAGCATTAAGCAAGTCTGGCTGGATGCAATCAAGAAGGCAAAGCTCTTACCATTTGCTCCAGTTGAAATCTCACCTTCAGAGAAGTCCTGACTGGTGTTTGACGATTTCTCCATCCATCACAAGGACCCTGAGTATCTCCTTCCTACAGAAGAGCCCCAAAGGTCAAATTGATGTTCAGCTGATATAAAATTAAAATGTACCAATTGACCATGTTAGACTATGCCCAGAATCAGTCAGTGAAAAACGTTAGTATTTTCCCTCACCACTTCCATGAGAGATGGAAAACCATTTGGAAAACCACACTTGTGCACCACATTCTTTTTCCTTCTTCTCAGGAGATATTTCCCCTACCTGCAGCAAGATTTCTCGGCAGTTCAAGTGATTGTGGTCTTCAGAGAAGATCTGTGAGAGCTTTTGAAAGGAGCTCCTGGTGTCTCTGCGGGAAAAAATGCAGAACTGCCTGATGTGTGGTCAGTCTAATGTGCTGGTACTTCCTTTCTTGTAGAATTGCTCTCCAAGAAAACCCCTGGGATTTGCCATGTCATTGTGGCCTTTTGCCAAAGGGGAGGCAGTGAGGTATATTTGACCAGCCCCTTTGCCCTCGTTTATCTCATTCCCTTATAAAGACTTACCTGTTGACTGCAGCCCAGGTGCGCTTTAATCGGTAAACAGAGTTGGACTGGAGAGCAGAGAGGATGGCGTACAGTGAGGAGAAATTCCTTAAGGCCCGGCATTTCTGGAAGTTTGGTGTTGGGGAGGAAAAGATAAATAGTTCAGCAAGGAGTGAAAGATTATAGCTGTGTGAACTAAGATTGCAAAAGAGAGAGACAAAGAGAGAGATCATCCGGTCTACATCATCCGGTTCCAATCCAGGAGAAGGGCACTGGAAATAAAATGGAGGCTGATTGGAAAGAAGGACTCTGTTTATTGCATGAGTAGAACCAACAACAGCATGCAGTTCGGGACAGCTGACAACATGGGGTTCCTGCTGGAGGCTGTCTCTTATAATACTGCAAGTCTGCAATATTAAAATTCTTGTATAGTGTTTATATCCAAGTGCTCAGTTTGCAGCCGATTGCGAGCTTTGGTCTTGATGGCATTCATCAGACTGAAACCTCGCTCGCAATCGGTGCTTGATGCTTGGAATGTTGTGCAAATATCCAGCAGATGTGACAGCAGTCCAAGCTGTTGCTCTCTTAGTACAAACTGAACTACATCGTTGATTGAGTGCATTAATCCAGACTTGAATTTCTCCGACATCAGAAATCTGAAGTCACGATATTCTGACTGTACAGCTGATGTGATGCTGACTTCATCCAAATCGTCAAAGAAATGCTGGTATTTTCCAATCAGAGTTACAATCTCAGTTTCCCCAAAATTAAAAGAAATCACATTTTTAATCTTAAGTATTACTTGCTAGTTTTGCCAATGTGTCATACCAATGAAAACAAGCCCTGCTAACCAAGTGAAATAAAATCATACATAAACCAGACAAATGGTTTTCATGATAATCTTTCTCTAGAAAGAGTTTGGGTGTCGGAAATCAGAATCTCATATACTTGACATATATGTTACTTATACATGCACAGGCAAGCCATACATGCTTGCCCTCTCTCATATGCATGTAAATGCTCCTTGTGATCATATAATAACTATCTAGAGAGGGTAATCTGTGCAAAGTGTTGTTATAAGGAATATCCTTTTGGGTTCAGTTCCAAGTGGGGAAAAAGACACTGGATTCATGAAAGTTGCTTGGAAAGAAGGTTTAATGGTGGACAGGAGCACATGGCATGAGCCCCTGTACAGAAAAGGTAGCTTACATGGTTCCAGGTGAAGAGAAAAAGAGAGAGAAGAGATGCTGAGTTCCTTGTTTTATAGTCTAAGTTGGGTCCCACCTCTTAGATTTCCTGTTCCTGTATAGAAATGTATCCCATTGGCTCTCAGACCCCCCAGGGGCATGCTGGGGCAACTCTTGGCTTTTGTCTAATCCAGCTTTGGCTGAATGAAAGGGCCTTGGGCAAATCCTATTGTGGTTTTATTATGCAGAAGACATTCAGGCCAGGTGAGAGGAATATGTGAGCTGGGCCCAGCCCCCAATGACCCATTAGCAGGGGTAGGGGTTTCCAAGAGGAGTCTTTTGTTTGTTTAAAAGCATGTTTCCAGATGTGTTCCACAGAATATTTTCTACCTTTTAATATCTCCTAGGATATCTCATTTCCTAGGAGAGGGGTGGGTGCTAACTTCCTACAATCCCTCATTTTTTTTTCAAAATATGTGAGTGCAACACATGTTTTGACACAAGCTTCAAATTGATCAGGTCAGGGAGATTTTATGGGTGCTTTCAATTTTCTCTGATGCAGAGGGGAAGACGTTGAAAGAGGCAGTTGAAAGAGGCAGCAGCAGGATTCCTTCAGTGGCTCCCAAAAGGAGAGCTTTCAACCATGATGGTCAATGGCCAGGGCAAAAGTTCTGGCAATAAATTTACAGTATCCAATTTTCCATGCCAATTATGTTCAGATGTTTGATAACACTTTCAATGAGCTCCCAGACAGGTTTCAAGCAATCACAGGCCCCACAATATTCCCACAGCCATGGTTTACCTTGAAATCACAGGCTGCCCATTTCCAAGGGATGGTTCTTGAATCTGCCCTAGCTCTTACTTTAGTGCATCTAGGATTTGTGAGTCCAAATTGAAGTTAGCCAGTGTGCAATCCAGGCTTTTCCTTTTTTTTTTTTTTAGAATGAGCCCTGGGACTCTTACTCCTGAGACCACCAGTGCAAAATACCCTGCTTTACTGGGCAGCAGTCAGGCCTTGGGTTTTCGAAGATCCTTTCTGCTAGCTCTTCAAGTGGGGAAATTGCCTGAGGGGACCTGTCCCCTTCCCCATGGAATTAACAGGGAGATATGGCTGCCTGGGCTTTAATGCCACAAAGCAGGAATCAAAACAACAACAACAAAAAAAAACCAGCAAGCTAAAAGCAGCTTTGGGTGGAGGTAGGTGAAAAAGGATAACCTCAGTCTAATTCTGAATGGCGTGTCTCTGTGTGTTTGTGTATGCAGCTACAAATTTACCTCCCACTAGACAGAAATCTAAAGTGTACAGAACTCACTGTGGCAACCACTCCCAATACAATTCTTACATGAGTACATTAAACTGATTACAATATAGATGAGACAAGAAAGAGAAACTTTACAATGAATTTCAGTGAATGAAGCAAGGAAAGAAAGAAAACAAAGAAAAAAACTTTACAATGAATTTCAGTGAATGAAGCAAGGAAAGAAAGAAAAAAAAACTTTACAATGAATTTCAGTGAATGAAGCAAAGAAAGAAAGAAAACAAAGAAAAAAACCTTTACAATGAATTTCAGTGAATGAAGCAAGGAAAGAAAACTTTACAATGAAGTTCCCCCCTCCCCCCTAGTCTTTTCAGCTGTCTTCTGGGGATTGAAAATAGATGTTTGGTCTTTATTTGTCCATCTCAGGGTCCTTTCATTCATGTCTGCTGGGTGGCCTTAGGTTTTGGTGGTAAGGCTGGTCAGTCAGGCTTGGAAAGATCTGCTCCACTCTGGTTGCTGTGATGACTAGAGGACTAGATTCAAACCCAATTCTGGCTCAAATGGATGGAATGTCTTTACTGGAGGCAGTGTCTGAGCCCATTTGCTCTGCTTCCATAGGCTTCAGGATCATGTGTGCAGGGCTGAAAGACATAAGAACAGGGTCCCTTCCCCCTTTTGCTGGTAATTCTACCACGAGAGGCATTGTAAAAGGATTAGATATTTGGGGGGGGTAGATAGCTTGCAGGCAGGGTTTGAGGAAAACAAACAACACATCAGTATCGCAGTTAAATCAATTATAACAAAATGGAGACATCACCGGGGGAAAAAAATGAACAGACATTTCCATCTTAGCAGAGAATTGGCATCCATTAAACATCACAGAAGAGCAATATTAAAACTGTTTGCATGTACATACAGTAAATGTAAGAATGAAATTTTCCTGTAAATTAACTTAAAACATTGTCCCTTAAATTTGGGCTGTTCTTAAAAACACAGAGAGGAATAGGAAAATTGAACTCTGTTCCTTGTCCCAGACCAGGTTGGCCAGACCTAACTGGGCAAAGACATTTTCCTTTCTTTTCAGTGCTTTTAATTTTTTTTCTAACAATTTGAAATTCATATCTCTAGGAAACAGAGACATTTTACAGTTGCAATTACTTGAGTGCGCACAAGACAAGACAAAGACGTACACAGACACAAAAACAGGGACAAAGAGGATGATAGGACACACACACAAGTCCTTCCTGCCATAAATCTCAGTTAAATTAGGGAAGGCACAAATCTTAACAAACAAACCACGTGGTTACATATAAGAGAGAGAAAAGAAGAGAGAGAGAGAGACAAACAAACACCTCAACATTTTTCCTTTTCTGTTTTCTTAAGTACCTTTATTTAGCCAAATTGGCTGTTTTGTTTTGTTTTGTTTTTTTCTGTGTCATCCCTCAGCAAAGTCCATTTCCTACTTTTGCACATTCCTGTATTCCTGGTGTCCCAGGTTCCAAGCCCTCACAAGGGTACCCGCCACCCTCGAACTAGAGCTTCCCATGATCCTTTAAATGTAAGGTTCACTTTGGCTTAGCTAGTGGCGCGCTCACTGTTTTCAGAGGCTAAAAAACTCTGGGAAGGACTTCTGATTCCCTCATGGAAGTAAGGGCCCCTTCCTTGGCGAGTCGTCCGCAGTTTTCAGAGGAGAAAAAAACTCTGGGAAGGACTTCCACTACCCCACAGAAGTATGGGCCCCTTCCTTGGGGAATCTCCTTTAGGTTTATCAGATCCAAAAAGGGGATCTGCGAGGACATAGCCGCCCCTGTACGACTAGTACTAAGACCTCCACTTTCTATTCACGAGCTTCACATTTTAGAACCGAAAAAATTATGGGGTTTGCTTTTGGGATGTGCACACAAAAACAACAACAACAACAACAAAATTTGCTTTCCCACCCTTCAATCACACACACACACACTCTTCCTCCTTCCCTAACAGAAGCTCCTGTGCTCTATAAACGCTAAACAGAACTTACACAAATCAAAACAGAGAAAGAGAAGACATTGACACATAGGCTGGTAGATGAGAAAGAAACTCTATACTACCAAATGAGGATAAACAAAAATAATTCAATATTATGAAAAGCTGTATGAGCAAGAAGTTTCAGAAAATAAAATTAAAGAATATTTGAAAAAATGGAATTGCCTAAAGTACCAGAAAAGGACAAAAACTATTAAATGAATGAATATCAATGATGGAATTAACAGAAGCAGATCAAGAGACAAAAGAACAACCAAACACCAGGACCAGGTGGGCCAGTGGCAGAATTTTACAAAGATTTTACATAATGAGGTATTGATTGATGTAAAGGTACCCCATTCCTGAATGGGAGCAAATATTACTTTGATTCCAAAATAAGATTCAGATTTAATGCAGATAAAACTATAGGCCCATCTCTTCACTGAATGCTGACTATAAAATATATACTTCAATAATGGCAGCAAACTAAAAGGTTCCTAAATGAATTTATACATTCAGCTCTCTTAAGCTTTTCCTAAGAGACAGATTAAAAACAAAATGAGAATGATTTTAAATACATTAAAAAAAGGGCACAAGAAAAGGATGCTATTCATTTTGATACTGGAAGTGCTAAATATAAATATTATGGCAGACACAGAAATTAAAGGCATGGAAACTTGAAAACTAATTTTGCACCAAGTGAGAAATAAAATAGGTTAATAACCAACCAAGACGAAGTTGTAGAAGGATTTGAAACTGCATCATTAACATAATACCAATCAGAAAAAAAACAGAAATCCAAGAAACCAGCATGGCTGCACAAAGACCTCACTGACAAATTGAATGAATGAAGGACAGATACAAAAAATGGAAAGAGGGACACGTAACTAAGGCAGAATATCAGCAGATAGCAAGAATCTGTAAAGAAAAATCATGAAACAAAAGCCTTGAATGAACAACGACTTGCAACAAAGGTGAAAGATAATATAAAAGATTCTTTCAATACATAAAAAAAACAAGAAAAAAATCAAGGAAACAGTTGGACCACTAAGGAGAGAAGGCAACACAGAGAAAGCCATGAGTTGCTTAACTCATTCTTTGCATGTCTTCTTGCAAAAAGAAATGCAGCCCAACTAACCAGAAATATAACTGGAAAGGAAAAATAAAACAGATTGTAAACTAAAGTTAAAATAAGCAAAAACAGTAAGAGAACACCAGGTCCCAGAGTCCTAAAGGAGCTGGTAAATGAAATCTCAGAACCACTGCACATCTTAAAAAAAATCTTGGGACATGGGGACTACCTGAGAAACTGGGAAAAAGCTAATGTGGTTCCCATCTTCAAAAAGAAAAAACAACAACTAAACTCTGAGCCCTATCTAATGCAAAGAAAAGTAAAATCCTACACCTAGGTAAGGAAAACCAAAAATATAGATAACTATTATAAATTGGTGCAACAAATTAAAACAGATTTGGAGAAGTGGAAAAGTAACCACCATAAAATGAGTATCCTGCAATGGCTAGCAGACAAAACAGGGCTGGGGGGGGAGAAGGGGGAGGAAGGAAATATCAAAGGATTTAGGAAGATACATTAACTTGGTTAAACAAAAAGCATGATTATTTTTTCCCTAAAATGATTTGTACCCACACAACACACTATTCAATTGAAATTGGAATTTACATATGCCATAAAGTAAAATTAAAAAGCAAAAATTACCCCCACACACACACATACACACATGCAAACACACATTTCCCAGTTTTCTATGGTTTAAAGTAAAATTTAGAGGTAGGTACTCACCTTCTTTCCAAGCAGCCCTTGAATTGAAACTCAAAACCCCTTTAAAACCTAATTTCCAATGGCCCAGGTCAAATAAATTTATTTAGGCCAGGATCATTGGAGAGGTTAGCTTGGAGTCCCATCTGGGAGAGTGCCAATTGTTATAAGGAATATCCTTTTGGGTTCAGTTCCAAGTGGGGAAAAAGACACTGGATTCATGAAAGTTGCTTGGAAAGAAGGTTTAATGGTGGACAGGAGCACATGGCATGAGCCCCTGTA
Organism: Diadophis punctatus similis; assembly: GCA_023053685.1. Taxonomy (NCBI): domain Eukaryota; kingdom Metazoa; phylum Chordata; class Lepidosauria; order Squamata; family Dipsadidae; genus Diadophis; species Diadophis punctatus. The sequence continues at coordinate 107,208,933 of JALIGW010000002.1, forward strand.
CAGAAAAGGTAGCTTACATGGTTCCAGGTGAAGAGAAAAAGAGAGAGAAGAGATGCTGAGTTCCTTGTTTTATAGTCTAAGTTGGGTCCCACCTCTTAGATTTCCTGTTCCTGTATAGAAATGTATCCCATTGGCTCTCAGACCCCCCAGGGGCATGCTGGGGCAACTCTTGGCTTTTGTCTAATCCAGCTTTGGCTGAATGAAAGGGCCTTGGGCAAATCCTATTGTGGTTTTATTATGCAGAAGACATTCAGGCCAGGTGAGAGGAATATGTGAGCTGGGCCCAGCCCCCAATGACCCATTAGCAGGGGTGGGGGTTTCCAAGAGGAGTCTTTTGTTTGTTTAAAAGCATGTTTCCAGATGTGTTCCACAGAATATTTTCTACCTTTTAATATCTCCTAGGATATCTCATTTCCTAGGAGAGGGGTGGGTGCTAACTTCCTACAGTGTACAGTCAAGGAAGAGCCAAGGTCAATAACTGTTCCTGCTAAGTAGGATATGTTTGTTTGCAACACGGTCTGTATTGTGCTTTTCAATTATACATGGTTTATAACTGCATGCAGCTTCCTAGCCAGCATGCTGTCTCCACAACAGGAAAATAAGGCATGTGAAGCATTGTTACACATTGTTTTTTCTCAAGGATACAAATAATTTAAAAAAATCCTTCTTAGTGGATCAACAAGAGTGGAACTATTCTTTTGTATGACTCTCTCTTGAAAGCCCAAAACAATTTTCCGGCCTTAAACTTGATAAAAGGAGCCGGGTGTTTGACATAAAGAAAGGCTGCAGCAATTCCATTATCAAAAGGATAGTAATCACAACGATGCAAGCAAAAAGGGCATTACTCATCAGAAAACTTTCTGCTCTCCACAAAGTTAAAACTATTAGTTTTAATCCCACAAGATACTGTACTGATGGGTGAATCATTCATCTGAGCTCCCCTTTATCTTACAATTCAATAGCCATAACCCAAAACTACAGCCTGCCAAGAGCCATTATATTATCAAAAGTTGCATCCAGAATACCTCTGAACTCTGTCCTGAGCTTTTTTTTTTTTAAGGTATTATAGGAAATAATCTTCCCCATACTCTTAAGTCCAAATGCAGAGCAACTTCTCCGTAAGAGGAGGAGTGCGGAAACGAGGATACAATGAATTGCAACTAGATCTTCTTTCTACACACAGATACATAACTTAATCAGCACAGTAATTTATATTCCAGGAAGCAACGGCAGGTTTCAGCAACCAACTAGAGCTGCCCGTTTCTGTTCCTCCTTAACAGGGTGGTTCTGTTTATTTGCATAGAGAAAGAAGAAAATCTAAACATAGGTATACACCATGCTCATCTTGAAAAGCTGTGTTTAGCTCAAGCCTCGGAGAAGGAAGAGAAGAGCCAGATCACAAGAAAAGCATTAACTCGGCACCGAGGGAACTGAAGAGAGCTGTCCTGGAGAAGGGCTGTGTTCTAGTTGCTTTTTTTCCCCCTTTCTTTCTTTTTCTTTTTCTTTCTTTCTCCCCACTTCTGGCAAAAGCAAACAAGCGAGCAGCATGAAAACCCCAAATTAGTTCCCTTTTAAGGAATACAGAAAGAGACGCAGCTGGTCAAAGGGGGGGGCAGTGGAGGGGTGGTCAGGGTGAGGGAGAGGCTAAAGGCAAAGGAGAAGAAAGCCAAAAGACTAGCCTTTTGGGGGAGAAAGAAAGAGAAAGCAGGTCCCAGTGGCGTTCAAGCAGCAGCGTCCAGGTGAGAAAAAAACCAAGCGGCAGCATTACTGGTGGTGGTGGAGGAGGCAAAGGAGGAGGAGATCAGCCAGTATCCTCCCAACAGGCACAGGAAGGATGAAGCCGCAAAGTTTGGGAATCTTTTTGAACTAACAAGTCTGGGCGTGGAAACCATCGCCCTCCGGTTCATTCTGGTCCTCTTCCCTCTCCACCCTCTCCCCTCCTGTCAAGCTAGAGACATAAAACTAGAAGCTGCCGGAGAAGGAGAGTGTGCTGAGTGTGAAAAGGAGGAGGGGTGGATTTGACTGCGTGCAGTTGGAAAGTGCTGCGCTGAAGTTTGTTGTCACGTGAGCGGCCGTGCGGCCGCGCAGCTTAGAGGGAACAGTGACCGAGGCTTGAGCTGCCACTACCGGGTCAAGCCCCATCGGGGTGGGCTTTCTTTCCGGGCCGGGGATGGGTGCAATGCCAATGAGCCCCTGGGTCCCTGCAGCAGCTGGGCCACATGCAGGCATTTGGTACGATCCAGCCTCCACTAAGCCATAGTCATAGAAGAGCCAACTTTGCCTACCCCTGACCTAGCCAAAGGCAAGGTGTTCACTAAGTTGGATTTGACAGAAGCGTATTACTGCAAACGTATCAGGGAGGGAGATGAGTGGAAGACTGCCTTTAACTGCCCTTTGGGGAGCTTCCAATTCAGGGTCATGCCATTTGGCCTACAAGGGCCCCCCGCAGTCTTTATGCAATTTATAAATGAAGTTCTCCACCTGCACTTGTACAAGGCAGTACTCATTTATTTAGATGACATTCTCATCTTCAGTGAGACCCTAGAGGAACACGTGAAGCTAATGTGGCAAGTCCTAGAAAAACTTCTGACCGCCAAGCTGTACGCAAAACTGTCTAAGTGCGAATTCCACAAAACCTCACTAGACTATCTTGGGTATTGCGAAGGGATAGAGATGGACCTAGGAAAAGTGAAAGTAGTGCTAGATTGGCAACCCCCATGCACCCACAAGCAACTACAAAGTTTCTTGGGCTTTGCGAATTTCTATAGGCAATTCATCCCAGCTTTTGCAGAGGTGGCGCTGCCACTAACCAAACTGCTAAAGACAGGGCCATCGCCCACAAAGCCAAAGCCAAACCAGCCTATTGGGTGGACAATGGAAAAAGTATTCGAAAAGCTGAAGCGGCTCTTTGCCCAAGTGCCTATTCTGCAACACCCTGACCCAGAACAGCAATTCATAATCCAGTCCGATGCCAGTGATGTAGCTGTAGCGGCAGTGCTATTGCAGAAAAACAAAGAGGGCCAACTCCTGTCGTGCGCTTATGTTTAAAAAAAGCTCACTACCACTGAAAGGAGGGGAGCCATTTGGGAGAAAGAAGCCTATGCCATTCGTTGGGCACTGCTCACCTGGAGACAATTCCTAGAAGGGGGTAAAGTGCCATTCGATGTATGGACTGATCATAAAAACCTTGAAGCCCTGAAGAGCCTCAGGAAACTGTCACCAAAACAAGTCAGTTGGGCGCAATACTTCATATTTAAATTCGAGCTGAAACATATCCGGGCTGGGAAGAACCTATTGGCAGATGCTTTATCCAGAAAGCCACAGTATGACAGCAAAAAGGAACAGGAGGTGCACGCCATCACCCCCCCCCCAACAGGAAGAGACGGCAGCACAAGTTATCACCCGAGACCAAGCCAGATGACTGGGTGCTCCTAGCCAGGACAAACTGACAGTAGTGCTGAAAACGGCTCTACCCAGTGACCCCTGGCTCAACGACAACAAAGAGGTCCTAACCATGAGATAAGGCTTGGCATGGAAGGGATCCAAACTATACGAACCTGCCAGATTAAGACTGGAAGTACTACAACGACGCCATGAGTCCAAACTAGGAGGGCATTTTCCTAAAAACTCTCCACCTAACCCGACACCAGTTTTGGTGGCCAAAGATGAAAGCCGAGGTGGAAGACTACGTAAAAAGCTGTGCTACATGCGCGACCAGGAAAAATCATCCAGGAAAACCGTCTGGATTACTGCAGCAGGTGGCTAACCTGAGCAGACCCTGGGAAGAAATCACAATGGACTTCATCATAGAACTCCCAGACAGCAGCGGAAATACGGTGATTTGGACAGTCATCTACTTGTTTTCCAGCAAGCCCATTTCATCGCTTGCTCAGGTCTACCGTCGGCCAGGAAGCTAGCAAAGCTATTTCTCAAACACATCTACCGCCTATACGGCGTGCCAAAAAGAGTCATCTCCGACCAAGGCGTACAGTTCACAGCCAAGTTCTGGAGAGAGTTCATGAGGGCTATTGGATCCACACAAGGACTCAGCTTGGCCTTTCATCTGAGTATGAATGGGATGACTTAACGTATGAACGTCATGGTCAAACAATACATCCGTTGTTATGTGGATTAGGACAATTGGTCAGAGTTGCTACCCTTTGCAGAGGTAGCATATAACAACGCTGTCCATAGCAGCACTGGACTAACTCCTTTTCAGGTTACCAGTGGCACGAAATTTGTTCCCATGCCTGAACTACCCACCGAAGCCCCCACTTCCATGTCTCTAAAGGAGTGGATGGAGACACTGAAAAAGGGGTGGGAGAACTCCAAGAAAGCACTAACTGAAGTGGCAGAAGCCTACAAGAAGCAAGCTGACAAGCACTGATCCCTCCAGCCCCCCTTCTGAGTGGGGGATAATGTTTTCTTGTCTACCAAATATATCTGACTGAGAATGCCTAGCAAGAAGCTAGGGCAGAAATTTTTGGATCCTTTCCCAATAGTTAAGATTATCAACCCAGTCACAGTTCAGTTTGAATTACCCAGAATACTGGGAAAGATTCATCCTGTCTTCCATTGCAGTTTATTAAAACCTGTGATTGGGTCAAGCTTAAGGCCACAAACCCAGCCACCCCCTCCTCCAGTAGTCATACAAGGGGAGACTCATTATGAAGTGAAGAAGATTTTAGACTCCAGAATGTATAGGGGTTGTTTACAATATTTAGTACATTGGAAGGGGTACCCTTTGTCTGAAGCTACCTGGATAAAAAGTTGGAATGTGAAAGCTGACAGATTAGTGAAGCAATTCTGTGATAAATATCCGGATAAGCCAAAGGGTCCCCTTGGGGTGGGGAGAGGTGGTTAGTGATGCTGTGTTAACCCCCTATGTTATTTTCTCTCTCTCTTCTTTAGGATACGGTTTTCTCCTGAGGGGAGGCCTGTCAGGTCGAAGCCATTTTATTTGGGAGCTTAGACCTGCCACACTTTATACTAGTTCACTATGCATTTTCTACTGTGGGAAAATGGGAGGGGGGATTGTATGAGGTTGTTAGTATGTAGCCATAACAAATTCTTTCTAGAAAGCCAAGGTCATCCTTTGTCTCTGCACCTCTGCACCTGCACGGAAGGAGATGGGTGGATTCTGCCAGCATGGCAATAGAAGATTGGACAATGTGATGGACTTGTGGGTGTGGGGGCAAGGACTTGAACTTTCAACTGGGTGGTGAAACCCGGGAGAATTCAGATTCGGGTTTCACCCAGATGTGCCAACATGACTCTATTAATAAATTGGGACTTTGAGGAATACTTTGCCTTGGACTCTTGATTTACTTTTGGATGCTATTTGGAACCCTGACATTGTCAGGTCCTTGTGATTTATATTTGTCAAAGTCAGATATGTGTTCTCTTACCATTTTCTTGCTTATTTTAATTTTTATTTCTAGTTTGTCTTTTACAGTAGTTTTTTTGGTACATTGGGCTATAGTTTCTTTTTGCGTGAAGACTGATGCAAAGAATGAGTTAAGCAACTCTGCTTTCTCCCTACTGCCTGTTACTTCCTTGCCATCTTCTCTGTTTAGTGGACCTACTGTTTCCTTGACTTTTTTCTTGTTATTAATATGTTGAAAGAAACTTTTTAAATTATCTTTGACTTTTGTTGCAAGTCTTTGTTCTTTCTGAGTCTTTGCTTTCCTGACTTCATCTTTGCATGTTTTGGCTACCTGCTGATAATCAGCCTTAATTAAATGTCCTTCTTTCTATTTTCTCTCCAGCCAACCAACAATTGGCCAGTGTAGCTTCCCACTCAATGTTTTTGCTCTTCTTGCCTGCCCTGCAATTGTCCATAAGCATTCTGTGCCCATCAAGCACGCTTAATTTTCCCGCTTGCAGTTTTCCACCCTATTTTTTGTATTCATCCAGAAAATTCAGGATCCCTTTACTTTGGGGAACAGAAATGTACAGGCTCATACAATAATTGAGAAGAATTCACCTCATGCAGAAAAATAACAAGAAAACCCTTTCAAGGATGTCAATTGAAAAAGGTTGCAAGAGGCATTAGTGGTAAACATTGCCAAGAAATAGTCACAAATAAGGAATGCACCTGGGCAGTCACTACATCTCTGGCTCACAGTTTCCCAAGAGATGAACTATGCAATCCCTAGCACCATCCTCAGCCCTGCTTCATTTTCCACTGCCCCCACTCTGACCCTCTTCCTGACTTACTCCAGCAATTTGGATCCACTTCTCCAGCAGGTGTGCACGCTGGGGAATGTGCATGGCCAGATCCCCCAGCACAGATGTGATGACACAGCTGGTGACTGCATTAAACTGGGTCACAGTAGCACGGACACTGGGAGCCATGTGCTGATTCTCCTTCTTGTCTCGTTGGGACCAAATGCAGCCAAGGCAGTGGAAGGGTAGCACTGCTCTAAACAGGAGCTGGGGAAAGGGAAGGGGAAAGAAGGAACTCAGCACCATTTGAAAACCATTCAGTGCATTAAATGATTTCAGAGCAGGTTTTCAAGATCCAAGGCCTCAAATAGACATATTGCAAAGCAAAGAACATCCCAAATTCACCCCCACAGCATCCACATTCATTCCATCCACTTTATGGTCCTTAGTACCCCCTTTTTACAACATAAAATATAGCTTATGGCCACCAAAAGGTTGCCTACCGGGACTGTAAAAAGTGACATAGATTCTCTGTTCTGTCATCAAGCCAATTTCAAAAGAGTTTCAGAACTACCCTATTCATCATAGCCATAGTCTATGTTAAGGAGTTCTTGTGCTCTTGAGCACATGCACAGCGAAATGTGATGTTGCAGTTTGATATGAGTTGCTATGATTCAGTCAATAAACAGATACATTTAAGTATATACAAATAGTTTACTTAAGAAGTAGCAAAGTTCAAATAGGAAGTCCAAAGTCATACACGGTAAGTCAATCAATATGAAGAATCTTCTTCTTACCTATCTTTGTTTTAACTAGCAAACAAAGATTACAGCTAACAAACAAATCTATACTATCTCAGATAGTTACGCTTTACACAGCAGCTCTTCACAGTACTTTCACACAGACACGAAGTCAATTACTCAACAGTGAAGCAGCAGAGACAATCAGCAGAGAGAGTCAGAATCAGCAGGAAATCAACAGAGCTGAACGAGCATGCTCCCTTGCTCCCTTTTATAGTAATCAGCCTTCAATGCATTTAAAGCAATATTCACTATATTCACATAAACATTGATTTGTGGCTTGTTCATATATTAGCAAACCCAATCGTTTGGACAGAGTCCTAACAGTCTATTTTCTTTTCCAAGTTATTTTCAGTCCCTGGCCCCAACAGGTCTTACAGCATCCATCAGTGTCAGCTGTTCGGCCACTTCATCCACAGAGAAGGACATCAATGCTGGTATCTCCTCACAGTCATCTGTCCTAGCTGCCTCTGTGATAATCTGTGATGGTCTCATCCCTGGGGAGTTGCCTCCTGTAGGAAAATAATGTAATCTATAGAAAAAAGAGGATTCAAGCAATAGCTGCAAGAAAGCCATTGCACCAGACCAAAATGCACCATCAAAAACACTCATTCCACACTAGAGCTGAAGTGGTGCAGTGGTTAAATGCAGCCATTGCAGGCTGACTGCTAGTTCAACAGTTCAGCTGTTCAAATCTCACTAGGCTCAAGGTTGACTCAGCCTTCCATCCTTCCGAGGTCGGTAAAATGAGGACCCAGATTGTTGGGGGCAATATGCTGAACTCTGTAAACCGCTTAGAGAGGGCTGTAAAGCACTATGAAGCGGTATATAAGAAAAGTGCTATTGCTATTGCTATTGCTTTTAATATTTGCTTCCTCAAGAACTTCTGGACTTCTGAGAGGTGATGTGCCAGTTGTGGCTTATTTCAGGAGTATGTTATAAATTGCACTTTAAAGTTCTCTTTGGATCATGCACAATTAATTAATTAATGCATAATTAATTAATTAATTAATATGCCCTCTGTCTCACTACCCCAAGTCACTCTGGGCAGCTTACAGTTGTATAAATATAAAAGCATTAAAAGTAACAACAATTAAGGCTAAAAACCAAGAGCACAGATGGAATGAGGGTTGGATTTTTGTCTGTCACTCAACCAACCACCTCCAGCATAATGTGCCCCTATCAGGACCCCAAGCCAATTGGCATAGCCAAGTTTTAAGGGCTTTCTGGAAGGCCAGAAGAGTGGAGGTTGATCTCACCTCTGGTGGCAAATTGTTCTGGAGAGAGGGAGCCATAGCGGAGAAGTCTTTTCTCCTGGACCCCACTAGCTGAAATTTTTGAGCCAATGGATCTGCAGAAGGCCTCTTCTGCTAGAGCAACTGGAGTGGGCCAATCCCATTGTGGTGAGATGGTTTCTCAGACAATCTGGTCCCATGCCATGAATGGCTTCAAAGGTGATAACTAAGACCTTGAATTGTATTCAGAAGCAAACCAGCAGAGGAGGGGTGGAGCTTCGCAGCATTACCAGTCACAGAGAACAGAGCTCTCCATTCCTGTGCTGGCTTCTCCCTGTCTGTGGGCTCCAAAAGGAGCCAAAGCCGCCTTATAGGGGCGACAAAGCTAAGGAAGGGCGCTCTGAGAGGTCGCAGGAGAGATTGCAAGTCTCCTGTTGAACCCCGGGGCTTTTTTCTCTCTATGCCATGACAGGAGAAGAGGCAGTCTAAGATGGCTGCCACAAAGCTGGGACAGCTGATGACCATCTAAACACAGTGCAGGAGCAGACTTTGGTGAACAGTGTGTGAACTGGGTGAGAAGAATTCTTTTTATTCAAATTTTAATCCCAAAAGAATATCCAGAAAAAGAGACGATCACAACTATTTTTAAAAGTAGCAGCAACTGAGCACTTTGAGATTGAAATTGAAGGAAAAGAATTTAAGGGGGAAAGGCAGAAAAATCATTAAAATACAGAAAATTGGACTTTCAAATTGGATAGGCATTGCTTTGGATAGGCATTTTGAAATGCTGGAATTATCTACTTAAAAATGTTATTTTTACATTGTGGGAAATGGAAAAACTGGTTAATATTGAAATCTAATCTAAGAGTGCCACCTGCTGATGAAAGGAAGAATAACACACTCCTAAAATCTTGGAAATATTTGATTACTGGGGATTTTAATGTGATAACAAGAAATAATTTTAAGGAAATTATGAATCGAATAGAGAGCATGGATGGAATGCCAGGAAATATAACAGAAAGGACAATGAGTGATCAAGATGCCCAGGAAGAGGAGGAGCCAACTGAAAGAGTAGATGAAAAAATGGATCAGACAAAACAAATGAAACAAGATGATAAGGAGGAGATAATAACAAAAATAATAAGGATTGATGGCACAAGCCAAGGGAAGAGTATTCCAAGGGAATTAAAAAAAGAACCGGAGAACCAGGAAGATTCCTATGGGAGAGAGGTAGGAGCAAGGGTAGATATTTTGGGAACTAGACAACGGAGAAGGGCAGAGAAGGGAGAAATGTTTAAAATGAGTAGCCAAGATGTGGAAGCAGACAGAAATAAAGATCCAAGAGATGAATACGGGAGGCAAGCTAAGAAACAAACAATGAAAGCTTTAAAGCGGATAAGAGATGATGGTTAGACAGGGAATATGTTTAAATACAGTAGTGGCATAATCAAAGTTAGAATAGGGATGGAAACTAGAGGGAGGGAATTAATAGAATACACATTCTTATATAATAAGGAGAAGTAATAATAAGAGGGGAAATTAGAATTTGAATGATGATATTACTAAGTATACTTAAATAATACGGTGACTGGCATAAAAATAATATATTGAACTATTGATTAAATAAAAAATGAAAGATTATAATTCAAGATGAATATTTGTATGTTTGCTAAATGTAACAAATATGATTAAAATATTGTATTTGTATTAAAATGTATAACATGCAGAATATGGTGATTGACATAAAATAACATATTTGAAATATTGAATAACTAAATAATGAAGGATTATAAGTTGAACAAGCAAATAATGGAAGATTTTAACATAAATGTTAGTATTATTATTACAATTATATAAGCTTGCTAAAATATTGAATAACTAAATAATGAAAGATTATAATTTAATAAAATATGTATATTACTAGCTGAATACCCATGCTCCAGTACAAAACTATGTGATCGGGCTTGATAAATCGACACTTACAGCTTGGAAATTAATGAGTAGTTATGATCGGCCTCTCCTCTCCCCTTCTCTCCCTCAGAATCCTCCCCTATCCTATCCCCTTTTCTTCCTCAGGCTTGCCCCACAGAATCCTCCCCTATCCTATCCCTTTCTCTCCCTCAGGCTTGCCCCACAGAAGACTCTCCTATCCTACCCCCTTCTCTCCCTCAGCCTTGCCCCACAGAATCCTCCCCTATTCTATCACCTTCTCTCCCTCAGGCTTGCCCCACAGAATCCTCCCTTATCCTATCCCCTTCTCTCTCTCAGGATTCCCCCACAGAATCCTCCCCTATTCTATCCCTTTCTCTCCCTCAGGCTTGCCCCACAGAAGCCTCTCCTATCCTATCCCCTTCTCTCCCTCAGGCTTTCTAGCCCCTTCTCTCCCTCAGGCTTGCTCCACAGAATCCTCTCCTGTGCTATCCCATTCTCTCCACGGTTATTTTCAGGTTGGGAGGGGGAGTAGAATGTCTAACTAATTAGCATCAGAGCATGTTAATAATAATATAAGAAATACTAATGATCTGATGGTCGTTTTGAAAAATCCTTTCTTAGTGAGCACCTAGAAGCCAAGAGGAACATATGTGCCAAATTTCAAGTTTGTAGGCTTTACAGTTCTGGAGATTTCATGATCGTGGCATGAGTGGTTTTCGCTTTCATATATAGATTACTAGAATTATATAAGCTTATTAAATGAAACAAATATTATTTATACTGTTTTATTTGTATCAAAATATATGACATTCAGGTGCCACACTGTTCATGCATTGATGTGTTTGTAAAAAATAAAAAATAAAAAACTTGAAGTAAAAAAAGAAGAAACAAACCAACAATTAATGCTGCTTGTGTAACAATGGTGTTGTCAGGGTTCCAAGTAACACCCCCAACAAAAGAAGAATAGGAGGCTAGAAGTTCCTCAAAGTTCCACTTTATTAGAAGTGGCACTTCTAATACTGGCACATCTGGGGAAACCTGAATCTGAAAGCTTCTGGGTTTTCCCCACCCAAAGGAAAGTCAAAGCCCTTCCCCCTGCATCCACATGTCCATCACATGGTCCAATCAATCCACCATCCCAACTGGAAATGCCTCCCAGTCACGCCACTCCAGGTGTAGGCTGAATCCTTGACTCCCAGAGAAAAGAATGTTGTTATGGCTAGATATCTCTACCACTCCATGCAATCCCCCCTCCCAGTTTCCCACAGCACTAAGTGTGGCAGCCCTGAAGATCCAAAGTAAAAGATGGCCTCTAGGGCTGACAGGCTGCCCCCCTCAACTGATGATCGTGTCCTGCGATGAGAGGAACATAGGGGCTTAATTCAAGTAGTCCCTAATCACACACCCCAGGGGGGGCCCTTTGGCTTATCAGGGAATTTGTCATGGAACTGCTTTAATCTCTCTGCCTTCATATTCATATCTCTATAGCACCAGAAAGCCAAACAAGGAATAACGGATGGAAGCTGACCAAGGAGAGATTCAACCTGGAAGTGAGGAGAAACTTTCTGACGGTGAGAGCGATCAACCAGTGGAACAGCTTGCCAGCGGAGGTTGTGAGAGCCCCAACACTTGCAACCTTCAAGAGGAGACTGGACTGCCATCTGTCTCAAATGGTGTAGGAACTCCTGCTTGAGCAGGGGGTTGGACTAGATGACCTACAAGGTCCCTTCCAACTCTAATAATAAATCTAAATTATATCCCAGCTCTTAACCCAGGTAGCTTCAGACAAAGGGTAACCTTTCCAATGAACTAGTAATTGACCTCAGTACAATCTAGAGTCTAGGATTTTCTTGACCTCGTAATGGATCTCCCCCTGCACCACTATGGGTTTGGATGCTGGTTGGGTCGGTGGTCTCAATCTCGAACTGACTGCTGGCTTTAGCAAACTGCGGTGAAAGACAGGATGCACTTTCCCTAGAATGCGTGGGAGGTTAAGTTGAACTGTCATTGGGTTAATTACTTTCACTATTGGAAAAGGTCCTAGGAACATACAGTAGGTCCCAGCTTTTTATTGGGCAATTTCAATCTAATATATTTGGTTGATAGGTAAACTCGATCTCCCACATGGAAGTGGGGCTGGAGAGATTGGTGTTTGTCCACTTGTTTTTTGTACGCCTCAGAGGCTTCTGCCAGCGCTTTCTTGGTGCCTTCCCAGCCCTTCTTTAACGACTCCATCCATTCGGCTCTCTGGGCAGCTTGGGCATGGGAACAAAGTCCATCCACTGGTGACCTGAAAGGGGGTTAATCCGGTGCTACTGTGTACAGCATTGTTGTAAGCCGGGTCCCGTCGGCCAAGCAATGCCGGCTGGCGGGCCCCAGGGGGAGGGCCTTCTCTGTGGCTGGCCCCGTGCTCTGGAACCAACTCCCCCCAGAGACCCGAACCATCCCCACTCTGCTGGCCTTCCGAAAGGCCGTTAAGACATGGCTCTTCCTGCAGGTGGGGGGGACAGCTTAACCCATCTGAGCTTACCCCCCAAGTATGTATGTGGTTGAATGGATGGATGTTGTTGCTGTTTTTATACTGTTTTTTTTTAAATTTTGTACTGTTTTTAAATTGTTTGAAATTTTGTCTATTCTTGTATTTCTTATGTTGTACGCCGCCCTGAGTCCTTCGGGAGTTGGGCGGCATATAAGAATAACAAAATAAATAAATAAATAAATAAATAAGCCACTTCTGCGAACGGCAGCAGGTCCGCCCCGTTCTCTTGCTGATAATCCACATAACACCTTATATATTGTTTCACTATTGTGTTCACTTGTTCCGTGGCCCCCTTCATGCTCGAATGGAAAGCCAAGCTAAGCCCTTGAGTAGACCGGACAGATTTCAGGAACTCTCTCCAGAATTTAGCGGTGAATTGGATGCCTCGGTCTGAAATTATCTGGCGGGGCAGTCTGTGGAGCCAGTAAATCTGCTTGATAAACATCTTAGACAACTTCTTGGCTGAGGGTAATCCCAAGCAAGCTGTAAAGTGGGCTTGCTTTGAAAACAAATCGACTACCATCCAAATGACTGTATTTCCTCCACTTTCTGGGAGCTCGACTATAAAATCCATTGTGATCTCCTCCAAGGGCCAGCTGGGGTAAGCCACTTGTTGGAGGAGTCCAGGTTTCCCTGGTCTCATCTTCATGGTGGCACAAGTGGCACAACACTTTACGTAGTCCTCTACATCAGCTGGGTGTCAATTTGCAAAGATTTCAAGTTGCCATGAAAAGGAGGGAGGGAATGCTGGAGGAAGGCTGCTTCCCTAACTGGCAATGCATTCCACAAATGTTTCTTTTACTGATTGTATCCTAGGCTACCTTAGTCAGAAGGAGGGGTGTGTGGGTCACAACCCGGCAACGTGATTAATTGGACAATGTGATTTATGACATGGCCAATGAGAAGGGGGGAAACAGGGTCAAGATGACGTGCAGCCAGGTCAAATTCAGTTCTGGCTGCACTGGAGTATTGCCGAGATGTCGCTTTTAATAAATCTTTGTATTTCTTTTGGACTTTGGCTCACGACTCCTGAATTAATTAGGGCATCTCTTGGAAACTTCATACTGGGATGAATTGTCTATAGAAGTTTGCAAATCCCAGGAAGCTTTGGAGTTGTTTGCGGGTGCGTGGAGGCTGCCAGTCTAGCACTGCATTCACTTTTCCTGGGTCCATCTCCACTCCTTCACTTGACACTCAGTAGCCCAGGTACTCTAGGGAGGTTTTATGGAATTCACACTTTGACAGTTTGGCGTAGAGCTTTGTGGCTAGGAGTTTCTTCAGCACTTGCCGCATTAGTTTTACGTGCTCCTCTAGTGTTTCACTGAATATGAGAATGTCATTCAGGTAAACTAGGACCCCTTTATACAGGTGCTCATGTAGCACTTCCTTAATCAGCTGCATGAAGACTGCGGGGGTTCCTTGTAGGCCAAATGGCATGACTTTGATTGGAAGCTACCCAGGGGGCAGTTGAATGCGATTTTCCATTCATCCCCCACTCTAATCCATATGTGGTAATAGGCTTTTCTTAGGTCTAATTTGGTGAACACCTTGCCCTTCGCCAGGTGGCTTAGCATGTCCTTCATTAGGGGGAGGTGGGAGGTGTTCTCCATGCACATGGCATTAATTCTGCAAAAATCCATGCATCTTTTTTCTCTTTAAACAGTACGGGGGCCGCCACTCTGGATTTGGCAGGCTGGATGAAACCCCTTACTAAGTTGGTGTCGATGTATTTTCTTAGTTCGGCCATTTCTTTCTGGGTCATGTAGTACATTTTCAGCTTAGGCAACTTTGCTCCTGGCACAAACTCAAACGCAGTTTGTTGGGTGGTGAGTGGGGAGGAAGTTGCAGTCCTGCTCGCTAAAGACAGCTGACAGGTCTCGGTACTCTTTTGGCACCTGTGGGCTGCCGGGACGTGTATCTGTGGCAGCTGCTATGCCTTCCAGCCAGCTGGGGCTGTTGGGGTTTGTTGCCTTTTGGCATCTGTCTGGCGGGATGGGCGGCAGTGGACCGATGGCTATCCTTAGCTTTAGGTAACCATCTTTCCACATGATGGTCGGGCTTCATTTATCCAGCCAAGCAAGCCCCAATATGATTGACGCAGTCATTTTGGGGGCTACAATGAATCATATGAGTTCTCGGTAGCGCCCATCTCCAGTCTAACAAGCTTCATGACTAAGGTGGCGGGGGCTTCAACTATTAGCGTCCCATCGACTTGCTCAAAATAGATGGGACATGCTAGGGTTCTTGTGCCTATCCCTAGCTGCTGGACTATGGGGAGGCTGATCAGGCATCTAGTGCAGCCAATGTCTATGACAGCCTCTGCTTCCCCCTGGACCACCATTTCTGGCACTACAATTCGGGTTTTGATAGTGAAGGGGCAGATGGCTTCACTTACCATTGGGTCCTGTTTGCCGCTGCTCCCATTGGCAGAACCTGGAGGGGTTTCCCTGGCTGGAGTTTCCTCATCCGGATGGGAGGAGAGGAACCTCACAGCCTGTTTGGCGATTCTCCCCTTATCCGACAGTTTCCTGGGGGGTTCTTCTTCCCCGGGATGTTGAGGGGTCCGGACCTGAGGGACTGGGGCAGGGGCCAGGCACTCAGACACCCTGTGCCCATGATGGCTGCATCTAGTGGTGGGATTCAAATTTTTTAACAACCGGTTCTGTCAGCCTGGCTTATTTGAGGTCATGGCTTGGTGGTCATGTGACTGGGTGGGCGTGGCTAGCTGGTCATGTGACCGGGTGGGCATGTCTACGTGCATAGGGACTACTCAGAGGGCTGAAAAAAGTGAATTATGACCAGTCCTTGTACTGACGTTGAGGGGCAATTCTCCTTGTCTGGCCTCTTGTGACCGTGGGGATGCTGCAACGGTCATAAGTGCGAAAAATGGTCATAAGTCACTTTTTTCAGTGCCATTGTAACTTTGAATGGTCACTAAATGAACTGTTGTAAGTCAAGGATTACCTGTACAAAAATACAAAAAGCTTCTTTGCTTGCAAAAAGCTGCCCTAAATACCAATCATTAGATTAGAAATACCTGCAAGCTGGAGTTACAAATCAGGCAGGGTGCCAGAGCACCTTGAGAAATTAAAATAGTTAAAATGCAATGATAACTATCAGCAGCCAACTATTGCTCATAAAGTGAAACCCTTTAGCAGAAAGGTCATTTAAGCTCTCCAGAAAGAGCACACCCAGGAGAAGCAATCCTTAAATCCATTTGCACCACTTAAAGATACCAGCTGGTCTCACTTACCTCATAAGATATCCTAAGGAAATCATCCAGATTTAAGGAAAGATCACATGCCCCCCCCCCCCAGAATGGCAGTAAAGAAATCAGTGCCAAACTTGCATCCTGCTTCTTGGAAGTACACCCCAAAAGGACAGTGCCAAGAACCACTAAAGCAGTGAAGGAAGACCTCCTTCCCAGATAGAAAAAGTACTAAGCCTAACTAGAATGAAGCAAAGGAGCAAACACAGTAGCTGTTGCTTGTTAAACCAATTACCAGAACAAATAGACACAGGAACTAGCCAGATTTCTGAAGCTGCTTCTTTTCAGGAACAGAAATTAACAGTCTTTCTTCCAAACAAAGCTGAATCAATAAATACAGGATTAAACATCACCAAGCACAGAATTAATCTTCACCAAAAACTAGGTTTTTTGGCTGCCGCTGCACACTGCTGGCTCATGTTTAGCTGGTTGTCCACTAGGACTCCAAGATCCCTCTCACAGTCACTACCCCTAAGCCTGGTTTCACCCAGTTTATATGTATACTTTTGGTTTTAGACCAAAAGTCAGAAAGGGTATGTAAACTCATGTTTGAATGTCAATCTTTCTAGCTAGCTAAGAAGACTTGCTGAATGTCACTCATCTTGCATTAAAAGCTTCTTTCTAACAGCTCTGTGCTGGAAGAACTCCAACAGGGGAGTATTTCTTCCCAACAGCAATGTAAAAACCTTAAAACAACCCTTCCACTTTAAGAAAGTCAAGCAAAGGGGGGGGGGAAACCTCTGGAGACAGTAAGTCTAGGCATACTGCCAAGAATGTAATAAGACTTTACAGATTACAGATTAACAGAGTTGGAAGGGATCTTGTAGGTCATCTAGTCCAACCCCCTGCTCAAGCAGGAGACCCTACACCATTTCTGACAAATGGCAGTCCAATCTCTTCTTGAAAGTCTCAAGTGATGAAGATCCCACAACTTCCAAGGGCAAGGTGTTCCATTGGTTGATTGTTCTCACTGTCAGAAAGTTCCTCCTTGTTTCTAGGTTGAATCTCTCCTTGATCAATTTCCATCCATTATTCCTTGTCTGTCCTTCGGGTGCTTTGGAGAATAGCTTGACTCCCTCCACTCTGTGGCAGCCCCTCATATATTGGAACACTGCTATCATGTTTCCCCTGGTCCTTCTCTTTGCTAGACTGTGCATGCCCAGTTCCTGCAACCGCTCTTCATATGTTTTAGTCTCCAGTCCCCTGATCATCCTGGTTGCTCTCCTCTGCACTTTTTCTAGAGTCTCAATATCATTTTTGTAGTGTGGTGACCAAAACTGGATGCAATACTCCAGGTGTGGTCTAACTAAGGCTTTGTAGAGTGGTATTAGTACCTCCCTTGATCTAGATTGTATCCCTCTGTTAATGCAATTTAGGATTGCATTGGCTTTTTTGGCTGTCATTTGTCCCTACATGCAGTAATAGAAGGGGGTAGTAGTCTGTGAGCTTTATTATTTTGGTTAGTTTCTCAGCCACATCTTTGATTTTAGCTCCAAGGAGACAACATACCTCTCTGGATTGATTGTCTGGTCTACAGACGGCAGGTTCTGTTCCTTTGAGAATTGAATCTCCTATCACCAGCACTCGCCTTTTCTTTCTGGGGATGTTTGGGGTGTTTTTTTTAATCTATCACAGTAGCGTATGATGGTGCTGCTTTATTAGGGCCATTTGATGGTGCTTTTTTTCCTCTGTGTTTGCACGTTATCTTTTAGTGAGAGACCATGGTATCGATTGCTTAGCACCAGTGGGGCTGCAGCATAGTGGGTTGGTTTGGACAGTTTGTGTTTTTTTTCCTATTTGTGACATGTTTCCATTTGTTTTCTTCCTCTAATGGGTCAACTCTTTCAGAAGTTGTTTGGTCATTTTTATGTTCAATTTGTGCATATTCTTTTTGCAAGGTTTGGGGTTTCTCATTTTATTGGTTGAGTTTCAGAGTGTTCAGAGTTTCCTCTAGACCCTTTACTTTTTCTTCTAGTAGCTTGATTAATTTATATTTGGTACAATTGTAATTTGGGTATTCTATGGGCATAAGTGTGTACATGGAACATGTTCCGCAGATCACAATAGTGTCAGTTCCTTTTTCCATGAGTGGATTTTTTTAAAGAAACTTGAGGGTGAAAATGTAGAATGTTTTACCACAGATTTGTAAAAGGGAAAATTGTCCAATTTGGAATACAGATATTCTAACAGATCATTTAAAGCTAAAAATTTGGGGGACTTTAGCCAAGCTAGGGGTTTAAGGTTCTAATATTTAAAGAGTGCCTGGTTTAGGGATTTAAGGTTCTATAGTTCTATAGTTCTAATTGTTTAATTTAAATTTTTTTTTGTTCTAGTTAGTCTCTTATTTGCTGGTATTCAATATGTTAGGCAATCAATCAGTTAATTAATTATGATAGACATTCAGTTAATTATATTGATTAGTTAGATAATAAGTCAATTGTTTGATCAACCGTTTAATCAACCAGCTAATCAATAATAATTAATGACTTTGATAGACTATCATTTAGTTACTTTAATTAGTTAGATAATAAATCAATTGTTTAATCAATCAACTAAACCAATTAATTAATTAATTAATTTTCTTAACTAGCCAGACAATGGATCTTTCAGGATAAACTATTATTTTAGTGGTCAGTCAATCTATCAAGTAGTGGGTATTAATTAGTTAATAAGGCAATAAACTATACTGTAATCACAGTTAACGGTTAACTCTTAATTCTTTTAACTCTTTAACTGTTAATTCTTTTAACTCTTTTAATGGAGAGGCAGTTTCTGTAAGCAGGGCAGTAAAGATTAGGCTATAGAAACAACACCAGAATGTTGTAATTCCTTACAGGATTAACCCTGCAAAGTGGGGAAAAACAAAAGGAGATTTCTTCTAACAACCGGTTCTCCAAACTGCTTAGAAAGTTAACAACCAGTTCTAGCGAGCTGGTGAGAACTTGTAGAATTTCACCTCTGGCCGCATAGGAAGCACTTGATCATCCCAGCTGGTGTAGTCTGCAGTGCTTCAGCCAGCTTGACAGGGGCTTGGCAGCCCAGAGTCCTCTTTGCTGGTTTCTCTGAGGTCGGCTTCCGATGGGGGTGGCTCTCCAGTTCCATGGCCATGGCTATGTTGTACAAGTCCTGTATATGAGCCAGAACTCCTCTGATGCTGCAGGTTTGCCTGAGGCCCTGGTCCAGGGCCTCTTTGAAGTGGTGGATGAGGAGGCGTTTGGGCCAGTCTCTTAGTTTCCCGGCTAGCCTCTGGAATTCCCACACTAAGTCTTTTGGGGGGCGACCTGCTTGCTTCAAGGCTTTGATCTGGGCTTCGGCTTCTTGCCTGTGTGCTGTGTCCTCGAATTGGGCTCGGAGCAGCTGGACAAATTTGTCAGTGACCTCTAGCTCCGGGGCTCCTTCATTATGTAGTTCAGCTATCCAGTCCGCTGTGTCCCCCTCATTCATGCCATCAGCAATTGCCGATATAATATCTTGATTGGTCTGATATTGGTCCCCATATTGGTCGATGTGGGACCAAATCCAATTGAGAAAGTAGACCAGCTTTTCTGGGTCCCATCGAACGTCACTTTAAACCATGGGGGGAAGCAGTCGGCAGGGCAGATTGTTGGGCCGGTGCAGATGGTGGGACCGGAACTGGCATCCACTGGTATTGAACCCATCCCAACCAGGGGGGGGTCTAATTGGCAGGAGACAACCTGAGGACCAGTTGGTGAGGGACGGTGTTGGGCCTCGGCAGCCCCAATGGTTCTCCTAGCAACCCCGGACTGGACTGCCCCAGCGGGCCTTGCAGCTGTGCCGCACCAACTCCAGCAGGAGCTGTCATCCCGGTAGACCATGCCTGACAGGGAAGGCTAAGATGCGATCAGCTTCGCACTGAGTGAAACAAGGCTGCCGTTCCACTCTGGGCAGTTGCGGTTCCCTGGCCTGGGAAGGTGAACGTGGGTTGAGCCAGAACCCATCCAGGTGGACTGGTGATGGAAGGTTGTGCGATGCTCCCCACGCTGAGCTGGTCGAACCACTCAGGTAGACCCACCAGTGACTGGCTTTGCATCGGTGGTGGAAGGCCTCACTCCCGGGAATCACTGAGATCAGCGGGCCTCGGTGCTCTCCACTCGAGGGCCTGAGGGTGCTCCGCTCTGCTCGCCCCTCTGCGGTTGCTGCAGCATCACCCCGATCGGCAACTTCTGGGATGGCGCGGCTCAGCTGCAAGGCCCACTGGGTCAGTCCAGTCCAAGGTCATATTCCACCCTAGAGGCCTCCAGAACTGTCTGTACCACTGCATTCTGTATCATTTGTAGCCTCTGAAAACTCTTCAAGAGTTGCCCTATGTAGAGCACATTATAGAAATCCAAACAAGAGATGACTAGGGCATCTCTAGACCACTAGATCCCTCATGTTAGTCTATGGAGCTCAAAACTCCCATTAAGAATTGAATTCATTTGCATGACTTCATAACAGTGCATTAGATTTAGGAGTATCCAGGTCCTGGTACTCACCAGGCTCAAGAAGGAATATGTAGAATATATCCAAACAGCCACATATGCCATCTACCATCCTTTAAGCTCTCAGAATAGACTACAGATAGATTGCATGTCTCATGTATGGGATTTTACATGACTTCCATATAATGTAACATCTCTATCCATCTACATTGAGAACTTTAAGGACACTATACGGCAGGGTTGTCAAACTCAAGGCCCATGGACGAATGTGGCCTGCAGGGTGCTTAAATCTGGCCTGTGGGGCCAGCCTGGAAATATCAAAGGACCAGCCTGCGGTGCCTCTGCTGGCCAAAACAGGCCACGGGGGACATGCAGCCCTGCGTGGCCCATTTTCTGCCTCCACGTCCTTCAGCAGCACTCTGCTAGCTGAAAATGGGCCGCATGGAGGCCTTGCGAGGCCCGTTTTTGGCCTCCCCGGCCTCCAGCAACACACTGCTGGTGAAAACGGGGCCTCCACACGGCCCGTTTTTGGCAGGCAGAGTGCTGCAGGAGGACTGGATTGGACTGGATTACAATTATGTGGCCTCAGGTAAGTGCCTGATCTGGATAGAAAACAAGCAACAACCCATGTTAATATTACAGTTTAATGCCAGATTTTACATACTGTAGGTTCATTTAATCTACAATCAACCATCTACAATTGACAGCCATTTCTATTTACTATCGTCTGCTGTTAGATCTTGTATTATCATGTTATTTATGCTATTGTATTTTTATTATTCAACTAATAATAAAAATACAATAGTATAAATAGCTTTTCTGCCTTGACAGTACTATTAACCAATGGGGTATAAATTTAGAAATAAAAAGTTTAGTGGAGTATGAAGAATAAGTAATAAATGTTTGCCAGTAATATCTGACCGAAGAGATAGGAAAATGGTTATAGTAAAGAACTGTGGAAAGAAAGAAGAGAAGGGGAAAAAATGATTCTTGAGCCTGTGTCAAATGCCCACTATGGCCACGCCCACCCCTGGCCACACATCAACACCAACACTCCGGCTCTCTGAGGTCAAACACAACCCTGATGCAGCCCTCAATGAATTTGACATGGAGGAAGGTGTGGCCAACGCCGCGGCGCCACGGAATTTCCCCTCGTTCCGTAGGCGAACTCCGATATCCACATCGTTTGGAAACCTGGTTCGGTCAGAACCAGGTCAGAACCACCCTGGAGGAGTGGGGAAGAAGAGGGGCGCCTTCTGGTAAGCTGGGGTGGTGGTAAATCCCCCAGGAAGCCAGCTTAGTCCCCTTGGCCAGCAGCGATCGGAAGACGACGTTAAGTGTCATCCTAGCTGTGGCAGCCACAACGGCAGGATTGAATTGCAAGATTGGAGTCAACTGGGAAGGGAAATCTAAAGCTATATGCTGGAGAATGTGAAGAAAACAGAAGCTGGTGAGTGATATCACCGAAAGAAAACGTTAAAAGAAGTATTTTAATATTTAAAGGGGAACAAAAGGACCGGAAATTAAGGAGTGGCTGTTTAGCAAGTGGAAAATATGGACTAATAAAGTTAAAGGGGATTACAACTAAAGCCCAATTACTAAAGATTTGGAACTTTGTTTTAAAAGACTTGGTGGAGGTGTGAGAAATTTGGAAGATAAATCTGGAGGAAATATTTTGAAAAATGGAATTGATTTTAAAAATGGAAGAATTAGAACAGAAAAGGCAGAGCTGGGAGATTGGAATGGAGAATGCCATCTATTGGTTGGAGGAATTACTGCAATGGTGGAATATTACCATGGATATTTAGACAGCTGCTGACCTTGAACAGGAAAACTTTTCCGAAAGCTGAGAAAATTTAAAACAGTATGCAATTTGTTATTCTTTGAAAGATAGTGTCTGGACTGATTTGGATAAGAATAAACTTGAATAAATTTTAATAATAAAGGAACAGAAGGACTTGGACTTTTAATTACCAAAATGAAAATTTAAATGTTGTAATTGGCGAGATTTTACAGAATAGAAGATACTTTAAAAAGGCTGTGGAATACATTTTTGTTAGCAGCTGGATGGACTGTAAAAATTGGTGATTTGTGACTTTGAGACATGGAAACAAGTGATTATTAAGGACTGGTGGCACTCCTGAATGACTTTTGTTATCAGCTTGAGTTTGCCTAACTTTTGGATTTGAGAATTGTGATTTTAAAGACATGGAGGAAATTGACTATGAAGAATTGGCTGGATTTCTGAAAGAATTCTTTAAAGATTTGAGAAGATCTCTTGGAATTGAAGTAACTGAGAAAGGAAAGAATGAAGCACAAGAGGGAAAAAGTGGAGAAGAAAACAGAAGAAGAAAAGATGAAGATGATTAATGAAAATATTATACATGATGATAAAAAGGAAAAGAATATTGAAAATGAAACACAGATCAATG
Organism: Diadophis punctatus similis; assembly: GCA_023053685.1. Classification (NCBI taxonomy): domain Eukaryota; kingdom Metazoa; phylum Chordata; class Lepidosauria; order Squamata; family Dipsadidae; genus Diadophis; species Diadophis punctatus. Next base: position 107,231,749 of record JALIGW010000002.1, read on the forward strand.
ACTATGTCAATGAATATATTGAAATTTATAATGATTACACTGGGATTTACAGTGATAAAAGAAAAAAGATATTAAAAATGATATTGAGATTGATTATTATTATTTTGTGATGCATAATGTTAAAAAAGGAATAAAAAACTAGATATATACAGACAACATATTTAAGAAGGAGATAAAGAGTTTGGGAAAGAGAACTTATTGGTATAAAAGTAAAAGAAAGAAAGAGAAGAAGCTAAGGAAATGGGGATGGAGAATATATATATATATATATATATATATATATATATATATATATATATATATATATATATATATATATATATATATATATATATATATATATATATATATATATATATATATATATATATATATATATATATATATATATATATATATATATATATATATATATATATATATATATATATATATATATATATATATATATATATATATATATATATATATATATATATATATATATAAAGGAAATAGTTGAGAAATTAAAAGGAAATGTATGATGGGTGTTGAAATGTTATAGAAAGGTCTTTTCCTTCTTTATAATTATTATATTAGATTTAATTGTGATAAGAATGTTAATTGTCTAGAATTTGATATATATAATTAATATAATTATTTGTTAAGAGTTTTTTGTTCTCTTTATATAGGTTAATATCGTATATTAGATGGATGAATAGATAATGGTGTAAGATTAATTTTTTGATTTAATATAATTAAATATCTATATTGATGTAGTAAACAAAGAATTAGAGAGAGTAGAAATAGACAAAATGTTAAAAAACAAAAAAGGTATATTATGATTGTTTATTACTTTGTATATGAGATCTGTTCAAATGTATTTGAAAAATCCATTATGTTGAGATTTGAAAAATTAATTGATTAATAACATAGAAAGAACCATGATGATTAATATGAGAAGTATGAATGATAAATATGATTATGAGACTTTTAAGATAAATTATACAATTGAAGTGTTGACTTTTATGGGGCATTTAGTTAGATAAAATAGGGGACAAGAAAAATAAATGATGAATAAAGAGATTAAGGAAAGGGAGGAAGCAGTATGACTTAAAATTAAGAGGCAGGAGAAATAATAATTATCTTGGTAAGTTAAGCTAATAGTGGTTAATTTGGAGAAAAAAATTGAAATTAATTGGTGGAGATCCCAGAAGACAAAATTAGATTTTTTTTCTTTCTTTTTTTGAAGCAGTATTACTTTAGCAACATATACCTAGAATAAAGTGTTATATATAAAGAAATTTATGAATGATTGACCAAAATATATATGTATTTTATTGTAATAATTTAAGGTATATGTGTATTGATTTATATATGGAGTTGTGGAGAAAAAATAAAAAACTTTTTTGAAAAAAAAAGAAATTGAGTTTGACACCTCTGCTATATGGTATACTATTCTGGTAAATTTAATACCTAAAATGACTGCTTAATTTATTTGTACTGACAAGTTTTAATTTCTGTAGCAGAACAGAATGCAGCACATTTCTCTGTTCTTCATTCCTTAGAGTACATAAATTACATGAAATCTAAGAATAATCCAGCAAGAGCAGATAATCAGCAAATCTGTCTTCTGTTAAAATAGCAGGTACAGCTACAGTATGTCTGTGAGGGCCTTTACACAACTTATTCTTATGTGCCAAATGTTGTAAGTAGGGTCAAGGAGTTTTACTTACAGTTACTTCTTATCTGGAATATGCAACACACTTTATAGAGGTTGCCACTGAAGTGTCTTGAAATGACTCCTGCCTTGGGTAGGGAGTTGGACTAGAAGTCTTCCAAGGTCTCTTCTGACCTATGATTCTATGTCTTGGGAATTTACATCTGGTCCAGAAGACAGCACGGTAAATAGTTATAGGGGCACTTTGGTAAGTCCAGATATAACAACTACTGTGTGAGCCATACTGGTTATCAATGGACTTCTAGGTGTAATTCTAAGGTACTGGTGGTGGTTACCTATAAAGCCTTACATGGCACAAGGCCTGGATAGTTGTGGAATCTTCTGTCCAACCTACAATAGGGTTGTACAGGGTTGGCATGCACCAGGTCCCATCAAGTAAGCAGTATCACCGAATGGAAGCCAGAAGACATGTCTTCTTTGTCATTGCACCTGTTCCATGGAAGAGCATCCACCTAAAATTTGGCTGGTGTTAACCCTGCTGGCCTTTAAGAAGACCTTGAAAATTTGGATCACCTTCCAAGCTATGGCTATATAGGTATTATGTGTGTAGTTCTCAGTATAAATGTTAGGTCTCTGACCATAACTAATATTGGATAGAACAATATATGTCTAGCTTTTAACAGCTATAAGTCTGTTTAGCTTAGGTGTTGCAGACTGCCACAAGAGGGAGCTAGAGTTCACAGCTTATTTCTCTGGGAGTCCCTCTCTGTTTGTCTTTGGTCTCTGCTACTCAGAGTGTAGTCTCTGCTTATCATTAGAGCAAGGCCTAGAGTATGTATGCTCTGCATTTCTCTCTGTGTTGTAGTTATGTATTATAGCTGAAATGTATTTGTACTGGATAATACTTGGATTGTCATTATGACTATTAAGTGTATGACTTTGGACTGTTTATAGGAAAATTCTATTTCTTAAAGTAAACTTTAATTCAAGTTAGTGTATCTGTGTGTGGCTGAGTACTTATTCACAACTGATCTCAATCTAAACGTTTCTGTATGCACAACCTTGGTAACACAAGGAATACTCTGCTAATACATTAACACTGGTTATGGGCCCAGAGAGATATTGAGAGTTAGTGTGAATATTCAGTTTCATACTCAGACAGCTAACTTGTGGTTTACTGTTAAATTAACAATGGCACAAGAACAGTCAACTAGCTTATCCCTGATAACCAGGTTAGATGGAACTAACTATGTTTCCTGGTCTATGAAGTGCAGCTTACTTTTGCGTAAAGAAGGATTATGGACTGTGGTTAATAATCCACCTGATATAACTGCTTGGGATCGAACAAATGATGAAGATAAGAAGAAAATAGCTGACTTTAACCGGGATAATGAAAAGGCTCTTAGTATTATTGGACTGACACTGAGTGATCAGCAACTGGTCCATATTCATGGTGAAGATTCTGCTGCCAAGTGTTGGAGTACCTTAAAGAGACTTTATGTTCGAGATAGTGTTGGTGCGCACATACACCTTACACGTAAACTGTTCAGAGCACATTTGTTAAAAGGTGGTGACATGTTAGCTCATTTGGAGTTTATGAAGAGAACATTACAAGAGCTACATGAAAAAGAACTGATTTTCTCAGAGTTGCATCAAGTTTATATTATTCTTTCTTCTTTGGATGACTCTTATGATGATTATGTGTCTTCACTGGAAGTTTTGACCAGAGATGAACTGACATTGACTGGCATAATAGGAAGACTGTTAGAAGAGTCTAGAAGAAGGCAAGATAGAAAACAACTGAGAGAGAAACCACCACAGGAAGAACAACGGTCTTCAACTGCCTATATTGTTAGGAAATGTTATTCTTGTGGGGCTAAAGGTCATATAGCCAGATTCTGTAAAAAGGGTAAAAAGCAGAATGCTAGTAATATGCAGAGAGATTATAATGATGTTAGTGCAGCTATATCAAGTACAAATAAAAATGTAAGCCATGATATCTGGATAATAGACAGTGGAGCATCTCAGTGTATAACTAAAAGTAAAGAGAGATTTGTTAATATGACTGAAAGTAAACAGCATGTATCATTAGCAAATGGCTGGAAATTGAGAGTATCTGGAGAAGGTAATGCATATTGTTCATGTATTAATGAAAGTTTACCAATGTTATATGTACCTAACCTTAAAAATAACTTACTATCTGTGAGAGAATTGGTAAAAGCAGGGTTTGTGGTAACTTTTCAGGGAGATAAATGTTTAATTGAAAAACAAGGTAAAAAAGTTACTGCAAGATTGCATGATGGCTTATACATTATCCATGATAGTCCATTAAATAAGGCCAATTCAGTTTATGAAAATAGGAAGCCTCATGATGAATGTATTCATTTGCTCCATAGACGTATGGGACATTTAAATTTCAAAATTTTAAAGAAAACTGTTGAGTTATCGAATGGTATAAAATTAAAACCTTGTGCAAGATATTTAAATTGTAATGCTTGCAATCAGGAAAAGAGCAAGGTAATTCCTGCAAACAGGTTAAATGGATTTAAAACCAAGGAACCATTAGAGGTTGTATTTGCTGATCTCATTGGCCCTAAGAAACCCAGTTTAGGTGGAGCCTGTTATATATTGAGCATAGTTGATCATTTTTCTAGATATGGTTTCTGTTATCTGATGAAAACAAAAACAGAAACATATCAGCATTTTGTAAACTGGTTAAGGTTTGTTGAACGAAAAATGAATAAGAAACTGGTTAGTTTAGTAACAGATAATGGTACTGAGTTTACCAATAAGAGATTTGAAGATATGCTAAAGAGAGCTGGTATTGAACATAAGCGTTCTGCTCCTTTTCGGCCACAACATAATGCGCATATTGAACGTAGAGGTCAGACATTACAGGCTATGTCTAGAACCATGATTTCAGATTCTGGTTTACCAGAAAGACTCTGGGGTGAAGCTATAATGTGTGCTAACCATGTTTTGAACAATGTAGTGAATGTAATAACTGGTGAATTGCCATTTACCCGTTGGTGCACCAGCATGGGTGCATATTCCCACACAAGTAAGGCGAAAGGGACAACATAGAGCACGGAAATTATGTTTTGTAGGATATGAATCTAATCATAGATCATTTAGATTCTGGGAGCCAGGTACTACTAGAGTATATTGTAGTGCAAGTGCTAAATTCCTTGAGCATGTTGGATGGAGTAAACTGGAACAGGAATACAAGGAACAAGATAGTATTGTTGTTGAGGATCCATTGTTTCCTGATGATTCTGATAAGAATAGTACTGATGATAGGATAGTGAAAGAATCCTCAATAGAGGAACCATCTATGGATGATGTAGAAGATACTTCGTTAGGGGAGGAAAAGGAAGAGGAAATTCCAACAACTTGTACTAAATTGCCTAGGAGGTCAACTAGGGAGAGACGTCCACCTGATAGATATCAGGCAAGTATTGTATGCCAGATTAATGTGGAACCGTCTAATTATAATGAACTTAAGCTGTATCCAACAAAGGAACAGGTAGCTTGGCAGGAAGCTATGAATAAGGAATTAAAATCTTTAAAGGATCTTGAGGTATATGAAGATGTAAGGTTACCACTAGGTGAGCGTGCAATAGGTTGCAGATGGGTGTATAAATTAAAGACTGGTGTGGATGGCACTGTTACCCATAAAGCAAGATTAGTTGCTCAGGGATTTGCTCAATCAGATAAGGATTATGATGAGGTATTTGCACCTAGTCTGAGAGCAAATACATTGAGAGGAGCATTAGTTTGGGCAGCTAAAAATAAATGCATAATTAATCATGTAGATGTCGAAACTGCATATCTACATGCACCATTACAACATACCATTTATATGAAAAAGCCATTAGGTTTAAAAGATGATAGAAAAAATGATTGTTGGAAATTAAAGAAAAGTCTTTATGGTTTAAAGCAATCAGGTTATGAATGGAATAAATGCATTGTAAAAGAATTAGTTTCCATGGATTTTAAAGCTGGTATAGCTGATCCTTGTTTATTTAGGAGAGAGAAAGATGGTTTGATTTCTCTGTTGCTATTATTTACAGATGATATAGCGATTATAACAAAGACTGAACAAGAGGCAAATGATATTGTTTCTGAATTACAAAGAAAGTTCAAGATTAGAAATTTAGGAGAAATTAAACATTATTTGGGTCTTGATATAATGAAGACAAATAGAGGATTCAAAATTTCGCAAGCTAAGAAGATTAGCCAATTGTTAAAAAGATATAACCTGGAGAATTGTAAAACTGCTAAGACACCAATGGATCAGGGATTTACAAATAGTGATACTAAATGTCCTGTGTTTAATAAGGAGATATATCAGTCTCTAATTGGTAGTCTCTCATATTTGAGTAATTGGTCTAGGCCAGATATATCTTACAGCGTAAATCAACTGGCTAGATATAATGCTGAACCAAATGAAAGGCATTGGCAAGCAGCTAAACGAATACTTAGATATCTAAAGCACACAATACATTATTCTTTATATTTAGAACCGAGAAATGAATTAGTGTTAACTGCATATGCTGATGCAAGTTTTGCTACTGATGCAATGACTCGCAAATCAACATCAGGTATAGTGGTAATGTTGGGTAATGCTTTAATAGGGTGGAAATCTATTAGGCAACAACATATTAGTTTATCCACTATGGAAGCAGAATTCTCGAGTTTATCATTAATGTGTACAGAATTGGTGTATTATAAACAATTGTTAAAGGATATAGGAATTACTGTACAGGAGCCATTTATTGTGTATGAAGACAATCAATCTGCCATTGGTATGGCTAATAGTTTAGCTGTGAAAACAAGGTCAAAACACACTGATTTGAGATATCTGAATGTTAGACAATGTGTTCAAAATAAAATGGTTAAGTTGGAATACTGCATGACTGAACAGAATATTGCAGATCATTTTACTAAAGCGCAAGGTGCAATTAAACACAAAGAGTGTTGTGAAAACTATGGTTTAAAGATGTAAGGTATTATATATTGATCTACCCAAAGGGGAGAATGTTAGGTCTCTGACCATAACTAATATTGGATAGAACAATATATGTCTAGCTTTTAACAGCTATAAGTCTGTTTAGCTTAGGTGTTGCAGACTGCCACAAGAGGGAGCTAGAGTTCACAGCTTATTTCTCTGGGAGTCCCTCTCTGTTTGTCTTTGGTCTCTGCTACTCAGAGTGTAGTCTCTGCTTATCATTAGAGCAAGGCCTAGAGTATGTATGCTCTGCATTTCTCTCTGTGTTGTAGTTATGTATTATAGCTGAAATGTATTTGTACTGGATAATACTTGGATTGTCATTATGACTATTAAGTGTATGACTTTGGACTGTTTATAGGAAAATTCTATTTCTTAAAGTAAACTTTAATTCAAGTTAGTGTATCTGTGTGTGGCTGAGTACTTATTCACAACTGATCTCAATCTAAACGTTTCTGTATGCACAACCTTGGTAACACAAGGAATACTCTGCTAATACATTAACAATAATGTATTTTATTTTGTTGTATTATTTTAATATCTATTTTTGCATTTGATATTTTCAACCTAGAGTCACTTGGCAAGGTGGCCATATAAATTGAATAAATACATATTTAAAGTTTACAAATTCCAGAGGGGACAAATGCCAGAGTTTACAATTTCATTATCCTGGAATTAACAAGTTCATTGGAGCAAACTGTCCAACTCTAGTAGGAGAGTCCTCCTCCTCCTTCTCTGGTTACAGAACCAGCATTCTGATGGGAACAGAGATTGTGGCAGATTTGGCAGCCACCATTGCTCCTCTTCCTCCCATTTTCTTCATCCTGGGATCAGAATGGTCTTTCTTAGAGAACAGAACAGGGGATACTATTTCCATTGCATATCCAAATAAACCAAGAGGACTAGCTAGATTCAGAATTAAAGAACTTTTATCTCGTTGCCTAAAGCAGCCTTTGCCAGTCTACTACAATTCTTATCATCTATAATTAATCTGGTGTGAACGTGCATGCCTTTTGCTTCTGTAAAAGAAAAGGATTGCAATTTGAAACTTCCTTTGTGGAAATAGCAAGTCTGCCTACACTTTATTAATGCCCCCATGCTTAATCACAGATGTGGGAAACTCCAGGGTCTGTTGAAATACAGTTCTCAGTAGCTCCAGCCAACCATAGTAGCAATCTTTCCCTGATGTTTTAGTCTGCTACATATAGACAGCCTTTTATAAAAAGGAACATTAAAAAAACCAGGTCAAACCCCTTCTCACCTACAGCAGAAAGAGGTACAGTTCAAAATTTTACCACCTCATTCCAGAGGTGTTAATTTACCACCTCTTCTAGCAGCAGGGAACTACAAGATAATGTTCCTTATTCCTACCAGCACATCACTAGATGATGGGCTGAGATGATGGGAGTTTTAGCCTCAGCATCCGAGAGGCACCAGTTTAGAAAAGGCTGTTGTAGAAAGACTAATAATAGCAATTTCAAAAGAGGCTAAGTGTGAGCTGGATGATGCCCTGGGTTGATAAGCAGAAGGGCAAATAGATAATTTCAGCTCAGACTAACCTGGTGTCTATCCCCTCCTGGGATTACACATGTGAGAAGGCAGACATCATTTGTATTCTGTTCCTTTGAGCTGAGAGACTTTTGCAAAATCTGTGCAACCATGTTGATTTGAGTGCACAGGCTATAATTTGATCCATTTTAAATAACGTTGCATATGTAGTACTAACACATGCCTTTATTAAGAGCTGTGGTGGTGCAGTGGTTAGAATGCAGTACTGCAGGCTACTTCTGCTGACTGCCAGCTGTCAGCAGTTCAACTATTCGATTCTCATCAGCTCAAGGTTGACTAAGCCTTCCAGCCTTCCGAGGTTGGTAAAATGAGGACCCAGATAGTTGGGGGCAATAGGCTGACACTGTAAATCGCTTAGAGAAGGCTGTAAAGCACTGTAAAGTGGTATATAAGTCTAAGTGCTATTGCTATTTATTTGAACCACAAATTTTAGTGCTTCTGTTCCCGAACTGATGTTGTTGGATGATAGCATCTGTTGGAAACAAAAGGGCTATTGCCCCAAAAAATCAGTGCAGTTACATAGTTTTTTGTGTGGGCAGGCAGGCATACCCGAGCATAGATGGTATATGTCAATTAATTTGAAAATTAATTTAGCCAGTGAGGAACTGGGTTTGGGCTTCAGGGAGCTGGATCAAACCAGACATGTCAGATACATGGGATATGAAAACAACACCTCCAGAAAGGGGTGTGGCCAAGTGCAATGGCGACACGGAGTTCCCCTCATTTTAAAGGGGGATCTGGTTCAATTAGAACCAGGTCAGAACCGCCCTGGAGGGGCGGTGAAGAAGTGGGACACTGCCAGCGATCTGGAAGGGGGCTGCAAACCCCCCAGATAGCCGGTATAGAGCCCTCGACCGGTGGCATTGGAAAACAACTTGCAAAAGTTGTCCAAGCCGCGGCGGCCATGGTCGGACTGATCGATTGATTTGAAGACTGGAAGTCATCTGGAAAGGAAAGGGAACTTAAGTGAAGGGCTGGAAAAGAAGAAAACTAGAAGTTTAATTGGTGAGGGTTTTTTTTGCCAGAGAAGAAAATTGGGACTTTTTTTAAGCTAAAAAGGGGAACAAACGTACGGAAAATATTACGAAGCGGCTAATTGGCAAGTAGAAAATTGTAGATAAACAATCCAGAAGGCGGTAATTAAAACCCAATGTTGGAGAATTTTGAGAACTTTGAATTAATTATGAATTAAGAAATTAATAGACCTAAGTTATATTGATTTATGCCGATTCAAAATATATAAAGACACTGAACAAAAGGAAAAGATCTATGGGATTAAGCAAGAGTGTCATCTGCTGGCTAAAGGATTCTTTTTAACTGTTCACCAGTGGTTATTTATACAGCTGCTGACCTTGAATTGAGAGCTTATCTTGGATACTTATCTTGGATAGTATAAAGCAGCGGGTATTTTGTCTTTATTCGTTATAAAAAAGAGTTACCATCTGCTGGTTGAATGAACTTTGAATGAACTTTGGAAAGGCTAAACACTATTTCGCACTATTTCGCACCGGAAAAAGTAATTTGTAGTAGGCTGTTGGATAGACATTCTTAGACAGCTGGGTTTATTATAAAGGCTTGCGAATTACGACATTGGTGACATGGAGGCAAGTGAATCCGAGGAGTTTGCAGTTTTCTTTAAAGACTATTGTGAAGATCTAAGGAGAGACTTTATGGAGTTTGAAGATGGATTTAGGAAGCAAATACAGAAAGTACTGGATAATAAGGAGGTTTCTAATAAGGATAATAATATACAGAAAGTATTGGATAATAATAAGGTTTTTAATATGGACAACAATAAGGACAATAACAAGGACTTTGAAAATATGATGGCAGGAAATACAAAGCAAAGAGCTGGAGAGGAAGAGAAATTGGAAGATGAAGATGAAAAACAGATGGAAGAAGACATAGAGAATTATATAGACAAAAGGAAAGAAGATTTTGATAATGGACAGATAAATGGTTATATTACATATCATGATGATTACACTGGGATGAACAGTGATAAGGGAAAAATAGGGCATGGGCAGAGGTATGGGATTTGGCAAATTAAAAAGGAAGAAAGAAATAGAGGGCAGGGATCAATAGGAAGAGAATTTAGACAAATAACATATATAAAGAGGAGAAAAGCAGGAAAGAAAAGAGAAAGAAATTGGGGGTACAAAACAACAAGAAAGAAATTGGGGGAGTTTAGAAAAAGAGAATGGAAATTCAAAGAAAATGGATGATTGAGATTTGATTATTACATAATATCTTTTCCTTTGTTTTTTTATTACATGTACTATTAGAGGAAAGAAGAAATATAAGTAGAATTAATGAAATGTACTAATGTGTTATAAATTGATACAAATTGGACTTGATTGATGAAGTTTAAAATTCGTAAATATCTATATGTGGTATTAGAAGAAAGATCAAATACAAGGAAAGCAAATGAAATGTCTTAATCTGTATAAATTTATGGAATTTGAATGATTATTTTTTTTCTTTTTTGAATATATTAATTAATTAATATTGATAATGAATATGCTTTTTAGTTAAATAATTGAATCTTAAACATTTGAATGTAACTGCTAGCAAAATTACGTGGTAATTCTTTTTGGAAATTATTTATATTTAAATTGGATTTGGATTAAGTCAAAAATTAGTGACTATGTATTTGTACCACCTGTGGGAAGATAAATTATGATGTAAAAGAATGAAATGATTGAATATGTGGAATTTTGGAATTTGAATTTGAATAATTTTATTCCCTTCGTTATCTGATAGGTTATCAATTTGAAATAGTATATAAAGAATCTAACCTGATGTTTAATAGTAAATATAGTAAACATAAGTAAATGTGGAATTTTTAGTGGATAAGAGTTTTTAGTTATATGAAAAATAGGGAGCAAGGAAAAAAAAGAATGATGAACAAGAAAATAAGGATGAGAAAGAAGCACTACGGACTAGATTAAAGAAGTTAGAGACATAAGTAGATGAAGTAAATAATAGCGGGAAACTTATTTGGAAGATAATTTGGGTATCCGGATGACAAAACTACGAGGCAGTAGATAAAGGAGGCAGCAAGAGTTAAACAATATATACTGAAGGTTAAGATATAATAGAATGGATGTGCAATTTTTTTAAAAAAATTGTATTTAAAAGATGATATATGCTTTTTAAGTTGTACTGAAGGTATATGATGTCATATGTATTGTGGAAAAAATAAAAATAAAAAATTGCAAAAAGAAAAGAAAACAACACCTCCACATGAGAACAGTAGCATATTGATGGGAGCAGAAGTCAGAATGGATGGATCCAAACTAGAAACTCTGAGAAGATAGGTCATACTTGGCAATTTTGGTCCTAAATTATTCTTACCATCTGCCTCCTTTTCTTTGTGGGCTTGTAGCAATCCCTTTGCCAAAGCACACACTGGGGAGTTAGGAGCAGATTGATGAAGGAAACACAATATTTTGTGCAGATTAGGGTACTCTGGAGGTTCCCAGAAATCCTCAGGGTGATGCTGTAGCCACTGTTCCAATAGATGGAGTACTGCCCTGCAATAAGAAAATAAATACAATCAGCTCCTGACCCACACTCACCCCAAGCCATGGGGATACTCTTGTTCCACACAAGCTATTCCTGGCTTTCAACTGTCCTTACTTTACTCTAATCATCTCACTCAATAAAGTTGCCTCTCCCTATCAAGGTTCACATTAAACTGGTACCGAGAGGTAGTCCTCAACTTTCACAATTGGGACCAGAATATCCATTGCTAAGCAAGACAATTGTTAAGTGAGTTTAACTCAACTTTACAACATTTTTGCCATGGTTGTTAAGCGAATCACTTCAATTGTCAAGTGAATCATGTGGTTATTAAGCAAATCCAACTTCTCCAACTGACTTTGCTTGTCAGAAACTGACTCTGAAGGTCAGAAATGGTGATCACATGCCAATTGCCAAGCACCCAAATTTTGATCTTGTGACCGTGAGTATGCTGCAGCTATTGTAAGTGTGAAGATAGATTGTAAGTCACTTTTTCAGTGATGCTGTAACTTCAAAGGCTTGCTAAACAAATGCTTGTAAGTCGAGGATTACCTGTAATGGTTTTCTTGCATAAGAAAACCTCTGATAAGAACCTCTCCTTTTTTCCAAAGACATGAAAGGAGATTTTTAAACATCATTATTGTTTAAATAACAAAACATTGTTATTGTTTAAATAACAATGCTTCTGTTCCTCCGCCTGGAAATATTTCCTTTTACTACTCAAACATACTGTCAAAGGCAGAACATTCTTACTTTTTTTTAAAAAAGTCTTAATTATTGTAGGGCATCCTTTTGCAGCGGCAGGAGTTTTATCACTTATCCCCTCTTGAGCATCATAATTTAGATTTAGAGCAGCTAGAACTAGTGGCTCTGGACTAGTTTTTGATACAAGAAATCATTTGCAACTCTCGGATTAACCACTAGGTGGAATTGTTTGTATGGGTCCACAAAATGTACTATGCATAAATCCCCTTTTCTCAATCTGCATTCCCTCCAGATGTGTGGAGAATTCTCCACTCAGCATGGCTATTGCTAAGAATTCTGGGAGTTGAGATCTCACAAATAAGGATGAATCAAAAATAATGTTTGTAAGCCTACCCAGTCGCCTCTGTATGAGATAGGCAGTAAACATGTCAAACAAACAAACAAATAAATAAATAAATAAATAAATAAATAAATAAATAAATAAATAAAGTGGATTCTTGCAACATGATAAATAAAAAAAGCCTAGTGGATTATGCTCTCTAACTGAACATTTAGGACTGATTTGTCCTTCAATCATGTTGCCTTTTACTGCCAGCTGTTTCCTGGTATTCTTTGTGCCATATGCTTTAGTCAATAATTAGTTTTTTATGAACCTACACTGAGCTATGCTAGCGTGAAAGAGTCTATTTACAGGGAAGCTGCCAGAAGCAGCAGAAGAATACTCTCACTTTCTGTTCTGCCAAGTTCCTAATTCAAACCTTCCTTGGAGGTCTGATTTGGGAGCCTCCTGTGTTCTCCACATCTACACCATCCACTCTGTCTCAGTGGCTCACTTGTTTGGTCCCAGAGGCAGCAGCAACTCCAACACCCGCATGAGAGTAGCAAAGGCTTGATAGGTAGCCAGGAAGCTAGATGTGTAGTCGAGGTCACCCTCCTTGTTGGCTGTCAGCAGCCATTTCACTAGCTGGGGAAGTGTGGCAGCCCGCAATGTGCGCCTCTTGCAAGTACGGTACTGGACAAAAGGACATTCTGATGTTTCTGGATGCTCCTTCTGGGAAAGGGGTAGGCATGAGATAAATGGTAAGTCATGCAACAACACTGCTCTTGCATATAAATAAGTCAAAAGTATATATTTGAAGCTCGCCGAAGCAAATGGTGGCTCTTTCACTGATCCGAAAGGGTTAAGCAGAATGGGACATTGTACTTAAGCAGAAAACCATCAGCACATCTCAGGGTATTATCAACAGAAAGCAAAGATAACCCATTTCTATACTGCTGCCAAGAAAACCGCAAGCTTGTGTTCAAGGAGTCATCATGATCAGTTCAAAGGCCCATCTAGCCCAGCATTCTCTGCTCCGAGTGGAGAATCACTGGGGCCTTGGAAGTCCAAAGTATTATAAGAAGGCAGCAGCACTTTTCTGGTAATTGCTATTGAGCTGTAGGTTGCATCAGATACTCTCAGTATCATGTAGCCATCGGGGCAATTGGCCACTGAGTGCCCTTTCCTCCAGCTAACATTAAACCTAGGGATAGGTTCCATCACTTCAATGGAATGAAATTTTTTTCAAAATAATTAAATTAAGACTAACTGCATGAAAACTGCCTCACTTTCAGTGAACTACTTTTTCCTCCTGACCTGCCCCAATTTCTTTCCCTTGTGATAAAAGAGGAGATGGCCTCATTCTTCTTTGAATGATAACAGAACCTACCAAGGAAGATGCTCCACTGGCTGTAGGCTCTGCCTTCACTCGCTCAAGGGCGATGCTATAGATGGCTCCATCTTCAGCCTCTTCTCCCCACGGCTGTAGGGGCGTCTGGTGAAAGGTAAGGAATAAGCTAGAGAATGCATTAGGTTCCATCTTTATTTTCAAGAATGCTTCTATTCCTATGTAAGCCCCAGAGGTATTTTTAGAAATTAAAAATGACAGGTGATGCGCTGGTCCACCAGAAAAAAAAAGGCAAAGGTGAGTTGCAAATGAAAGTCTTAAAGAGCAGGAAACCAACTCAGTGGGATTAGGCAGCCTCATCTGTTGGCCTGATAAATGTGCATTTTGTGAGAAGGCCCTTTCCTTGCTTCAGAGGGTTAGGAAACCCAATTTTATTTCACTCACAATCATTGTAACATAAGAGTACCATATTTTTTTATTAGGTTTAGTCATTTTGGGGCAAAAGCTAAGCCATAAATAAACCTAGAGATCTGTTTATGAATAAGATTTGCCAGTTAGGAAAAAGGCCATCTATGAAGCTGTGATGAGTCTATCTTTGGAAGCCAATGACCTGACCTGCACCTCCTAAGTGAACATGCGGATTAAACAAAATCAATCTTTGGATTTCTCCAAATGTCTCCAATATGTCTCCAAATATTGTGATGTGGTTCTTAATCAAAAATATGCACCAAGACCTGTATATATTTAATGGTGAGATATTTTTAGAAAAATATATTTTGTCAAAAATTGAAAAGCATTTGATAATCTCGATTGGAAATTTTTAATTACACAATTAAAAATGATGCAATTTGGCAAGAAATTTATTCGAACAATAGAATCGATATACTCACAACAGACAGCAAACATTCTGGTCAATGGAGATATGACAGAGAAAATAAATATTAGTAAAGGTGTCAGGCAAGGGTGTCTGCTCTCCTCCATATTATTTATTATGTCCCTAGAAGTACTTTTAAATCAGGTAAGATCGAATCAAGAAATTAAGAGTTTGACTATTAAAAAAGAACAATATGACTCAAGCCTTTGCAGACGATATGGTGTTTATCATTGAGGATCCCCAAAGTTCAGGCCCAAAACTATTAAAAGATATAGAAGAATTTGGAAATGTAGCCGGTTTAAAAATTAATAGGGATAAAACAAAAATGATAACAAAAAACCTTTCCCCAAAAAAACCCAGAAAGATTTAGAGAATACAATGGGACAAAATACGGCCAAAAAAATAAAATATTTGGGGATCTGGTTGACAGCCAAATGTTCCTCAATAAAGAAAGATAACTACACAAAATTACTACAAAAAATAAAAAAAAGATTTGATAAATTGGTCCAAATTACAAATATCACTTATTGGCAGAATATCAGCTGTCAAAATGAACATTTTACTCAAAATTCTTTACCTCTTTCAAGTAGCCCCAATAAAAAATTGCAAATACCTTCTATATGGAATTAGACAAATCAATTCGGAACTTCATTTGGAATGGCAAGAAACCGAGAATAAAATACAAACTATTACAAGACAAAAGGAAACAGGGAGGATTTGGACTCCCTGACTGGAAAATATACCATCAAGCGGCAGCAGCAACTTGGATTAAAGATTGGATAAATTTGACGAATAGAAGAATACTAACTATTGAGGGCCACGATTTACAATTGGGTTGGCATAACTATCTGTGGAACGAGGGCAATAAAATACATACTTATTTTCAGAAACATCATATTAGAGGGACATTAATAAATGATTGGAGAGAAATTAGGAAATATTATTCTCAAACCCCAAAATGGATATCCCCGATGGAGGCCACAGCTTACCCTAATTTATTTAATTTGGATAAAAAGATTACGTACAATCAATTATTAGATAACCAAAACAACTTAAAAACTAGAGAAGATTTGGCTTTGATTGGTATAAATATAGAATGGTATAAATAACTTGCAAATTCAAACTAAATATAAAAAGGATTCAACACAATTTGGCTTTCAAAATAAATATCAGGAATTGGATAAAATCTTACTGGGACCAGATGTAAAAATGATCACAAAAGTATACAATTGTTTATTAGAATCTAAGATGGAGGAAGAAAAAGTTAAGGAGGTGATGGTAAAATGGGCACAAAATTTTGGATATTCAACAGATGGGAGAAAATTTGGGATTGGAATTTCAAACTAACTATGTCTGCATCGTACAAAGAAAATACATATAAAATGTTTTATCAGTAGCATCTATCTCCAACAAGATTGGCAAAAATGTCTTCCAAATCATCAGCAAAATGCTGGAAATGTAAAAAAGAACTGGGCACGTACTACCATATGTGGTGGACGTGTCCAGAGGCCAAGATCTATTGGAAAAGAATTCGGAAATGGTTGACAGAAATGATATTACAGAAAATAGAATTAAAACCAGAAACATTCCTCTTAGGCATTATGGATGATAAAATAAATAAAAATAACCAATATTTGATGATACATATACTAACAGCGGCAAGGATTACCTATGCTCAAATGTGGAGAAAAGAAGAAGTTCCAACCAACTTAATGGTTATAAATAAAATACTTGAATGTGCCGAAATGAATAGACTAACCATGCGAATAAAAGATAAAGAAAAAAAATATTTTTATAAAACTTGGAAAAAAATTTACAATTGGTTGAACTGTAAAAACATAACAAAATAGTAGGTTTTGTATAACGAAGATAGATTATATTATTTGTGGGAGGTTTTCTTTCTTCTTTCTTCGTTTTTTCTATTGATTGTTGTAAAGCAAAAAAATATATGTAGAGATATAGAAATATATAGAAAGATATTTAGAAATATAACGATACACTAAACTGCTTAATGAAAAATAACTATACCTTTTTATGTGAGATGTTAAGGTTTTTTTTTTCGGGGTATGTTAGGTTTGTATTGTGTGTACTTTTTAAAGATTTGCACCTATTTTCATATATATATATATATATATATATATATATATATATATATATATATATATATATATATATATATATATATATATATATATATATGTATATATGTAGTTATGTTCGTACATGTTTTGTCTTTTATGTTTTATGTATTTTTAAAATTACCTAATAAAAATAATTTTTAAAAATTGAAATAAAAATTAAAATGTTTTAAAATATTCTTTGATGCAGTATATTTTGAAAAATTACAAATCAGTGGGGCAATCTGATCATAATGTACTTATTCATAGATATTTAAGAAGAACTGCCATGGACTAGAAATAGATTAACTAATCTATCCCTAATTAATGTATACATTATTTTTCCAGTTCTAAAAACAAAGAGTTGGGAGAGTTAAGAGACATTAAACATAGTTTCCAGAACTTTTAACACATGAGATTTCACACTCTTCAACTCAGGTGTAGACATGCAAACACAGACTCACATGCTCACAATCCCAATGGATGACATCCATAGAGACGGTTGTGGAGATGAAATAAGTGTCTCCCTGCTTCATCCCTGGTCTCTCACTTCCACTTCATGCTATACTGCTAAGTAGCAGCAGATGCTTATGAAGTCAGCCAGGACCTATTCCTATCATAATACTCTGGGATCTGACTGATCCTGCCTGCAACCCATACAGTAATTGATTGGAGGGATGCACTTTGTGTTTTTATAATTTCCTCATTCTTCCTCTGAAAATAAGTTACAGGTGCTATGGAATATACATAGTATGTAAGAACAAGGCAGCCCACAGCACATACTCTGGTTGTCTCAATATGTAGCTTTGTCCCCTGGAGGAGCCTGGAGTAAGAGACATAGCTGGGGGAACATTAGTTAGAATTCATCTCTCTCTCTCTCTCTCTCTCTCTCTCTCTCTCTCTCTCTCTCTCTCTCTCTCTCTCTCTCTCTCTCTCTCTCTCTCTCTCTCTCTCCTTCTCTCCCTTCTTCTCTCCCTTCTTCCCTCCCCCTCTCCCTCTCTCTTTCCTATTTTCTTTGAGGAAGCCTCTTCTGTAAGAACTGAGATTAGAAAAAAGTTCCCTTTAAAATAAGAGTAGGGGGGCATTCTGAAGACAGTGAAATTTTGACCCGGCTGGAAGCAGAGTGCTCTGGAGTGCAGGAGTAGCCATGAGTCCTCTTGTATAAACTTACTGTTTCCAGCCATATAATTTGTCTGCCAGGTTGAAGTCCTGGATACCATCCTTATACCAGATAGCTTGAGTAGAGAGATCAAGAAGGCAGAAGCCGACAGCATTAAATGTTAGTCCTCTGAATGATCTATGGATTTCAGCCTTTCCTCCTGCAATCACTGGATACAGAGCATTCTTAGTTCTGGATGACAGAGGAAAAGGATCAAGGGGCTATCTTCACAGATTTCCAAAACCCTTCCTGACCTGGAATTCCTAGTCATATAAACAACAACTGTGCTTGAACATGTAGCTACAGAAAGGACCCTTTCGTACGGAGAGGTAGGTATATTGGTATTTTTTCCCCTATAAATGATAGAGCTACATTAGAAGTCACAGGCTAGACAACACATACTCCTCTAGAGCAGTGGTCCCTCAACCTTTCTGCCTTTGTGGACCAGCGGAAGAGGAAATGGTTCTACGCAAGCAGCTCCATTTGCGCGAGTAGCAGGCACTCATGCACATGTGCATGAAGCCCCATTTGTGTGAGTGGCGGGCACCTGCTCTTCACACAAATGAAGCTTCACACACACACACACACACACACACACACACACACACACACACACACACACACACACACAAGTACCCACCACTCATGCAAATGGAGCTGCATGCACAAGTGTGTGCACCTGCCGCTCAAGTGGCCCAGTTCCAAACAGGCCGTGGTCCAAGAGTTGAGGACCCCTGCTTTTACCAAACACAGAAAACTGGGTAGAAATAAATCCGAGCTAATTTACTGTAAATATGACACACAAGTCTTGTGAGCTCTGTTTAGATCTTTAATTAAGAGCTGATTAGTTAATTAAGATCTTTTGACCTATGTTCTTTGTTCAAATTAACTTTTCCTTCAATAAATACCATGGAGTTGGGTGAAGCTTATCTTACATTATGTTACGTTAACTACATACAGTATAAGAGGTAGTTATTCCCATAACCTGCAAAAATATATTTAAAATGTGCTTAATTTGGCTGGATTTATTTTATTGTTTAGTTTTTTTATTAGCCTTGCTGAATAGAGAGCAATTACAGAGAAACTGAATATACATATTATATTTAATGGGTGTATAGTTACAGATTCTTAGGAGCAGGTCTTTGAAATGCCAATGAGTTCTTCATTTCAAAATGTATCATTCCACTACTGTGAAGCTTTCAGCAGTCTTTATGTCAATTAAGTTTCACCAACTGCTTAATATATAAAAATATAGAAATGTAATAAACAAATAAATAAATATGCCTTTTATGTGAATGTTTAGACATGCTAAGAAACTAACTAGTTTCTTTCCAAGTGTTTGTCAATAGGTCTTTCATTTTGGTGAAAGGAGTATCACAGAATCTCTCCTTCTTCTCCTGGAATAAAATCTGTACACAATCATTCCACCAGCTTCCCTCAGGCCAGATGTGCATATCCAAGTGTAATTCTCTCCTCAGTGGGAAAGCCACCACCAAAATGCACAAGCACACATGGCCCTGGGAGAGACATTCTGCCCTCTTGGCCTCTCTTCTTGATCCAGTTACTGCTGTTTCACTCCAGTGACCTTCTTTGACATTCCCTACAGAGAAAAGTCACAGGACCGGTCTGGGAAGAGGTATGAATATAATACTACCACCATCTGTGCACTGCCCAGTGCCAGGCACTAGGCAGGGCATGTTTCACTAAATGCTGGCATCCTTCAACATTGGCAAGAAAGGAAATTGCTGTATCTTTCTTCTCACTCCTCAAAGCCACACATCTCTATTTTCTATATTAGCTGGAATTACTCTACAAAGACGCAAGCTTATGAAATAAAAGTACACAAGTAAATTGACTAATATATTGCTCAATCTCCCTGTCTCAGATTTTCATATATAAGATGCAGCATACTGATTGTCTATTATTACCAACTTTAAATAATCGCTGCACCAGATAAGAATATTGACATTAAGTGTTTTTATAAAGGCAGCACTGCCGTGTACATGGGGAGGAAACATGATCTTGCTCTCAAATATTAAACAATCTTTTGCAAATTCTCAAATATTTCTCCTTGTTATATTAATACACATCCCAGTTCTCTCCCCCTTTTTCTTTATATATTCCTTGCCATGCATGTTCCTTTTTTGGTTATTGAAGAGAAATATTTACCCTTTCCCCCTGGATTCAACAGTTCGCAAAGTGTTGATGATAGTCTCTATATGTGTGTCTGAAGTGAATTAAAAGAAGGTCAAAGAAAGGGACCTGAATCCAGGTTTCTAGGTTTAAGGTGATGGTGATGATGGATTTTAATCATTCCTCTTTATAATGATTGATATAATTCTTTACAGGAGGTCAAAATTTGGGGGCACTTCCAACATGCAATAGATCCCATCAACCAGCTATTGCTGTGGGAATAAAAAGTTGTCTGCATCATTAGTGACATTATTACTAATATTAACGTCATTCTCTATATTGTTTATGCAATATTTGGTGTGGAGGACAAGGCACTAATTGTTTGTGCAATGAGGGGGAAATGTTTCCTATACTGAGAAATCTTCCCTTCCTCAATCAGTCCGGTTTATGGGCAAGAAGAGAGAAGGGGCTAAACCAGCAGTTCTGCCTCTTATCGGAGTAATTCATTCACGGCAATCTCTGTCCAAAGATAAGCCCCAGAGAGTACGGAGGTCGTCCCTCAGGTCGCTAAGTTTCGGACTGCAGGCTGGGGAGGGTGGGTTCTTTAGACAAGATCCATACAAGCTCCTGCAGTCCAATTAAAAAGGCACTGCGAGAACTAAGCAGTGAGCTTGTTTTAGGCAAGGGTGGAAAAACTCTGAAAAGTTGGACAACTTATAAACAGACACCATCCTCCTGGTCTGAGGACGACCAGTCGCAAAATAAGACCCAGTGAGGTCTGAGACTTGTTGAGAGTTGGACCGAAGTGGGAGGTCAACCGACGAAGCCTCACGCAGCCCTGAAGGGAGGAGGAGGTGCACGGGTCGAAATGCCTTTTCCTCCCGCAGCAGCCCTTCGAGAGAGCACCGCCTCGCGCTTCGGTTGCACCTGATGAAGCCCCAAAGCCGAATAACGCCACCCTCGCCCTTTGGTACCTGGCGCGTACCATCGCGATCTCCGCTTTGCCCATCGCCTCCTCGGGAACGCTGGGCCGCCACTGCTCCGCCGTCGGTCGTCGCTTGCCGGGAGCGATGTAGGCACCAACAGCAGCGCGCTACCCTGCGGGAGGGCGGGACTGAGCCTCTGGCCCACCTGACGATTTTTCCACACCGCCTTTGGGCTCCACAGAAATGGCAGCAGCCCAGAGGATCGTCAGGGCGATGGCTGCCCAGCCTCTTGGAGGAGAGGAGAGTCAGCCCAAGTTTGGCTGTCGCGCTTGGTTGGCCCTTGGGGATCAGGTCCGGAGATCTATTTATTTTATTTAAATAGATTTGTATGCCGCCCAACTCCCAGGGGACTCTGGGCGGCTAACAACATGTCAAATCCATTATTGAAATATAAAATCACATCTGAGGTCTGAGGGGAGAATAAACGTGGAGGAGCTCCGATCTTCTTCTCGCTCCTCGAGAGATCGAAAGAAAGAACTGGACTATTGGCGGTGCATTTTCTCTTTTGCTGCCTCTTTATTTGGCACCAGCCTTACTTTTCGGTAGTTGTGCGCCAACCCGGGTGTCATTCGGATACTGACACGAAGGCGTGTCCGCAGCTGTCGGAGTCCTGCAGTTTCCCTTCCCGAGCACCCAGACCAGGGGCCAGCAACCTTAAACACTCAGAGAGCCATTTGGACCCGTTTCCCACAGAGAAGAAAACACCGGGAGCCACAAAACTATTCCAGTGCCTGACTATTTCCTGAGCGGCCACAAAACTAGCATATAGTTGAATTAAAGAGTCTGTTTTCTTCTGAAATTTTTCTTTTCTTGGATTTTGAGCAACAGGGAGCTGCAGCAGAGGGATGAAAGAGCCACATGTGGCTCCAGAGCCACGGGTTGCTGACCCCTGACGGATACCTGGACTGGGCTGGGCTGGGCCGTCACCGGCCCACACCAATATATGAGTAACGAAATACCTTCCTCAATGGGCAGGACCGAGATTTCTGGAGGAATCCTCTCAAGCCACGGGTCAGCCCCAGGGGAACTCCCTCGGGAGTCACTTTTTGCCTTCTTCACAACTCCCTTGCCTTTTTGAGGGAGAGATCACCCTGCCCCTGCCCTCCAAACCTAAGAATTCTGCTAAATTTCCCCAAGTTTTACAATTTGAAACAGAAAAAATAGGAAGTGTGGATTTCCTGTTAGGCTTCATTCGGAAGGAAATAGGAATGCCCATCTCTACCTAGCAGGGTGAATAGCAAACACTAGGGGGGAGGGGAGACGGACGATGTGCTATTGTAGGAAATGAAAGTTGTTATAAAGGAAACTTCCGGCTTACAACCATATGTTAATTTGAAGGTAAAATGGACTGCACAACTGTCTGGGGAGAAGGCACAAGAACATGTGTTGGGGGAGGGATCTTTATTTTTAAAGCAAATGTAACCAAGGTAAAAACAAATAATAAACACAGCTTGCTTCCGTATTAGGGCACAATCGGGTTTCTAAGTTTCCCAGGTGAACTGAAGTCCCTGCAAATTGCTTGTATTCACTGCAGTACTATTCCAGGCCTCATTATCTTCCTTTGTGTGTTTCTTACTTTCTCATCCATAGGCCTTACCTATAAGGCATTTCTGTTACCAGCTGTTTATACAAACTTGCTCCTCCTTTCCATGCCTAACTAGAGTGGAAGAAAAATACACATCTGCCAAAGAGCTTATTGCTCTTCAAACAACTTCATGCTAAGGAGATAAGGAATAGGAAGCTGAAGAGGAAAGTGCAAGGAGACTGAAGCTAGAAGCTAGTTTCCCCTCTAAGAGCTGGAATAGCATATGAAAACGACACATTTACTTCTTGCAATAACTAAGGAACTACAAGTATTGCAGGCACCACTTTTTAAAGATCCAGCTTTCCTCCTTTAGCATGTTGCAGGATGTCAGAATTCTTCCACACTATCAAATATAGTTGTTGGGTGTGAGTAGAGGAACTGGAAAACTGGAATTTAGAAAAAGAGACTTTGCATACCTGAAAGTTTGAAATTAAATGTTTCATGTTTTTATTTTTTATTAATTTATTTGCTGCCCATCTCATATAAATGTGTTCACGTTTAATTTTGAAATACATAAAAATACTGAAATTGCAATCACCTGCTTTTTCTTGAAGTAAATTTCATTGTCAAATAGTGAGATATGCATTTGAGCACACACAATAGGACTGCAGTAAACATAAAAAAATAAAAACAATTATCAATTTCAGCATCATTATATCCTGTTTTCTAAAACCTACATTTACAATTCATCTATTTATTTGTTACCTCTAGATCAGGGGTGTCAAACTGGCGGCCTGCGGGCTGGATGTTTCATGCACAGGCCACATCCACCTCGGCTCCGCAAAGACAAAAAAATGTCGTGCTACGGCGCGATATGTCACGTGACGCGATCGAGTTTGACACCCATGCTCTAGATGAATCTTTCATAGAGCTCCAATTCAAAGTCACTTAGAGAGCTCCACAGGTTATCTTCAGTCTGGGTCATAGAAATCTTAGAATAACAGAGTTGGAAGTGATTTTGGAGGTCTAATCCAACTGTCTGCTCAAGTAGGAGACCCTATATCATGCTGGACAAATGGTTATCCAATCTTTTCTTAAAACCTTCAGTGATGGAGAACCCACAGCGTTCCACTGTTCTCATTGTCAGGAAATTTCTCCTTAATTCTAGGTTGAATCCCTTTAATGATCTTCCATTTGTTACTTCTTGTTCTGCCCTCAGTGCTTTGGAAAATAGATTGACCCCTTCTCTGTGACAGTTCCTTAAGTATTAAAGGACTGCTATGATGTCACCCCTACTCCTCCTAGTTTCAATATAACTGTCTAATCAAAAAAGCCACATTGACTCTCATCTAGACTATTTACAGGGAAAACTAAGCATCTAGATTGAAGAGCATGATCAAAATTGAGAGTAATTCTAATCCACATGCAATTCAATAAATCATCCAAGTACCAAGGGAATGAGCAAAGGAGAAATATGAGTTGCTGTAATATAAAAAGTGTAGATATTTGAATTTTTTGAAATCTATGGCAGGGACAGTTTTAAAAACAGGAAGTACTAAAAACAGGTAAAATATAAATAGTTTTGTAGATGACAAAAATATGCATTCGTAAGATGTTCTATGTAAGATGAACTTTTAGCTTAGTCTTTTTTCTCTGCATAAAGAATTTCATCATAGAATCCTAGCTCTAAAATTAAAATTGCATCATTTTGTTAGGAGCAATTCAGAATCTGATATAAAGATCAAGTCCAAAACACCAAGTAATTTAATCCTTATATATGTAGATTAGATTACACTTCATGCATTTGAACTTTGCAGTTTTTAATGTGCAGTTTTCTTTGCAAAATTCAAATTTTTGTGTGAAAATGTTTCCCATTATAAAGACTAAACATTATTCCAGCTTATATTTACATGATCTTACATTTTTCTTATTTCTTAGAAATAAATGTTTCCCATGTAGAAATATTTGAAGGATCTTATGTAAAAAATAATAGACTCTACTTGCATTTACCAGGGATTAAATTATACAGAAAATGACTGAGACTTATTTTGATGTGGATATACAAATGATAGCATCACTAAAGAGTTGTTCCTTACTTTCAAAATAAAATGCTGTCTGCTAATCCTTGAAATAGCAGGAAACTATACCAGCATAAAATTTGCCGTCCCTATTGACAATACTTATCCTGCAGTTCTTATTTATAATATACTGAGCGCCTTAAGGAGAAGATCTAGTGAGGTTTCCTAGCTTTGTTTCCTTCTTTTTCCCACAAGTAGCCCCAACTGGCAGGGAAACATCTACCAATCACTGTCCTTAGCATGGAATGGAATAGGGGTTGTTGCGAGTCTCAAAGCAGAGGACTAGATTGGCAAGATGAGCATAATTCAAACTCCTCAGCATTTTCCATCCTCTGAATGTTGGTTTAAATTATTTCAGTGCAATGCCTAATATAGCCCTCAGTATTCCGTAACACATTACATTTCATCCCTACATTTGTTTCTCTGATAACTGCATTGAAAATCCTAAAGGAATCCAAAGTTTTGGATGAGGCTCTACATCATGTAGAATGGCTGTCAGGGTTCCAAATAGCATTCAAGCAGAAATCAGAGTCTAAGGCAAAGGGTTTACCAAAGTTCCAATTTAATGCTGAAGCCATGCTGGCACATCCAGGGAGAAACCCAAATCTGACTCCCCCCCCCCAGTTCCCACCCAGTAGGAAGTTGGCACCCCTTGTCCCACACCCCCAACTGGGTCACGTTGTCCATTCATCTTCTGCCAGCGTGGCTGATCTCCTTTTCGGCAGGTGCTGGACAAAGGGTGACCTTGAGAAGCTAGCAAGAACGTGTTATGTCTAGAGTTACTCTCTCATGAAATCCCACCTCCCATTTCCCACAGTCTGCAGCCTTCTGAGTAATAATGTGGCACACAATGCTCCAAGTCGAACATCGTGTGAAAATGGCTAGAGCAATTTAAAGTTCTATCAAATGCCTTTTTTATGCACATTATATAAAGATTTCTTTTTCAGAAAAAAGACAAATATAAATTGCCTTTTCCCACACAGTAACGCCACTACTGTTTTTTAATAACACAAATATTTAAAAATAAATGTGGTTTTATTCAATCTGTGGAAAAATGCAACCTGAATAAGATCCAGATAATTAGTAATATCCCATTCCATTTCTGGAAAAGGTTATCAAGATGATGAACTTGCAACTCCAAATGCATCAAAATTAAATTGAATATCTGGATCCATCTCAGGTTTTTGACTGGGATATGGTACCAAAACTGTTTTGGCTCTTAGTGGTATATCAGTCAAGATATAACTGCCTAGTGAGTTTGTAGCAGTGATTTGCAGTAGACTTTCTTATTGGGCCATATCAAACAGAGATGGTAGGGGACTCTCCTGTTTGACATCTTTGCTGCCCCTTGTCCTCCACATTGTTCAACAGCTACATGAAATTGCTTAGACAAATTATCCAGAGAGTTGGAATGGGATATCATCAATTTGCTGATGCTGATGACACCCTACTCTATTGCACTTACCATCCGACTTAATCCAGTAACAGGCTAGACAAGATGTAAGTGCTGTTAGTAATAGAAAATTAGATTTGGGAGCTGAAATTCAATCTGTTTTTGACATGGTTCAATTTTTCCTGGAAAAGAAAAAAATGAGCAGCTTTTAACCTGGATTCACAGGATTCACTATGCGAATGAGTGCCTTTCCACAATTACGCCTGGTACTCCAGTTGTGATTCCTTCATCTGGTTGGATTTGGATTTGCTAACAATTGATACATGCTTTTACATTATATTCTGCATGAAGCTACTGTACTCTTAAAAAGGATCTGGAAGTTACAAACTGATGCAAAATATACTAAGTAGATTACTGCTAAGTCATGCAAAGTAATGGAACTATATTATACCTTTATATTATTGACCTGGCATCCTCTTGGACCGGCTGCAGGGGATGGGATGGGTGGGACAGTTCTGTGCTGGTTCAGTTCCTTTCTCTGTGGCAGGTCCCAATCGGTATTTATAGGGAGTGATAGGTCTAGCCCTCAACCACTATTCTATGTGGTACCAAAGGGTACTTTCTCCATTCCTTTTCAACATCTATATGAAACCGCTGGTGAGATCATCCATCACCATGGGTTTAGGTATATACTGTATGCTGATGACACTATATTTCCATTCTTGGTGACTCAAGTGATGCTGTGGCTGCCCTTTCACGGTGCCTGGAGGCTGTGGGGGCCTGGATGGGGGACAACAGGCTTTGATTGAACCCTGGTAAGACTGAATGGCTTTGGGTACGCAGGGCTCCAGGATCTGGGACTTTGTCATCTTTGACTCTGGATGGGATGGCACTACCCCAGAAAGATTCAATATGCAACTTAGAGGTTCTCCTGGACTCACAACTCCTGTTTGAGGAACAGGTAGCCGTTGCGGCTAGGAGAGCCTTTGCACAACTTCATGTTGTGCGCAGGTTGCGGCCTTTCCTGGAATAGGATTCCTTGTGCTCAGTCGTTCAATCCCTAGTCATCTCATGACTGGACTACTGTAATACGCTCTACATGGGGCTATCCTTGAAGAGGATTCAGAATCTACAGCTGGTGCAGAATGCAGCAGCACGGGTAATTTTGGGGGGCACAAGAATAGCCCCTGGTCAATGTTCCCTGTAATAGAAAAAAACAGTGTGCGGCGTTCTCCTTTCATCGCGTGGCCGCGCATGCGCACAGCCTCTCCCATTAGGAAATGCCGGCAGGAAGTTAGAAACTTCCGCGCGGCATTCTCTGATCACGTGCGCGGCCGCGCGGGTGCGCACCTTAGAGGGAACAGTGCCCCTGGTACGGAAGCTGCATTGGTTACCAGTATGCTTCTGGGTGCAATTCAATGTGTTGGTGATCACCTATAAAGCCCTTCATGGCATGGGTCCAGGTTACTTGAAGAACCATTTCACCCCATTAAGATTGGCCTGTACCACTTGTGCCAGCAGAGGCAGCATGCTGCAGGTTCCATCAGCCGATTATTCCGGCTGGTGGGGTCTGGGAAGAGGGCCTTCTCTGCTGTTGCTCCTGCCCTCTGGAACATCTTGCCTCCCCCCCCATGTGAGGTTGGCCCCAACCCTCCTATCTGTTCATAAGGGCCTGAAGATGTGGCTGTGCCAGTGGGGGATCAGTGCAATGGAGGTGTTTGATTAACAATCCTACCTGTAACACGCTCTACATGGGGCTACCCTTGAAGAGTATCTGGAGACTGCAATTGGTGCAAAATGCAGCTGCGCGAGCTGTGGTGGGTGTACCAAGATACACCCACGTGACACCTCTTTTCCGCCAGCTGCATTGGCTGCCCATTAGTCTCCGGTTGCAATTTAAGGTGTTGGTTATGACCTTTAAAGCCCTACATGGCTCAGGACCAGGCTACTTGCGGGACCGCATCCTGCCACATACCTCCCTACGACCGGTTAGGTCCCACAGAGTTGGCTTCCTCCAGGTCCCGTCAACCAAGCAATGCCGGTTGGCGGGACTGCGGGGGAGAGCTTTCTCTGTGGGAGCTCCCTCTCTTTGGAACCAACTACCACTAGAGATCCGAACAATCTCCATCCTGCTGGCTTTCCACAAAGCCGTGAAAACATGGCTTTTTAAGCAGGTGGGCTAAAATAAGATCAATTATGCCCACGTATGAATGATGATAATGTCTTTTAAATTTTTTATAATTGTTTTTAATCAGTATTATTGTTTCTTTTTATTGATTGTTCCTCTTACATGTTGTACGCCGCCCTGAGTCCCTTGGGAGTTCGGTGGCTTATAAGAAGGAATAAAATAAATAAATACCTCCCCCTCATCCGCCCCTGCTCTCCTCATGTCTTTGGTTTTAATGTTTGTTTTTTACTTTTTATGTTTTAGCTTATATGTAAGTGCCCAGAATTACCCTATGGTAAGATGGGTGGCCAATAAATTGTATAAACAAACAAACAAACAAATAAAAACCAACTCTGCTTGTTAAGTTCTCATACTGAAGAGGCTGGAGACAGTAGTGTGACTAACACCTCTTTATTGTAGTAAATGAGAAATCCAGCAAAGACCCAGCCAGCAAGGCTCTCTTTAAATGGAGGGCTGTCGGCTGGGTTAATCAATCAGCAATCACTATTTTCCCGCTCTGCAAAGTGGACCTTGGTGTAAGCAGTAACTCAGATTCAAACCTAATACATAACACCCCTCCCCATTTGGTCCAGTCCAACACATTTGCATACGTAGTCTTTTAAGTATGCAGGACATTGTGGCACCCTAGTAGACCTGCGCAATTCAGTTTGGGCGTTGTTTTTGGGCAAAGAGATGGATTTTCCCTCTCTGGCTCTGCCTGTGGAAACTCCTGGAATGGGCTGAATTTTCTTCGGAAACCTGCTCCTGGTCGTCAATGGGTGGCGACTCCAGCTCCTCAGATAAGTGTTCCGGTTCCCTCGGAGTAGTGTTAGCTGCAGGGAAATCATCATTAGAGTGTTGCCGACAGTCAGCATTTAATGGGTGGCGGTTGCGCAGTTGGTCAATGTGGCACTGCCATTTTCTACCATCAGCTAGTAGTACTAAGTATGATTTTGGGCCAGTTACTTCTAGGATTTGCCCAGCTAGCCATAGGGGACCCTCTGCAAAGTTCCTAGCGAACACTGGGTCATGTATTTGAAACGTTCTGGTTCGAATGGGACTGTCTTGCTCTTTTTGATTGGAATAGCTTGGGTGTAATCTATCTAGCACAGACCGGAGCCTCCTCCCCATCAATAGTTCCGCTGGACTTTTACCGGTGACTGTGCTAGGGGTAATATGTTGAACTAGGAGGAGTTTATCCACCCGGGCTTGCCAGTCTCCTGGCCCTAATCGCCCTAATGCTTCTTTAGCTGCTCGCACTAAGCGTTCAGCTTGGCCATTACTACTGGGGTGGAAGGGCGTGATCAGCGTATGACTGATCCCCAACTCTGCCAAGAACCGCTCAAAAGGTGTTGCCGTACGTTGTGGCCCATTTTCAGAAACGACGATATCGGGTAGACCATGGGTGGCAAACAGTTTTCGGAGCGCCCGAATTACAGCATCAGTGGTAGTGGTAGATATTAGTATTATCTCAAACCATTTTGAGTATGCATCTATAACAACCATGAATGTTTGCCCATGGAAAGGGCCAGCGAAATCTATATGTATACGTGACCATGGGTCCCTGGGTTGTTCCCACTCATGCACTGGAGATTTGGGAGGGGCAGGCCTCGACTACTGGCACGGAGTGCAGCCTGCGACCCATTCCTCTATCTGCTTATCCATATTGGGCCACCAAACATAGCTCCTAGCCAGCGCCTTCATTCTAACAATCCCGGGGTGCCCCTCGTGCAAAGCCCTTAGAATATCCTCTCGAAGCGACGGAGGAACAATAATGCGTTCGCCAAATAGGCAACCCCCTTGCGCCGATATTTCGTGCTGCCTTTGTACATGCGGTTTGAATTCAGTTTTAACAGGCCCTTGTGGCCACCCCCTCCATACCCAGTTCAAAATAGTATGAAATACAGAGTCTTTAGCAGCAATGTCAGCCGAAGTGATTAGGCCTGGCCCCGCACAGTCAATAAGAAGGAAAGGGACGCCCGGAGTGGGGTCGTCCATGAGTTCAGGTAGTGGACACTGGCTCAGGGCATTGGTTTGCCCGGTTGATGAATGAGTTTGTAAGAGTTTGTAACAGGGCATTGGCTTGCCCGGTTGATGTATGAGTTTGTAAGAGTAGGCAGCCAAGAAAATAGTCCAGCGCGTCAGTCGTGGAGAAAGGGAGGCCGAAGTGGGCCTGTCACCTGCAATGAGCCCTAACAAGGGCTTATGGTCCGTGACTAGCTCAAAGTCTCTGGTAAAGAGGTATTCATGAAACTGCTTCACTCCGGCAACGGCAGCTAATGCCTCACGGTCAAGTTGGCTATAGTTCCGCTCCGCACTAGAAAGCGTCCTGGAGAAATATGCGATGGGGGCCTTGCGGTCATTTGGCAGTCTGTGGCTTAGTACAGCCCCCACACCAAAAGGCGAAGCATTGCATACAAGTATTACCCGCAGCATTTCACTAAACTGAATCAAGAAACTGTCCTCAGAGAGAAGGTTCTTAATGGCCCTAAAAGCATAGTCTTGAGATGGTCCCCACGACCATGGAGTCTTTTTAGACAACAGTTTGTGTAAAGGCTCAGCAATGGTGGCTTTATTAGCAAGGAAGATGCTATAGAAGTTCAGCAATCCCAGGAAAGCCTGGAGTTCAGTTTTGTTGGTAGGGACAGGGGCTTCCCTAATCGCCCTGACCTTGTCCCTTGTGGGGTGTATGCTGGACCCATTTATTCAATATCCTAGAAATTCAACCTCCGGTACCCCAATCTGGCATTTGCTGGCTTTAGCCCTGAGTCCAGCAGCCCTAAACCTCAATAAAACCTCTTTAAGTCTTTCTTTTAGTTGGGTTTCGTCCTTGGCAGTTATTAAAACATCTTTGAAATAGGGGACAACACTCGGCACTTTGTTTAAAACTCATTCCATGATTCCCTGAAAAATACCAGGGGCAACACTAACACCGAATTGGAGCCTATTGCATTTGAATGCCCCATGGTGCGTAACGATTGTCTGCGCCTCAGCCGTCTCGCAGTCGACCGGTAGTTGTTGGTATGCCTGCGCGAGATCTAACTTTGCAAAAATGGTTCCCGGGCCTAGAGAGTGCAACAAATGCTGTACTATGGGAACTGGATATGCACTCTGTTGAAGAGCTTTGTTAAGTGTGCATTTGTAGTCCGCACAGATACGAATAGACCCGTCGCTTTTGATCGGTGTGACAATTGGGGTTCCCCACTTCGCATGATCAACAGGTTCGATAACTCTTTGGCTAATGAATTTGTCTAGTTTCTGATCGATCTTTGGTTTAAGCATGAAGGGAACTCGGCGAGGCTTAAGTCTAATTGGGGCTATCTTAGGGTCTAGACTGAAAGAAATTGGAGTGCCCACATACTTGCCGAGCCTTGGGTCAAAAACGTCTCAGAACTCATGGAGAAAGTCATCGTAGTCGGTAGAAGTAGCATTGATTCTCATCACCCCCATTCCAAGAGCAGCGAACCAGTCTAGGCCGAGCAGGCTTGGCAGTTTGTCGCGAACGATGGTCAGTGGTAGGCTTGTTTCATGGTGGCCGAACTTGATGGTAAAATCTCTGCAGCCCATCACCGGAATCTGATTACCCTGGTAATTGTTGATGCGAAGTGGTTGTGTTCGTAGTTGCCTCTAGCTGAGGCCCGGAATTGCTCACTTCACATTGGCCCAAGACATGATGGAGATGGAGGAACTGGTGTCTATCTCCATCTCACAAGGAGAACCTTCCAAGAGCACTGTGATGATTAGCTTCTTGTTGTTCTGAGTGCTTGCTTGGCCCACCCTTGTCTGGTTTGTCTCTGGGGCTTGGTGGTAGTCGGTCCATTGTGCCAGTCTGATTCTATCTCATCTGGAATCTCGTGGCTGGTCATGTCGGTTGTCATCCCTGGCGTTGGCTCTTGGTGGTGGCACTGATGCTCTGCAGGCCCTTGCTATATGCCCTAGTTTGTTGCAGCAGCAGCAAATGGCATCTCGGAATTGGCAGGACATTCATAGATGCAGTCCCCCACAACTGAGGCATGGTTTCAGCTTTCGCGCCTCAAACCCTTGGCACCGATCGGTTCTGTAGACCTGCTTGTCCTCGCTGTTGTTGGGGTCATCATGGCACTCGGTTTCATGTATTTCTGTAGTTGGCTTTTTTGGAGTAGGTGTGCTCCAGCGATGCAGTGACTCCGCAGCCTTATTTGAGGATTCGGTGGCTCTGGCTTCATCTAATGCTGTTTGTAGAGTCACGTTAGATTTTGCCAAGAACCTCCTTTGTATGTCTTGGACTCCACAGATTAGCTGGTCCAACAGCACATTGTCCAGGTCGCGGAAATCGCAATGCATAGCCGCTTTTCTGAGAGCTGCAAAATACTGGTTGATAGTCTCTCCATCTCTCTGGAGTCACTGGAGAAATTCGTGCCTTCTGACTACTTTAGACGGTACTGGAGCGTAGTGTGCTTGGAGTAATGCCTGTAGTGTTTGCCAGGGAACCGTTTCAACTGGCGTTGGCTCGGCTAGTGACTCAGCCGTATCAAAGACCTCGTGCCCGCAATGGTTCACAAATAAAGCTCGCTTCCTATTGTCCGAGATGCCATGCAAGTCGTTGGCTTCTAGGAAGCATCGGAACCTTGTCATATAGGACCCCCAGTTATCTTTGGCCGTGTCGAATGGAGTCGGCGGGTGGAATGCTGGCTTGGCTTGCTAGAAGGCGGTTTGAATTTGCCACACAAAATGGCTGCCACTTCGTCGCTCGCGTTCCCGCCGGGCTGGATCTTTGGCTCCATTCGGAATCTCTTCAATATCCCACCTTCGTCGCCAATGTTAAGTTCTCAGACTGAAGAGGCTGGAGACAGTAGTGTGACTAACAGCTCTTTATTGTAGTAAATGAGAAATCCAGCAAAGACCCAGCCGGCAAGGCTCTCTTTAAATAGAGGGCTGTCGGCTGGGTTAATCAATCAGCAATCACTATTTTCCCGCTCTGCAAAGCGGACCTTGGTGTAAGCAGTAACTCAGATTCAAACCTAATACATAACACTGCTGGTTGCCAGTTGATCATGAGGCACAATTTAGTGCTCCAAATGATTAGTCTTTCCAACCCATCTGACCACTGAAATAGCAAGAAAAACCTTTTGGAGCTCATGTACTGGCATGCAGAAAAGGACCCCTTCCTGTGCTGTTCTCAGGCTAGGGAATGAGTTCCCTTGTGGATTGTTTAACCCGTATTGTCAGAAAAATATGTAGGCCGTGTTATCAGGTTTTTAATTGTCACCTGATCTTAGTAGCAACATTAGCGCACATTTTAATTTATATTTGTAACTTTTTTATTGTGAACTGTAAAGGTTTGAATAGCTGCCTTGAGAACTTATCAGTAGGGAAAGATGAGTAGTTTGTCTTATGTCAAAGGCAGTCTTTGCAGCACTGAAGGGAAAGGCTGAAAAACCGCAGGCCCATTCTAGATATGTATATCTTTGTAGACTTTTACTCACATCACTCACCATTTACCTTTTCCTTCACACACCTTCTAAGCTGAAGCAGGATCATTGCACATCACTGGATCTTTCCTGGCATCATCACTAGTGGGAACCAGTTATCTTCTTCCTTCTAGCCAACTGATGCAGAATACATTGCTTGTTTCCTACCATTAATAAAAATGAGAAACTAGCAGTCCATTTCCTGTTTGTTAGAAATTATTCTGATCCACGTGTCAGTAATAATAGGCAAGGCTCCCTGTCGCTTTGCAGATTGCGTGTAGGGCTGCAGGTTGACCTATTCACATGACCTTAGGTTTTAAAATACTAAAAACAAAACTGTGTCAGCTGTTTGATGTTAGATG
Source organism: Diadophis punctatus similis (assembly GCA_023053685.1). Lineage (NCBI taxonomy): Eukaryota > Metazoa > Chordata > Lepidosauria > Squamata > Dipsadidae > Diadophis > Diadophis punctatus. Next base: position 107,266,130 of record JALIGW010000002.1, read on the forward strand.
TCTATTCAATTAAATGTTTTCTACTACTATTTTGCTTAACAGCATTATTTGAAATCTCTGATCTTTATTTACTTTGGATTTGGACCTGGGTGTTATAACTGGACCTAGTGGAATTATTGAGTTTGTCATCTGTACTTCTATAACTTTCTAGTTTGGTACAGCAACCAAACAGGACAGATACAAACTCCAACCGATAGTTAGAACTGCAAAAAAAAAAAAAAAAAATTGCAACCAGTCTGCCTTCTATAGACCTGTATATTGCGTGAGTCAGAAGGAGGGCTGAGAAAATATCTACAGACCCCTCACGTAAACTGTTTAAATTTTTCCCCTTGGGGTGCCACTATAGGGTACATGCCAAAACAACTAGACACAGGGATAGTTTTTCCCCCTCATGCCCTCACTCTGCTGAACACCTAATGGTCACAATATTGTCGTATGTCTAAGTATATTTATCCATGTTGTATGGCTGTAGTATTATTACTGTATTTTTCGGAGTATAAGACACACCTTTTTATCCCCAAAAAGAGGGTGAAAACTTGGGTGCGTCTTATACACCGAATGTAGCACCACCCACCCACCCACCTCCACCCTTTGGCCTCTGTCTTCCAGCAATTTACCTGCTTGCAGGAAAGAGGGAAGAGCCTGTAAAGCCAAGCAAGTCAGTAGCAGTTTCCCAACGAACAGCTGATTAGGTTTGCCAGGTGGGAAAACGAAAGTGAAACTAACTGCAAAGAGGCAAATAGCTGGGAGAGATTAGACATGCAGATTTTTATTTTTGCTGAACTGGCTGCAAAGGGGTAAGTGAATAACTATAAATGTCTGTAGAATGTTCAAATTATTTGACTTATTTTTTAAAGACTGCTTTATTATTGTTCTAGAGCCAGGGGTCTTCAACCTTGGCAACTTTAAGACTTGTGGACTTCAACTCCCAGAATTCAACAGCCAGCTTTGTTAGCTTTGCTGGCTGTGGAATTCTGGGAGTTGAAGTCCACAAGTCTTAAAGTTGCCAAGGTTGGAGATCCCTGTAAATCTAGACAACTTAACAAAATAAAGAAGCTTTTTAAAATAAATGCTTGCTCTGAAGAGGCCCAATGCTATTGTATCTTCTTTTAAATAATAGAGAATAATGTATACTTTTTAATTAATTTTAACAGCTCTGTACAAGTATAGTATGAAATGTAATAGTGTCCTGTTTAGTATTAGAGTTTAGTTACCTTGGAGTAGATCTATTTAAATAATTGGGAGGAGTTAGTGTGACTACATTTAAGAAAACTTTCTGGCATAATGTACATTTCTCCAATTCTTTGTTATTTCTATGGGTCATGCACAGAAATACACAGCAAACAGTGTATATCATCTGTGCTGTTTGCTGTTTGCTGTTTGGCAAATTGTTTGGAGGCAGAGGCCTTTTTTCCTTGTTTTCCTTCCCCAAAACTAAGGTGCGTCTTATACTTCGGTGCGTCTTATACTCCGAAAAATACGGTACCCTTCTCGTCTTCTCTGCTACTCCATTATTGGTATCATTATTATGATTATTATTACCCTGTTGCTTTGTATGTACACTGACAGCTTCTGCACCGGAGACAAATTCCTTGTGTGTCTTGGTCAAATAAAGTTTTCTAACAGGGTGGAAGAAAGGTGCTTGGGTAATCAAGAACAAGGACGTATAGCAGGGGAAATGAAAGAATTCACATCATCTCATGCATAAATTTGGAAAGTTAAAATGAACTTCTACCCTCTGTTTTTTATATGAAAGGGATCAACAATTGTGGCTGCAAACCTAATTTGAAGTGTTTTTATGAAACAGAGGAGGAGGAGGAAACTGCACAGAGTTAAAGAAACATCAAGCATATGTTCTAAAAGATCAAAACATTTCCTTCCCATTTTCTTGGGACAATATTCCTAAGTAATTACCCACATTTATTGAGCTTGATTTCAGAGCCATATTTGGTCTCTGGGGCAGTGACAACAGCTCTGAATGCATTTTTTTTATCTTGGCAGAGGCAGACAACATACGGGCAATTTCAGCCTGAACAGGGTTTATTGCATCATACACAGCAAACAAAGAGTGATCTAATCTACACAGAAAATCACAGAGCAAGTGGCACCCACCCTTGTGATAGAATGTTGGGATGGGTGGGTGGCAAAATCAGTCAAATTTAGGCTCAGTAGGTACAGTTGTGTACAGATTTTATAAATTCTGAGAAATAATCTGGATTATTTGGATGGGAAACTAGATAAATTTTTCTTCTCTCCTTCAGAAGCCTCAAGGTCACATCTCCATAGATGAACCCACTCTTCTCATATAGCTGAGAGATAAAAGGCAGGGAAACAGGAGCTAGGCACTGGCTTCAGCTCACTAAGTTCCTGTGTACTCTGCACAGGGAGGTGGAACAGATCCACAAATGGGTCATTTTTTCCCCTGAGTTCTGCAAAACTGATGGACATAAAATGTGGGACTGGCTCATGCAGAAGACCAGTAACTAGGAAGCACTTTTAATAGCCAAGGAGGCTGAAGCACAGCAGGAACTAAGGAAGATAGGGCTACACAGAATGCAATCACTGCTTCCCATCCTTCTTTCTGTAGCGAGTGCGACGTTTGGTCTTGGCCTCAATGATTTGCTGAGATTGACGCTTCAGAGCTGCCCTTGTCACCACATCAGCATCATCCTCCCCACTGTCCTCCTCATCTGCAAATAGATAAAAGAATAGACTAAAAATATCATAGCGCCATAAGCCGAGGAAGATTATCTACCATGACAGGAAAATATGGTAGATGAGTGGTAAAATCTGTCATAAAACAAAGGTCAGAGTCAGAAAACCACAATTCTATAGCTGTCTTATAACTAAGGGAGATAATGTATCTGTGAAGCCAAAGCCATGAGTTCGAGGTCACTAGGGCTGTACACAGGAGTCATAAAGGTAAATTAATAGAGACCATAACCAACTAGTGCAAGACTGTGATAAATTTGGACAATCAGTTTTCAGATTAAAAATAAAGAAACTAAAATTAGCATGCTGTCTACCTTATGTAATATACTCATCATGTGCGGTTTTGCAAAATTGTATGGATTTTTTTCACATTGTGGAAAAGCCAAAAAGAAATGCTAAGGTACTATTCCCAGCACTGAAAATTACACCATTCAAAGTAACAAGGTTGGGGCAGTCAACAATTATATTAAATGTATAAATAAAATGACATTTTAGATCACTTCCCTTTTTTGTTTGCAAGCCTATCTTAACAGCCATAAAGGCAAGCAATTTATGCTTTAAAAAAGTATTGAAAATCTCAGTAATATTCAGTAATTCCACAGAATCATGGCATAATTAAGATTATAAACAGTCCATAGTCATAAGAAAACAGTAACTTTAACTGCTGGATAAAAGTTGATTCTGTACTCCCACCTCATGTTGAATCCCTGGATACAGAGCCACATAAAAGGCAGCATATAGTTTTTGTTCTGTGGCCACATTGACCTCCTAATACAGGGGTGTCAAACTTGATTTCATTGAGGGCTGCATCAGGGTTGTGTTTGACCTTGGAGGGGCGTGGCCAGCTCCACATCACTCGTGTCGGGGATGCCTATGGGGGCCCAACCCCTCTGCCAGCAAAAACAGAGCTCCTGAGCTCCATTTTCACTGGCAGAGGCACTGTGGGTCAATCTTTTGCTGTTTCCAGGGCGTCCCCGTGGGCCAGATCTAAGCACCCCATGGGCTGGATCCGGCCCACGGGCCTTGAGTTTGACACCCTTGTCCTAATCCCTGTCTAGACTTGCTTACTTACCATAATACATATCCTGCTTCTGTGCAATGGGAAGTTTCACTCTGGTATTGAAGGCAGGCAATCTCCTCTCAAGTTTAGAATGAAACTGCAACAACACAACTGCACTTTAGATTGTAGACATGGGGGAGGGCAACAACAGATGGTGGACTGAGGTAGAGCCTAGCAAACCTGATAGTTCAGCAATTGTGATCTACATTTTTCTCACCAAATTAATAGTGCTAATTCAGAGACACTAAAGCTCATGAAACTATAGAGTATCCTATTCAAACAAATGAAGATCAGAAAGAAGGAACTACTGGGTAAGGTATTGAGTTTTGAGCTAAAAAACAACATTACAATTCTTTATCAGCCATGTACTTCCCAGGATGACTTCTTTAATTTGGTATTAGCTTACAACTAGCCTATCACAAAAATATCTATTGGCTGATCACAAAACATGCTTAACTAGGTTAGTGAAAGATCTAGAAGCTGCATTTGCCTAGCATGCTAAACCTAGTTACTTCTAATCTTACTTTGCTTTTGTTTTATGCAAACCTAGCCCATTTGATTAATTTATGGAATTACTATATCCTGAAAACTCAGAAAAGGGGTTAAAACAGTGCACATGTTAAATGTGTTATGCAAACATGGCCATTAAAAAAAAAGTTTGCATGAGAAACTCAAAATCTCACCTAACTGGGCCTGAGATTTAATTTTAAAAAATGTCCTTCAGAACTGGAAAGCTTTCTTGTTAGTGCAAAAATTTCAATCTAAACTTGAGCAGCCCAGAGTAGGCCCAGGACCTGTTTCTACCTAGAATTATATGAATCATACATACAGCCAAAGAATGCCTTGAACAGTTCTACCAACTGTTGTAATGTCTACTATGATCACTGACCACCATGAACCTCTGTAGAAGCTTGGAGGAAAAGTGCTTTCTTTGGTCATTTATAAACAATTTTTTTTTTGCAAAAATCTAATAACCCTTCATTTAAAAGAAACTAAACTTTGGAGTGTTGTTTTTAGAATTTCACTGCTTGGTAAATTGGGGAATAGATAACTATAAAGAATCTCTTTAAACTGTGGAGTCTTGGTGCTGCTGAAGGTTGGCTGTTTGCTTCAGATGTTTTGTTACCAGACTATGCAACATCTTCATTGCTACTTTCTTTTTTCCATCTACTTCAATAACATCTTTCCTGCACAGCTGCAAGAAAATAACTAAGCTCAGAGAGCACCAAGGACTCTACAGTTCAACCCTGAGTTGTATTTATGTATAAATTGTATAAAACTGTATTTATGTATAAATTCTCTTCTATTAACCCTTATAAAACAATAATCAAATACATATTTAAGAAAATATAATTCTATGTTGCTCTTTAGCCTGATCTGGACTTACCTCCACTTCTTCAATTCTCCTAAGAAGCTCTGCCTTGTCTCGATCCTTCAAGAATTCCACCAAATATAGCAATTTCTCTTCTGTTTGGGCCATGAGATCAAGAACATATTCACTTGCTTTCTCATCCAACTCCATGGAAGGAAAGCGGCTATCTTCCTAGGAAAAAGAAGCGCTGCTAACTGGCCCGGGTTTCAATATAGCACAACAGGAAATTTAGAAATTTGCTAGAAAATTAATCTGCTCAGGGTCATAAAGAGAACCACAAGAAAACACCAAATGCATTGCTTTTTAGTTGTTATTGTTTCCAGTAGGGCAACAAATATTAGGGGTCTTTGTAGTGTTTGCTATAAACACTAGCCTCTCCTATCTCTCTTTCATTCCTGCTATATTCTGTGAAAGGACACAATTAGCTCTCCCTTTTGAAAACATGGGGAACAGTCATGGTGTTAAACAGACAGTGAAAATGGGAAGCCATGGTGTCTGCTGGGTATCAAGCAGCTTAGAGGTGTTCTTCATTAGAAAGCTGATAGCCCCAATTCTAGACAAAGGCAATTGGTGACTGCAAAAAGTAATCATTTAACACTCACCAGTTTGATATGCTGAACTTTGGAAGCCAAATGTTCAATGCCAGCCTTGGCATTCAACAGAACCCGGTTCACCTTGTCCAGTTCAGCCTGAGTTGCATCACGCCTCTTCTCTTCCTTTTGTAGGTGATCACGTAACTCCTTCATCAGATTCTGAGCTCTGGAGCAAAACAGGAACAGTGCTGAACTCCAGAAAGGAACCTATGAACTTCAGCTCCTAACTTTCACTGCTCAGTTTGCTACTTGCTATACATTCCTTCATACTGAATAGCAGAAAATAAAGGTTACCATTCTGCAAGTTGGTGGCCAGTATGTGCTCAGGTGCATATCTCACAGCCAAAGAAAAGCAAGTACTCACCCTACTTTCCGGGCCTCTCCCGAGTACTTAGTATGCTCTAATTCATGTAATAGCGCATCCTTTTCTTCTTTAAGCTGTTCCAAGGACACTTCATTCTCATTCTTCATTTCCTCCAGCTGTTTGAATGTTTCTTCTTGGGCCAGAAAGCAGGCCACAACATCCTATCACATGACCATAAAGCATCATCAACCAATCCAACTTGGCTTCTTCCTACTCCACAGGCTAGTCTTTGCATTCAAATCAGAGACAATATGCTTCTATAATATATCTCTTAGGGAAGCCTGCAAATATTGTTAATCAAATTTAACATATTCATCTTATTTAAAAAACATAAGAAAACTACAAGAAAACTACAAAACCAACATAGCTCTTTGGATCTATATGGATTTTAATAACAGACTGGTCTTCATCTTACAGCTTAACAACCAAGTTGAAAGGGGAGCAATCTACAACATAGATGGCGTCTTTCGGAAACTTCACAATAGAACTATATGATGCAGATCTGAGAAAGATGGCTGGAGGAAAGGATAATGGGAGAACTCTGGCAGTACCAAGAGCAAGCTCAACAAAGGGCATCATTTCAGTTTAATATCATTGCATTCTGATGGGAAGATCCTAATGACCTAGGAATGAAAAGGTATCTAGGAGCAAGAAGAGGGTTTCTTAGTGTGACTGGTTTGGGTTTCTAGTGATTTTCTTTGATAGATCAAATCCATTTGAGATCGGCTCATAGAACAGTTTGGGGAAAAACACAAGGGTTGAGACCTTTCAATGTGTGTTTTGTTCAGAAGTCCAGTCTCACCATAAGCCACATATTCTGATGGGGAAAAACAGATTTTATATTCATGGCTTTTTATAACTATGGATTCTGAAGAGATGCGTTCCTTAGAAACCTCAGCCTTCTGCTGGCTAAGCAGCATTATGCTTGGGGACATGATGCCACAATGTAGGAGAAGATTTTCATACTGTATTAGTTCTATTAGTACACTGAGTAGGTAGATGACTATGAAAATGGGCAAGGACAAATAGCAGGCAGAAGTAAGCCTCTAATGCTGCAAGGCCAATGCGATAGGAAAAATTAACCCCTTCTCTAGAATAATGGAAAAAAAACCTTGAATTTCCCTGAAAAAAATTAAGGCCCTAAATGGATGGATGGCCCTAAATGTATACTGTGTTTCCAAATTGAAAGACTAGTGGCAGCTGGTGCATGGAGTGGTAGGGCTGTTTTTTAGTCACACATGAATGATGAGTACTCTAAGCAGCTCTTGATTGTTGATGTCAAGTGTGTCTTGGTAGGGAATGATCATGGGATGGGATGGAGTTGCAACGAAAACAGGGCTGAAAGAGTACAAATCAGAACTGAACTTTATAACTAGCCCTTCTGATTGAGAAACAAAAAAGAACGATAGCTAAAATTATTTCAGCCTGGATCACCTTGTGCATATATTTGATTTATTTTCTGGTATTTTTCTCCTACTGATTTTGATTGATTCCTCCTGAGCTCTGTAACATTAAACTCTGTAATGTAAACTCCTGGTGATGGGTGGATCTGCTTGATTATTCTTCATTGATTGATCCAACAATTAAATTTGGGTTACTGTGCATATGGAACAGATTTTTTTTCTGGCTTCAACAGTCCAAAAAACAAATATCTAAGGACCAAACTGCTTACAATATAAGCAAATATGACCGAACAGGTATACTGGATCAGAGTAAAGACCTACCTAGATCAATATTCTGTATTTACCACACCAAGAGATATCAATGGGAATTTCACAAGTAGGACAAGAATGTAAGTTCATTCTATCTTTTTGGCTTCTCATTATTTGTTTGCATTTTAGTACAAAGTTTTATTTAGTTTTGTTCTCATTTGGACTAGATTTCTAAAGAGTTTTTCTCATTTTAATTTTATTTTTTTATTAATCATGTATAGTATAGCCTCTTAGATACAATAGTATTTTTTCCTCACCTGTTACAAATGTTCAAGTGTTTTGAGAAACCCCTGGTCATTCTAGAAAAACATTGGATCTCTTGATTTCAATTTCAGTTTCTATGTTACCAGTCCCCTACGTTTTGAACAATCACTTTGTTCAACATAAATTAAACTTGATGTCATTGTAGATACTATTTTAAATTGTTCCACAGCACTCACATTTTTTGCAGATGTGGATGATATTTAGGATTAAATCCAGAGGCATTTCCCCTCCATTAAATTTCCATCTGTTCTAGGATTCTAAAAGGCTTATCAGTCTTTTATCCAATTATATGAGGACTGATTTAAGTTACCAATTACCAGAAAATTCTCTCCTTTGGCTAGCTCTCCAATTTCATTTTCTAATATATGAGTATCTTGAGAATTTTGGTCAGAGGAATGACCAAAATGACATTGTTATCTATAGCACTTCCATGGAAATTTTTTCCCTTCTGGGGTTTCTTGTTTGTCTGACATGCTGTTTGTGATCTACAGAACAGTACTCTCTGAATGTCCTCTTCCCTTTTCTTCTAATAGGGTTTCTAGAAGTACGACCAGACCCTTCCACCATGTATGTTTGGCCATTCTATCCACCTCCATTAAAATCAAATTCCAAATTCTCCATACCTGCACAGAGCTGAATGGGAAGCCAAAAACCCGCACTTTAGGAAGGAATTACAAAGGATTTGTACACACAAAACATAAAGCTCTTACATTAGCCTCGGTGACCCCAGTGGCTGCTCGGACTTTGTCAAAGTTTTCAGATGCGGTGAGCACAGCCTGTTTGGTTTTCAAGATGTTTGATTTCTTAAACTGAGGTTCTCTAAGCAGATCTTCAGTTCCAAATGCGATACGATCCTTCTGGGAGTGCTGGAACACATAAAATACACATGCGACATGAAAACTGTAGGTCAGCAAATTCATAATAAACATCTCAGTTTTCACTTAAAAATACAAGACTATTTCTGGTCTTCTAGTATGGCCTGAAATCTGTCAAGCACACATATTTTTCCAGATGGGATGTTTTTCAGCAGTCCATTCAAAAGACAATATGCTACTGTTTCAAATGGAAGGCATTGTTATTTGGAACAACCTACTGTATTTTTTGGAGTATAAGACGAACCTTTTTCCTCCCTAAAAGAGGCTGAAAATTTGGGTGCGTCTTATACTCCGAATGTAGCTTTTCCGAAGCTTTCCCCCCCAGCCCTAACGAGGTGCTAACGATCTTCCCGGCATCCTACCCCTCTTTGCAGGCTTGCTTTCATTCCTACTCCCTTTGAAAAAGATTTTTTCAGCCCTAACGAGGTGCTAACGATCTTCCTGGCTTGCAGCATTTTTTTATTCCTATTCCCTCCAAAATTGTTTTTTCCTGCCCTAAGTCTTTGCAGGCTTGTTTTCATTCCTACTCCTCTGAAAAAGGTCTTGTCACCCCTAACGAGGTGCTAACAATCTTATCGGTTTGCAACATTTTTTTATTCCTACTCCCTTGAAGTAGTTTTTTACCAGCCCTAAGTCTTTGCAGGCCTGTTTTCATTGCTACTCCCTCTGAAAAAGGTTTTTTCAGCCCTAACCAGGGGATAAAATAATGTGTTAAAGCTGAACAGACTAAGGACACTAGCCAGATGAATACCTGGTAGATAGATTCCCCCCCCCCATCCCCCTCCCAAAAAACCTAATACTCCGGTGCATCTTATACTCCGAAAAATACGGTATGTACCGGTACAATTTTGTGAATAAAGTAGATTTCCCCCAAAGTGCTGAGGATTAGATGTTCGCACATTAGAATTGATTGGTGTCAAATTGTTGTTGTTAATGTTTTAATATTTAATATATTGAGTTTTATATTTTTAAAATTATTTTATATATCTTTTAAGTTTTGATTGGGAGCCACTCAGAGTAGGTTGTAAGATAGGCTTCTATATAAATGTTATAAACAAACAAACAAACAAACAAACAAACAAACAAACAAACAAACAAACAAACAAACAAACAAGGTAGATTGACTATGGCTTGGTTAACATTATATTGTAAAATATAATATGGCTTGCTTGGTTTAATATGATACATAATTCTAGCCACTGTGATCTGAAAACTATAGTTTATGACAGGATGATGTGGGAATTCAGTATTTATAACATATTTAATGAACCAAGGTTAAAACATGGTTTAGGGCAAATCATGAATCCAATCTGTATATTCATAAGAGCTGAAGTGGTGCAGTGGTTAAATGCTGCGACTGCAGGCTGACTGCTAGTTCAGTAGTTCAGCTGTTCAAATCTCACTAGGCTCAAGGTTGACTCAGCCTTCCATCCTTCCGAGGTCGGTAAAATGAGGACCCAGATTGTTGGGGGCAATATGCTGAACTCTGTAAACCGCTTAGAGAGGGCTGTAAAGCACTATGAAGCGGTATATAAGTAAAGTGCTATTGCTATTGCTATATTGGGAAAGGGACAAGAGTTTCCAAAATCAGAAATCAGTGCCTCATACATACATTATTTCTTAGCAGCATTTCTTACATTTCTTAGAAATGTATAAAAATTAAGTAGATACACACAAAATACACTTTGCATGCAATTAGTAAGGGTTATATAACTCAGCCAATGGAAAGTTGTTTAGGATTTATTGGAACACTTTAGTATGATTTATACACTGGTGTTGGAAAAGTATGCTGCAATCCTAATAAAAAGGGAGGGGCATATTATTATCACTTTTTAAAATCCAGTTTGAATTAATTTTTTTATATTAGAGTCATGAAGCCTAATAATCTAATCTAATCTAATCTAATCTAATCACCCAACAGAACTCAACCACCCCAAATAATGGGGGAATTTTGCATTTTGTACACATCCTAGAGTTTCTTCGATTTGAGATGGTCAGAACATAAATCTTATAAACATATAAATAAACCTTTTATTTACTGAGAATAAAAGGTTGCTGCTGCTGGAAATCAGTCAGTGGGGATTTGAAAATGTCTTCAGATAGAATTGCCAAATAAGCTTGGATGTATTTAAAGATCAGCTAGAGTCTAGACCATCTTGATTTAGGAAGGGTAGGGCTCATATCTGCTGTTTGTCTGATGACTCCTACAATAACCTTTTTTTTTCTCTTTTTCTACTCTTCCAGGACTGGTACTCCTTACCTAAATAAACCCTATGCTATGTTTTCTATTTCTTTCTCTGCTTTTTGTGCTGCTACTACCGGAAACAAAACAAAAATCCAGATGCGAGCATTTGCCTTTTTCTCATGTGAAAGTGGTTTCTATGAAGAGAAGTTATATATAAAGAGAAAGTATTAATTTTAGCACTTGATGGTTTATTTTACAGGTAATTAATGTTAATATGTAGTTTTTATTCAATTGATGTTTTTGGTCAGGCCTTACTTTTAAATGCTACTTCTACCAAGTTTGTATGTTCGTAAGCATATATAGCAGTGACGACTAATCTTTTTGGCACCAAGTGCCGAAACTGGAACGTGTGCCGGTGCACTGGGACCCATAAAAGAGCAGCTGGCCAGTGCGCATGCCCATAGAGAGGGCATGTGCCATAGGTTCGCCATCACAGATATATACTGTACATACTATATATAACTGTGTCACTCAGCTACATTTGTATTGATGAGTGAGATATTTACCAGATTAATTTCAATGGGAATTGGCAATTCTAGATTGACAAAGAAATCTAGGCATCACATAGAACTTTTTCTGCATTTATAATTTTTTTCTATTTTATTTTGGGAAAAGGGCATCTTAACTTTTCCACTTTTTTGGAAAATATGGTACATCTTTACTTTTGTGCATATGCCAGGCAAAACAACCCCTTGGACGGTAATCAAAATGAAAAGAAAAATAGGCAGTCACTTCATGGATAGCAAAAAATGCTACACTACCCGTCTTTCTGCACGCTCATTCTGTGCTCTCTTTTCTTCTGTCAATTTCTTTATGTCTTTCAGTTTCTTATCTCGAATCTTTCTTTCTCGGTAGATGGTTTCTTCTTGAGTCAAAAGCTGCTCCTGCATTGTAAGGGTAAATAAACATGACTTACTGCCCTGATCTGCATAGTTCTGCTACTCTTAAGGTTGTTTGAAATGGTCCATTAGATACATTGATGCGATGATAGTACTGGTTTATCCAGAGCTGAGAATCCTTTTAAAAAGTTTTGGGGATTAATGACTATTAGTGTTGATGGCAGTATGACTGATTCTGAAGGCTATCTGCTGGGTTTCCTTGAACAATTGGTTGGCCACTGTAAAAACAAATTGCTGGGTTACAATGGTCAGAGATAATCCAGCAAGATACTGCTTAAATTCTTATTAATCTTTCCCCAACCTGTATCGATTTCCTCATGGAAATCCACCCCATTTGCTCTATTTACCTTTAATGAAAACCTCCAAGTATATTCCAGGAATTTGTCAAACAGAGAGCTTGGGCACACTGTTATGAACAGTGAACATATCAGTTGCTATTTCCTGTTTGTTTTAGCAAGAGTTTTTCCTAATATGATTCTTCTGAGATGCCTCCAGAATAAATCATAATTTATTTAAAAGCTTGGAAAAAAATATATGGAAACGATGTGTCTGTATACAAATATAATTAATTCTGCAAAATTATGATTCCAGGCAAATAACTAATAAGATAGATCTCCTTACAGGGGCTTATCTTGGTACATCTCCTGACATTCACCTGCACACTCCTGGATTTCTAAATACCATGCCATTTCTCTCATATACCTTTGGCAATGTGGCTCCATCTCTTGCAGCTCTGATCTTTCCTTACAACTGCTAATACCCATTAAAAATGGACCAGTTTGGATATACCAGAAACCAACAGTACCTTATCTGAATTAGATCCTAAGCTATGGTTGTGATACTGAACAGAGCATTGCATATTCTCTTCCATTGCTGATACCTCATCTCTTATTTAATACTGTGCTTATCCCATTCCCCTACCCTAGCAACGTTGCGAGCATGCTGTGCATCAGTATTCACGCTTTCCAGTTCTTGGAGCTCATGGCGCAGACGTAAAATTTCCGCTTCCAATGCATCCAGCTTGTTCTGAAAGTGCAAGCTTTCCTCCTGGAAAGGGGATGAAAATTTCAGAGTGAATTATAGAACAATCAACTTTAATGCTCCTACATTTTTCACCATGGGCCATAAAGTTACAGGTGTTGCAGATACAGCGAAATTATTGAGGACATAAATTCCTAAACTGTCCATAATCCAGATATTAACAGGAGTTCAGAGATTAGGTTCCTCCTCCTCAGGAAACCCATGAGCAAAAGCTGATATGTTGCTTTTTGATCACTGCAAATTGAATAGCACTATACTAGTAGTGGCTAAAACGTATCTTCTTTCTTTCAAGATTGTGGGAAATGCCTAGAGTTGTGTATCCTGTTTTGAAATAATCTATTTTGATGAAGGCATCATACCTGCATATGTGCTTTTAGCTTCTTATACATGTTGGTGATGCGTACAGCCTCCTCAGTCTTGAATCGGGCCTTTTCCAAACGGTTCTCCAGTGTTCGCAGAGTCTGGATGCAAAGAGCAGCAAACTAAGATAACAGCTGAGCCAAGGATATTGAAAAGCCTCTAAAACTCCATCCAATTCAATTTTGTCCCTCTTGTAAAGTGCTATATAGTTGCTGAAAGGTGAGCAATTTAATTGCTTTACAGTAGCTCAATGCCCCAAAGAGTCTAATTTTCCTTCTCTGTGTTTTTCACATTGTAGAATTTAACAATTTAAAAACAACACAATCACGTCTGGAGTCACTCAACTCCATATAGCCACAATACTAATAGTCTGGTCCAATGTCTGGGGAAAGAAACAGATCTCCAGTATCTTACAAAAGATTAGCAGGATCAAGGGATATTTTGTGCCATGGGGGAATGCTGCAACAGACAAGGCGAGTTCCTTCCTTCTATTAGGCATCATGGTTTAACAGAAGGGTCACAAATATGCCTACTCTATCAGACCTCTTGAGATGAAAATAAATTACTGGAGACATGTGGTCCTGTCCCTTTATATATAGTAATCAGCACAATGAGTTGCACTTGGAAGCCCACCGAGAACTAGTGAAGTTCACAAAATAGATGCATTACACGGGTATACCAAAGTGCACTCAAAACCACTCTTGCTGCTGCGTTCTGGACTGGCTGTAGCTTCCAGATGATCTTCAAGAGGAGAGAGATAACAAGACATGAGTAAGTGAGCAAGACCGCCTAGTCTAGGAATGGAACGTCCATTTAACCACACTATTATTGAAGAAAAGGTTTACAATATTTTTCTGAGTTTGAGGGAATTTACAAACAAAAGAAATGGAATAGCTTGCCTCCTGGGGATGTGGACACTCCATCACTGGAGGTTTTCAAAAACAGTCTAACAACCATTTGACTGGTATAGTATAAGACTCCTGCCTTGAGCAGGGGGTTTGGACTAAAAGACCTTCAAGATCCCCTCCAGGCTATGAGTCTATGAGTCTGTGGTGTTGCTTTCTTGTTAGATTGCATTGTTCTGTTCTTCAAATGAATTGTAATTTGGTAAAAGTCCAGGACTTCTTATTGGACGCTCGGCATCTGGTTATTCTTTTTCCCTTTTTTCAATGTATATAACTTCAATTGTACGACAGGTATTGTATAAAGTGATATGTAAAATGATCTTGGGCATTTTATTTATTTTGAGCATCCCAAAAGAAGAAAGATTGATCTGTTTGTGGTCACAGTTCATTCTTTAGAGATGCTTTTGTTACCTAATGAATAATTTAATCATCTCAGTATTTCAGTCTGGTTACACATTAAATAGCAACTGTACATCACTATAAAGGGCCCTCCACAAAAGACATTTTATCAAATTTTAAAAGAAGTAAAAAAAAACCACAGCATTATACAAATTGATTATAAATGGAAGACAGAAATATCTGGAGTCAACTCTACAAAAGCCAAATATATAAACACCTGAAACTCTTAAACTATTGATAACTTCCAGTGCAGGACATCTGTCTCTGTTTTTAAAAATGCCATTTTTTTCTTTAAGTTGTAATTATAAATACAAACACATCCACACCCACACCCACACCCACACACACCCCTTCAGAAAAGAATCATACCATAGAAATACTTGTCAGAACTTCTAGAATAGTACCTTGTATTCCAATTTAACCCTATAACATATGGCTTCCTATGTGAGTATAATGCTAGAAAGTGAGCCCAGGGATCTTCTCAACTCAAACCAAGTATTGTATCCTTGAATTATGGGTCCTTCCCTGGAGCTCTTGTTTATTATAAGCTAAAATGTAAAGAGCTAGTTATTATAATGTGGCGCATGCACAGAGTTAACAGAATGTATCTGTGTAGCATTCTTCTTTATTTTCAGATGAGCAATAATTCAAATCAAAGTAGCTGACATTCAAAATGGCAGAACATCTCTATCAAAACTATATGGAAAGACAAAGAAATCTGGTATAGAAATTAATAGTAAGGATCCAAAAGACTAAATTTTTGTCCATTGCTTGGAAATCTAATCATGCTACTCCTTCCTCATTTCTCTCTGCTTTGACCAGTTTATCTGGAATTAGAGTACATAAATCATGTCTACTTGTAATTCTTAGATGTAAATCTAATAGCTAAAATAAGGACAGACTTAAGGGAGAAAACAGTAGACTTGTTCTTTGCCTCCCTCTTATGGTATATTTACATAATTTTACAATAATAACCAACAAACTACATATTAAAGCTTATAATTAGCAAATACATGCTTGATTTCCATTGTCAAACAGAGGAGGTGGTTAGGAAATGTATTTATTTATCAAATTTATATAGGTGTCCATCTCATAAAAAATTATTCTGCATGATGTAATGTAACAAGAGGAAGAGAGAATCATTACTGTTGTCACAATTTCCAATCCAAATCAGCCTACCCCTCCTATAACAACCAATTGTCCCATGGGGACAGCTGCCACTAGTAAAAAATGAGAGCTGATATCTGATAATGTTTGGAATGTCTAGATAGCAAAACAGCAACATATAAGAGATCTTTTAGTCATCACTGTATTC
Source organism: Diadophis punctatus similis (assembly GCA_023053685.1). Taxonomy (NCBI): domain Eukaryota; kingdom Metazoa; phylum Chordata; class Lepidosauria; order Squamata; family Dipsadidae; genus Diadophis; species Diadophis punctatus. The sequence goes on from JALIGW010000002.1 coordinate 107,282,246, forward strand.
CATGAAGAGGAGTTGCAGGAGGGCAACAGTACACTTACTCATCTCTGTTTTAAAGCATGACCCTCGTGCTACCTGGATGGCTCTAGATATTGGCTTTGCTCAGACTGAAGCCATTTTCAAACCTTCATGCACTGATTCCTTTGGTCCCACTTTTGTAAGAAAACAAGGAAGGCTAGGATCCTGGCTCTCAAGCCTTTCCATCCTACTGCAGCCACAACCTATTGTACCCTGCACTTCTAAAAGGGAAGATATTCCAAACAGCCTTCAACACAATCTTCCGAGGTTTTATGGCAATGCTTTATTTTAGATAAACAATGAGGAAAGACTGCACCAATCTGAATATTGGGAAGGGGTCCCAGCAGCGGTGAGTTGCTCCCAGTTTGGCGAACTGGTAGCGGCGGGGGCAGGAGGCTCTGCCCACCCACCCGGGATGCTTCTGGGCATGCGCAAAAGCATTGCATGTGCGGGCAAGCACACGTGCGAACTGGTAGCAACGGGTTTTAGAACTCACTACTGGGCCCCAGCCCATGTGAGGAATGGAATGGGATAACTCACCATGGCCAACTTGCCATGGCCAACTTGCAGGGGTGGGTTCCGCTTTTCGTCGCTGCCGGTTCACTGAGTGCGTGCTTCGCTGCGTGCACATGCGCAGTTTAGAAGGAATAGAATTTCCGCATTGCAAACTAGGCAAGGAGCACGGAAAACAGCTGCGGAGCAGCAATTCAATCTGCAGCCCCTGATCATCTGGGCTTCGGAAGGAGAGATAAAGGTCAGTATAACCCAGGGGCGGGCGGGCCCACTTTCATGGATACAGAGAACTGGTTCTCTCTCGGCTTGGAGTCAGCGCTACCGGTTCTAAAGAACCAATCCGAACCGGCAGCAACCCACCACTGCCAACTTGCCACGGTCAACTCGCCACAGTCAATTCGCCATGGCCAACTTGCCACAGCCAACTTGCTGATGGAAAACTCAAAATGGGCAACTTGTCACAGGATAATTTGCAGCTGGACAATTCAACAATTCAATTTCATTATTTAAAATAATGTTTAAAATATTTTAATTTTTGTCATTCACTTTTTATTTTGTCCCTCCTTTGGCATCTTTTCTTTAATGATTTTATTCCACCATTTCTTCGATATTATTGTAACTGTTGTCCTGCGGTGAGTTGTCCTACGGTGAGTTGGCCATGGTGAGCTGTCCCACAGTGAGTTAGCTTGCCGAATTGTCCACAGCAAGCTGGCTGCAACAAGATGGCCATGGTGAGTTGGCGATGACAAGTTGGCTGTGACAAATTGTTGTAGACCCTGTGAGGAAAGCTCGGGGAAGGTATTGGCTTCCTCTTTCCAAGAGATTCAGGCTTCTCTCACCTTGGCCGCCTCGATGTTCCCTTCTTCCATTTCTTGCATATCATTGATTTCTTGTGCCTTAGTACTGTACTGAGTCTGCAGCTCCTCCAGCCTGAGCTTCCTCATCTCCACTTGATGCTTCAAATTGTTTAATTGATTGATTTTCTCGCATAGTCGATGATTGATTATCTGAATAGCACCCTTTAGTGAGGAAAGGAAAAGGTTTAAAGCAATCTGAACAATTGCACAGGCTGTTCATTTACTGAGAAAAGGAGGATTTGAATTATAGACAGATAATAATTTTTAATAGATCAGAAAAAGCCTAAATTGAGAAATCTTCCTTCCCATGTTGCAGAAGCATCTTCAGAATCCCATGGTTTTGTCAGAATGAATGTACAAAAGGAACAGACATTAAATTGCAATGCTTGTTTTGTCATTTGACCCTCCACCCCAATTCCAACCTCCCTGTAGGTATTTAGGTAATTTTGTAATTTCATCTGAGCAAACAGATACTGCAGAGCAAGGGTGAAATGTGAAAAATTTCCCTACCGGTTCAGTGGGCGTGGCTTATTTTGTGGACGTGGCTTGGAGGTCAGGTGGGTGTGGCTTCAGGTGGCGTGGGCATGTGACTGGGTGGACATGGTCAGGTTGTCATGTGACTGGGTGGGTGCAGCCAATTTAGCAGTCAATTTTGCCAGGGAGCAGGGGGTTGGACTAGATGATCTCTGAGGTCCCTTTCAGCCTTTGCTGTGCTGTTTCAAAGCATCCTCTGAAGCTGTGTCTAGTGCGAGCCAGGTTTGTGGTCCTCCCTCCCTCCCTTCCTTTTTTTCTTTATTTTGTGGGAAGCAACCCCGCCAAAATAAAATATTCCCCACCCTGCAATAGAGGCATGTTAACTTGAGTTAGCCTAGAATTCTCAAACTTCTTTAATCCTGTAATCCCAATTCTCTAAATGCCAGGGTTTTTTTTTATCTAGCAATGAATTTCAGAAATGTTTGCATGATCAATTACCTCCCCAGTTTTATTTTTCACAGCTCCTTGTTCAGTTGGATGTTCTTGGAATGCAGCCTTAATTACTTTTTCCTCTCCCTGGAAAAAAAAACAATATCCCAAAACAATTATAGTCATTATGTGAAGGTAATCTAAATCCAATTTTTTGAAAAAAGTAATACCATTATTAACTGGGTTTTGGTATTAATTTTCGTTGAATAAGAATTGGTAGTCTGGTTCATACATAATCCTAAAACACAGTGAATGGGTCCATATATCAGACAAGGCCAAAAACAAATAAGTCAGATTATAGGTTCATATAACCCCTGAAGCCAGCTCAATGAGGGATGAGAGAAGGACATAAGCAACAGACTCTTTCAGGGCTCTGCTGCCTTCCTTCCTTCTTTCCTAATATAAAAAATACAGAAGATACAGAAAAGGCTTAAAATACAATTTTCTGATAAATACTACATACTTATCATAAACCTTGCTAGAGCAGCATTAGGAAAGAAGCATTTGTGTTATTAAGTTACAGGCAAGCTAATCAGATACAATGAAAAGGGAACAGGTTTTTAATAATATTGTAAGCTGTAACTTTGGAATACAAATGCAGACATACACACAGAGGCATAGATACACAAACACAAAAAGGCAAAGAGCTGCTACAATATTCCAAAAGTGACAGGAACAGTCACTTGCATTAAGCTACCAGATCTGAGCTAAAAAATACAGACATACTTCAGATGCCGAGAAACAGTTTTTGTGTTCTGATTCTCTTTGCCATTTCATGCTTGTCAGGATTTTTGCCACTCTGATCTGGCATCTGCGCATTTATAGTCAATGAAATCAGAAGTTACGGTGCTTGACAAATGAACTTGCCAGTAACATGTTTCAATCTGGCAAAACTGAAAAACAATTTGCCCTGAAGAGAGGAGGTAGTAAGCATAGCAGACTGTTAAAAAATCCATTTGATGAGGACCCATATTGTTGGGGGGCAATATGCTGACTCTGTACAGAGAGGACTGTAAAGCACTATGAAGCGATATATAAGTCTAAGTGCTATTGCTATTGAACAGAGCAGCCTGAATGGAATAAGCAGAAAGCTTAAATATATTCTACCAAGAGAAGATGAGATTAGAGTCACTATACTTTTCTTTTCCAATGTCATACTGTATGAACCCACAAGAAAAGGGAAGAAATTCCAAAGACGGGGGAAAGAAGTGGTGATTATGATTTGACAAGGGCTCACTGAGACAGGGCAGTTGAAAGCCACAAAGCTCACCGCTAGGAGGTCTGCCAACCTCTGATGCAATTTCTTATTCTCCTGCCTCAACCGCAAAATGGACTCCTTGTTCTTCTTGATGTTCCATTGGGAATTCTCATAGAAAGCTTTACGGTCACCTTCTGTAATGAGCAGAAATGAAACCACTCTGCTGATCAAGTAGTTATTGGCTCATTGAAAAAAGCCAACAAAGCCAAATAGTTCCAAATTGACAGGTTGTTAATTTTGAATGAAGTTGTTTAATGCGTCACTAAAATGAAGGAATTATTGCTGTAAATCAGAAGTACAACTGTGATGATAGAATTTCTATCTATATGAATTTATATTTTATCTGTAGAAAATGAGATTTTGAAACAATGTTCATTTCTACACTTCAAGTGTGAAAACATGTGAGCTTTTACATAACGTTTCCATAAAAGAAAATAGAAACTTTGTATGGTATGATATTGTAAGGCCATTGGCCATGGCAGAAATATCTCCCACACACTTTCACTAATTCCATATTCCATCAAAAATAAATTAAATTGAATGTATTTTGCTAATTTTAGTTAGATTGATACTATTGGAATATTTATATGAATACAGACAATACTGATAAAGGTTGACTCAGTCTTCCATCCTTCCGAGTTCGGTAAAATGAGGACCGAGATTGTTGTGGGCAATAGGCTGTAAAGTACTGTGAAGTGATATATAAGTCTATTGCTATTTCCCTGTGATTCCGTGTGTCTAATTGGACTTGACAACAATAAAAGTATGACTGTGATATGATCTTACAATGCCTTTCTCATCTTTATGAGGATTGTTTATACAAAACCGTATTATCATCAAATTCTTGTTAAATTCAATTGGGTGTGTTTAATTTGAAGAACTGAGCAAAGAACTCTAAGTCTTGCAAAAGCCTATTCATCCAAAGAATGAATGGAACTACTTGTGACCTTCTTTATAGCAGCTACCAACTCATTAACCCTCTTCCCTCCTTAATTATCATAATCCTTTCATCCCCTTATTCAATCTATTTTCAATCATCATCCAGATTTTTTTTCTATTTTCAGCAAAAAGTCAATAAAGGATTTCCAGTCTATTATAAAAATATTTATTGTGTTGTCCCCTGACCAAACAAGTCACTTTTATCATCACTGCTAGTCCTGACATCTTCAAAATATATTTCTCCATTGTGGGTTCAGTATTTCAGTATTTCTCTATCTTTATGTATATAACTCTTCTCAACTATTGTAAAGTCACCAAGCTTCTTGTAAGGCTACTTAAACTGTTTTGATCCTGGCCAGGATAAGAACTGCAAATCTAGAAACAGCTATTTACCGTAACTGGCTTCTTCTTGTTTTCTGGTCTTTTTCTCCTCGTTTTTTGTTTCTCAGATTTTTCAAAAACACAGAACAGTAATCTTTCTGGTTTTCTTTTGAGGAATACCAATTATAATTTGTTTTTAAAAAGAATATTTTATTCAATAATATTCTTTAGTTCTCTTTGTACTGATTATAACTTCTAGTATAATAAATGTTTGACAGCAAGTTTTATCTTACTCCAGATATTGAAATTCCTAAAGGGTCTAAAGCAGCATAAAATCTGGTGTGTTTCAATAGTTACCCTTAGTTGTAACAAATGCCTAATAACTTTTTTTCCAGTTGTTTTAGTATAAAGTCTGTAGAGCGGTCTGTCAACCTCTCTTCTACACTCACAAACACAGAACTTGTTTGATTAGTGAAACAGAATTCAAAATCTCTTTCATAACCTTATTTGAACAGTACCTCATAGAAAAAGCCAGGCTAGGTTTAAGTTGCAGAAGAAGTGAGGCAGGATCTAGGCTAGTGATGGCGAACCTATGGCACGCGTGCTACAGATGGCACGCGTAGCCATATCTGAGGGCACGTGAGGCGTTGCCCTATGTCAGCTCCAGCTGATTTTCAGCCTTCTTTTCTGCCGTTTTCGCTCTCCCCAGGCTTCAGAAAAAGCCTCCTGAAGCCTGGGGACGGCGAAAAACGGCCCAACCAGAAGTTCGGAAATGAACTTCTGGTTGGCCCATTGGGCCATTTTTCGCCGTCCTCAGGGTTAGGAAATGAACTTCCATTTAGCCCGTTTGGCCATTTTTTGCTCTCCCCAGGCTTCGGGAGGCTTTCCTGAACCCTGGGGAGAGCGAAAAAAAGGCAAATGGGTCTACCGGAGGTCCGGAGGCTTCACTGAGGCCTGTCCGCATGCGCTGGGGGGGGCAGCGCAGGGGGGGTTGTGCACATGCATGGGGGGCAGCGCGGGGGTTTTGCACATGCATTATGGGTATGGGCACGCGTGCGCACGCTATCGCGTGGGTGCACCCTTTTGGCACCGGAGCCAAAAAAGTCGCCATCATTGATCTAAGCCAGTGGTTCCCAACCTTTTTGTGATCGAGTACCACTTGGAGGTCCCGTACAGTCGCCGCGTACCACCTGGTTCCAGAGAAACTAAATTCGATCAGATATCACTTTATTTCCATAATTGTACCGTTCCTTTTTTGGCCCCACGCATCCAGCAACTGGATTCTCGGGCCGCTGGGACCAGGTGGGTGGCGTGTGGCAACAGTTGCAAATCATTGCCAGATTATCTTGTGTTAGGCAGTAAACATTTTTGTGAAGTAAAAAATAACTAACTAAAAATCGTTCATGACCCCGAAAGTGTTCGCGTACCACCTGGAAGGCCCTCGCGTACCACTAGTGGTACACGTACCACAGGTTGGGAACCACTGATCTAGGCAGACCACTTGTTCTGTGTAGTGGCTCCAAGGTGAGGACTACTGTCTCTATTCATTTTTTATATTTTCCAATAAAGCTTGACGATTCTATCAAGCCTGGAAAATCCATACTTGACACTCTTCTCATATCTTCTGATACTTTTCCACTAGAATGCCACTGTTTGATGCAGTTCACATGCAAACTATCTGTTATGGTTTTCTTATGAAAACCCTACCTCCCATATGTTGTGTCTTTTTAAAGTTGTCATTCTCCACATGTTAAGCTGATATTTCTTGAACAAAGTTTTGTGCTTTTTTGGCCTTCAATGAATGGATCTCATGTATTCTTTCACACAGATTCATTCACATAAACACATGGCATAAAGTTACACATTATTACTACATCTAACAATGGACTCTATGGTACAGAGCATTATATGATAGGGACCACATTCTAGCATTAATATACTGTACTGATACAAGTTTACATACACATTGCACTCCTCACAAGAAATTCAGTTTTTTAAGATTTAGATTATAGTGTAGTTGTAATTATCCCAGGTTTGGGGAAGGAGCTTTTTTCTTCTTCTATCCAGTTAAGAGAATTCAGATCTAATTTTAATGCCAACAACAATGAATGAAATAAATCTTTTGCTAAGTATTCTGAAACTATGATCAGCACACAATATGTGTAGGCAAACAAAGTGTAATAATTAAAAATTCTCTATCTAAGGGATTAAAACAGCAAAGGAATTGGGGAAAAGTTTAAGATGATAGTTGATAGAAGGGTGGAAGGCATTAATGTATGTTTTTTCGGATGTCTTTTTTCTATCTTTGTCTTTATTCTGTATATTTTTTAATATTTTTTTTGAGTGTGTGGTCTATTTGGTCTAATTACTTACTTCACCATAGAAATTTACAAGATCAAAGAGTCACCCTCTAGGCATAATGAGACTTCTTTCTAAATGCCCATAGTTTTGTAATTTATATTTAGGGGCTGTACTTATCCTGTCCTTTTCCTCTCACCCTCTATATTTTCAGGACCCCTTACCTAGAAGCTGAATCTTGCTTTGCAGCTCCGATATCTGCTCATGAATAGGGGGTTTTATTCCTTCCAGATGTGTTACTGGCATGGCAGCAGTGATGGTGGTGAGAGGGTGAAGAGTCAGAAAATATTAAGTGGATGGGAGAGAAAACACCAGCGTGGTTCAATCCGGGCTTCCTGAGATAACAGTAGGCAGAGCCTGGCGGTAATTCTTCGGGTGCAGAGGGCTAAACAAGGGATGCACTGAGAAGGAAAATGAAGTTACCACACGCATACAGACACACTTGACAGCAAATGGTGCTTCGGCCTGAGAAGTCTTAGAGCCCTCTCCCGTTGGCCTTCCAGAAAGGCCACTGCCGTTCATCCAGCCTTTCCCCGCGCCCTTTGTCGGCGGCCGCAGCTCACTTGCCCATCAGCATCCCTACGCCTAGATGGGTCTCCATGACAACCACTTTCGACGCAAAGCGCTCATTGGTGGAAGGAGCGAGTTCTGCAGGGCACGATGGGAAAAAGGTCAAACTGCAAAAAGGTCAAATGCACCAGCCGGAAGTGAGGCCGGAAGTACCGCTCGTAATCATCACACGGGGGATAATAAAATCCAAGTTTATTATTAATTTCTGACGCAGGAGATGAAATAGAAATATTTCATTTTCCACGCGGAACAAGCAACAAATAAAGGCGAACTGCGGTTAAATCCTTGGCCAATCGTATCGCGTTGGCAGCATGGCTGGAAAGGAAAGCACTTCCGCCACTCTTATGATGGTCACGAAGGAAAGCCGAAGTCAAAACGGCGAACGGGAGAAAAGGGCCGTTTAAAGTCCCCACCCCTTTGTACGCTTTGGAGCGGATATTTCATAACTTACTTCCGGTTTCGAGGTGGTGGGGCTTGGGACCTTTTTCCACGAGAATTTCGGCGGGAGGCGGGTAAGGAGGGCGGCGGGGGTGGTGCATTCACGGGTAGGGGCGCGCCTGTCGGAGGTTGCTGTTGGGGGCAGATTTCCCGGGGAGTGGGGAAACGCGGAGCTCTACTGGGCTTGCCCCTCTGCTTGGCTCTCGGTGTCCTAGTCAGTCGCCACGTAGATAGAGAGCCCGTTGGGTTAAAAGGCAGAGCATGGCACGCACCGCATCGCGTTCACACCCTGTAAGCTTACCCAGCTTTCCTTAACCTGCTGCTGTTCTGATAACTTGTTTTGTAGCTTTCACCCTCCGTGGACAGTATGGACGGAATTCTAGTCCAGCACGTCGGGAGGGCTCTAGACTAGGAATGGCTGAGATAATTAGCCATTGTTGCCTTTAATGTAGGCTCCTCGTTTCAGTGCGAGTTAGGTTGAAGGTCTGTCTTTCTGCAAAAAAAAAATATTCAGGCTTTGTATTATTGTTCACAAAGTTTAGAAAACTTAAAGTGCATTCGACTAACATAGAACAGTACTTAATTGTTGATTCTTTGTCCTTTAGATACAAAGGGCCATATTACTACAACAGATCAATGAACACTTAATCTTAGTTCTTAATAGCAAAGCTCTGGGTGAACTCAACTTTTAACAGAATGGCTGACATGAATGAGAGGCATTCATGTTGTTTATTTTTTGCTTTATGTGCCTATCCGGATATTTCCATTTATAAAAACTATGAGGCATATCTCAGCTGATAAAAAAAAGATGTGAGATTTCAGTTTTTCAATTTTTCAAAGCTGGTTTAAATTGAAATTAAAATGCTGAGCTATAGTTTTAGACAAGTTACTGTTTCAAAATGACTCTGGGTGATGCATCCAGGAATTAAGAAGTTTTCAAGACACAGAGCAGTAGTTAAACTATTAATTAGGAAGGTGGGAAGATAATTAAAGTTTGACATAAGTATTGCATTGTAATTTACTAGCTTAATTCTCCAAAAGGAGGATTTGTATTTTAAAATGGCAACTGGTAATAGGAAGCAAGTAGAATCTTGACTCTGTTAACTCATGATCATCATAGCAGAATTTTAAACTCAGAATGTGGGAGGTGCATGTTTCTGATTTGTACGCGTTGCTGCATTTGTGTGGTAGTTTGGAAAACAATAGTCTCTTGAGAGGAATTTGGCTCTTGCCAGTTTCATGGGGTTTTTTTGCAACATTAAGGAAGTGGTTTATCATTTAAAAAAAAACAAATTCTGATTTAGCCTATAGCTTCTAGGGTATCTGGTGGTCTCATTGAAATATCAGCTGTAGAGATCTGAAATTCTAGAAAGCAATACAATGCTAAAGTTCATGTACTGTAAGTTTCAACATGTAGGAGAAATACTGCCTATATAAGAGCATATTCAAGCAAGGTATTGTACAGTAAGGTTGGGAAGGGGAATAATCAACATTTGATTAACATCTGTGGGGGCTCGAAGTTGATCCAGCCTTCCGAGGTCAGTAAAATGAGGACCCAGATTGTTGGGGGCAATATGCTGACATTCTAAACTGCCCAGAGAGTGCTATAAAGCCTGTATGTAAGTCTAAGTGCTATTGCTATTTGCAGGAAGCTTGTAGCGCCTGACTATAGTGCTATTGATTTGATTTATTTTAAATGATGAACTGAAATCTCTTTTGAGGGAAAAGAAAAATTCCCCTAGATCAGTGGTTCTCAACCTTTCTAATGCCGCGACCCCTTAATACAGTTCCTCATGTTGTGGTGACCCCCAACCATAAAATTATTTTTGTTGCTACTTCATAACTGTAATTTTGCTACTGTTATGAATCATAATGTAAATATCTAATATGCAGGATGTATTTTCATTGTTACAAATTGAACATAATTAAAGCATAGTGATTAATCACAAAAACAATATGTAATTATATATTGTAAAATATTTATTTCTAATTACAAATAAATAAAATTTTGTCTATCTCTCTCTGTCTCTCCCTCTCTCTCCCTCTCTGTGTATCTCTAGCTCTCTTTCCCCCTCTCCCCCTCTTTCTGTATCTCTGTCTCTCCCCCCCTCTGTATCTCTCTCCCCCTCTCCCTCTCTCTCTCACCCCTCTTCCAGCACACTTTATATAAACCAGCCCCTCCTTTACAACATGACTTATAACAGTTCATTTAGTGACCGTTCAAAGTTACAACAGCACTGAAAAAAGTGATTTATGACTGTTTTTCACATTTAAGTCTGTTGCAGCATCCCCACATGATCAAAATTCAGATGCTTAGCAACTAACTCATATTTATGACAGTTGCAGTATCCAGGGATCATATGATCCCCTTTTGTAACCTTCTGACAAACAAAATAAAAGGGAACACAAGATTCATTTAACAACATAACTGCAGTGATTCACTTAACAACTGTGGCAAGAAAAATCATAAAATGGGGAAAATTCACCTAACAACTGTCTCACTTAGTAACATAAATTTTGGGCTCAATTGCGGTCATAAGTCAAGGACTACCTGTATTGGTCCCATGCCAGAGCCTCCAAATTTTCTGAAGGTATATTTATCAAATGCAAAGCTATTCTAAGAATATATACCTTGTTTCACTTCCCTGGATAAGCAACTTTCAAGGCCTATGAACAGTAAAAAGAAGGCTAACAGATCTTAAAGAAAACAAAATGAAACATCGTTCCGAGCATTAATAACAGTCCTCAAATAAATTATACCGGTATTATAAAATAAAATACAAATATATTCTAACAGCCTCACTAGATCAGATGACTAGCAGGTATGACATGGGAATAACTATTTGTGAAGAAAAAACTAGTCACATATGGACATGAATGAAAAGGATAAAAGCTCAGGTTTTTAGATTTCTAAAAGTACAGAAACTATGAAATGTAATACACTCGATACATTCAGACAGCTTGGTTTTGTCAGGCACAACATTGAATAAAAATCTTCCTTGTTCTCAATTATTATTTTAATCAAATGACTTCTGCAATAATTTAGGTATGCAACAAAAAAAATCAATGCAAATGCATAATGTGAACTGTATCCCATGAAATAGCTAGTTGTACAAATACCAGAAAGCTGAAAACAATATACGTATTTCACTGGGGCAACCCGCCCCCCATTCAATTCAAAGGAACTTGAATTGGTATCTACCTGGGATTGCACATGGGCATAGTTCCATTGAATTAAACAGTATTTACAAAGCAGTTTTAATGATCACTGAGCAAGGAGGCAATTCTAGGGTACAGCCCAGTTATTTTAAGATCTGCTCTTTAATGGGACGGGATGTTTATTACCTCCGTTCCCTTCCGACTGTGCCCTTCCCCCGCGACTTTAAGGAAATCGAACTCAATTCAACCTCCCTTTGGGCATGGGATTCCCGTGCACCCAGAGACATGGGTGCACGTTCAGACCCCCCCTCGGTCCCCCCTCCTCATGGGAGCTACTCGTGAGGAGGAGGGGAGAGCTGATTTTGGCAGATCAGCTTGCAGCCCTCCACCGAGAATGAGGCCACCTGGGTGCCATGCAGCTCCCCCATCTTACACTCGTTCTGCGGTGTGTTTTCCACCAGTGAAGGCATCGAGTACACCAGTTTGCCCGAAGGTGTTGGGGAGGGGGCGGCGCCTGCCGGACACGGAACAGGACCCGGACGTGGATCTGAACTGCTTTCGGCACCTCCGGAAGCTGATGCCGCCACAGCAGCACCAGCAGCCACGCCGGGCTCCGGGTGGAAGAGGCCTGGGACGGTAGTGGGGCAGGCTGAGCGGGCAGTTCGGGGAGGCGGTGGCTGCCGGGTGCCGGGGGCGGCAGGGGGGGAGTGGCGGCTGCGTGGCGGGGATGAGCGGTGCCGGCATCACCATGGTCACATCAGAGGAGCAGGGTTAAGGTGAGGGGTGCTCCGGGCGCTGCCCCGCCGCGGTCCATGCCAACTTGAGCCCAGCACCGGCTGCTTTTGCTGCTCATGGCGGGACCCACTCATGTTCTTTCCCCCAACAGCCTTTTATTTCACCGCAGGCTCACAAGCAGGCGGCAACTCTCAGGGACTCTATGGCAATTAACGTTTTTCTACCGTTTTCAACTTCTCCCCTCCAAAGCTTCGCTTCCCGCTTGCTCAAAAGTCTCTGCTGATTGGCTGTTGTGGCAAAACTGAAATGACAGGGTGCATGCACGACCTCTTCTCCCCATTTGTTACCTAATCTATAGTATGCGTTACAGAGCAGCTCTATAAATTCCTTCTTTTGCTTGTGTTTGCCTGACTTAGGCGACCCCTGTGAAACAGTTGTTCGACCCCCAAAGGGGTCGCGACCACCAGGTTGAGAACCGCTGCCCTAGATCCTTTGTCAGCTCTTGGAAGTTGAAGAATATGTGAAGCCAGGCACCAGAGCTTATATTTGCCATGGTGATGACACCTAGTTACTTCTATTCTGGGCATAACAACTTTATCATCTTGCCATAGGAAAAACCATAAAAATGCTTAGTGTTATGATGCTGCCCATATTCTAAGTGCCTTGGTATATTTATTTATTTATTTATTTATTATTTATTAGTGACATTTATATACCGCCTCACAGTGCAAGCACTCTCTAAGCGGTTTACACCAGTAAGCAATGTATATATTTACATTGCCCCCAACAATCTGGGTCCTCATTTTACCTACCTCGGAAGGATGGAAGGCTGAGTCAACCTTGAGCCGGTGAGATTTGAACCGTTGACCTGCAGATCAGTGTCAGCTAATGTGGGCTGCAGTACTTGCCTCTAACCGCTGTGCCACCTCGGCTCATTGTGTCCAGAACATGAAACTTTGTTAGCATCCTTATGGCAGGTATAATGAGTAATCTGATAGTTGTAGAGGCCATTTGGGAGAGCAGATTATTTTAAGTGGTTCATGTATATTCTTGTTCAGTTTTGGGATAGTCCTTAATGACTAATATTTGAGACGAGATATTACCATAAGTAGGAGGGAGACACATTGCAATAGTTTTAATATGTTCGGAGTGGTGGACTAGTAGTACAGACGCTTGGCTCCCACTTGAAAGGTGGAGAGTTCATTCCTAGGTAGTGGCAGATGTTTTCTAGGGCGCAAAGAAAAAATATCTGCTGGAACTCTGCATAGGCAACAGGAAGGGCATTTACCAGTAAAAGCTCAACTCCATCCAATTACCCGGACCTTAACCTGAATTAGAGGGTTATAGGGTCATAAAAAGGGAGAAAGTGATATCAAAACAAGTACAAGTCTTGGTCAAGAACACAAGTATTTACCAATTCTGTTAGAAACTGAAAATAAATATTTGGACTTGCATTTTAGGCACTCAGGAGATCAGCTTCATAGAATTTTTTGACTGCAGAGAAAAAATATAAATCATGTGAGGATCCTACCTGAAACTTGGGTAACTTAATAGGGAGTTTTATTTAAAATAAAGTTGGATGAGAGGAAGGAATATTCTGCATCTTCCTCCTCCATATATATATATATTCATGGTAACAGGAAAGTTATTTATTTATTTAATTAATTTATAGGGCCACCCATCTCAACAAGTGGCTCTGGGTGGCAAACAGAATTAAAATAAGAAGCAGTTATAAATATTGCAAAAATTAAAATTCAAAACAACTGTGAAACATCAAATTACTAGTACAACCAAGAAATGGAAGTTTATAGAGTAACAAGTCCTTTGTTTGCATTTTCTTCCAGGAGTTGCTGGTTTTGAGCTTCCATTATGCTGCTTCTGTATCTTGGACTGCTCTTACTTTCTGGCCTGGCTTATCCTGTGGAAGTGAAGCGTCCACGAGGGGTCTCCCTAACAAGTGAGTTTTCAAGCAGATAATACAGGTAGTCCTCAATTTATGACCGCAATTGAGCTCAAAATTTATGTTGCTAAGTGAAAAGTGAGTTTTGCCCCATTTTACAACTTTTCTTGCCATATTTGTTAAGTGAATCACTGCAGTTGTTAAATTAGTAACATAGTTAAGTGAATCTGGTTTCCCCATTGGCTTTGCTTGTCAGAAGGTTGCAAAAGGTGATCACATGACCCCGGGACACTGCAACTGTCATAAATGTGAATCAGTTGTCAAGTCTCCGAATGTAAATCACAGGACCATGGGGATGCTGCAATGGTCATAAGTGTGAAAAATGGTCATACACTCACTTTTTTCAGTGACGTAACTTTGAACGGTCACTAAGTGAACTGTTGTAAGTCGAGGACTAGCTGTAGGTTAGATGGCAGGTTTGATCTCTTGCAATGTATCACTTGGACAGTTTCATTATTTCTAGCAATCGGAGGTTGGAAACACGTGTCTATGTTTTTGCATTATAAATCAAAAGATTGCATCCATGTTGTGTAAGGAAACCCCCATAATTCTCCAATGTTTGTATTCTTGGATTTAAAATGGAGGTATGAGAGAGAAAGCTGGTCATCTGAAGAGAGATTTAAAGCAAATGAGTTACTTCAAGAAAACAATTTAGTGTTTGAAGTTTGTTTAGTATGCAACTTCCTCTTGCCCTCCATGCCGATTTGTTTAGAATGCTAACAAGCTACAGAAGTGGAGTGATTACTAATTGCATCCTGCTCAGCATCTTTTTTTGTTTTTTAAATATGATATAGACATAAAATATGGAATGACTGAACTAGACATGGAATATTAAATGCTGAATACTTTTCTGAATTGACATATTTTTTCCCAGTATTTTTTCTTGCTTGAACCCAAGTGTGTGTCTGTTGTTTTTAGACCATCACTTCTATGACGAATCAAAATCATTCACTTGTCTTGATGGCTCTGCAACAATAGCCTTTGATAGAGTCAATGATGATTACTGTGATTGCAAAGATGGCTCAGATGAGCCAGGTAAGTGGGGCATATTTAAATTTGCCTTATTTGCACATATTTCCTTCCCCATCCCAGCTCTTGTAATTACTGCTCTAAGGATGTTTGCTAGTATTGCATCTCACATCAACCCAAATGTATCTCTCTTTTAACAAGGGACAGTAACTGATCTGGTAGTGCTCCCATCCCCATTAATTTTATTAGATTGCTTAAGCAGTTAAACACTAATCTCTGAAGATTTTCTTAAAATTTGGTATCCAGACATAAAACCATAATATTTATGATGTAGATGATAGTAAGTGGCTTCCCACTGCAAAATAGGACACAGATGGCCAAGATAAAAATAATTGTAATTACAAATTTTAAATTAAAGTTAAAATGAATAAAATGAAATATAATATTGTACATATCAATTAATCGAAACCAAATCCATTGCTGTTACTAGTCTTATTTTTTAAATCTCTAGAAGTTCTTAAAAATCTGCTTCAATTTATGCAAGAGTTTGTTTCTTATATATTTCACTGTCATAGCTTTTTGACACCTTATGAATAGCAAGTAAATTGTGATTGCTAGGAGAAATTAAATTAATATAAATTAACCCACACATGCAAGCTCTGTATAGTAGAGAGCTTTGTGTGGCTTAATTTATGCTTTCTTCTCTTCCCCAGCCCCTTTTTCCCCTTTTGTTTAACATACAACTGTCATTTCTTTCTGCCCAGGAACTGCTGCATGTCCCAATGGCCGCTTCCACTGCGCCAATGCGGGATACCGTCCTATGTACATCCCCTCTTCCCGCATCAATGATGGGATCTGCGGTAAGTATTGCTACTTGTTGTGAAGGAATCATTTGGCTCTGAACAGTAGAACTCAAGTGACAGATGCCAATAGTTCTCCCCTTGCCCCCTTAGATTGCTGTGATACAACTGATGAGTACAACAGCGGCACAATGTGTGAAAACACCTGCAGGTAAGATGTTACTTGTTTTAGAAGAAGCCCTTCTTTGTTCAGAGGACTGATTCAGAAGCAGACTCAGGTACTAGTAATCAAAGATACAACTTAGGGGAGAGGCGTGAATTTAGAACAGTTGTTCTTAAGCAGGTTAGTAATAGCAATAGCACTTAGATTTATATACTGCTCCATAGTACTTTTCAACGGGGTTCCCCATCCTGTGGGCCACTAGTGGGCTGTGAGGGGATTGCAACCGGGCCACAGAAATGGTCAGCAAGCACGAATATGAGCATGCACATTGTCAGTTGTGCAAGCAGTGGGCAAATGTGTGTGCCATTCGCGTGAGCAGCACACACAAATGCATGCCTCTTGTGCAAATGGAGCTGTGTGCACATGCTTGCTAGCTGCTCGTGCAGAACCATCCTCTCTTCTCTCCCCCCACCCACCGCCAGTTTATAAAGCAGGAAACATTGGGGAACTCTGCTTTATAGCACTCTCTGAACAGTTTACAATGTTAGCATATTGGCCTTAACAATCTGGGTCCTCATTTTACTGACCTCATAAAGATGGAAGGTTGAATCAACTTTGAGTCAGTCAGGATTGAACTCCTGGCAGTGAGCAGAGTCAGCCTGCAATACTGCATTCTAACCACTGCACAGCCACAGTTCACCTCCGTTCAGTAATATGGGCATATCCTGGAGCTAATGGAGCAATTTGTAATTAATTGCTTGTGAGCTGAAAATCCAGTTTGGAATTGCTGCTGAGATGTGAAACAGGTTTTTTTTGTGTGAGAGTAATAACATCATTCAAGACCAGTAAAAACTGGTCAAACTGTTTAAGATTTAGAACTTGAGACTTTGTCATGGACGCTTACATAATAATTGTCATGGGAGTTGTCTGTTCACAATGTGGCTGCTAATGGTTATGAAAGGAAATGTTAGCTACCACCAGGTGGACTGGTGAACTTATAAGGTTGTTTTTCCCTCTCAGGATACTATCTACTACTCCCAATTTTCTTTCATATTTTGCAGATAGGCACATTTTCAAGTAGAACTGGACTAAAACCAGCCACAATGCTTGCTTTTTAAGGATTTCTGTTGATCTTTTTTTTCAAAATTAATTGCAGAATGTGGTGTTTTGCAGCATACCAACTTTATAACTGCTCTTTTTAGCTTATTTACTACTATATAGTGTTCAGAATTATGTGCCATGCTTATGAATTTGAAAAGCAACAATAGCTTTCAAGTTATTAGACAGTGTCCTGCATCCATACCATTCTCTAGAGTTATGCAGAATTTTTCACTTGTGCAGATTTTTCCAGGATAGAATTCCTTTCTACCCATTGGTAGATACCATGGCTGAACATCTTGTCCTAAACCTTGGCATTCTATTCCCTTGTCCCTTTGTAGAGAAATGGGCCGAAAAGAGCGGGAGACACTGAAGCAGATGGCCGAGGTGGCCAGAGAAGGCTTTGAAATCAAGAAGGCCCTGATGGAAGAAGCAAGTAAGAGAAAGGAAGAAAAACAGGTGAGAGGCAGCCTACAGAGAAAATGCTTATTGCTAGCTGGGGTTGTAAGACTGGATATTTTAATTTTTGCCAAAGCACTTTTGGCATACTGAGAGGAGCCAAGTTATGGTTCTTCTTAGACTGGTTTTTATATTCCTCTAAGAAAAGTAAAAACTTTGTGATTGTATAAGCAAAATTTGGGAGTGTGCCCTATTCTTGAGTATCTTGAGTAGACTGGAGTCTTTCTTATACTCTGTATTGTCGTAAGTGCTGATTGTCCATATACATTTTAAACTGGATTTTGTGGAGCATATATGTTTATTATTAACATGTAATGTCATATATGTCAACATAAAATAGTTGCTCAGCAGTTGTCTACCTCTGTCGGTTTTTTTATTTTGACTTTTGTTTTAATATATACAATTCAAAGTGGTGAACATTTATAATGTGTCTTCCTCCTATTTTCCCCTGTGAGGAGAATTGGAGTGAGAAAATGACTGGCCCAGCCGGTCACTCTCTCTCAATCCAACTCACATATATGCATACATACAACCATATTTGTATTGCCATACAAATCTGCCATATCTTGCAAGATGGGTAACTGGGATTCAAGCAGGAATTGGTTACAGATTTGTGTTGCTTTCCTATGAAGCTATTTGGATTTGGACAAAATTCACATAGTCCTTTTCTTTCCTCTCTTTGTAGAAAAAACTAACAGAATTACAAGAGGGTAAGAATTCTGTGGAGGAACAAGTGGAGACACTACGGTTAGCAAAGGAAGCTGCTGAGAAACCCGAAAAAGAGGCCAAAGATATTCACCAGAAAGCCTGGGAAGGTCAGTCTGGGTTACTCTATTGAAGGCTTTAATGACACTGAATATTAGCATCTTTCCTCTTAAAAGAATGAGGGGGATTTTGGTCTATGTTAGAACTACAGTGGATGGCAAGTTAGGAATGAAAACAATGACATTTTTTTCTCATCTTAAGTGAGAATTTAAGCGGATGCCTGAGAAAATTTGTGAGATTTGGGGAAACAATGGCAAAAGTATGAACCTGGTTCAGAAAGCTACATTTCTTGTTAGGGATATGCAAAGCTGAATGTTCTGGTGCATTGGCATGGTCCAGAGGAGAAATTAAATGTTTAAAAATTATCTAAAATGTCCAGTTTCTAGAACACTTGGTTTTGTTACATCCCTGTTACTGATTTTTTTGCTTTTTCCTCCCCAACAGAACAAACAAGCGTTTTTAAACAAAGTTTTTCATGTTCTGCTGTTGTAGTTGATTTTCTTACAGGCTGGGTCTCCCCAAATTTGGGTTTCTTGGAACCAGACTTAAGATGCTTGATGTAACTTTTAAGACTGATTTTGACTACTTTGTTCACTGTTGAGCCTTCCCTCCAAATGCTTAGATTAGACTAAGGGTGTCAGAGAGAGAGATTCTTTTCTTCTTTTCTTACTATGGGAGAGTCAGATACAACTTCTTGTCTACGTATATGTTCTGGAAGATTTAGCTTACATGCTATAAGATTTGGCCATGGACACTGGCTTAACCCACATTAACAAGGGAAGGTTAGTATAGAATGTTTCTAAATATCATTTGTATAATGATATTGATAGTATAGGAAAATTGTCATCTTTATGATCTGATACAGTATCATGTATATCTTATTCTGACCATACTAGAAATAGAGTGCTGGATTGAACTCATCTTGGCCTGTGCCAGAAGGGCTGCTTTTACATTTTAGTCTTGATTACAAACCAGCACAATACCAGCTTAAGGAAATAGCACAGAATTCTTAACAAGGAAAATGTTAGCTGGAGTTGAGGGGAAGCAGAATTTAATTTAATTTTTTAGGGATCCATTAAGCTACTTAAAAAATGTGAAGTTTAACCAGTGCTTAAGAAACGCAGCAGTGGTTAGAGCTATGCAGAATATTTTCCTTAAGTGTCATAACAGTTCAGTTTTTAAAATATTTTAGAAATATTTAATACACAAGTTTTTCAGGTTTTGAGTGGCAAAATCAGGCAAATAATTACCGTATTTTTCATCAGAGTATAAGATGCTCCGGACTATAAGATGCACCTACCGTATGTGCCGGCGTATAAGACGACTTTTTACCCCTTGAAAATCTCCTCAAAAGTCAGGGGTCGTCTTATACGCCGGGTACTAAAACTTCCGAGCTGGGGGGAGCTCAAAAACGGCCGCGACAGCATCCCTGCTGTTCTCTGGCCAAGCGGCCGAAGGAGCCCTGCAGCCCCGACGCCGCCCTGCATCTCGGTCTCTTTGGGCTTGTCCGGCAGCTGCTGGGAAGGCTGCGACGCATGGGAGGGAAGGAGCTGCTACTGCCGCTCCGGCGTGTCTCCCCGGTCACTGTGGCTGCACCGGGGAGCCCGAGTCCTTGTCAACAATGGAGACACTGCGCGCGCGGAAGGCACCACAGAGCAGAGGTGCCTGGCAAGCGAGGCGAGTGGCGGCATCGGTGGCAGGCTCCTGCCCGCGTCTCCCGCCCACCCGCCTCTCATTCTTTTAAATGCTAAGGCAAGAGGCGGGCAGGCGGGCGGGATACGCGGGCAGGAGCCTGCCGCTGATGCCACCACTCGCCTCGCTCGCCAGGCGCCTCTGCTCCGTGGTGCCTTCCGCGCGTGCAGCGTCTCCATTGTTGACAAGGACTCGGGCTCCCCGGTGCAGCCACAGTGACCGGGGAGACACGCCGGAGTGGCAATAGCAGCTCCTTCCCTCCCATACGTTGCAGCCTTCCCAGCAGGCTGCCGGACAAGCCGGAAGAGACCGAGATGCAGGGCGGCGGCGGTGCTCCAGGGCTCCTTCGGCTGCTTGGCTGGAGAACAGCAGGGATGCCACCACGGTCGGTGACTCAGTCAGGTGGTTGCAGCCCCACGGGAGACGGCAACAGAGGTTCCTTCTTCCTCCTGCAGGGAGAAAGACAGAAGGAAGGAAGGAAGGAAGGAGGGAGGGAGGGAGGGAGGGAGGGAGGGAGGAAGAAGAAAGAAGACAAACAGACAGACAGACAGAAAGAAAGAAAGAAAGAAAGAAAGAAAGAAAGAAAGAAAGAAAGAAAAAAGCAAGAAAGAAAAAAAGAAAGAAGTTAGGAAGGAAGGAAGACAGACAAAAAAAGAAAGAGAAAGAAAGAAAGAAGTTAGGAAGGAAGGCAGAAAGAAAGGAAACGAAAGATGTTAGGAAGGAAGGAAGACAGAAAGAAAGAAAAAGAAAGATGTTAGGAAGGAAGATGGAAGGAAGAAAGAAGGAAGGAAGGAAGGAAAGAAGAAGAAAGAAGAAGACAGACAGAAGTTAGGAAGGAAGGAAGACAGACAGAAAAAAAGAAAAAGACAGACAGAAAGAAAGACAGAAAGAAAGAAAGAAAGAAAGATGTTAGGAAGGAAGAAAGACAGAAAGAAAAAGAAAGATGATAGGAGGGGTAGTCTTATATGGCGAGTATATCCCAAACTCTATATTTTAATTGGAAAAGTTGGGGGTCGTCTTATACGCCCAGTCGTCTTATACGCCGGCACATACGGTACCTTTTTTGGGGAGGAAAACAAGAAAAAAAATCTGCCTCTGCCTCCCAGCAATTTGCCTCCTTGCAGCAAACAGCCTGTTTCACTTTCACTTTCAGCACAGCCTGATTAGCACAAGAAAAAAAATCTGCCTCTCCAGGCAATAGGCAATGGCAATTCCTGCAGCCTGAAACAGCTGATGGTCAGGAGGCCATCCAAATCAGCTGCTTGTGTTAATCAGGCTGTGCTGAAACTGAAACTGAAACAGGCTGTTTGCTGCAAGGAGGCAAATTGCTGGGAGGCAGAGGCCAAAGGGTGAGGGCCGGCGGGTGGGTGGGACTACATTCGTTGTATAACACGCACCCAAATTTTCACCCTCTTTTAGGGGGGGGGAAGTGCATCTTATACTCCAAAAAATACGGTAAGTACAGCTAAATTTGCTTGAGTAGGGATAGACAGAAATAATTTAGACTCAATATTAACCATCGGTTACATTTTAATTTCTTTTTTAGACTTAGGTCTGTACTTTCTATGTCAGCTATTTTCTTCTCAGATTTGACAGGGCTCTGGGAGAGAAGTTTATAATCCTCAAATGTCTTTATATTACAATGTCATGACTTAAGCACAGGCATAAGTGAAAAACAAATGCTGGGCATACCTCTGACTCTTGTGATTTTGCATAGTGCACAGGTGATATGCCTGATCTTGGATACCTCTTAATATTCAGAATAATAGCAAAAGTGAAGTGTATATCTCCAGCTGTTTATGGAAGTATAGATAGTTCTCGACTTACAACTGTAATTGAACCTGCAATTTTGGTCATAAGTCATGACAGTCATAAAGCAGATGACCATGCATGATTTTACAACCTTTTTTGTGGTGGTCATTAAGTGAACGTAGCAGTTGTAAAGTAAACCTATTGTTTGACAGGGGTTTTTTGTTTTGTTTTTTTGCTAGAAACCAGAAGTAAATGGCAAAAATATTGTAAACTGTGGGATGCTGCCAAGGGCTCTAAATGCGGGCTGGTTGCCAAGCACCCAAAATGTCATGTGATCCTGGGATGGGAGCAGATCTCAGAATTTGGAATCTGATCATAAGTCACCTTTTGGAGTCTGTTGTAAGCTTTGAACTGTTGCTAAGTGGCCAATTGTCAGTTGTACCTTTTTTAGGGAAGGATTATAAATGTAAGCGGATGCTTATATATTGATAGCTTAATAGTGGTGTTTTAGAAATTGGTAAGTTGTAATGAGCTTTTGGGTATGGTCTAGTTTTCTGTTATCCTATGTTTCACCAGCAGCTGTGGCTGTCATCTAGAATAGTATAGAATAGAATTCTTTATTGGCCAAGTGTGATTGGACACACAAGGAATTTGTCTTTGGTGCATATGCTCTCAGTGTACATAAAAAGACAAGATACATTCGTCAAGAATCATAAGGTGCAACACTTAATGATAGTCATAGGGTGCAAATAAGCAATCAGATCATACTAGGAAACAATCAATATAAATATAAATCGTAAGGATACAAGCAACAAAGTTACAGTCATGCAGTCGTAAGTGGGAGGAAATGGGGGATAGGAACGATGAGAAGACTAATAGTAATAGTAATGCAGCCTTAGTGAATAGTTTGACAGTGTTGTGGGAATTATTTGTTTAACAGAGTGATGGCGTTCGGGGGAAAACTTCTTGTGTCTAGTTGTTCTGGTGTGCAGTGCTCTATAGCGTCGTTTTGAGGGTAGGAGTTGAAACAATTTATGTTCAGGATGTGAGGGGTCTGTAAATACTTTCACAGCCCTCTTTTTGACTCGTGCAGTATACAGATCCTCAATGGAAGGCAGGTTGGTAGTAACTGTTTTTTCTGCAGTTCTAATTATCCTCTGAAGTCTGTGTCTGTCTTGTTGGGTTGCAAACCAAACCAGACAGATATAGAGGTGCAGATGACAGACTCAATAATTCCTCTGTAGAACTGTATCAGCAGCTTCTTGGCAGTTTGAGCTTCCTGAGTAGGCACAGAAAGAACATTCTTTGTTGTGCTTTTTTGATGACGTTTTTGATGTTAGGTGTCCATTTTAGGTCTTGAGATATGATAGAACCTAGAAATTTGAAGGTCTCTACTGTTGATACTGTGTTGTCTAGTATTGTAAGAGGTGGTAGAATGGGAAGGTTTCTCCTAAAGTCTACCACTATTTCTACGGTTTTGAGTGTTCCAGATTGTTCCGGTCGCACCACAAGCTAGTTGTTCAACCTCCCGTCTGTATGCAGATTCATCATTGTCTCGAATGAGACCAATCACTGTTGTATCATCTGCAAACTTCAGTAGTTTAACAGATGGATTGTTAGAGATGCAGTCATTGGTATATAGAGAGAAGAGAAGTGGAGAGAGCACACATCCTTGGGGGGCTCCTGTGCTAATTGTACAGGTATCTGATGTGATTCTGCTTAGCTTCACCTGCTGCTTTCTGTCTGTTAGGAAGCTTGTGATCCACTTACAAGTGTGTTCAGGTACCGCTAGCTGGTTTATCTTAGTTAGAAGAATGTCTGAAATGATGGTATGGAATGCTGAACTAAAGTCTACAAAGAGGACCCTTGCGTAGGTCTTTGGAGATTCAAGATGTTGTAGGATGTAGTACAGAGCCATATTTACAGCATCATCTGTTGATCTGTTTGCTCGGTATGCAAATTGCAGGGGGTCTAACAGTGGATCCATAATGGTTTTCAAGTGAGACAGCACTAGCCTTTCAAAGGTTTTCATAACTACAGATGTTAGAGCAACTGGGCTGTAGTCATTCAGTTCCTTGATGGTGGGCTTCTTCGGCACTGGGATGATAGTGGAGCGTTTGAAGCAAGAAGGAACATAGCACATCTCTAGTGATTTATTGAAGATTCAGGTGAAGATTCAGGCCAATTGGTCAGCACAGACATTTAAGCAAGGAGGAGTTATCTTGTCTGGGCCTGGAGCTTTTCCTGGCTTTTGTCTGTGAAATAGGTCTTGCACTTCCTTTTCTGTGATCACCAGAGGTTGTGAACCCCATGGGATGGGGTCAGTTGTAGGAGGTTTGGCTGTTGTTGGTGTGTCTGAGAAGCAGAGTGAGTGCTTTGTGGTGAACCTCACTCTAAGATATGTTCTTTAACATAAATTATGTATCTGCTTTGCAATAGAAAAGAAAGCAGCTGAAAAAGCAGCACAGGATCAAGCCAAAGCAGAAGAGGCTTTTCATAAATTGGATGATAACACAGATGGAATGTGAGTCTAATAACTTTTTTCAGTGATATAATTTTTGGGTATCTGGATTAAGGGATAAAAAGAGCAGTTATTCTACTCCTCCCTTCCCCTAGTGTCCAATTCTACCATTCCTTTGGGGAGCATCCATTGCCACCTTCACAAGGAATGCTTTCTCGTTAAATAAACCAGTAATATGAACCAATCCTTGCAATAATTCTAATTTTTAAATAATAACCGAGCACTTCCTAATCCTTCTACTTCCAAGCAAAAAGGTTCTGTAGATTGTCTAATCTAGTCTCAATTGCTCTCTTTCTCTCTTTTTGAGGCAAGATACTCAGTTGCCAAAAAAGCCTTATGGTGTAGATCAGCGGTCCCCATCCTTTCTGGCTTGGTGGACCAGCGGGTGGTGGTGGTGGTGGTTCCGTGTGAGTAGCAGGCACACACGCAAGCATGTGCAACTCCATTCACACAAGTGGAACTCCATGTGAGCTTACCCACTGCTTGTGCAGCTCAGTTCTGAATAGGCTATGGTCCGATAGTAGGCCATGGATGGGAGTTGGGGACCCCTGCTGTAAATCTTCAAGACCAATTATTGCTGAAAATATCTATTTTTGATTAAAATAAAAACCAAAAAACTAGTTTCATTATGGCAGTTCCTGTTTCAAATTTTTGGCCAGCTGGCTGTCACTCTAACTGGCTTATTTCCCTCCTGCTTCTCCAGGATATCTGTTGTAGAACTTCAGACACACCCTGAGCTAGATGTTGATGGGGATGCGATCTTATCAGAAACTGAAGCCCAGGTAAGAAAGGAAATACTTAACTATCAAGGAAGGCTCTTCGGACTCAAGCAGGAGTTTTCATCTGTCAAGAATTTTCTATTCCTTGCAGGGGTGGGTTCCTCCCGGTTCGGACCAGTTCTCCCAAACCAGTAGCAACCCGCTGGTGATGTCACGATGACGTCATGGATCCGGTTCAGTTGGTGCCGGTCCGTGGGCGCCGCCATCTTTTTTTGAATTTTTTTTCTTTCTGAGCATGCGCAGAAGCCGAGTTCCGGCACTGTGCATGCGGTTGCCATCTGTTTTTAGGCTTTGTTTTTTTGCCACGCGTGCAGGAGGAAGCGAACTGGTAGCGAGGTAAGTTAGAACCCACCCCTGCTTTCAGGTTCCCCACCGCGCCCCTTTTGGCTCCCAGCTTGCTAGGCCCAAAACGGGGCACAGGGGGGTGCGGCGCAGGGTCCCAGTGCCGAAGCTCCCTTTGGGGAGAAGCAAAGGAGACCCTCTAGAGCAGTGATGGCAAACCTTTTTTCCCTCAGGTGCCGAAAGCGCGTGTGCGCGTGCTATCGCACACGCGCGAGTGCCCACACCCATAATTCAATGTCTAGGGAGGGTGAAAATGACTTCCCCCCCCGGAGGCCTTCTGGAGGCCGGAAATGGCCCGTTTCCTGACTTCCGGTGGGCCCAGTAGGCCCGTTTTTCACCCTCCCCAGGTCCAGAGGCTTCCCTAGAGACTGGGGAGAGCGAAAATGCCCTCCCCCTCCCCCCAGAGGCCCTACGGAAGCCGAAAACGCCCTCCCAGAGCCTCCATGTGAGCTAAAAATCAGCTGGCCGGCGCGCACATGCGCACTGGAGCTAAGCTAGGGCAGCGGCTCGTGTGCCAGCAGATATGGCTCCACATGCCACCTGTGGCACACATGCCATAGGTTCGCCATCACTGCTGTAGAGCAGAGGGTTGGCACCGCCTCTGTCTCTTCCTTCTCTCTGCTAATACAAGTCGGAGAGGAAAAGGCAGTTTTCCTCTCAGAGCACAGCAAGCCAGCGATCTGCTGGCTGCTTCTAAGCTGCAGTTTACTTCAATTGCATGTAAATTGCAAATTACAGGCAGCTGGAAGATTGCTGCCTTACTCGTTTTGCCAGCTGCTTCTAAGCTGCAGTTTACTCGTGAGCACGTTTACGCGTGAGCATGGTTCTCACGAGTAAACTGCAAATTACAGGCAGCCGGCAGATTGCTCTGAGAGGAAAACTGCTAGACGTTACCTAGTCTGGTAATGAAACATCTGTAAGCAAACATGCAAACTCACAGAGCACCAAAGTACCTACAGTTCAACCTTGAACTACATATATTCTCTTCCATCAGTAAGAAACAGCTTGATCTTTCATTCCTAGATTTTTCTGGAGGTGCTTAGAAGCTCTGAAACAGAAGTCTTCAAACTTGGCAACTTTAAGACTTGTGGACTTCAACTCTCAGAATTCCTCAGTCAGCTATGCTGGCTGGAGAATTCTGGAAATTGAAGTCCACAAGTCTTAAAGTTGCCGAGTTTGGGGACCCCTGCAAATCGGTAACAAGGAAGAGCTGATTATTCATTTCAAATCATCTGGGAGTGGAAGAAGGATGACACTATGTCTGTGTATTCAGAATTTGAAGATAGATAATAGATAACTAATTGATTGGGGGAAGGGAATTGAGGAACTATTGTCTATTTTTCTGTTCTCTTCATTCAAAATCAGCAACACAATTATTCAAGTTCTAAGCATGAATTGAAAAAGGTTAATTTTATTCAATAAATGAGAAAAAGGACAGGCAATGATATTTATGGATATATTGCTCTTTCTTTTTCAGTAAGTTGCCAGTAATATTGCATTAGTGATGAATACATGCAACTATTTCCTTATTGTTCAGGAAAAATCCATTAATTACTTTTAGCAGAAAATAAAGCCTAAACTTGTAGTTCCATAATGATAATAAATTATGTTTTTAGCATTCCTTTCCTACAAATCTTCAGACTTAATAAGGATCTAAAGATCTCAAGAATCTTCCTTAGAACTACCAGATGTTTTTCTAGAAAACCAATTTCCACTATTCAAATTATTATTTAAAACATACTTGTCATTATTTCTAATGATGGGATTAATACAATTTCTGACTTCGCATTAGTGCTTTAAAGAAACTAGCACAAAATATTTCATCTTTAGGTGTGCTGGCAATATAACAGGACATCACTTATTTATTAAAATAATTTATATTCCACTTTTCCACAATCAGAATGACTTGCAATAAAATATGAAACTCCCACTTAGAAAAGGGTAGAACATACAAGTTCAATTTGGCAGTTCAAATCTCACCAGGCTCAAGGTTGACATAGTCTTCCATCCTTCCGAGGTGGGTGAAATGAGGACCCAAATTGTTGGGGTCAATATGCTGACTCTGTTAGAGAGGGCTGTAAAGCACTGTAAAGCGGTATATAAGTCTAAGTGCTATTGCTATGCAATATCTTCTGCTGAGCCATTGGGTTACTTTCCATAAGACTAAATGAGAAAAAGGGTGTCCCTTTCAATGAATGTCAGTGAAATTTACATAGGGATATATAGCACCATACTTTGTCAACTCTATCCATTATTACAATTTGAAATTGACAATTTTTCATCTGCAGAAATTTAATTCTATCAGTGTTATCACTTCATCTCCTATTTAAAAAAATAGGATTAATTTGAAGCTCATAAATGCTTACATTTTCCTGGTAAGGATAAATTTGTCAAAATGAAGATACTGACCAGGTTATTGTATTTTTTAAAAAGTGTTTTAAAATCTGAAGCCATCCATTTGTGGTGGGTGAAGTCTAGGGCTCATATAGGGTATTAAGAAAGAGAAAGAGAGAGAGACAAGAAAGAAAGAGAAAGAGACAAAGAGAGAACGGAAGAGGAAGGAAGGGAGAGAGAGAGAGAGAGACAAGAAAAAGAGAAAAAAAAAGGAAGGAAGGGAGAGAGAGAGAGAATGACAAGAAAGAAAAAGAGAAAGAAAAAAAGAGGAAGGGAGAAAGAGAGAGACAAGAAAGAAAGAACATAGGATTAAATAGTACTGTATATTTTGGATGTTCAGTAGTAGTAAATAGACATGGAAATTGTATCTCTTTGAGGCAAGGAGAGGCCAGGTACCCTAACTCTTGATGTGAGTGATGTCAAGTTGGCCACGCCCACCCAGTCACATGGCCACCCAGCCACATGACCACCCAGCAACCCCCACCCAGTCACATGACCGCAAAGCCACTCCCACCCAATCACATGACTGCCAAACCACTCCCACCCAGTCACAAGACCACAAAGGCACGCCCACCATCACATGACCATCAAGCCACGCCCACAGAGTGGTAGTAAAAAATTGGAACCCACCCCTGATTCCTTGTGATTCTTTTGTCACTCTCATGTAAGATCAGAGTGGATATTACTTTAAATTTGGAGGGAAGCTAAAGTTGTGGGTATAAATCAGGTCAGATGCTCTTGGCTTAGCAGACGTTTCTGTGAAGTCATTTTCTTTAACCTGTTCCTCTTTCAGCAATTGCCACCGTGCCTTGTCCTATTTGTTCTTAGTAGTTCTCTTTATGGGTGCCTGGTTGCCTGGCAAGAGGTACTGGATCTTCAGTGTTTATTGCATTGATGACCAGTCTGTTCATCTTCCAAGGTCAAGAGCAAAAACATGCCATTTATCTGAGAGCCAAGGCTAACATCCATGTGGTGATGTAATTTGCAGAACATTTCCTATGCCAAAATTACAATTACATTTTGTTTGTGCTTGGCAATATTACTTCCTAGGGCTGTAAAAATGTTGTTTCTATAATATAAATTCATTGGTCTGTGATATAATTCTTCTCCAGTGATGCCTACAGAGACTCTTCCCAAAGTATCTTTTAGTCATGTGACAATGGAAATTCATATGGAGGCTGAGAGTTAATTTACTTTTAATTCTTCAACCTAAAATACTATTGACCCATAGGATCAGTATAAGGTCTAGGGCAGAAGAACATTCCCCTATTGTTAACTATAATTAAGGATGTATATTGCCCAGAGTCACTGTGTGTGAGTTGGACAGCTATATAAATTAATTGATAAATAAATAAATAAATAAATAAATAAATAAATAAACAAATAAACAAATAAATAAATAAATAAATAAATAAATAAATAAATAAATAAATAAATAAATAAATAAATAATAAGAGTTGTCCTAGAATAATACTTTACCTCTTCCTCCCTGCACTAACTTGCTCTTCCAGCAGTTAGTTGGAATTAAAGGGGATTGAAAGCTGCTCACAACTAAAAAAAACCCTGGGAAATACTGTTTTGCACTGGACACAAACCATTTATGTGAGCAAATTCTGAAGTTATAACTGTATGTGTTGAATCACTTACTGAAAGGCAATTTTTAAACCACTTTCTCTCTCTTTGGAGACTAGGGAGAGAAAAAGCCATATTAAACACATTTTTAATTTTAAAGAGTTGTGCAGAATTTTAAATATTAATATTCAAAGTTCAACTCCTAAGCTATCTGCAAGCCACCCAGAGTCACAAAAATGGGATGGGAGAAAGAAAGATAGGGTTAGGGTTAGGAGGGAAGGGAAGGGAAGGGAAGGGAAGGGAAGGGAAGGGAAGGGAAGGGAGGAAGGTAGTAGACTGTTAGGATTACTGTAGTCGTGTTCCTTATTGTAATTGGTCGTATTTAAGAGAAATGCTATCTTGTTCTTTCAAATTTCATCCACATACTGAGAAGGGGCAAGTGCATTTGCTAAGTTGTATTATTTCATCCACATACTGAGAAGTGGCAAATGCATTTGCTAAGTTGTATTAGTACTTTCATGAGCACTATACAATGGCTTACTTCTGCTCTTATTCTTCCAGACCTTGCTGGGTAACTCCTTGCAGGTGGACAGAGGCCATTTCCAGGACACTGTGTGGCCAGCAATCAAGGAGAAGTTCAAAACAGAGGTCAGTGTCTCAAATCCTTGAGAATAAGTACTTCTGGAAGAATGGTTTGGAATATATATTTAGAGCAGCTGCTCCTTCATAACAGGATTCATGCTGGGTGGGCAGACCCATTCTCAGGGGATGGCATCTTTTATTGATTGATTGTACATTTAAATGTTGGCAGGCATTAATATTAAGCTTTCTCCTTAGGAAGTGGGCCTGTTCCACACAGTATGAAACTTAGTACATAAATATATTTATATCCTGTCTTCCTAGTGCTCATGCAGCACTCAGGGTAGTAAACGGCAATTAAAATTGATGAAAAAGACTGAAAATGTTAATTACAAAGAAAAGTGATAAAATTAGGAGCAGACAAATAGCAAAGCAAAAAAGAAGAAGATGAAATTTACTTTCCACATTTAACAAATGCATTGCTAAATGAAGAATCCATCAATTGTTGAATGAAGTGAATGCCAGTTTAACTTTTTGTGACCCATATCCAGAGCTCTATCAAGTTTATTTCACTCTCAATTGCACATGCAACATATGCAGTCAGGTTATGAAGAAGAGTCTTTGATGTGGCCAAGATAGTATGGGGAGGCAATATTGAAGACTGAAGACCTTTCTATTCTATGAAGCCTTAGAGCAGGGGTGTCAAACTGGCAGCCCATGGGCCAGATGCATCACACGCAGGCCACACCCATCCCAGCTCCACAAAAGGGGGAAATGTCACAAAACATCACGTGATGGCAACGTGACGGCACGAGTTTGACAACCATGCCTTAGAGGAAAGATAGACTCTTCTTTTTTCTTTTTTTATAATTTTTTTATAATTTTTTAGTATAATAATTCCATACATATTTTGTGGACAGTGTATTGACTGGGTCAAGTCTTTTTTAAACAACACTGACAATAATACAAATAAGTATGTATAATCCTATTCTTCCAACCAACAATACTATTCTCTCTTCATAATCCTTTCTCATTTTTCCCATTAATTCATTTAAACATAGATAACATTTCTTTACGCCATGTATTTGTTATCCTCTATTAAATTACGATTATTTAATATTTTAAGAATTGCTCATTATTCTACCATAACTTCAATATTCCAAATGTGTAGTATTACTAATAACGCCAGATATTAACAATATTTAATCAATCCCGGCAGTGTATCTCAAAATCTCCACAATTTCTAATCCTTAATATTTTAAATTCACAATATACTTTAACACACTATTAATATTAATAATACAATTAAATTACCTAATCCTAAATTTCCATCTACTAATCTTAATTTATTTTAGTTGTGGTAAGTTATATTATCTATTAATATATATATACTACTATTTTCCCTATATGTATTTTCCCATTTTATTAATATATTTTCTCATTATCCATCATCTCTTAATCTTTTTAAAATTCCATCATTTATTGACTTTTTAATCAGCCTTTTGTCTCTCTCTCTTGGAATCTTGTATCTCTTTTTGATGTTTTTGTGCCTGCTGAACTTTCCCTTCTTGGTACCCTTTGTCTCTTTCTGCTGGATTATTTGAACACCCATCAACAAGACTTCCTTTTTTTTTAAAAGGTTTTTCTCTTTTCTCTCTGTTCTATTATAAGCTTTTGAGGGGTTATCTGATTGATTCCTACTTATTAATCCTTTCTCTTCTTTATTTTTAACTTCTTGCGTCTCATTTTGATTTTTCCCTTCCACTGCTTTTTCTAATTTCTCATCTATTTTTTGAGTATCGTGTTCCTCTTTTCCCCCCAATTGTTGATGACTTCTACATTCATTTCTGTGTCTTTAAACAATCCACTTGTCTCCTTATTGTTCTTTATAGTTTTACACACACTTTTTAGCATAAAAATATTTCTTCATATATTTCTATTGTCCCCTGTAAATCCATTTTATAACAATTTGATAAAAATTACAAGAAGTATATTTCTATAGTTCCAAAATCTCAATATTTAAAAACTCCTGCTTAATAAAATTTCATCAATCCCCTAATTATACTTCCAAAACCCCTAAATTTATGATCTCTAAAATTCTTAATA
The DNA here is from genome assembly GCA_023053685.1 of Diadophis punctatus similis. NCBI lineage: Eukaryota > Metazoa > Chordata > Lepidosauria > Squamata > Dipsadidae > Diadophis > Diadophis punctatus. The sequence continues at coordinate 107,314,323 of JALIGW010000002.1, forward strand.
ATTTACAGCCTTATAGTTTTCCAATTATATATCTTTCCAATTGTCCAAATTTTAAAGTCTTATTTAACTTTTCTTCTTTTCTCTTTTCTTCTGACACCTTTCTTCTTTTGTCTCATAGAATGTTCTGTTGAATAACATTAATAGTCCAAATCCGAGTTAATCCACTAGATTCCTCCAATCTTTCAGAGCCATAATCCAATAGCCAATTTTAATAATGTTTAGTTATTTGCAATTTAGTTCCTTTTAAAAATCTTCAGAAGGGGAAAAAACTCATTAAATATTCTCAAATTATCCAAGTCGTCTTCTAACATAGAGTCAAGGTCAGGCCGTCCTCCAGATGTTGTTTCTTCTATTCTGTGTATTAGACTTTGTGTGTATTGGATTGACTTTTACTGAGTATGCTGCGGCTATAGTACTGTAGTACTTCTCTTCTTCCAGTAGATGGCTCTCTTATTCCCAAATCCAACGTTAAACAGTCTGTCAAAAACAGCTGATTATCCAATAAATCCAGGGGGTTTAAAAATACAAATAAACAAGACAGTTTCTCCCGAAAATCACCTTTCAAATTGTTTAAGCTTCTTTCAAGCTTTCTGTGTTTTAAAGCTTCCCTTGGGCTTCTTTCGCCTCGTGATTTTCAGTTTTTTTCCTCCCTCTGTGTATTTAATCACTGCTTTCTTAGGCTTGGGAGTTATCTTTTAAAATTCCTGTACTTAAATCAGGTCTTTAGAGTAAAAGTTGGTAATTATCTCACCAAGTTTCAATGCTCTGCCCACGAACCGCTCCAGCATAAATCTTATGGTCCCAGTTGTTCCAGCTTTGTGACTGCCAGAAAATGGCTGTCGTCCCTGCTGTCATTCGGGAGAGCTTGCTTCAGACCTAATGAGGAAATTGCGAGTTCCTCGTGGTCAGCGAAGCGCCTCTACTTTCTTCACCGCCCCTACAAGGCGGCTATGACCCTGTAGGGTCTCCCAACAGCGGTTACTGGCTGGATTTAGCAGGGCTTGGCAGAGCTCACTATTTTCCAGCCGTTCTTGCCGCAACATCAACCGGAAGTCAGACTCTTCTTATTTAGGATTCCTAAATAACATCTGTAGTACTCATTTTTCCTTGCTTCTCAAGTTGTTGAAGAGCCAAATTGAGTTGGTAATCAAGTGCATGAACAAGAGTAGTTTTAGGCTGAACTCAGTTTTCCCTTTACAGAACTTGGCTGAAGTACAGCGTCTACAAAATACTCCAGTGGAAGAGGAGTCTGATACTCAGTCTGATGCCCAGGTGGACCAGTTACCACCTGAAGAAGACTATGATGAAGACGAGGAAGATGAGGAGGAAGCTGATGATGATAGTTTGGATGAAGAGATGAAGGTACAACATTAAACTGCTGTATGACATCTATCAATGAAATTTACAAGGAAGTTTCTTATTGTATTCCTAACCTAGATTGTGTTTACGAAGTTGTGCTCTCCAGGAAAATGTGTGCAGATTTGCTTATTTTATTTGTTCAGTTCTTTGTGGTTTGTATGATTTTAGAAAAACTGATCAGTAAATTATGTATTGAGGATAGGGAAAAGAGATGTTTTACTAAACTTTGACCAAATCTTATGAAAGATCAATAGTGAGGAAACTTTACTGATCACAGACTTTTGCGACATTACTTGCATATATTCAAGCTTCCAAAATAGCTTAATATCCCAAATTACATAAAGAATTCTGCAAGTGTAGACTTCTAGATGATAAATAAACCTATTTCATATTTAGATAGATAAAATCAGACAGGGACAGGTTTGCTTTCTTCTTAAGGGCAGTGGGAAAGGAGCTTTTCTGGCTATATAGAAGAAACATAGATTGTGATTAGTGTGAGTTTGAATAATGTAATATATTTGATTTAGTGCAAATTATAAATTGATGCCAGGTTGCATTTAAAGCAAGCCAAAATCCATAGCACCAGGCTATTACATGCATAGCTGGGGTTTTAGGTGCTAATCATCCTGTGTATGAAATGTGGAAAAGAAAGGTTCTGTTCAAAGAAAACTTAAAAATGAAGAGGCTCATTTTGAAGAACCATAGCAGAATACACTATGAATATGGGTTTATCCTCTTTTACTGTTACACATTATTTCATTAATAGCAATAGCACTTAGACTTATATACCGCTTCATAGTGCTTTACAGCCCTCTCTAAGCGGTTTACAGAGTTCAGCATATTGCCCCCAACAATCTGGGTCCTCATTTTACCTCAGACCTCAGAAGGATGGAAGGCTGAGTCAACCTTGAGCCGGTGAGATTTGAACTGCTGAACTAGTAGGTTGCAGTGCTGCTTTTAACCACTGCACCACCTCGGCTCCTCAATAAGTGCAATAAGTGCATAAAATTTATATTTTAAAATTTTAATTGCCTATTTCTGTCAAATAGGAACCAATTCTGTTTTCCATAGAAGTATCACTTTGAGTAGTGCAAATTTGAATAATGCGACCATTCATGGGATTTATCGATCACACTAATCGAGACCTGCCTCTACCTAATACTGAGCTTCAATAAAAACATTCTGATTTGATGTAATTTGTGATTTAAGCAAATTTTCTTTAATGTTCGGAACTTCTCCAAATATTAGAAAAAGAGCATGTATTCCTCTGGAAGTTATTGAATTACAATTACCACATTTTTGACCAGGCTATCTGGAGCTGCTAGGAGTTATAATTTAGTGGCATCTCCCATACTACCCAGATCTTTGCATTGCTTTCCAAGTCTTTAAAAATAAACTAGAGGGGGGAAAATGCAATGGTCATTAATGTCTGCCTCTTCTTATTGTGTTTTGTCTGCTTTATTTGCATAATTTTTTCTCTCTAAAGCCAGATATTTCATAGAGAATTATGCATGCAATAGTCATTATCTGTCTTGCAAACCATTTAGACTAAATAGTGTTGTCTGCTGCATGCTAAACAATTTAGGAGAGATTTAAAAGATGCCATTTGTGTAAGTCAAGGGCAACCTTGGTGGCCGAGCACATCCTGCAGTTGGGAGGCTGAGCACTGCAGAGGACTAGAGTCACAAATATCAGAATGAGTTGATTTGGGGAAGGACTTTGGGGTTAGGGCTTTTTTTTTTAAACTGTAACATCTTTTTAGGGCATACGCATTCACAGTTTTCCCTACTCAAAATGGTGGGAATCTCTGCTAACATCATTTTTCAGCAGTCTTGATCCAGAAGAGCTCTGAGAGTTGCCCATCCCAGCATAAGAACATGCTTTTCTCATGTAGAAAAAGCAATATTTAAACATTTTTTACAATATCTATTGAAATACATTCACTCATTTGAAGCTGGCAATATTTGAAGCGACTCTTGTTTAGTGGTTAGTATGGAGTTACACATAAATGAGAGCCAGGAAATGTGCCAGACTGGGAGAATGGAGATCCAGGTTCTCCTTTAGACATTGACACCATCTGAGTGACCTTGGGCCAGCCACACACACGCACTCAGCCTTGAAACAGCATCAGGCTCTGCAGCAAGCTGACTGAACAGCAGATCCCTAGTTGTACCATGCAGTGATGGCATTGCTGTGTAAACTAAGCAAGCAGAATGCAAAAAAATGGACCCTGCAATGAAAAGCAGGACAAATGATAAAAAGAAAAGAAAAAAGGTCATCTACTCTTAGCTTTAGCATGGGTTTATTTTTCTTTTCTTGATTTGGTAATGCACTTTCTTTGAAAGCTCTGGTCACACGGTATCTATAAAATTAACCTTTTTTAGTCAGCTTATCCTGCTTTTTTTCTCATTATTCCACAAGGGTTATTGATGGATTTCAAAAAAAACATAGTATTCTTTTGGCTTATTGTCTCTATAGGTCTCATCACCCAAATCACCATCAGATGACAAGGCAGCAGAGGAAGAAATGGAGAAGATGCCTCCTTATGATGAAGCAACTCAAGCTCTAATTGATGGTAGGCTGTTGAAAGTACTATATCAAACTTTATGATTGTGGAAGGATCTGGCAGAAGCAGGTTTCTGCACATAGATTTGAAGGTTAAAAAAGAGAGAACTCTCCTGGTTCATGATTGCTCTCTTAAAACTTTGTGGTAATGATGACAGTTATAAATGCAGCATATATTTACCAATTTTGATAGCTCGTATAAAACTGAAACTACACAATAGTCTACTCTGAATCTGTCTTTGAACAAGTAACCAAATGATGGTAAATATTTTCAAACATCAAGAGGAGATTATAAGGATAAAAGTTACAAGGGCATTTCAAAGTAAATATTAAAATATTTGTCATAAATTATCTAACAATATTTCACCATGGACAGAGGATTAGGCTACAACTCAAAGTTTTGCTTATATTGTTCCTGCTAGGATGTTATGGGCAAGACTGCCTGAGGGCTTTGGATTTATGTGGTATTTTGGCAACACTGCGGTTATGGTATCTTGGAGAGAGTAATATGGCGTAGCTGATACCTCACATGACTTTTTACATATTTATTTGTCATTATAAAGCCAAAGTAATGTCTGTCTTACACCTTGTGGATCTGTATATTTGCAAATATATTTTATTTAATAAATAATAAATTTACATAACACGGATAGTTTCAACATCATGTGAAGTGATAGTACCGCTTTATGATGATGTTCGTCCATTGCGTTCGAAGAGGACCTTGACATCTAACAGGTTGTCAGCTTTCCACAATGTGTCCGCAGGTGGCTGGTAAGGCCTATACGGGCACGAAATGTTCTGCCACATGTTGGGCAGAACATGTGTGGGCTCCATTGTCGTAGCATTTGCAGCTCTGGCTTTGCGGAGTGCTCGCTTCTCTTCTGCTATGATTGTTCTTCTGTCCTCAGATGTCTGGCAGCCTTGGTGGATCAGCATGCGCCATGTTGATCGATCTTGTGCCAGGGTTTCCCAGGAGGTGGTATCGATATCGAGGGACTTGAAGGAGGCTTTCTTTTTTTCCCCCTCAATTATTTTAAATTTTTTATCATGCTTCACATACATAATTTCTATCAAAAATTAACATGAGTTTTATATTCTTATCCATTTAATAATAAACAAATATAGTAATCATACATCTGTCATTACCAAGTTGTCCGTTTGTTTTCCCATATCACATCATATCGCACCCCTCTTTTCCTCCCTTTCTCTACCTTCTTTCTCCTTCTCTATCTTCTACCTACTTTCCCTTCCTCCTTCTTCCTCCTTCTCTACCTCATCTCTCTTCTTCACACCTTCTTCTCCTTCTCTCCTTCTCCTTCCTTTTATCCTCCTTCTCTTCTTCTACCTAAACTCTTCCTTCTCTCCTCCCCTCTTCTACTTCCTCTTCCTCCTTCTTGTTCCTTCCCTAAATATATCCATTTTGAATCTATTTTGAGGTTGACAGACAAGCAACACATTTCTCCAATATCCCTTAACCTACAATACAACTCTTAATTTTAAATCTTTTCTATGTTAATATTTATGTTCAAATTAATCATTCTCAGTATATTTGCTAATGTAAATGCTACCTCTAATAAAAAGAAAACCTAGTTTTGTCAGCTGGGATCTCCTCGGTCTAGTTTTGAATTTTCACTCCAAATTTGATCGCTATTAGTTTAACTTCCCAAAAAAGTTATCATTCCTCTGGCACCGCCATCCTTATAGACCTCTGCTGGGATCGCATCAGATCCTGGGGCCTTGCTACTGGACAGTTGGCTGATGGCCTGTAGGGTTTTAGTCTTTAATGGTGGGGAGTCCAGGCTGTGGTTGATATCCACCTGGGGCATTCTATCGATCGCCTCGTTGTTGATGGAAGATGGGCGGTTCAATACAGATTGGAAGTGCTCAGCCCATTGCTGTAGAATCAGAGTCTTCTCAGTGATGAGAGTTGCACCATCTGAGTCCAGTAGAGGGGAGCTCCCTGAGGACTGAGGTCCATACAAGGATCTGAGGGCTTCGTAGAATCATTTAACATCGTTTCTATCAGCAAACCTTTGAATTTCATCTGCTTTGGTACTCAACCAGGAGTCCTGCATCTTGCGAAGCTTGCTCTGTATGGTCCTGTGAGTGTTGTTGAAGGCATTTTTCTTAGCTGTTGACGACGGGTCGTTCTGATAAGCAAGGTGAAGGCGGTGCTTTTCAGCAAGTAGGACCTTGATCTCTTCATCATTTTCGTCAAACCAGTCTTGCTGTTTCCTGTGTGAGGGTCCTTGATCTGTTTCATCACAGCTTTGTTTCCCTGTGGACGTCTCTTTGGCTTGATGTGAAAGCTTAATTTGGAGATGATGAGTCTATGGTCAGTCCAACAGTCAGCACTCGGCATGGCCTTGGTCACCCTTACATCCTGTCTGTCTTTCCTCTGCACAATGACATAATCAATAAGATGCCAGTGCTTGGAGCATGGGTGCATCCAGGACGTCTTTTTGCAAGTGGGCAGGCGAAAGATGGTATTGGTGATGAGCAGATCGAGAACCGCACATGTCTTCAGTAGTAATAAGTAATTGCTGTTACATTTGCCAATTCCATTTTTTCCAATGATGCCATTCTAGGCAGAGTGATCGGATCCTACTCTTGCGTTAAAATCCCCAAGTAGAATCAGCCTGTTGGTGTGCTTTACGGATGAAAGTAGGGCATTGAGATCTGGTAGTGGGAGATGCAGTGTCATGAGTCGGTTCACTCCCTTGGGAAGACTGGCAAGTTTGCAGACAATATGATTTTTAACCGCAAAGCCAATTCCAGATTCACGGCGTTCGTTATTGCTGCGTCCACACCAGAAGAATTTATAACCACCTCCTGTTTCTGCGAGCTGGCCTTCGTTGGCTAGATGAGTTTCACACAGGACCGCAATATCGATGTTAAATCTTGCGAGCTCTCTGGAGACCAGGGCTGTTCTTCTTTCTGGTCTATTTGCTAAGGGGTTGTCTTGAAGCATACGTACATTCCATGTGCCAATGGTGAGTGGTGTCACCTTATGTTTTCTTTGGAATTTTGTTATTCGGCCGCATGAAATGGGATCCCCTCCAGCCGCGGTAAGCTGGACAGGGTTCTATAAAGCAACAATGTTTAGGGCACCTTTTCTAGCCCCTTCCTCATACTACGGAGATGAGCAGTGTTGTCCTAAAGAGGACTGCTCAGTCACTCAGGTAGATGCCGAATTCAGCTGTTGCTTTGGTCAGCAAGAAGACGACCATTAGACCTGAGTCGCCTGTGTGCAGGTCTGCAGCTACAGCTACCAGTGTATTCACACCTGCTGTTTTGTCGCTCGCCCACCGCCACAGGATTTTTCACGGGAATTGGGGGGGGGGATGTCAAGACTTGCGCGTGAATTGGATTAAAGTGAGGGAGAGGTGCGCATAGTCAGCCTCACTCTCTCTTCCCAGATTCCATCTTGCTCCAATAGCAGGACAAGAGTCAAGACAGTTGGAGATGGGCTGGGCGCAGTGGTTGACCAGGGCGTCTTTCGTGTCTTGCCGTGCTCTTAGCATACCACATTGCTTGCAGAACCACCTTCATGACCGTTGTCCTATTCTGGTAGATTTCATCCGCTCAGTCCGCCGGAATCTGTCTTCACATGCTCAGGACAGACAGGTCCCTATCTCACCGGAGGTCAATGACCCAACGGCTAATCTCTACCTGGTTTGGCCACTTTATATTGCATTAGTGAGACCATGCTTGGAATACTGCATCCAGTTCTGGTTACCATGATACAGAAAAGATGTAGAAAGAGTTCAGAGAACAGCAACAAAGATAATAAGGGGTCTGAAAGTTATGGTTGCACTAAGTGGGTATGTTTAGTCTAGTGAAGAGAAAGACTAGGGTTGACACAGTAGTCTTCTATTTGAGGGGCTGTCACAGAGAAGATAGGGTTGACTATTTTCCAAAGCACCTGAGGGCAGGACAAGAAGTAACAGGTGGAAGATCATTAAAGAGAGATCCAACATAGAACTAAGAAGAATTTTTATGACAGAACATTTCATCAGTGCAGTTGGCTTACCTTCAGAAGTTGTGGGTGCTACATCATTGCTTGTAAGAAGAGACTGGACAGTCATTTTTCCAGAATGGTATAGCATCTCCTGCTTGAGGAGCAGGTTGGACTAGAAGATCTCCAAGGTCTCTTCCAACTCTATATTTTATGTCCTAAGTCGTCTTTTTTTTTTGTTCAAGGGAAGATACTTACAAATATGTTAATATCTTGGTTTTAAATGCTTTTGGGGATTGTGGCTAATCACCTCAGAGATGTTTCCTAAGGAATCATTTATGGTATTGATGGAGTTGCTGCTGCTGGGTCCTTTGGAGTTTCTCTTTATAGGCCCAGTATTAAATAACAGATGGCCTGGTATTGGCAACTAATATTTTGAGGGGCCATGTTGTAAGAGCTGAGGTGATAGCTTCTGCACTCTTACATGCACAAGTTGCCCTGTACTGAGTACCGTGTTTTTCGGAGTATAAGACGCACCTTTTTACCCTCAAAAAGAGGGTGAAAACTTGGGTGCGTCTTATACACCGAATGTAGCCCCACCCAGCCACTCCCATCCTTTGGCCTCTGCCTGCCAGCAATTTACCTCTTTGCAGCAAACAGGGCAAAGCCTGATTAGCAGAAGAAGAGATTATCTGCCTCCCTACCTACAGCTGACTGAGGCTTGCATGCCAGGTGGTAAAATGAAACTAACTACGGTGGCTGTAATGAGACAAATTGCTGGGAGATAAACTGCTGGCAATGTTAGACTGCTGAAATTGCAAGGGGGTAAGCTATAGCTGCTGTGGCCTAGAGGTAGAGCTCTTGCCTCACAGTCAGGAGGTTGTGAGCTCTATCCTAGGTAGAGGCAGATTCTGTTAATATATTATTTTGTTAAATGTTTGTAGAGTGTTCAAATTATTAGACTTATTTTTTTAAAGACTGCTTTATTATTGTTCTAGACAACTTAACAAAATGAAGAAGCTTTTTAAAATAAATGCTTGCTCTGAAGAGGCCCAGTGCTATTGTATCTTCTTTTAAATAGCAGAGAATACTTCCAGAAAGCCACATCAATTTTAAAGATCTGTAAAAGTATCATCTGAAATGTCCTGTTTTAGTATTAAGTATTAGTATTAAGTATTAGTATTAAAATAAGGCAGCTGAGTTAAACCCTGACTTAGTCATGTTTGGAGTAGATCTATTTAAATAATTGGGAGGAGTTAGTGTGATTACATTTAAGAAAACTTTCTGGGATTAATATACTGCCATAATGTACATTTCTCCAATTCTTTGCCATTTTTATGGGTCTAGGCACACATGCACAGAAATACACAGCAAACAGTGTATATCATCTGTGCCGTTTGCTGTTTGGCAAATTGCTGGGAGGCAGAGGCCTTTTTTCCTTGTTTTCCTCCCCCAAAACTAAGGTCTTATACTGCGGTGCATCTTATACTCCGAAAAATACGGTAGTTTTTGCTAGGAAGTTACAACCTATTTGGCTACTCTGGGAACTTTTTTCCTAGGCTACGTTGAAGGATGATTTTTGCTTAGCAAGTGTGACCATTGCAACTCTTGGCACAGAAACTTGGTCTCATGAAGTGGAAAAGGTACTGGACTAGGACCAAAGTTGAGGTCCTTTTCGATGATGCCTGCTAATTGAAGAGTAGCATGCTATGTCTGTTTGTGTGTGTAAAGGTCCTTTTGGGCATTTCATAACCCCAAACTCCTCAATGAGATCATCTAGCACAGGGGTCGGGAACCTTTTTGACTAAGAGAGCCATGAAAGCAAAAAATTTGGAAATTTATTTCAGTGAGAGCCATATAATATATTTTAAAAGTGAATTCAACTAAATGTCAATAGGGACAATGGGATATTGAGAGAATCCCTGTCTTTGTGCTGTTTAATTTGTTGCTGCTGTAGCAGCTTCCTTGCTCCAAAGTGATATTTGTCTTTGAGTTGGTGATTTCCATCATAGCATTGGTAATGATTCTTTCTTTCTTTCTTTCTTTCTTTCTTTCTTTCTTTCTTTCTTTCTTTCTTTCTTTCTTTCTTTCTTTCTTTCTTTCTTTCTTTCTTTCTTTCTTTCTCTTCTTCTTCTTCTTCTTCTTCTTCTTCTTCTTCTTCTTCTTCTTCCTTTCTTCTTCTTCTTTCTTTCTTTCTTTCTTTCTTTCTTTCTTTCTTTCTTTCTTTCTTTCTTTCTTTCTTTCTTTCTTTCTTTCTTTCTTTCTTTCTCTCTGCAAACCAATCCCCACCGTGGCTCCTTTCTCCCTCGCCCAGCCCTCTTCCAAGACGTCAAGTGCGGGGAACCGCACCAAGCGAGGTAGGTGGGTGGGTTGCTGAAGAAGCCCCGGAGCCCCGCCGCCAACCTGCGTCTCCTGCTGGGAAGGAGCCTCTGTCGCTGTCTCTCGCGGGGTTCCAGCCACCCGACTGAGTCCCTGACCGCGGCACCGGCAGGGTTAATGCGTATGGGAGAGGAGAGAGAGCGCTACCGCCGCCGCTGCTACTTTCACCGCTCCGATATTTCTTTGGTGGGCGCGCGCGGGAGGGACCATGGAGCAGAGGCGCCCGGCAGCTTAAGGCAAGAGGCGGGTGGGAGACGCGGGCAGGAGCCTGTCGCCGCCGCCGCCACTTCTGGCATCCCCACGCCTCTCACCCCGCTCGCCGGGTGCCTCTGCTCAGCGGTCCCTCCTGCGGAGGCCCACCAAAGAAATATTGGAGCGGCGAAAAGTAGCAGCGGCGGCGGTAGCGCGCTCTCTCCTTCCCTCCCATGCAGGGAGGGAAGGAGAGAGAGCGCTACCGCCGCCGCTGCTACTTTCACCGCTCCGATATTTCTTTGGTGGGCCTCCGCAGGAGGGACCGCTGAGCAGAGGCACCCGGCGAGCGGGGTGAGAGGCGTGGGGATGCCAGAAGTGGCGGCGGCGGCGACAGGCTCCTGCCCGCGTCTCCCACCCGCCTCTTGCCTTAAGCTGCCGGGCGCCTCTGCTCCATGGTCCCTCCCGCGCGCGCCCACCAAAGAAATATCGGAGCGGTGAAAGTAGCAGCGGCGGCGGTAGCGCTCTCTCTCCTCTCCCATACGCATTAACCCTGCCGGTGCCACGGTCAGGGACTCAGTCGGGTGGCTGGAACCCCGCGAGAGACAGCGACAGAGGCTCCTTCCCAGCAGGAGACGCAGGTTGGCGGCGGGGCTCTGGGGCTTCTTCAGCCGCTTGGCTGGAGAACGGCGGGGATGTGGCCATGGCCGTTTTTTAGCTCCCCCCGTCCCGGCTGAACGCCGCCATTTGGGTTATTTTTCCCTCTGTGCATGCGCGCGCATGCACAGAGGGAAAAATAACCCAAATGATTGTGGTCAGCCGGGACGGGAAAGCGGTGATTGTGTTCAGCCGGGACGGGAAAGCGGGCAGGAGAAGCTCCGCGCCGCAACCGCCGCCAGTTCCATCGGCTATACGCAGAAGGACTGGCCCGGGCGAACCGGGAGGATTTCACCCCTGCTGCGAGCCATATGCAGTCATCAAAAGAGCCACATCTGGCTCGCGAGCCATAGGTTCCCGACCCCTGATCTAGCAATTCGATGCTATACATCAAAAAGGCAGCTTTTTTAAGGATAGCCAAAAGCTGATTGTTGAGGAAATGCACATTCTGTAGGGGGGGGGGGGGATTCTGTAAATAAGGCAAACTCAACTCACATATTTTCCCTCTGTTATTTGTGCTGGAAGAGTTGTTTTAAAACATTTTGCCATTTGTAAGAGTTAAAAAAATGCTTTTAGAATGAAGATTTGTTTGATTGAGAAACAGAATTCTGAACTTAAAACTAAATTGCAATTTTAGATCTATGATCTATGATCACTATTCTATCCCCAGGGCAAATCTTTAAACTTCTGTTTTGGTTTGTAAGCTGTCAATGCATTTAGCTGCATGAACGTTTTAGTAGAAGCTCTTTAAAGGGATTGGACGGTTTGAGACTGTTAGTTCTTCTAATGGAATTAACTGCCAGTGATAATACCGGTGCACATATTCTGTTTTAGCAAATGTCATAAAGAGGCTTAGAGCAGAAACAAAAGGCTTCTGCTCTAAAAGGAGATGAGCAGTTGCTTTTAGTACATGGCTAAAAAGTGGGACTCTCAGAAAGTAACACTATGGAGTTGGCAGGAGAAATTTAGGCTCTGAGTCCAACCTCCTTAGTGCAGGAATCCCATATTAAAGCATCTCCCTGTAACCTGAATTAATTATTTTTAGTATTTGTGTTCATGGCCATGTGCTGCATCCTGAATGTAATGCCCTGGTTATTATCTCCTTATTCATAAAAGGAAACAGATCTTACCCCTCTACCATTGTCTAGTCAGGTTCTTAAATATTATTACTAACACTTAGGCACTTATTTTGGAAACTGGTGCACTGGAAGGCCCAGGGAAGCATACTTGCCAAACAAGCAATCTAAATCAACAATCTTGATTTAGGATGGGGTGATCTGCCATGAACCAGTACTTTATTTTATAGCCTCTTATTGACAAGTATCAGTCCTGTGCATGGCTTTCGCTGATTTAAAATAGTTTTTGACTATTTTTAAAACAGAATTTGGAAATCTTATTGACAGGCATATGCTGGCACTTAACTAAATGTTGCGTGATAATACCTACATCCAAATTAAACTTGACAAGGTCAGAGTTTTATGCTGTGGTTCTGAATAGGCCAAATAATTATTTAAGCAGCATGATAATGATCTTCAGAATGATTTCAGCCAGGCTCCACAATCCCTGTGTTGCCTCTGTCCATTACTTGTTTACTATTAAACCCCAGAATTACCAATTCCATCTGCTGTTTTGGAGGATAGGTTTACAACATTTTAAAAAATATATCTTTTATTAAGAATTTTGATTACAATATTAAAAACTAACACAAACTAAGTTTAGAACAAGAGATGAGAACAGAAAAAAGAATAAAAATGTAAGAAAAAGAAATTAATAGAAGAATAAAAATATATAAAGAACTGACTTCCAACCTTCATTGCAAGTATAAACAAATTTAGTAACTCCTTAAGCTATATAAGGTTACAAACACATATCTCTTCATCCCATACCTTATCTATAGGCATATTCATAAAAGATCAACCATTTATTTATTTATTTATTTATTTAAACAGATTTGTATGCCGCCCAACTCCCGGGGGACTCTGGGTGGCTCACAACATGTCAAATCTATTTATCAGTATAAAAAAGACATAACGATTAAAAACTACAAAAATTAAAAAGAACATCTAGCATTCATAACTAGGGGGGAGACCCATATCTGGTCTGGCTGGTCTCGCTTTCACCCCGCCTGCCGGAAGAGCCAAGTTTTTATTGCTTTACGGAAGGCCAGAAGGGTGGGGATAGTCCTGATCTCTGGAGGGAGCTGGTTCCAAAGGGAGGGAGCTCCCACAGAGAAGGCTCTCCCCCTCGGCCCCGCCAACCGACATTGCTTGGTCAATGGGACCTGGAGGAGACCAACTAATCCTGGTATCAGCTAAAAGTCCATAAAGAGTTGCCAAAACTTTGCAAAAATAAAAAAGTCTTATTTAAACCTTGATCAGATAAATCAATTTGATACTCATTTCTTTTACTTAACAGTAGAATATTGTCATAGAATGTGATTTCTCTTCAATTCTTCTTTATCTCATAGCAGATTTCTTCAGGACTTTAACAGCCCTCTTTTTTATATTCAATAAGAAAACATTTTCCAAGTCATTTTCTTGGTTTATCATTTGTATTTCCCTTTTAATTTTTAAAACCTCAGCCAGTATATCCAGTCTAGTGTCCTTTTCTAAATCATTCTCTTGGCCTGTCATTTGCAGTTCCATTTTCAGTACTTTCAGTCTTGTCAAAATTAGTTCTTCATCTGTAATTCCTTCATTAACATCTTTTGGAAATAATCTATCCATAAAAGCTAACATTACTTACTGTTGATATTGTGGTTACTAATTTCTGCTCCAGTTTTCAAAGATCTTCTTTAACTTTTCCAGTGTTATGACATTTTGTGTCATTTTGTGAGTCCCAGTATTAACTGACATCAAGAACAGACTTGTAGTTTTTTTCCCTTTCTGCTTAGAATCTGTTGTCCTTCTAGATAATTTCTAAAATCATAAAATTTATCTTTGCTGTGACTTGCAATAGCCAGGATATCCAAAATATGTCAGTTTCTTATGACAAACTTTATTTTTTATAATTTATTTCAAAATTTTATAGTAAAATATTCCAAATTTATTTGGATCCTTAATCCAGTTATAACTTTCTTAAATCAAATTTTTATTTGTTGTTTATTTCAAATTCTTTAAGCTTATAATTATTTTTTCTTTTGTTCAGAGTTGAAGATAAAACTCACCTAAAGACTTTTCAAACTTGTCATTCCAAAGATCTGTAATAACTTTAAGATGATTAATTCCAAAAGTGATTAGAATGTAACGTTTGTGAACTTAGTGTTCTTCAAAAGACCGCTGTGGTTGTCAGCAAGATGATCTATATCTTCATATCCTGGCATTCAAACTTGTGGATAATCCCTGTACTGCAGTCTCCTCATGAAATGCAGCTGTCCAGAGCACATGTAGGCAATCTCCTGTTCTTTCCTTAACCAGAGAAGTTCCAAGATACCAGTCTACTCATTGGTTCCTTGATCTTTGCTACAGTCATCGGCTCCATTTTCACAGAGACATCCTCAGTTCACCATTAACGTTAAATTCAGCCAATATCGGAAAATCCCGTATGACAAAAGAACATGTATATGTGGGCAAACGTTGTCGAGGATACGGCGCATATAATATTTGAATGTAGGATGTATGAGGAAGTAAGAAAACAATATCTGTCCCCAATTATAAATAAATTTTCCCACTGGAATGTAAGGCATAAATTAACATTTCTATTGAAGGCAGACTCTCCTCCCCTGGTAAGGGCTATTACTCGCTATCTTAATAGGATGACAGCAATACGAGCCAGCTACATTGAAAAGAATTTCATTGATTGTAAGAAAGATGAGCTGAGTTAGAGATGAGATATTTTATTTGGGTTATCTAGTTTTAGAAATTTAGTTATTGAATTTTGATATTGTTGAATTTTGATGTCATGTACCATATATATTTTTGTATGGTTGTTTCTGTACCTGTTTGTTCTGTTTTTCTTTTTTGAAAAGACCTTCGGGCTATTCAATAAAATGTACTGTACCAGTTCACCATACCTCCCCCAGAAGTCCAAGTTTGCAACATTTCTAAAGACCAGTATCTTTACCCATTTAGTGAAAAGGAAATCAAAGCTGTTGGTGATGCACTGCTGTATGCTCTTTTATGGAGATAATCAGGCTGCATATATATTTCCCAAATTACACCATCATATTACAGGACTGGAGATTGCAGGACTGCCTATTAGCTGATCAGGAGGTGGAGATCTCAGGAAGTATAAGAAGCCTCTTTTTATTGGCTATGATGGAATGTAAACAGTTGCTTCAAGTGAGAGTAGCCATGTGTTGTTTTGTATTAATATAATTTAATATAACTTCTAGTGTATTACTTTAGTTACATTCAGTTTTGATGTATCGGTACAGATAGTCCTCAACTTACAATCATTTGTTTAACAATCATTCAAAGTTACAGTGATGCTGAAAGAAGTGACTTACAATTAGTACTCACACTTAAAATTGGCACAATGTCTCTATGGCCATGTGATCACCATTTGCTACCTTGCCAGGGAGCTTTCAACAAGCAAAATCAATGAGGATATTGGATTCACTTAACAACTGCTTGATTCACTTTACAGTCATGGCAAAAAAGATAATAAAATCAGGCATAACTCACTTAGCAACTACATTGCTTAGTGATGGAGGTTCCAGTCCCAACTGTTGTAGTAAGTCGAGGACTGCCTGTATTTGTTTGGGTCTATGACCATAATAAACTAAACTTCACTTTTTTATATTTTGATGACTTTTGTTGGCATTCTCTGAGCTTTGTTCAGTTTCCATGTTTCCTTCAATTTGGAAGTCTAGAACTGGACACAGTATTAGAGAATAAAAGGAAAGTATCAGCTGTTGCCTGGAAGCTGTACTTTGGTTGAAGAAATTTAAATTTATCATTTTTTACAGCCATCTCACAGTGCTGACTCATGTTCAGTTTTCAGTAAATGGTATAGGAAGACCTTTTTCAGAAGTACCACAATCAACCTGGTATCTCCACCCTATATGTGTGCATTTGATTTTTGTTTCCTTAGTGGAGGACTTGTACTTCTTTCTTTCACATTTCCTTCTGTTGCTTTCAGTCCATTTCTCTAATCTGTTATTTTTTTTAGTTTTGTTTTTTGTATTACCATCCAATTTTCAAGTTTAATTAATCAATCGCCTGAACCATGAGATGGGTGGCATTTTGATGAATAAAGAAAATAAATAAATAATGGACTATCACAATCAGGGGCAATGGTCAGCTTTTGGTGAGGCCAGCCCAGAACATTAAAGTTGATGATAAGAGTTTCAAAAATATTGGAGAAACAGCTGTATGTGAGGGAACAAACCTCAGAATGATAAAATAAGAATCCAAGAAAGTGATTATTTTTGAAGGGCAGTTGGGAAGTTAATGCATTACATTTGCACAAAGCTTCAAGCATCTCAGTGCCTTTAGAGGGCACCCCAGTCCTCTCAAAATGTTTATGCTAAGATAGCAGGGATTGATGGAGCCATTTCTAGTTCCCTTGGCACAGCAGTCTTGCCTCCAAATGATGACTCCGCGTAATTAATATGGTTTGAAAGAGGTTATAGAAGTAACTCTCCGATCTGCTTTTCAAGAGTAAAACTTCTTTAATAGAGCTTCTATATGCGGGGTTTTTTTTAGCGTATGGCATGTGTTAGCCAGGGATCACCGAGGTGACTGGCTGCCTCTGTGAAATGAATTTTTTCGGGCGGTATTATCTTTTACCCGCAGGACGGCTGAATGCCAGTAGGCAATCGGGGGAGGCTCCTTTCTTGTCCCTGCGTGGTTTATTCGCTCACGTGAATCAAGCCGCCAACCTCAGCAGTGCACAGGCCTAGCGTCTTATCACATGAGCCACCGCGGCCCCGGTCTATAGGCGTTGTCTGGGTCAGACAACCATTTGCCACCAGCCACAATAATTTTAAAAATATTTTTCCAGGCTTCTGGGGCCACTGGGGGAGTGTTGATATAATACCATCACTAAAAGGCACAAGATGGAATTTGTGGCCTTTTTTCACTACTCCTAGGGAGAGGGTGCTGAATGAAAAAAGTGTTGTAAGCTTTTTTAAAGTTTTTTAAACTTCCATTTTTTTAATGGAAATTTGTTCAACATTTTACCTCTACCTTTTAGTGATATGAACTTGGGGATAAGGGTGGGGATTAATCTGGGATTACTCCTGCAGTAGTGGGATCATATGATGTAGCCCATGATTTGTTTGCCCCTGAAGCAGACAGTCAGCTTGGCAGCCTATACTTGCTGATTCTTCTTCTTTGCATATTCTTTTTTTTCTTTCACATGATTCCTACTGTGGGAAAAGGTAGGCTCAGAAGAGCAATGGGTGGATGGTATGAAAGAGGGGGACTGAATATACATGTTCTTTGGGGACAAGCATTCTAGATTCAAGGAGAAGAGAATGTACAGAACAAGTCACAAACTATGGTATAGTATTGTAAAAATATTCCAATTCAAGCTCAAGCATGTTGAATTAACATAGGTTTATGTAGTTTTCTTCTGCATTTGAGTGATTTTCCATTGCCTTCTGGGATTTTAACAATTTCCCACTCCTGTCTATAGAACTGATTTTTCATAGTGGCCTCTTATCCATTATCAGGCAAATTTGACTCTGCTTAGGGCCTTGATGGCGAACCTATGGCACGCGTGCCACAGGTGGCACACGGAGCCATATCGGAGGGCACGCGAGGCATTGTCCTATGTTAGCTCCAGCGCTCATGTGCGCGCTGGCCAGCTGAATTTCAACCTTGGAGAAGGCCATTTTCGCCCTCTGGAGGCTTCAGGAAAGCCTCCTGAAGCCTCCGGAATGCAAAAAACAGCCCAATGGGCAAACCAGAAATTTGGAAAAACGGACTTCCAGTTTGCCCATTGGGCCATTTTTCACACCTCCTGAAGCCTCTGGAGTGCGAAAAACGTCCCAACGGGCCAACCAGAAGTCAATTTTTCCGAACTTCCAGTTTGCCTGTTGGGCCGTTTTTTGCACTCCGGAGGCTTCAGGGAAGCCTCCTAAAGTCTGGGGACGGCGAAAAATGTCCCAACGGGCCAACCCGAAGTTCGGAAAAGTTCAGGAGTCTGGAGGCTTCAGTGAGGTCTGTGCGCTTGCACGGGGGGCAGCGCGGGGATTGTGCACATGCGTGGGGGGAGGGCATGGGTGTGGGCACGTGTGCGCGCACACACACCCTTTTGGCACGCGAGCCAAAAAAGGTTCGCCATCACTGGCTTAGCGGTTTGAGAACAGCCAGCAAGCTAAGTGTTGTCATCCAGGTGGACATTATGTTAAATTACTGCAAACTAAACGGAGATCCGGTCCTGGGTCCATTCTTGCAATTTTCTTGGCAACATTATGTAAAGCATTTTATATTGTTATAACTTGAATTACTGCATTTAGCTACCTGGAAGCCAGATGAAAAGAGGGCAGAAAGACTTTCTCAGTTTGGCAAAATGTTTGGTGTCTGTTTTGGCTTGCAGCATAAATAGTAGCTGATATATTCCAGATATTTTGAACCTTAGTTCTCATTAGATTCCAGCCAGCTTTGCAGTCCTTCTCCACCTTTGGATAGGGTTTTTTTTTGTGGGGGGGGATCATGTTTTAATTAGAAGATACTAAGGCAAATCATATATTTTCCGCCCAGCATGCCTTTGGAATTGATGCCTCAGTTGGGTTTATTCCCACGACCCATGTTTTTTGGGTTCCCTGGCCATATGAAGAAGTTGGAAGGCCTTGCTGTTTCAGGAGGTCGGGGTGTTAACTGATTTTGTCACTTTTTTGAGTGCTCAACGGCTGGTAGCGTGTTAATCTTACTTGGGGGTTGTTGTTGTTTTGTGTTCTTCATTGGATTCTGTAAGCTGTCATGTGCCTTTGAAAGTGGGATAAAAATACCTTAAATTGATGTATTTCTTGGCCATATCTGCTGTTTTAGGGAGGGCAAGCAGGAAAAGCTGAGTCACCTCCCTGGAAAGGGCAGAAGAGCTGTTAGCTTTACCTGTGTCTAAAAATAGAACTTGCCATCTATGCGTATGTTCAACTAGATGTGTGTTGCAGTATCATAGCCATTCTCCCATTCTTCTGAATTTCCCCGGACCGCTTTCTGACTAGAGCTGAAATTCACACTCATAGCTATAACGTTTTAATTTCCTGAGCCATGAAGTGTTGGATTCATTCTGCTCTCCATCCTATCTGATTTTTCCTTGAACAGATTCCATTTCAATGACAAGGAGACAATGCTATGAAAATTAGCAAACTTTGCATGGGCTGCTGCTAAATAGAGAAAATATTTTATCAAAAGTTCCTAAGGTTGTCTAATAGTTTACTTGCTGTAATAGCAAGTTTAATGTTTTTACTGATTTCTGTACATTTTGATGTATTTTATTAATGTTTGGCCACAGTTGTGCAGGTTTTATTTTATGACCAGTGGTCAAAACAATAAATTGATGGGTTGATGATTAATTGACTCCATTTCAGCACAGGACTTAAGTTCCATGTAAATGTTACTGCTCTGGAAAGGGTTGAGTATTTTTAGTGGAACTTATCTGGACCTTCCCTCCCTGGCTTTTTCCAAACAGATAAAAACATTTGTCTTTATTGTTCCTCAAATATTGGCCCTTGCTCAGTTCTTCCAAAGCCTGTCCAACCAAGCTCTCACAAGTGCTATAAGACAGAGCTTGTCAAAATGTATCAGATGAAACAAAATGATAATAAAATGAAGTAGGAAGCCCAAGGCATGTCTGCACTTTGCATTCTGATATGTGGCACCTACATAGCTAATGCCATTAGCGTTTTTAAGCAGATGCATCGTTTCTCAAGTCTCACATATCCAGGAGGCAAAGGGCAATCAGTAGTGGGAGCTGGTTGCTTAATGTGACTCCATCAGTTTAAAATGAGTCTTCTGCTTCTAGTTTCACCCTGAGTAGAGGTGGAGAATTGTCACCATGTGTTGATTTAGCATTGGAAGCTAAGAAATAACATCCTCAGTTTCACGTGCTGCATTTGCATATCAGCACTGGGTTTGCTCTAGTTTTCATCCGTCTGGCTTTCTGAGAAGGTAATGGGGAGCCTACCTGCACCAAATAGAATTGAAATGAAAAAACCAGTTTAGTTTTTATTTTTGTTCTGAATGAAAATAGTTGGATTCTGTAAGTAGAGTAGAGCAGAATAAAATGCACATATCCAGAATAACAGTTCAGTTAAATTTTGATTTTGTGATACCTTTGGCCTTTTTGTACATAACCTTTTGTTTTAGGGGATTGAAAATCTCCATTACTGGTCCTGTATGAAATCCTAATCTTATATTCCTGAAATATTATATTTTGGCCACTGGCTCATGACTGATGGTTATTAAGCTTGTTGCTACTCCTAATATCCATTAGATCAGGGGTCCACAACCCCCGGCTAGCAGACTGATACCAATCTGCGGCCCATTAGGAACTGGGCCAGGCAAGTGAGTGAAGCTTCATCTGAGCATTTGCAGGTTCTAGGTAGCATGCAAACACACACAGACACACTTCCATGGAAAAAAATTTTCCCCACAGAACCAGTCCCTGGTGCCCAAAGGTTTGGGAGCCGTTGCAGTAGATAGTGTTGGTGTATCCAGGATGGCAAATTCTTCTCTTCTGGAGAAATAACAGAAGTATTGGTTACACAAATATTTCGTATTGATGCTGGCTATGAATACATATGGGTGGGAGGGAGAAATGGGGGAGTTCTATTTTACTTTAAACTGAAAGGTTAGGCAAATAAATATCCGAGTTATAAAATTGGTACTAGGGATCCATCAATCTTTTCCTCCCTAGGAGATTTTAGAAGACAGGTTTCTGCTAAATGGATCTGCAATCTAACACCATAACATTATTTCAGAAGTACGTAATGGCACCTAAAAAACACATTTTTTCCAATGGAGTGATTGTAAAGAACAAAGGTGCTACAATTATCCAAATTCTACAATAGTAACATCTTGTTTGATTTCCTGGAATGTATTGTATTTAATGTTACTATTGGATTCTATTTACAAGTGGAGCTGAAACAAATACAGCAATTAGATTACTGAGTAGGATGGGAATACTTCCTGTATACTGGTTTTCAATTCATTTCGAAGCACCATTCAAAATATTTGTATTAGCTTCAACAGCTGGAATGTCTGAAGGATCACAATATATGAGTCTTCTCATATATTAAATCCACTTCAGCTAATTTATCCAGGTCTTCCTGTCATCAAAAGTAACAGAAACTGATTCAAACTGCAGGGTTTTAAGTGGTGGTGCCCCAATTTCAAACTATGTAGAGAGGGAAGAACTTTTCCTAGGCTTTCAGTCTAATGGCTTTTTTGTTCGTTTACTGTGTTCCTTGATGATGATGTCATGTAGTTCATTCTTGTTTATCACTGACATATAATTTTTCAAGTGCCGCATAGAGATGGCCTAATAAAGCTGTCTGCTTAAACCCATCTATAAGATAACAAGTATGGAATTTGTAAGGATCTGAGTCAGATTTGCACATTCACCAAAATGACAGAGCTGGGTTCACAGCTTCAGTTGTCCACTGTGAAATCTGTCCACTATGAAATGGGATGAATACTACCTATTTTTCCAGCTGGCTATGATGCTTAACTGGCTTAGATAGCAAGAAGAACAAATAACTGAAAATGGAAATTTGGCATCTTGAGGGCTTGTTATGAAAATGCTTTTGTTTTTGTCCATTTCTCTCCCGCCCCCCTGCACCCCACTAATGCTCTTTGTGAAATAGGAATACAGTAGGGTGATTTAACCAGGCCCCAATACTACTGCCTAGAAGGGAATTATATGGAAAAGCAAATGTACATAATGATTTTATTCGATTTTTCAGCCAGTCTTAATTTTTACCTGTCTTCCAGTTGCCCAAAAGGCCCGAGAACAATTTGAAGAAGTAGATAAGTCCTTGAAAGAAATGGAGGAATCAATCAGGTAGGACTTTGGCGAGAAAAACTGTGACTGTTCTACTGGGTGGTGGCTTCTGTGAATACAAGCATGAATGTTGCTACATTGGCCCATCTTTGTATGGGTTCCTGATGCATCTTAACCTCCTGGCAGTCAGTCCCTTAGTAATAGATACCCATGTCTGCTTCAATGACACCCACCAAGGCTTTCCAACGCAGGACCAGTCTTCTGGCCCATTATGCTTTTGAACAGTTCCGATTGTGGCAGTTTTCCCTATAGATAATCTGGAAGCCCATTTTTATTAGCTTCTGTCACATTGCTTCCCACTAGTTTCTGGCATTTGTAGCTCCTGGCTGCTTCCAGGAATCCAAAAGTAGATTGTCCATTTGCTTGTGGCCAACTGAGAAAGCCACCTTATTTTCATAACTTTTTCTAGAAATCTGGTCCAAAAGGCTCCTTCCCTTTGTATTTCCATTCACCTATTCTTAATCTCGATGGGGAGGTGCCATTTTTTAATCTGGGAACCTAGCAGAATGATATTATTATTTATTGAATTTATATTGCTGCCTATTCGCCCATGGTGATTCAAGGCGGCTTCTTAGAAGCTTCATGGGCTTAAAATATCAACATGAATTCTATCCTGGGGGTGAATGGGTGAGTGAGTCTAAGAACACTAGAACAACAAACTGGTTTTTAATAGTCCTCTCTTAGTCCTGATGTTCTCTATTGTTTCTTGTTATCTTGATGTGTCTTAACTTGTATATTCCATTTGAATTTTCCATAAAGATGAAATGGTTTGCTCTGGAGGGATGGGTGCTATTTTGTCATTCGACTCACATCTTTTTCTCCCCAGGTCTCAAGTGGGGGAGGGTAAAGGATGGAAGCCAGAAATAAATTTCAAGCTGTCTTCTATTGATTGCATACATAATTATTGCAGTAATCACACCACTCCTGAGCTCTTAGACTGGGAGGGTTGTTTCAGGGAGCAGATGGGAGACCTCGGCATGCTTAGTTTAGTTGACCCTGGTGACAGACACTTCATTTTTAGCTATTGGGGGGAATCTTAATTTCGGAGATTCTTCCTCCTCCTAAGAAACATAATACAAGATATATTGAATCCTCTGAATGCAGCCATTCTCGCTGTGCTTTTAATTTCAAAGCTCTTTTCCACTTTAGCTTGAGAAAAATTTTGTGTATGTTTAATCGGAATACAGATTTGTTCCAATTTAAATAGTGATCAACGCAACCAGTCAGTCCTTTCCAGTTAATTTTTAAAAGTTTTCTTTACCCATAAAACTGTATGTTGTATAATTTCCAGCAAAAATTCCACTGTGAGAGATGACTATTTAGGTAAGTTTCTATAGTGAAATGTCACTGGAGAAGGATGGATCCTGTACATCAACTTTCTGTAATTTATATGCATCTTAAATATAGTTGCCTCCAGCATAGGCTGTTGGGAGCCTCTCTTGCACAAATCATCCTTTCCTCATCATACCCTTGCAGATATTTATGTTTGGTGCCCAGTATATCTCCACTCAGATATACATGGGCTCTTTAAGCCAAGAGATGCAGATTGCTTTGTCTCCATCAAGGGGGGTCCAACTAGAGCTTTCCATTGCTGAATCTTAGTTGACATAGATCTGTGAAGCACTTGGGGGTATGGACTTTCAGTTCCTGCAGTAGCAGTTTCTGTTTCTATAATTTCCATTCCCAAGTTTATAAAAAAGTCATATGAAAGCCACTGTTACTTCCATTAGCAGTAGGCGTTCATAACTAAGTCTCCTCCCCTGCACAGAGAAAACTAGCATGTCAAGGAGAATACTAGGCTAGAATTCTTGTCCCTGAAGTTCTATTTAAATGTCAACGATAAAATGGTTGAAGGAGTTAAGCAATGTTCCCTGTAATATCAGAAAACGGCGCGCGGCAGTTAGAAAACGGTGCACAGCAGTTTGAAACTGCCGCGCAATGTTCTGTTTTCATCTGTGCGGCCGCGCAGGCGCGCAGCCTCTGCCATTAGAAAATGCCACACGGAAGTTAGAAACTTCCGCTCAGCGTTCTCTCATTACGTGCGTGGCCGCGCACCTTAGAGGGAACAGTGGAGTTAAGGGAGAGCATTTTGTCATCTGAGGTAGTGCAAGTAAGATGCTGGATCATGACCTTGGGGAGAAAATTGCTTGCAATGGCAGGTGCAAAGCAAGAGCCTTAATTGAAGTCCTTTAAAATTGACTGTAGAGGGGGTGATTTCCATCTAGCCATAATTTAGCTGTAGCTGCAAGCACAACCTGCCCCTCCTCACCCCCTGGGAGGTCTCCGGTTTGGCCCATTAGGAAAGCTTTTAAGGGGACAGGAGGGGCACAGAGGATCCCTTAGCTAAGCACACAGTTAATGGAAGCTGTGAGAAGCAGCTGAGACCTGTTTTGTTGGTGTCACTTTTCAAAGCAATTTTTTTTCTTTGAGGAATGAAAGACACCCTTTCCCTATCCTCCTCCTGGAATTTGGATCCCTGAAACTCACTTTTTAGATTACCAACCCTTTTTTCTTCAGAGTTGACTGTTAGCCTCCCAGCACAGGCTTGCTCCTGTTTCTTAGGACAGGTGGGGCTGCTGCTGGCAGAGAGGTTGAAGCCTCTTCCCTCAAGACTTGGTTAAAGAATCCCCTATGTGCACCAGGAACATTCTCTTGCAGCTTGGCTTGGATGTGTAATACAGAGGAATGGAAGGATACTGACTGTATCAGTCTTCTGTAGAACGAAGAGCAGAATTGGTTTTGCCCAGGGAAGAGGAGAATGCTTCCAATTCTTCCTGAAAGCTCTTTCCATCTGACTGGGGCCAAGCATTAGCTAAGGGCAGGTCTTTCATCAGACAAAGAGCTTTGCATCCATCTGTGTGCCCGGGAGAGAGACCTGTAATTAGGGGTATCCTTGGTGACAGGGCAGTAACCATGGGATTCAGCCTCCCCAACTTGCCTTCTTTCTGCTCTGTGGGGTCCCACGGGTCTGCACACAGATGATAAGGGCAAGAAACAAAGAAGTCAGCTTCTTGACAAAGATCAGACTATAAGATCTGAGCTGCTAAACAAACAAACAAACAAACAAACCACCACATAAAAGCAAAGAGATTCAGAAAAGCTCTACCTCCTTGTTGCCATCTAGAGATTGCCTGGAGTTTTATAACGCAGACAAGGTAGCCCTATAAAGGGAGAGTTTGAGTAAAAAGGGCATTTATCATTGATGCAGATAAAGCCTGCCTTTTACCATTCTGTGGGTGTTGGGGTGAGTGGGCAAGACCCATGTTCATGCTTGAGGCCCAATCATGGATGAACTGAAGAAGCTGCTGCTCAACGTAGTTCCCTCTCTGTGCATCTTAATGTTGATGGCTGAACTCAGGGTGCTGCTCTTGAATACTTGTACCAATCAGAGTGGTCAGTACCCTGCCTAGGCAGAGTGTGGATTTGGCTCAGTTTGAGGAAGTGTGTCCCCTTTCTTCCAGTTTGGTCAAATGCAGCAAGTTACAAGTGATCCGTTGCATCTTTCATTTTCCCACTCCCTAATTGAGAGAGGTCCTCTGCTTGCCTTTCATCTTTCTTCAAAATACATATTTCACAAAAGCTTTTCTTGATGGTGGCAATTTTTCCTGTTCTTTGCCCCCCCCCCCCACCTCCAGTTCACCTGAGCCCATCCATACTATGAATTCCCTCCCTAAAGCTGAAGTCTGCCAGGGGCTTTTTTTCTTTCCTCTCCAGCTACTTTTGATTTACTTTAAATAGTTGGGTATCTATAAAGGTCTGCTACTCTCCGAGTACAGCTTCAGCATTGTTTTGAAGGAGTCAGATATCAAGGAGAATTTATTTGGAAAGGATTTGGAACTGGGGTTTTGGGAAAAAATCATATTCTGTTAAATGGGCCCACAAATATTCTATATTTAGCAATATGTCTTGTAATTTTTATGTATTCATTTTTCTTCTTTAACATTGTCCTTTCCTCTATTTTATTTGTTTTTCTAGGAATCTAGAGAAAGAAATTTCCTTTGATTTTGGTCCAAATGGAGAATTTTCTTACATGTATGGCCAGTGCTATGAACTCACTACTAATGAGTAGGTCCTATTTCTTTATATTGAATTGTGTTTCTGTTGAGAGTGATCTCAGTTCCCAGTTCAGCCACATTTGCATCTCTTTTGATTATATACTTCCCTCAAGCAATGCAGAATGTAGTAACTTTTTATCAGCTGCAGTTCTTCTGTAGTATAGTAAATAGTTATTCATATGGGATTATTGAGCTGATTCAGTGCTCCTACCAGATCAAAGTTGTATTTTGATGAAAACGAGATGCCCTATCTATACCCAGGCATATATAAACAAAATTTGTTTCCTAGCTCACCAATTCTGGAAATGTTTGCAGAATACTCAACTCAAGGATGCAGCCTACCTGGTCGTCTAGCAAAACATTATAAAAGCAATTCACAACCTCAGTTTTATTGGCTTTTATTGTCAGTTGTTTCATGCAAATATTAACAGTGGTTAACTCTTGCTATTTGCCTAATTCTGAGATGAGGAAAGAAGAGAGTCTCAGGATTGCCTTTACTTAATGGACTAGAACTGCAGCTAAAGGTGTTCCTGTTCATGGAAGGGAATTTGCCTACTGTGAGAGATATGGAAATTATCACACAAGGCATGACATACATTTATTTTGTGCTTTTTTCTTTTTTCTAGATATATTTATCGCCTCTGCCCCTTTAACAGAGTGTCTCAAAAACCTAAGCATGGTGGCTCAGAGACTAGCCTTGGGTAAGAGACTTTGATGCTGTTATACCCTTTGAGGATTGAGGGCATGGCATCCATGCTGCTCATAGCAACTGGAGGTCATTTGCTTCCTGAACTAAACTGAGAAGTGATCTGGTACAGTGGTCAAAAGGCTGAGCAATGAATTAGAAAGCCCCTAGTTTGGGTTTATCAAACCCTAATCTAAGTGTACCAAACCATGATCCTCCTTTCATCCATAACCCAACCTTTGAAAAAGAAGGGTACAAGAGCCGTGATGGTGGAGTGGTTAGAATGCAGTTCTGCAGGCTACTCCTGCTGGCTGCCGGCTGCCAGCAGTTTGGCAGTTCAAGTCTCACCGGCTCAAGATTGACTCGGCCTTCCATCCTTCCGAGGTCAGTAGAATGAGGACCTAGATTATTGGGGGCAATAGGCTGATTCTGTGAACCTCTTAGAGAGAGCTATAAAGCAATGTGAAGCGGTATATAAGTCTAAGTGCTATTGCTATTGCTATTGCTACAACTAATTTATTTTGGAAGGCAGTAGTAATTGTGTTAGGAGTCACATATTTAAAGCACAGATGACACTTAATATATTTGCCATGTATTCATTTTATGTATGCGTATTAAGAACATTTCCCTAATCTTTATTTAGTGAATGCTTCGAACAGTGTCCATTCACAGTTAACAATGGTGGTGAAAAAGTAACTTTGTGACCAAACTTTGCATTTACAATCTTTACAGATCTGTAAAGCAAAGGAAAGCTGAAGGAAGGTCATAAGACAGTCACAGTTTCACTTAATGACTGCTTTACTTAACAACCAAGGTGCTTTGCCCAATTGTGATTGCTAAATGAGAACTACCTGTAGTATCAGGATTAAATTATTTTCCATTAAACTGAAAAAGAGTCATTCACTAGACATGTTGTGAAAATTTTAAAATACTTATCTTCAGGCTTTTCCTTTCTTTCTAGTACATGGGGATCCTGGGCTGGTTCAGATGATAACAAATTCAGCATCATGAAATATGAGCACGGCACAGGCTGTTGGCAGGGCCCCAATCGATCTACAACGGTGAGTTCTTTCAATGGGGCAAAATGGATACAGCTAATCTTTATGGAAAACAAATAGTTGTAGTCTTGGAAGAATATTGACTTTCATAGACTTTAGAATTCTGAATTCCATCAAATGTTGTACCTCCAAAGCAGGCCTATTAAAGGTCATCTCCAGATCCCATAGAGGAAAGAATTGTGTAGACTTGCAGTGAAGTAAGCATTAAATATGCTGCTGGAACATGGTGGAAAATGAGTGGCTGTGACTGGGCTGGCAGATATACAGAAAACCAGCTAGAAGGGTTGGGCAGTGAAGATGGAAGGGGGGAACATGTGCTCCTTGCATTAGTAATTGAAAAATTAAACAGATTAGGAGTTTTATTTGAAGTTCTGGATTGGACTGGTCTGCTTGGGGATTATCCCTTCCTCCTTCCTTCATAGCAGTTTGGTGAGAGACTTGCAGCACAGATATATTTTTCTCCCTGTCAAAAGCTGAAATCAGCAATTTTGCTTGTTTGCTAATAGATTATGTGCTGTGTTTCAGAGGCTTATCCCTCGCCTACTGGAATGTGGGAGACAAATCCTCTTTTAGTGGGCAGTTTTCATCTTGAGTTGTAAAGAGGTGGACATGGGACTTGTACATTTATAAAGTTCTGAATATTACCTTGCTAAAAACATAAAAAGAACACTTCATGACAAAACTCAGCACAGTTATCTCTGTCACATGCTAGTTTTTGCTTCATGCACAAGGGGAGAGGTCTTTTGAGGACATATTTTCAAACCAACATACAACCCCGGGTGTCTGAAATGGTGCAGGCTGCAAAAGCTGAACCTTTTTTTACATCCTTTCAGTATTGCTTGATGAAGATTTTGAACCAAATAATTTTTCTCTATAAGAAATAATAAGAACTATACTGATAAGAATGGAGTACTAGTGGACGATCACTTAAATATGAGCCAGCAGTATGTGGCAGCAGCCAAAAAAGCTAATACAATCCTTGGTTGTATAAACAGAGGCATAGATTCAAAATCAGATGAAGTATTAATACCAATTTATAAATCTTTAGTAAGACCACACCTGGAATACTGCATCCAGTTTTGGTCACTACATTACTAAAAAGATGTTGAGACTGGAAAAAGTGCAAAGAATAGCAACTAAGATGATTGAAGGCCTGGAGACAAAAACATGAAAAACGGTTGGAGGATTTGGTTTTGGCTGGCTAGAGAAAAGGACTAGGGGGTGACATGATAGCAGTATTCCAGTATTTGAGGGACTGCCACAAATAAGAGGGGGTCAGCTTATTTTCCAAGGCATCAGAGCAGGACAAGAAACGATGGATGGTAACTAATCAAGGAGAGAAGCAACCTGGAATGAAGGAGAAACTTCCTAATAGAACAATTAACCAGTGGAACAGCTTGCCTTCAGATGTTGTGGGTGCTTCAAGTGGAATCTTAAATTTAATTTCAAATGTGTGCTGATAGTCTGAGGCTAGTTTACTTATTTAGATTTTTATCTCATCCTTACTATATACAACTCATGGCGGCAAACATACCTAATTCTCCTTCCTCCTTCTATTTTCCACACAACAACAACCCTGTGCGGTGAGTTGGGCTGAGTTAGAATGACTGGCCCCAAGATACCCAGCCAGCTTTCATTACTTATACTGTCTGTAGTATCTTGTGGGATAACTAGGGAGTCGGTCTCTTCTTTAATTGCTGGCTTCGATTACAGTAAGGTTTAAGAGGCAATGGTATTTGCTCTGATTTTTCTCCTACTAAGGTGAAACTTTCATGTGGCAAGGAGACAATTATCACATCCACAACAGAGCCCAGCCGCTGTGAGTATTCAATGGAGTTTGTTACCCCAGCAGCTTGCCATGAGCCAAAAGATCTCAGCCACGATGAGCTCTGAGACAGGTGAGTTGCATCAGCTTAGTTGCATCAGCAAAATATTCTTTGCTTAATAGCTGGGAGGAATCATGAAAGGACAAACGTGTTTCAAATAATATTCATCTTTCTTCAAGGGCATTTGGGCATTAGAGTTCAAAGATTGTATTGAAAAAGGATCGTTGTTGTTTCCATCTTTGTCTTCCTGACTCATTCTCCTGTGTACCACTTTCTTGCAGCTGTGTACAACCATCCCTGCCAAAGAAGCCAAATTCTAGTTCATATGATTCCAGGCAATTTTGTAAAATTCACCACACGGTTTGCCTCAAGATGTGCTCTTCATGAATTCCAACAGTTATTGTTACTCTGGCCCAGTGGACTTTGAGGTTTGAACTTTCATTTTTCCTGTCAGCTACTGGGACACAAGTCTTTTCCCCATTCATCCAGTTGTGACCAAATATCGTCTACCCTAAACACATCCACTTAGGATTGCACAACTACCTGGGCCTTTGTTCTGCTGGCAGAAGGCTTCCTCCACTCCAAAATTTGATGCTTTTGTGAAGAAGGAATGCATTTACTTCTCATTCATAGTGGAGAGACCTCAAAGCTGTCCACCTGAAGCTTTTCCCTGCTGGCCTTTTTCTGAAAATCACTCAGTGGTGATTTTTCCACTGAGTCTGAAACTTTGGACAGGTGAAACAAGAAGAGGGGACAAAAATCACCGCCTGTTTTTTTATCTGCTGTTTTTCCTGGGGAAAAAACCCCACATTCCCATCCAATAAAGAAAGAGTCCTTTCTGTCTTGTCTTTTTCTGTGAAATTGAAGGTGGGAGGTGAGCTGGGTTACATTAAAGAACTATGGCCTAAACAGGGCCTGTTTAGACCAGCTGGTATCAGCTGTATAAACACATCGCCTCTCCCTCCCCTGAAATTGCCTAAAAGCGTTAATGGGGATTGGGGACATGGGTTGCAGCCACAGACCAGACTCTTCTCCGCCCACCCCCAGGGTCCCTGGGGATGAAGGCCTCCCCAGCTCTTCTGGGCTTCCTCTGTTGATAAAGAGGGGAGGGGGAGGGGGAGAGGAAAAAGCTGGTGCCTTTCACCTGCTCTCCTTGATTGCTGTCGAAGCCCAACCATTTCCATAACAAAACCGGAGGCTCTTTCTCTTCCAGCCCCATTGTTTTTCATCTGAACCCTTCTTCAAAAAAGCATCTGCTGCTTTCTGGGACTGGATGGGGGGAGGAGGCAGGCAGCCTTCTCACAAAAGGCCCTCTGGTGATGAGGATTACATTTTACTATATGCCTTCAGATCTCTGCTGGAGTAGTGGGTTCGGAAGGAAGGAAATTCTGTGAGGTTTTAAGTTGAGCATATTGGATGATATTTGAGTGAGGAAAATGCTCTGTCATTTCTTAGGTTATGTGGCATATTCTACTGATGGAGAGAGCAGGCTTTAAATTGAAACAAATGATGTCAAAGGCAGACGACTGGGTGTCCTCCAGATATTTTCTGTCTTGAACTTTTTCTTCCCTTGCCAGCAAGGCAAGTAATAGGGGATTACAAAAGTTGGTCTCACATATCTGAAAGGTACCAGCAGGCTTATGTATAATTTGAACCAGTTTCTGATTAGCAAAGAATGGTAAGGCTCCCACAAATGATATTTGGGAGGTATTTCTTCCCAGAAATGTGTGAGTTCTACATCTCTTCAGATAGGCAAGGGCTAAAGCTTAAGTTACCATTTCTGAGGGCCGCTTTATTACTTTAGTATTTGAGAAAATAAGAGGAGAATCCTTGGTTGCCAAAATAGTAGTAGTAGTAGTAGTAGTAGTAGTAGTAGTAGTAGTAGTAGTAGTAGTAGTAGTAGTAGTAATAATAATAATAATAATAATAATAATAATAATAATAATAACAACAACAATAACAATAACAACAATAATAATTTATTGTCATTGTACGTATATACATAGTACACCCATACAATGAAATTCACATAACGCTTCAAGACCAGTCCCAACTCACATAGCAATCCCTAAAACATGCCCCACCCGCCACAAATTCCCCACCCTGAACCACCCAAACATCCACACAACAGACCAAGTAATACTATCCAACAGCTCACTGATGGTGACCCTTCAATTCATTATTAAGTGCAATTATAGCTCTGGGATAAAAACTATTCAGAAAGCGTGTGGTCCGAATTTTAATTGTTCTGTATCTTCTGCCAGTTCAAAAAGATTGTAAGCAGGATGAGAAGAGTCTCTGAGAATATTGTGCAACTTCCTAGAACAGCGAGATGCAGAGATATCGTCCAGGGCTGGTAGCTGGAGCCCAATGATATTCTGGACAGTTGTAATTATTCTCTGTAGAGCTTTTTTGTCTGCTGCAGAGCTGCTTCCATGCCATGCTAGAATACCATATGTCAGGACACTCTCAATGGTGCTGCGATAGTAGGACAACAGTAGATGCTGAGATAGATTTATCTTCCTGAGCATTCTCAGGAAGTACAGCCTCTTCTGAGCCTTCTTCACGAGCATGTTTACATTCATAGTCCATGAGAGGTCCTCTGAGATATAAATACCCAGAAATTTAAAACTACTAACCCTCTCCACCTCCTTGCCATCTATGTGCAATGGTAAATGTGCATCTCTCTTTCTCCTAAAGTCAATTATCAGTTCTTTAGTTTTTTTGGTGTTAAGTATAAGATTATTCTCTTTGCACCACAATATCAACCCTTGTACTTCCTTTCTATAAGCAGACTCATTGTTCTTGTTAATGAGCCCCACCACTGTTGTATCGTCCGCAAACGTAATAATTGCGTTGGTATTATACAATGGGGTGCAGTCATGTATACAAGGAATATAAGAAAGGGCTTAGCACACAACCCTGGGGGGCTCCTGTGCTTAATGTCAGAATGGAAGAATGATGAGATCCCATCCTTACTGACTGGCCTATCTGTCAAAAAATCCTTTATCCACAAACAAATCCTCTGATCTATGCCCAAATTTGACATTTTAAGAAACAACCTATTGGGTAGAATGGTGTTAAAGGCAGAGCTATAATCCACAAATAACAGCCTTACATAACTTCCCTGTTGTTCCAAATGATTCAATACAGTATGAATAACAATAGACATAGCATCATCAGTTGATCTATTGCTCCTATATGCAAATTGATCTGGATCCAAAGTAGATGGAAGACCAGCCTTAATATAGTTCAACACCAGTTTCTCAAAACATTTCATGACAACAGATGTCAAAGCTACTGGTCTATAATCATTAAGGGATGCCACTGCTGTCTGCTTGGGGACTGGCACTATAATGGATGTCTTCAGGCAGGTAGGGCTAGAGCACCGCAACAGGGATAGATTGAAAATATCCGTGAACACTCCAGCTAGCTCTGCAGCACAGTCCCTAACAACTCGATCCTTGATTCCATCAGGCCCAGCTGCCTTCCGGATATTAACATTCTGGAAAGCGCGTCTCACGTCAGATATCTGCAGTAGAAGTGGTTGTCTATCAGTGGTAGATGTTAGTGATGTTCTATCAGTGGTGAATGCTGGAGTGATGGTCGTTCCTGTTTCCACCTCAAAATGACTGAAGAATTGATTTAGCTGCTCAGCCAAAGAATCACTACCACTGGACAAGCTATTTTTATTTCTCTGCCCCGTGATTTGTCTCAGGCCTTGCATGTTTAAAATGAGATGTTTATAATAGGAAGACATATTTCTGTAGCCGGAAGAACCACTATCCCTGATGCAGGATACAGAGATTTTTATCTTGTCATCATCAATGCTACTGGAACACCAGGTTTACTTTACAACAGAGATATTTGGATTGTGCGACACTATCAGGCCTTAACCAGGATTTGTTGATTTAACTCAGTGTTGTGGTTTTTATATAATACATCAAACTATCACACTGATTAGTTTGCACATTTTTTTCTTGTGCCTTTGAATCAGACTTGATTCCTGGTGGCTGCCTCGACAAGTCTCTGCAAATTTCTTGGTAATATTTTGGAAGTGTCTGCCCTTGCCTGCTTTCTCAGACTGAGTGTCTAGCCCAGGATCACCCCTGCTGGATTTGTATCTAATGTGAGACTCTAACTCAGTCACCCAGTTTATAGCCTGATGCCTTAACCTTTTGAGCTCCATCCTTAAAAATGCTCTTTACTGATGTCCAGCAGGTCTCCTTGCTTTCCTCTTAAAAAGATGCCTGTACTATCCCAAGCATCATAGGATGCCTGAGTTTCCTCTCAGTGAGCAGAATGCTCCACAGGGACAGCCAATGTTTCGCCTCCACCCTCCTACAGCTCTTCTCTTTCCAATTCTGAGGATACATTACATCTGCTAATCTACTCTGATCTGGAATAAAATAGCAACCTTGGTCTAAATTATTTCTCCATTTAATAGCAAAAATGAGCGAAAAGTAGCAAAGTTTGGAGCTTGCTGGAGGCAGAAATGTCAGAGGAAAGCAATGTTAACAGGATTGCTACAACTGTCTGGAGAACCAGACAGTCGCAGACTGGAGAACCAGATCTTAAAATTTAGCAGAGTTTGCTCTTTGTGATATAGTGGATGCTTTTCCACACCTGCTTACATTTGCAGCACTGGAGTAACCGCAGGCTCTGATGTAGTTCTGTGTATTAAGCAAGCCATTATTTGTTGTTAGTCTTCAAGCGTAGAAGGTAAACCCCAGAAAGCACATGATTTATTTTTCTGTTCAAGTAAAAGTAAGGGGCAATCTGCACTGGTCAGTGCTGTGTGGAAGTACAACTCCATGGAGGTTCCTGGAATTCTCTTCAATATAAGACACAGACTCTCATAAGATTCTGAACTTTTTATTTTCTGGCATGAAAAGTACAAATAATTAAACAATTCCATGTAAAAGTTTCATACAGCCACCGTGCCTGAAATCCCAGTAATAAATAGTCTAAACTAAATGCAAAGTGTCATTTTTATTTTTATTTTTTACAATTTTTAAACCTTTCCCACATCAACTGACTCTCATTTTTTTTAAATATATTTTTAAAAACTGTCCCAATCCATGTGAAGCTTCAAGGAGCTCTGGGGGCAGGCACTCCAGACCTATCCTTTTCTCCCCTGAGCCCTGCCACACCCCATGACTAAATATATTGGTGGGAGGCTAAGGGGCATGTAAAAGTTATTAGGAACTCGCCATGACAACAGACAATTCTTTTAACCCTCTGCTACCTTCAATGTTGCACCCTGACCCACCACTGGCAAACAGTAAGGACATCTCATGAGCCCTTCTTGCTCTGAGGCCACCAGGCAAAGTGCTTTAATTTCCTCCCTGCCCTCATTCAATCCTTAATCAAGCCACTTCACTTCTTAGTAAACTTACATTAGCACTTATTGCTACTTGAAAAAAATACACTTGAAAAGGCTAGATTGCTGTAGCTGTTTGGTAATCAACAGATCCTAAAAGAGTTTTTTTTTTTTTGCCACTAAATGCCCTTGTTGCAATGCAGGAAAAGGTTGCAGGATTAGACATTAAGTAGGATCTGACCAAAGGCAAAGCAGGCGGTTCACGCAACTGAAACTGGTGGCAAAGCTCCTGCTATTAGTAGCTGTGAATGCCAGTTATGCAGCTTGACTTGGTGGCTCCAGTTCATAACAGCTCTTTAAGCACAGAAGTAATTTCAAGGGATGGCAAAGAAACTTTTAAAAGGCTGTGTTTTGTTTATGTCCAGATATCCATTTCACATCTTCCTTGTTTTCAAGGTTTAGCCTTAGGTATTTAGGAGTCTTGAAAAATGGGGACAAGGCAAGTGCTCTACTGCTGTGATGTTATTTTTGAGAACAACCTGAAAATACCATGCCTCATTTGTGCCAAGTCTTAAAAGAGGCGACCTTTCCTATTCTGATCATCTCTAAGGCACCAGACATAGAGGGTTAGTCTTAGCCATTCTCTTCTGAGTCTGGTTAGTTGCATAAATGGCTCAAGCTATTGCTTGAGCTACACTGAGAAACACCATCCCTTCTTGAATGAGAATGCAGTTATGGTTGTAATGCACATTTTTGTAATAAAAATCCTTTTGTAAAGTACTCCCTGCTATGCAAAGCACCTGTTTTATGTGCCATTCTTCAGTAGCCTATTGTCCAGATGAAAAGCAAAAAGGCTTTCATTGTTACACATTAAAAATTGGCATTATGATTAAGCAAGTCTGTGTTTGCTATCTATATGGCACAGCAGGTTTCATGCTAAACAGTGACTAGCATTTCTGCACATGCACTAATTAGAACATGTGCCATGAATCAGCTATGGCCATTTCTCACTAAGAGAGCGGAGAGCATGCCCGAGCCTATTCATCACATTGGATGGCTGCAGAGCCTGGGCAGGAATTGAGCTTCCAGATGAACTCCTGACAGCCTGACCAACTACTGTATCAAGGATAGTGGGAGTGTCCAACAAATGCAGGAAGGGCTGTTCTGCACCTCTTTGCCTTTTTTTGGAGCAGCAGCTTCAAAAGGTGATGGCTTATGTTTGGGGGCACAGTAAGTTCCCAGAGTGCCAATTATTTCTTTAACCAAACCATTAGCTTTTCTGTCCTATCTGAATGCAAAGCAGCCACAATTTAGGATTTGCAGAAGCCAGCATTTGTAAGTGGCTTTGTCAAATAATACTTTTAACAGTAACCCATCTGATTCAGATATACTAACAGTCCTGTCATTTGGCTGAAAAGTCAGATAAGTGGTCTTTAACTGATTTCTGAGTTGAGTTCTCCAGAAGACTGAAGTGGTTTAGTTGCAAGAAATAACTATTAGTAAAGATGTTTTTAATCAGCCATGAAACTGACTAAATAGAGGAGAAAAGTGCATTCTTACAGCCCACTTTCTAGTTAAAAACAAGGAATATGATATGGTATTCTTTTTTTGAGGGCTTTATTATGCAAACTTTCAAATCTGTTTTAATAAGGGTAAACATCCAACTTTTTTATTTCAGCAATTAGGAAATCTACTTTTAACAACTGGAACACTGTTTTTAAACTATTGGAACAAGGTTTTTTTCTCGAGCCACATAATCCTTTAGAATGGAATAGTTTCTCAGTAAATCTCAGTCTTGATAAGAATATGGTACAAAGTTAGACAACCTATTTTTGGTCTAATTTTTTTGTTAGAGGATTATCTTTAAATCACGGACATCTTCTGTTTAGATAAAATATAGCATGGCTTCTAAGGCCTTTTGCACTTTTCTTCGAAATGTGGACTGATACGAATTCTCTTTGCCTTGGAAACGTATCAGACCTTGACTACTTTGGCTACAGGCCCCGTTTCCTGCACATAAAGCAGATGCCCAAAGGGGTCATTTCCATGCCTGGGATTTCCCCCCCTTAATTATTGCATGATTCTAAATCATCCATGTGGCAGGGAAGAAATCAAAATAAGCTGGAAAGATTGATTTTCAATGTGTTTCTCTTTGTTCAGAATAATTCAGTGTAACTCTTTTCTCAAATTGTTACCTGGGACTTTAGCAAAACAGTTGCATTGATTCCAATAACAGGGGCCATACATGGCAGCCAAGAACTGCTTGTATACTTCAAGTACCCTTAATGAGTGGCCTAGTATTTTGAAAAATCACTTACTACATTATCCACAAGGAGGAAATGCATGTTTAAAATTGTTTCAGTTCTACTCTTCATATACAAAGTATTGTGAATTCAATAGGACTTTTCCCCAGGTAAATATCTACAGAATTTAACACAAGGTGCTATCCATGTCGTCTAACCAAAACAAATTTCCCTTTGTGCTTAAGGATCTCAGTGAATCAGAGCCAGAAAAGGTTAGGAATGTCCTTTACATTAAAAAAAAATCAGTTGCCTGTGATGCTTGCCTAAAATATTTAAAATAAAAAAGCAAATTGTCACTGAAATAATTTTTGTTAACATGTGGGAGGGATGCTGAGTGGCAGCATGTGAAGGCCAGAGGGTACAGAATACAAGAATAGAAAAAATGACAAGCTACACGTTCCCTTCCCACCCACCCCATAACCTTCTAATAGAATGAACTCAAAATGTGTTTTTTTCCAACAAGACAACAAAACAAACTTGTCTATAGATTTTGCTGTATATGCCACATTAGTAGATTGTTTTTAAAATGTTTACCTCTGTGCACTTTGCCCTGGTGAAGAGCCTGTCATTTAGCTTTTAGTATTGTTTCAATTTTGTTTGTTATTTAATAAATAAGGAATAATTATTTTCAGCAAATTAAAAATATTTCCCTTTAACTTGCAACTCTGATGAGAACATAAATATACACAAATGTATTCTTACAAGGCAGTAATAAATATTTAAGTTAACAATAAGTTAAAACTACAAGAAGCTAAAATTCGCAAAAAGATACAAGAGTTAATGGTGCCAGTTTTTTTTGTTCTTTTTCTCATTTTATCGCAAACAGAAGCTGCCACAGACTCTTACAAAACACAAGTGAACACATTTATTGTCAAAAAATCAAGAAATCCTAAACTAATTTCTAAATCATTAAACAATTAAAACTCGAACTAATGCTAAAATGTTTAATTATCATTAAGTTCGTCTTTTAAATGTTGTTCATTTTTTCCCCATTTTTCCTTTGAGAGCAAAAGAAAATAAAGTCCCTTGCTCGAGTGCTATCGATGACTCGTTGTTTTTAGCCAACCAAAATAAATAAATAAATAAAAATGGAAATTAGGTCATGTGCATTTTCAGGATTTGTTTGTTAACAGAGATCCAAAGAGATGCCTTGGGAAAGGCAACCACAATTTCATCCCCTTTTACAATTAGATTTTAAGAGAAATTCTCATTCCCTTCAGCATGTGGGAAGGAAGAAGGGGAAAGGAAGGTAGACCTGGGTGTCACTGGAGTACAACCTGTACAAATAGATTCATCCCACTTCAAGGCTCCAATCTAAAGGGAGATGGCCATAAACAAACAGTTTTTTAAGCAGCAGCCCTACAGAAAAACCATCTGACATTTAAAAAAAATCTTTCTGGGTTCTTTTGGCTTAATTTGAGAAACAGGGTGATCCTTCTGAAGAAATGGTTAAAACTCCAACAAAAGTATTTATTCAGCATTTATGGCAGCCAGGCAGGCTAAAAACTCAAACTTTTTAGCTTCCTGCTTTTAAACAAACAAACAGAAGCTGGCTAACATTACAGAGCACTGTTCTGAGAAAAAGCCTTGGCCTGTATCCTTATCCTCTGCCTTTCTTCCCCTCCTACCTACAGCCAAGGTTTAAAAATGGTTTGTTGACAGCAAGGAAAAGAAGTCTCCCTTCTGCCCCTTGACATCTAGCCAGCCACAGCACTTTGTTATCGCAGGAAAACTTGCAATTTCAGGGAATCATCCCTTGCCAGGATGTGAAATTGGGAAAAAGTTTATCATTTGTGATAGTGATTCATCTTCAAATAACTGAAAGCAAGACTAGAACAGGAGGCTACTTGGAAGATTTAAGCTTCCATAATACGAATCTATTTTAAAATCCCATTGGATAGATGTGTGGACACACTACCACCCCAGCCATGTCAAAGCACCTGAATCTCTTGCTCTGTGTTGTTTTTGCAGGTAGACATTAATGCCAAGGATCCAAAGTGCATGCATTTTCACAGGCAGTAAGGTGTGATACTCTGGTGTTTTCAGGAAAAGGATCCACATAGCTGGAACTCACACTACATTATTGGCTGCCCCAAAATCTTGACTAGGTCGGTATGTTTGCAACATGGATATAGGATTGCTGCCTCTCTTCCCCACATCTGCCCATACATGCCCATACACACCCAGATGTCTATGTGGTCCTGTGTCAAAGTACAGAGGAGCGCACATGCTGTCAGGTTAAAATTAGAGAAAGAAAATCAGACTGAAAGCTAGATGTCTGACAAGAAGACATGAAGCGTGTCTTTGGCAAGGACCAGAAAGGTAGTCTTAAGTAGTCCACCTTACTGTGAGATAAGCACAAGGTAATCATGCTGGCCTGTACTATAACCAGCAGCCCATGCTGCCTCAGACTGCAAAAAAGGCCAAGAGCCCAAGCAGGAGTGTTCATCTCAAAGGACTAGAAGATTTATTGCTGCCACGAAGAAAAGAGAAGTCCCCTGAGAGAAATCTTAAAGCATGGGAATCACAAGGCCTTCTTATGGTCTGATTGTTCCACAATTGCTTTACAGCATAGAAGAAAAATTGGATCCCTTCATCTAAGAGTCCTGCACACCAGCTAGCATTGGGTGGGCATCAGAGCAAAGTCTCAGTTGTGGTAGTCCATGATGCTAAAGTGCAGTGTTGCTTACAGGGATGATTGGCATTGAGGAATATATTGTTTCTTGGGGGTGATCAGCCACTACATAGTGGCTCTAAATCAAGTTGAAGGTGTAGATGTGCACCGTTTCAGAGCTGGGGATTGTGTTTGGTTAATTTGGAGAGAAGGAAATATTAATTTAAGGGGGATGGAACCCTAAAAAGGATGCATCCTGGTTATAAAATCCTAGCTAAAATGGGAATATGTTAGTAGCTAGTTAAGACCCTTAGATCTTACCACTATCTGAACCACAACCTGCTAATAATTCATTTGGGAAGTGCAAGGAACAACGAACTATGCCTTTT
This sequence comes from Diadophis punctatus similis, assembly GCA_023053685.1. Classification (NCBI taxonomy): domain Eukaryota; kingdom Metazoa; phylum Chordata; class Lepidosauria; order Squamata; family Dipsadidae; genus Diadophis; species Diadophis punctatus. The sequence continues at coordinate 107,354,639 of JALIGW010000002.1, forward strand.
ACTGAACATGCTGCATCACTATGTCTTCTCACATCAGCATTTTCTTCCTTTCCTATACAAACGGCAGTAGACCTGGGAATTATTTTGAGCCCCCTTCCCCATACAAGCAAGAAAGGTTCTATTGTAGGAAGGGGCTTACATTCAGCAAGCAAAATAAATGTGGGTGTTAAAAGAGACATCCAAATCCATGTTGAAGTCCAAGAATTAGTCTGGGGTTGCAATAGTGTGTCTGGAAAGGACAAGTGGCAAACATTCCACTGAGATCTATTCAAACTGTATGGAAAGAGACAGGTGGGTTAGAAAGAAAGCAGTGCCTTCCAGCACACAGCCCTTCCTTTCAAGACAAGGTAATTTGGGAAAGAAGCCCACAATGTCCCAGAACCAAACTGACTTGCTGTAGCTATGCTCATCTGAAGGAGCAGGTCAGCCCTTTAGGATGATAGTGCCAGATACAGTAACTAAGACTTTCTCTGGAGTATTTTTCCCCCCTACCTCACTGCCATCCTATTGTCCAGAAGAGTCTTTGGTTGCTTTTTTAGGGCAGCCGTGCCCCACATTTAGAAGTAGGACCCTCTTTATGCTTAAAATGGTAGGGAATCCAACCTTAGTAAGCTAAATTTATTCCACAGAAACTTCCCAAATTCTCTCTGGCTCTATCTTGCAGTTTTTTCTTTTATCGGGTACTGTTAACAGTGTTGAACCACCCATTTCTTCCCCTCACTGTTGACAGGGACTTCCAGGTCAGTTCTGGATTCTGGAGTTCAGCTGCAGCAGAAGAAGCAGCCGACTTCTGTGCCCTGGTCAGAAAGAGAGTAATGTCTTCTAAAGAGATTGTGCATGGAGACAGAAATCAGGGTCTGTGCATAAGCAGCATTTCCTGGTTTGGGAGAGTTCTTAACTTTGCCCAATAATTTTGTAATACCTGTAGAAAATATTTTTAAAAAAGAAACCTATGGAAGTTGATGTGAGTAAAAGCAGTGGTTATATGATGAAGCATGCAGCTTTCATTTTCAAAACTTTTGTCAGTTTTCTGTCCTTTTGGTTTTTGGGATAGCAAGAGAATGGTGGTGCTGAAAATCTACTAATACAATCAAGTTATTATAGCCCTCTACCCCCTCCTCGCCTCCACAAAAGTAAAAATGCAAAGGGAAAAAAGGAAACAGAAAGAAAATGAGAATAAAAGGAGTTGTCTCCATTTCCTGACTTTGATAGTTGGGACAAAATCACCTAAAATCTTTGGGACCTGAGACACAAAGTGTTACTTCTGCACAAGAATCCGAAGGTCTTTCCAGGCAACTCCCCCCCCCCAAATACACAGTTTAAAACATGCATTTAATGCTCAGTTGTTTTAAATGGTGTAGATAGTTTTTTGCAATGCTCCCTATTTGAGGAAAATGCCTTGTCTCCGCATCTTCCCATTACTGTTGAGAAAATGTTGAGTAGGTAGACAGCTACTTTTTCTGGGCTTGTGTCCATGACACCTGGTTTGAAGAACCTGATTTTCCCCTGGTGTCCATCCCTCTGCTGCTAATTATTTCCTTTTTAATTGGTAGGGTTTTGTAATTTTTTAAAGTGTCTCATTTGTTGTGTGCTGCCCTACGAATCAAGGGACACTGACCCATTCTATGTTGGTCTCAGATGTCCTACATATAAAAGACAACTCAGCCCCACCTCTGAGCTGCCCTACTTTTTACTAAGCTGGGTGGACCAAGAGGAAGATGCTGGTTTTGGGATGGACCCTTTCGAACTTGAACTAGAAAAGCCAACAGTCCTTGGCTATCCGGTCCCCACTCTGCCAACAACACAGTTTACAGCAATACTAACACTCCTATCCTAATTCCGTGCATGGGCAGTGTGTGTCACACATCAGGTGATGCCTAAGATTTGCTAGCAATCTCTGTAGGTGTGTGGTATCTTTGTTAATTGTTTGAAAAGGCCCACTGGAAGGAATGATTGGACCATGCACAGCAATCGCACTTAGTGGCTTGTTTGTTTCCCCCCTTTGAAATTTGTTATCGTGACTGTGTATGAAGTTCAAGAATCCCAGTAAAAATTTCCAGCAAGGTCTCTTTTCCTTTTTTATAAAAATAGATTTTTAAAATCTTTTTTAAAATTTTTTGTTGGGTTTTCTTCTTTGTTTCAGTTTCACCTTTTAAAATTTATGATTTTCCCCTTGTTTGGTCACTTATTTGTTTTAAAAGAGAAAGGAAGACCTCAGCCATACTAACCATCTTCCATTTGCCCAAAACACCTTTCAATCTATTCAGTTATCAATGATCACAACTCTGGGGCCAATTTCCTTCCCCTGTGCTTGGTTCTATAAATTCTTCATGAAATATCATTTTACAAGAAAAGAAAAACATTTCATCTTGGGGAAGAAGAAAAATAAAATGTTCAATTTACTGCCCCATAACGTCTCAAATAGCAAGTCCCTACTTCTGACCCGTAAGAAACTTATCTAGTCCTTACAACCTGATTAGAAGCCATAAAGACTCTAGAAATCTTGGACTTTATGCCAAATTCTTGGCTGCCCTTTTTACATTACTCTGGCCCAAACTTTCATTTCAATGTAAAGTAGTTAAATAAATAAGCAAATATTCAAAACCTGGTCAGCAAATTTTACAACATACGAGTGTAAAATGGTTCTTCTTTTCCCAGGGAATGAGTTTTCTCTGGAATCAAATAGGAAGTACCCTCTTTTCTGACATAAAAGGTTAGATTTATTTTCCCAAATATGGCATCATTCTAATTAGGGGCCAAGGAAAACAGTGGGATTAAGAACCTGTATCACTAACATATTAGACCAACAGATGAGATGAGTGCAATCTCCTCCAACCACATTTGTTCTTTTCCTTTCTTTCTTTTTGCATCGTAAGAGAACAAAGGTGGTGAGCTGAATCTTTTTAATTCCTCCCCCTCGGCTAACTCAGAGTAACAGTCATGACCTTCTTGGATTTGTTGGTTCACAATGTTTTAACATGAAGGGGGCATTTCTATCACACCTTACCAGGAGTGTTTTTTTCCATCCTCCAGGGTCAGAAAAACTGTCCACCAAAGGAACCATACAGGTGTGGAATTCATAGAGGGAAAGATATATGGACAACTGGAGAAAGCTTCAGACCTGGGCATGTATGTTAAGAAAGCCTTGAAAGAGGGAGGGGTCACCAAGCATAGAAACAAGAGAGGTATCCTATTCTGAACAGATGTCACCCCTGCATGCTGTCAGAACAGGGTTTAATTTTCAAGAAGTGGCTGACAAGTTGCTGCATCCGTGCTTCCCGCTGGGCTGTCGGGCATGGGGAGAAGGAGGGGGAGGAGCCTCCTGCTTCCCAAAGATCACGGTGTCTGGCGGTTGAATATTCTGCAACATTGAGTCAATGAACATTTCCGTTCTTGTGGCGAGTTGGGGAAGAGAGCTGATTCCAGCACACTGTTGCTCCCCCCTCCCCCCATCTCTCTGGTGCATTTGCTCACTCATGCCTTGTGTTGCTTACTGGTCTTGAAGGAAACCTGGAGGATTCGGTCACCCAGTCGGTAGCCATTGAGGCTGGCGATGGCCATGGCGGCTTCATCATAGTTGGTCATGGTGACAAAGCCAAAGCCTTTGCACTTGTTGGTGGTGAAGTCGCGGATTACTTTGACGTTGGTGACAGCTCCAAAGGGCCCAAAGAGCTGCCAGAGGACGCTCTCATCTGCCTCTGGAGAGAGGTTGTACACAAAGATGCACCAGCCAGCACTGGAGGCCCCGGTCAAATTGACTCCTGCCAGACTGGTCATGCTGTCGATCGTGATAGGAGAGAACCTGGAGATCAAGGAGAGAGGACTACTTTGGGTGTAAGGCTGGCATTCTGCCAGCATAAGTTCATTGCATTACAGAGAGGTTAGGGACAGTGGTGACAACCCCCAGCAAAAAAGGGAGCAGTGCCCGCTTTCATCTAGCATTCTTAGCTCAAAAGGGAACTCATCAGAGAGGCAGTTTCTCTTAAGATTTTATCTATGCCAGGAAGCTGGCATAAATTGTATGATTCTATTTCCATAATTTTTATTTGCCAAGGAAAATCCAGAAGCTAACATTTGAATCCACATTCTTCAAATATATTTCTCCCTATCTTGGGCTTTTCTTAAGGGTTAGTTCTGCTTGCAAGATGGAAGAAATATTTATCTATTGGGTTTCCTGAGAGCTAAATAAACACACTAGCACATTATGAAAGGGTTTGTAATAAAATGAACTGTAACCATCATTTTTGCAAGGATGGAAACTGGAATCTGATGCATTGTTTGCAAAATGAAGATCTTAGTTTCCATAACTTATTTGAGATAACTTCAAAGTAACAAAGTATAATTGCAACGTAAGTTCCAAAACCAGATGGAGATATAGCAAACCTTATGATAGTGGCAGGGGACAGCCCACCACACATTTCTGTCTTGTCTTCCATCTACCACAATCCCCCTCCCCCCGCTGCCGCCTTGTCTACTGCAACATAGTTTTCACTAAAAAGTTCTTGAATAACTTGAATTAATTGATTAATTCAGACAAACCATCTCTACGGGGATTTACACATTATGCCAAATCTAAATACAGTTTCCTTGTCTGTGGCTTGTAGGGCTGGATAAACATAACAACAGTGGGTTATTCAATAAACTATAGTTTTGGACAGTGTGCAAACCATTTCTATACCCAGCTGAATCAACTTTGTTCTAGGTCCAGAATGTGGCTTGTAAGGCTGGGCAAACACTGTGGTTTATTCAATGAACCATAGTTTTACACAGTGTGCAAACCCCTTTTTGGATCATACCCAGCTGAATCAACTTTGTTCCAGATGCAGAATGTATCCTGATTGTATGCTGCTAAGCCAAACATTTCAAACAGAAAGTGACTGACAGGGATAATGGCTCAGTCAAGCTACTTCCTCAACCTAAACTAGCCGAGTAGTTGCCTGAGTCAGCATCAGTGTTCAGATTTAGCTGATTGCTGCTAAGGGCCCATGCACACTTACCGGAGGAAGCCCCATGGACCCTCAGTAGGACTTATTTCTGAGTAAGCAGGCATCAGATACTGCTCTTATATCTTTGGGTGTAAAATTTGAACATGGATGCATGCTTTTATACCCTTGATAAAAATTATCCCTTATGGTCATGTTGAGAGTCGATATGGACTGAATGGGGGCAGAGTTACAGAATGGGCAGCTATTCTTTGCCAAATCTGAGGATGCAGCTGAACATTGCCAGGAATCTCCAGGGCAGACTGGAGCTCCCACAAAGGAAGCTAAGGCAGCAAACCTTTTAAATATCAGCTTAAAATGAAGAGTACGGTCTGATACAATGAATATTTTTAGTTTAAACACACAATGCTACAGCACTGTTGAACATAATAACATATGAACTGGATATGTGTCTGGACAGGAGACCCCTGACAGTTTCAGAAGCCATGCCAAATTTTCTATGGAAGAGTCAGTTATCTGGGTAAATGTCATTGTTTAAAGAAATAAATAACCTTTTGGCTCTCAAAGGGTGCCCGTGAATTGAAAAACAAAATGGGTTATTGCTTTTCTGATATACTTTTAGAACAATCACTAACTTCTGCCCCACAAGCAATGGAATTAAATGAAACCAAGAAGCACCCAACACAATGAAATCTAAGAAACACAGGACCAAAAATCATAAAGAACAGCCAGTCATCTGAGCAAATGGCAAGCCCTTCTCTCAAGCCAAACCCAAAACAGAACCAAAAGAACACATGAAAGACTATGGTGTGTCCTCAAGACACACACATTTGAATTCCACAGCCTAAGTCAGAAATTGGAGGGATTTTAGCTTTTCCTTTTCAATTCCCGTCTTCACTGAAGAAAGTGTGGAAGGGTTGTTGGGGTTTTTTGGTGATTAAAAAGAAAAGATCAATATACAGGGAAAAGCACTGAATCGAGCAACCAAATGTCGTCTATGTGATGGTTTAAACATGGCTCAAACTGGGAAAGAAAATGGTCCTCCTCTATAGGAGACTCTGCCCCCTCCAAGTCTCAGTGCTGGGTCTGATCAATCACAACCCTCAGCTTCTTTCGGGTTTCTACAAAATGGAAGCATGGCTGTGTTGCAGGGAGGCCTTGGCAAGGCAGAAAAGGAAGTTCTTGGCTGGGGAGCGGGGTTTGCCCTGACCGATCACCTTTTAAAAATCCAGCCTTGTGCTGTAGGCCAAGGTGGGGAAGAGGAGGGGGCGAGGAGCGTAGGCTTTGGAAGGCTATTTACCTCTTGACGCCGTATGCCATGTTTAGCAAATTGTCGAGCCTGTGGGAGGAAGAGGAAGATGAGGAGAGGCCATTGTTAGTAGACAATCTCGTAACAAAAGGGTCCTGTGAGGTTATCTGCCCTGATTGTCAGTGCAGCAGAAAGGCAGCACATGGATTCTGTCACTAGCAGAAGTTGCCATTTAATGTGTGTGCACAACTGCATCCTGAGGCCCTGGTGTCTTATAGTTTGGTTGGGGGAGGGAAGTTCAAAAATAATATCAAGGATCAGGTGCTCTACGTATTTTTACACATCTATTTTTTTATGATGCTAGAAAGTGTGGGAAATGGGAGGCATTAAGTACTAAAGGGCGGTGAAAGTTGTATTTCAAACATCACAATGAGGATGAGGATGTTTCTGACACTCATTCCTTTTAAAAACAAGACACATAAAGAATAGAAGCGTACATGGCAAACATGTTTATAGTTTCATTTTGACATCCCAGCCCCATTTTCACAGTGGACTTTCCTTTCCACATGGCGGCCCAGATTTTATATAGTAACTCTCTTGACATGGGATCTACATGCTGGCTTTATAGTACAACAAGATTCCCATTATCCTGTAAGATCAAAAGGTTTTTCTTTCTTTGGCAATATATAACCACTGTGGTTGCTAGACAATACCTCAAAGTGCCTTGGTTGTTAGAGCTTTCAGCTGTCAAAATCAAAGAACTTAATCCTTCTCAGTTAATTTTCTTGAATTTCTAATTGCCCTGCGCCTATGTTAACTCAAGCGTTCATCACCTGTACTTGTATGTGTTTCTAGAATTCGAGTTCTTCAAGGAACCTTGTGCAAAAAGGAAAAGATTTTAAAAGATTCCTTTCACAAATTGTGCATTTAAAAAAAATAGAAATATTTGCTCGCTTTGTACAATGTAGCATTTTTTCTACTACAGATTTACAAGTATCATCTCAGAATTACAGTCCTTTTAACTGGGGCATTTTGCTGCTTTCCATGTGCAGCAGTCACCGTAATTATGTGATGGCAGAACTACAGCACATTGTCTAGGCCCAAGAATTTTGGTCTGTATGTTATGGCTTTATCCAAAAACTGTAAAATTAATTAGCCAAGGCACAGGGAAAGGGAAAAGAAACCCTTATGTTCACATGTTCCATGGGTTTGTATGGATTTTACACTATATGCCATGCAGATGCCATGCTTCTATATGTGACATTTATGTATGGGTAGAAATGCATGAGCAGCAAATTCAAATCAAGTGATCTTGAACTACCATTCAGTCCAGTCTTAATGCACATACACAAGGCATACACAGCTCTTCATCAAACAGATTGGAAAAGTAACTAAATTCCTAGCAAATTCCTTTTTTCATGGATTTACATCTACTGAATGTAGATTGTTTTAGCAGATCTGGTAGAAAATAATTACTGGATCAAGTATTCTGATTTTTGGGGCAGATTTATATACAGTTCCTGGATTCTATCTATCCATAACTATAACTTAAGACTACTAGAGATTATTTGATGGTTAGAGTATCATCTAGACAAAGAAACAGGAAATACTTGTGCTGGGTTGCTATTTTTGTCTTCTGTCTCTACAAATCAAGCCAAATATAATGCAATGAAGCATTACATGCATTTTCAAAATAATTTGAACATGAATTGCAAGCTATTTGACTCCCAGACAGACATGATGGCAATTTCACTGATAATATTAAACATGGGCCATTTTACCTGAGAGGTAATCCCCAAATCCATTACACACAGGTTTAGAAGTACCCCATTGAAATAGGAGAAAGTGGACTAGCATATTTTACAATTGTGAGCAGCTGCTTTTTTTGAGTCCTTCAATGAAGAATGTTAAATTAGCCATGTTATCACACAAAGCTAGTTGGCAGACAACTAGAAGACAAAAGATACAATTCAAAGAACACTTACTGACTCTGTCCAACATGACTAGTTGACCACTACTTTAAATGCTTTACAATTTAATCAGAAGGGGCAGGACTGTTATAACTGCTTTGCCTTCATTTGGCCTACAAGGAATTCCCTGAAATTTACATTTTGGGGGCTGTTTTCCCCAGGAATTATCTCTCCTAGCTCCTGGATAATAGACATTGGCTGCACAAAATATTAATCCAGAATCCTGGCATAGCATCAGGGGTAAGTTTGCTGCTCTACAGTGTCTGATCACATTCACAGTGTGGGAAGTCAGCTGTCTGAGATGAATTCCTACCCCAGGATTTGGATCAATAAATTTCCACTGTGATATTTCTAACTATATAGCTGTCGAGTTTGCAGGACAAGTCAAGCGAGGATAATCAGGCAGGCAGCAAGCCCTAAAAGTATGTTCATAACAATCAGCAGGATTTTAGAAATTTCAACTTTGCCTCTGATGTAAAGGTGATTGTTATCAATAATTAGATCAACACATGAGACATCCTTTGGTTTTGCTCTTCAACTAAGCCACAACTGATAACCAACTCTCAACTAGCATACCAGAGAATTAAATTATCTATGCTTTATAAAAGAATGGAAAAATGAGCTGCAACAAAAATGCACGATGAGTTAATATATTGTTTTTTTTCTTTGTCTCTGTCTTGTGGTCTCCTAAGTCCGAAACACCAAAAAACACATACAAAATCATTTACAGCTCCCAATAGATTGAGAGCAGAAAAGACTAAGCCCAGGTCAACCTCTTAGAAATAAATATCCTTGGATTTCATCTCACAATGCAATAATAATCTCCAGAAGCAGAAGGAAACATCTATAATGGCTCCCTGGGATATATATGTTTGTGTGTGTGTGTGTGTGTGTGTGTGTGTGTGTGTGTGTAGTTTTTTTAAAAAATTCAGAGGATAGAAATGCTCACTGTTTTAATTCTGTCCTCTTCTACAAGCCAGTATGCTATTTTTTACAATCTTTTCTACCAAAATCAAGCATGCATAATTCATATCAAAATCCCTTATTCTTGGCAGTACTGCCTAGTATGGAACTGCCTAATAAAATCCATCATCCATGCTGTCCCTTCAACAGTTACATCAGCTAGCCATAGAAAGTACAATTTTATAAAGAGTCATCTGTAACATAAGAGCTCCCTGCTTCAGACCATTCCTGAGGAGGCCTCTAGTCTTGGCATTTAGTACTGCAAGCCTATACTGATGGGTTGGAAATATGATAGACTCCTACCTAAAAAGCTAATGTCATACCACCAATATAGACTATGAAGTGTTTCACCATCTCAGTTGTTCAGCTGAGTCATAAAATGGGACCATTAGCTATCGTAAATTGGAAGGATGAACAACTGCTGAGCCTTGGAGATACCATGGGTGATGAATAGAAATACCATATGAGTGCCACACAATGTTACATGAAAAGGGATAATCTCACATGATTATTTTTCCACAAAAGTATGGGAAAAGGATATGTAAATCCATGTACCTTACACTACCAGAAGTGAAAATTTAATATATCTACTTCTCCAGTTGTATTTCAATGTTTAAGTCATGATTACAAATGGAAAAGTAAACATCTGCATTATCTTTACATAGAATGGGCAGCTTTTCTATACTGCTGTATAAAGAAAACATATTATGTCTGAAAGAACCCTAGCACACAAAATATGTGAGAAACATAGAAGAAAACATTGAATACTGAATGTGTGCTATATACACAGATTTCAAGCTGCAAGCAGACATTCCAAAATTATTCAAGTGTCTTCCAAACTGATCAGAACATAGGCTAAAGAATTCTGCAGGGCAAAATCTATTTCTGTTTACCTGTAGGGTGAAAAAGATTCTAAGAATTCACAGGTAAATGTTTTCAGGAGCCTTGGTTCTTCCTCCTTGATAGATAGCATTGCCCAGACTCTTCTTTTTTTTTTTTTAAATGGCACTCTAATTATGGGAGAGGAATCTGGCAGAATACCAGAAATTCTTGGGTAGAACAATAGAGTCACTGCTACGAAAATTGCTAGGAGAAAGATATTAAAGGTATTAAAAAGCTGCTTGACTCAGAACTACCTGTCCTACTCTCTCCTTTATCAAAAGCAATTTTCAGATGTTTGTTCTACCTTTGGAATGTTTGTTCCAGCAGACTCCTCCTTGAGGCAGCCAGAGGACTCCTCATAAAAACAAATCTTTGCAGACTAAGTAAAGCATAGAAAGAGTTTTGTCCTTCCCTTTTACAGGGAAGAACAATTTCTCTCCTTTTGTACTGTTTTGTGGCCATCAGCTGTAAATATAAGGCTTTATCAAGAAAAGGAAGAGATCCAATGTATCTTAAGGAACAGTCTGCAGCATGAGAACTGTTTATCTGACCCAAGCCCCATGGATTATTTTTTGCAAAAAAACATTTTGTTAAGAAGCAACTGGTATGATTGTGCCATGGGATTGTAGAAGGAAACAAAAGTGTTTCCTATTATATTTGTTTGTGGACTAATGGTACCCAGATGTAACAGACTAAAGATAGACTAAAGATGAATGTCTCCAAGTATGGGATCTGAAAACTCCATCTCCCTTAAGCAGAGGGACAACAGCTACAAGGCACTGGGTGAGGAGAAGACCTGACCACTCAGCCTTCCAACAAAGGAGAGGGCAACACGTCTCACCTGAATCGCTGAGTTTGGTGGTGCAAAGGCCCTGTGTACCGACGGGCTGTGGTCTGATACAGGTGTGTGAGTAATGCTTGCCCTGTCTTCTGGCTGGGGTTATTGGCAAACTTGACTGTGATGGGCTCACTAGCACCCAGCGGTTTCTGTCCATTCAGCCCCTTGATGGCTTCCTCAGCTTCTATCCTCTTGTCAAAGCGGATGAATCCCACGCCTCTAGACACACCTACAAATGGAGAAATGGGGACATTAATGCTGATTACTGCATATTCTGATTGTTTAGGCAACAATGTCTCCTAGCTAAAGCAGAGATTCCAACTTATAGTAGCTGAAATTGGTTGTAATGTTGAGTGTTGTTACTGGTTATAATTTTCCAGAGAAGGCAACTGTTTGCAATGCATTCAGCAATCTTTATAGACCAATTGTTACTCTTGGGCATCTCCTTTCTTTTCTTTGTTTTTCCTAGCTTGAGTGGGAACTACAACCTATATTGCTCAGTGGTTCCAAAACAAGTTGACTCAGCTGAGTCAAAGCTCAGTCTAGGAACATATTTAAATGTTTTTGGGCATATATAGAATTTAGAATTTTCTCTGTGACATTATGAATGAAAGCTCTCATTTATTTCTAAAATGAGAACTATCTGGCAGAGTTCTTTGCTTGTCACTGCAGAAGTAAGAGTGATCCATATATAACAGAGAGATACACATCAGCAGTAAAATATATACATGTGAGCACAGGACTTCATACAAACAGCATCATACAAAGTAATTATTTATTTTACATAAGTAACAATACTTACAAATACATGCACAACCCTCAATGTGTAACATTGCCTGATTTCTTATACCGACCCGCTCCCTGCTTTATTCCCTTGGCACTCATCTCTCAACACTGGCACCACTGTGGGGTAAAATCCCTGCTCTTGTGTTACCTGTGACCTGATCCACAAGGATACGGGAGGTGATGATACGTCCATACTGTGAGAAGAGCTGCTCCATCTCTTTCTGGCTCATGGTTTTGGGCAGGCCACTGACATAAAGATTGGCATCACGGATAGAAGCAGAGCTCGGCCGTGCATAGGACACCTGATGGGAAGGAGGGCATAGTTACAAGAGCCATCAAAAAAGAAGCAAAGAACAATCTTCTGAATTCTATTCTCACATCAAAAGAAACAACCTGCTTTTATAAAACAAAACAAACAACACTTTCTTTGGAGGGGAGCCAAGATTCCTATTTATTGGTACCTTTTCTTTACCTCTATTTCCTTTCTCTACAAGCCTTTTTCTGCAAACTCTTAACTGCGGGCTCTGTAGGGCAGAAATTCTTTTTTCCATGAGCATTTGGGAAGGAAATGGCAATATCCCTGTGTATATTTAGAAGATAAGATCTTTTAATTACAAAATTAGAAGCTGGCACACAGCAAAGGGCCAGCCTCTAGCACCACCACCCTTTCCATGGAGCAAATGGGGCCCCAGGAAACTCTTTGAAAATAAAAGTGAAGAAAGGCTGCAACTCAGTGTTTGGTGGGAAAGTGTGCCCATAGTGAGTAGGGATAGTAAAAAAACCACACCCTTTTGGGCCAAAAAGCAAAGTGTTACCATCAATCAATGTTATGTAATAAACTATGCCTATGCTGTATTCTCAAAACTCCAAATGAGCCACAGTCCCAGAAGATTAAAGATGTAGTTCTTTAAATCTTTAAAGGTGTAGTGGGGGAGCCAATTTGGTGGTGTAGTGAAAGTGTTGGCATAAAAGCCAGGAGACTCTGAGTTCTAGTCCTGCCAATTGGGTGACTTTGGGCCAATCATTCTCTCTCAGCCCAATCCATGTTGTCAGGCTCACGCTGGGTTAGACATGATTGGGCACAAAAATAGAGTTCCTTTCCCTCCGGAGCTCTGCTCTGCCTTTAAGAGGAGTTTTCTCTCACACCCCGTGCTCCTCACCTTGATTGTTTTTGTCTGCAGTTTGAGTCCATTCAAGGTGTTGATTGCTTTGTCAGCATCATTGGAATCAACATAGTTGACAAAGCCGTAGCCTAAACTCTGCCCTGGGAGTGCAGAGAAGAAGAAAAAAATACAGTAAAGATGATGCTAAGCAAGAAATGGAAATAAATAATTTTCTCTGACGAACTGACCCTGAACAAAAAGAATCAGATAATATTATTTCAAAAAAGACACAGTGACAGTATAAATGTAAACTATTTCTCAGTTCAGAAATATGCAAAGTTTGTGCATTGAACACAACATCCAATCTCTGAATGCCTAAAGCAAACACTTATGCTGGACAACTCTCAAATACAAAAATATACTAAAATAAAATACTGGTAAAACTTTTATCTCAAGAGAAATCTACTTTATTCTCCAAGAAATAACCGAAAGGGAACAAAAAGAGTACTATAAGTTGTGGAAGAATACAGTAAGTGGCTGGGTTCATATAACATGTTGTTTCCACTTCATTCAATATATTCAGTTATTGTAATAATGTCACAATCACACAATAGGCCTCAATCGAGTCCAGGTGTCTATGGTCTAAAATTTAATTTCCAGCCAATATGATTATTACAGATGAGATAACAGGTTTGATGCAGTAGCTGTGTGATGGCAGTGAATAGATTAGGTTTTTTCAGATGATTCAAAATTATTGTACTAGTATAGAAGAGATTGTATTGTACTTTGCTTCCTCCTCTCTATCCCTTAGGTAAAATATATTACATTCCATTTTGCTTGTCCTATAAGAATATTCTTGGGAGCTAAAAATGCTTTAATATTTATTAATCAAGAGTTATCAACTCTACATAGAATCAATTCTGCCCATTCCATCCCACTAATCCAGCAAATGGATGTCTGTGACACATTTATATACAGTCTATACAGGTAGTCCCTGCATATGGACAGTCATTGGGACCAGAAAGTCCAACACTAAGCAACATGGTCTAAGGCCGTGATGGCGAACCTATGGCACGGGTGCCACAATTATGGGTGTGGGCACGCACACACGTGATCCCACGCATCCCCCCCCTTTTTGGCACGTGAACCAAAAAAGGTTCGCCATCACTGGTCTAAGGCATAAAGCCACATGATCATGCTTATTTATGACCGGAGCTCCAGTGATCTCCTTTGCCAATATTAAGCAAATCCTGCATAGTGGCAGTGTCCCAGTGGTCAGCTAATCACCATTTGTGCCCTTCTGCTGGCTTCCCCATTGAATTTGCTTGTTGGAAGCCAGCAGAGAAAGCTGCAAATGATGATCACATAACTGCAAGATGCTGCAACATCATATCTGCAAGCTGGTTGCCTAATGCCTGAAACATGATCATGTGACCATGCAACAGTCACAGCGAGGACCTAGCCTAAGTACCTCTCAAACAGTGCTATTGTATCTTTGAAGTCACTGAACTAGTGGACATTAAGTGAGGAGGACTACCTGTATAAATGTATGAATAAGTCATCTCCTATTTGCATATAACCATTCAGTCTCTCTCAAATAATGCTCTTTATGCTCTCCTTAAAGAAACACAGAAGTATATATCAATGGTTAATGACCTAGACTAGAGGTATCCTACATTGGCCTATATCAATCAATCAATCAATAAATCAATCAATCAATCAATCAATCAGAATAGAGCTGGAAGGGACCTTGTAGGTCATCTAGTCCAACCCCACCCACACCCTGCCCAAGCAGGAGACCCTACACTATTTCTGACAGATGGCAGTCCAGTCTCTTCTTGAATGCTTCCAGTAATGAAGCTCCCACAACGTCTGAAGGCAAGCTCTCATTGTCAGGAAATTTCTCCTTATTTCCAGGTTGAATCTCTCCTTGTTCAGTTTCCATCAATTATTACTTGTCTGGCCTTCAGGTGGTTTGGAAAACAGGTTCACCCCGTCCTCTCTGTGGCAGCCCCTCAAATATTGGAACCCTGCTATCATGTCTCCCCAGGTCCTTCTCTTCACTAGACTAGCCATGCCCAGTTCCTGCAACCGTTCATTGTATGTTTTAGCCTCCAGTCCCCTGATCATCTTTGGTTGCTCTTCTCTGCACTCTTTCTAGAGTCTAACGTCTTTTTTCTGGATGCAGTGTTCTAGGTGTGGTCTTACTAAGGCTTTATAGAGTGGTATTAGTACCTCACTTGATCTTGATTGTATCCCTCTGTTAATGCAATTTAGGATTGCATTTGCTTTTTTTGGCCGCATACTGTTGACTCATACTTAATTGGTTGTCCACTAAGACTCCAAGATCCCTCTCACAGTCACTGCTATTAAGCTTGGTTTCACCCAGTTTATATGTGTACTTTTGGTTTTTCTTGTCTAAGTGTAATCTTTCTCTATATTAAATTTCATTTTGTTAGATAGGGCCCAGTGTTCATGTCTGTCAAGATCCATCTGGATCTTGAGCGTTTGTTAGCTAATCCTGCCAGCTTAGTATCATCCACAAATTTGATAAGTTCCCCTTCTATTCCCTCATCGAAGTCATTTATAAGTGACCTCAATCCTCAAACTCCTAACTTTCTCCACAGATTCAGGTCCCTCAGCAAAAAAAAAAAAAAAAAAAAAAAGAAGAAGAAAAAGTTAAAATTAGCTATATAGCACTGGGTTCCATGATAATGTCAAATACAAACATTTCCCAAAATTTTTAATAGTGACATTCATCAACATATTGTAAACCTCCCAGAGTTACTTCTCATGAAATGGGCTGCTATATAAATTTGATTAATAAACAAAGATATTCACAGAGAAGAATTTTGAGTAGAAACATTGAACCAAGTGTGCTTTATTTCTAACATGTTAATATAGCAAAGCCTCCATAACTACTGTGAAAAAAATAGGAAAATTTGTCCTATTATCCTGATTTTGGATAAGAAGCCTAATAAAAAGTAGGACCCCCAAACAACTCACTAATTGTCTAAATAGCTGAGCTTATCATCACAATGGACAGGTTTCATAGCATTTGTGCTGTGTCTGGCTCTCCACAGCCTGATGTTGAGATTTTAAAAAGTTGCCCTTGGTAAAATTTCATTACCTAAGTCAACAGCATATTATCAACAGCAAAAAAACAAATGAAATTGGAATGAATCACAAATGTTGAGATCTAATTCAGTCCTGCCTAAAAGGAATGTTCCTATTCAGAGCTTTGTGGTACTACATGAATTCCAAAACCTCACCAACACATGTTCAAACTTCTTTATTCCAGACACTTGCAAACTAGAAGCAGCACAGCCACTGATTCTTTTTTATTTTTATTCTATTCCCTACTTTTCTTCACACATTTACAGATCCCAAAATGAATTTATCTATCTATACATCAGCAAATTGATTTACAGAATGCTAAGTATATTTACTTATATGCGGTGGCTCAGTGGTTAAGACGCTGAGCTTGTCGATTGAAAGGTCAGCAGTTCAGCAGTTCGAATCCCTAGTGCCGCGTAACGGGTTGAGCTCCCGTTACTTGTCCCAGCTTCTGCCAACCTAGCAGTTTGAAAGCATGTAAAAAATGCAAGTAGAAAAATAGGGACCACCTTTGGTGGGAGGGTAACAGCGTTCCGTGCACCATTGGCATTTAGTCATGCCGGCCACATGACCATGGAGACGCCTTTAGACAGCGCTGGCTCTTCGGCTTTGAAAAAGAGATGAGCACCGCCCATATGTGCAAGGCGAACCTTTACCTTTAAGTATATTTCTGCCAAAAGCATATTGGTTGCAAAATAGTGTTAATCCCATCTAATAATGATGTCACCTGAATTTATGCTGGAGGTTGGATTATCAATTTTACATAAAATATAATAAAGCAGATTCACTGCAACCTGCCCAGTCAAAATCGGAAGATGATTATTAGTCACCATCTATCCAAGCATAACCTTCTTTTAGGTCTAGAACCAGGAGAAAAAAAAATCTAGATTAATGGCTGTTTCTTGAAGAATAACACTTAGTTTCTTCATTTGTACACATGCATCATATTGAATTTCTCATTCCTAGGCCTGACAACAACCAGATAGATGCTAGCTTATTTCTTTCACATTTTGCTTCAGAAAATAACCTAAATTACAAACCTGCAATCAAGCAGCATCTTGTTTCAAGCAATATTTCTTGGCAATTTTGTGTTGTAGATCATTGTTTGACACTATAGATTTTTATACTTTCTGTCAAATTCCTGTTTATATACTCTATCTCTACAAGGGTTAGGGATGCTGTGGGTTATCAGCATTTATGTTTGATATTACTTTTTAACAAAGAAGGATAAAACTTTAATGAAGCAAACTGAATGTCTTTATCTGAGATCAATTCCTCTTCAAATCATTTATCAAAATAGGCTTTTAAGGATAATACTAGGAAGACAGTTGTCTTTATCAGGTTAATATCCATGTCCAGCTTTTGTCTAAGTCAGAAATTTCTGGCACACAACCAGGTGCTCATGGCTGGAAAATTGCATGCCTTGTGATATCATATCTATTTTAAACCACCAATACAAATCACAGTGTTCATGAGCTCATTATATAAACAATCATAGTAATTTCAGAAGGACTTTTTCTTCACATCTTTTACAGATGCCAAAATGCAATTTATCTATGCATCAGCAAATTGATTTACAGAATGCTAAGTATATATATCTCTGCAGCCAGCATATTTGGATAGTACAATCAGATATCTTAAAGAAAAGCAAATTAACCTAATTCATACCTGTATGCTGGGTGGTGAAGGAGAATAACTACAATTGTAACTAATGCTGATGGCATAAAAATCACAAAATTAATCAATTTTCTGCAGCTTGTGTCTATGCCCCATTTGTAGATAAGTGATGAAATACAATCTAGATGATTTTGGCATACTAAGTTATAAGAGTTAAAATGACGCATACTATTGATGCATGAGTGCTTCTGTAACTACTCTAATGTTATCTGGATCAGATTTTAATCCGGTGAAATACCTAAAGCTGCCTTTATCTGAACACTTGTTAGGAAAGAGTCAAATTAGCTTCTTGTTTGTTATACAATACAAGATATCTGTCATGTTCTACTACGGTCTGTCCAAATCTCATTAAGACCTTCAGAACCATGTAGGAATTCAAAGCCATAGCAGATTGTTTTAAGGAAAAGGACTAGAAACCTGGAGACTGTGAATTCTATTTCTGCCTTATGCACAAAGCCACCTGGGAAGGAGACAATGGCAACCCATTTCTGAAAAATCTTGCCAAAAAACTGTAGCGTGTTGTCCAGGCAGTCATTGCCAATTCTGGTGGCACCATAAAAAAAGAAGGGGGGAAGTATTTTTTTCTTGAGATGATGAAGAGAGAGAGAGAGAGAGAAATAATGAGTTGATGAAACAAGATTACTACTACAAGGAAAATATATTTCCAACAAAAATCTTCACTCAGAATGGGTGCTTTCAGTACCACACAAAACTTGGTTGCTTTCAAATGCCATGGTACCTTTGGGGTTCTTCTTTGTTTAGGGAAAATTCTTCATGGCAAAAGCTGGCAATTTGGCAATTTCTTTAACTGACAGAAAATCATGGCAATTGCCAACCACATAGCAAATACTGTGGAAGGAACCAATCTAGTGGTTCAATGAAAGGGACAGGTTGTGCAGGTTTTATAACAGCAGACTGCAATAATGAATGTCTTTTGATGAATCTAACAAAGACACAAATAAGCATCTC
Organism: Diadophis punctatus similis; assembly: GCA_023053685.1. Classification (NCBI taxonomy): domain Eukaryota; kingdom Metazoa; phylum Chordata; class Lepidosauria; order Squamata; family Dipsadidae; genus Diadophis; species Diadophis punctatus. Next base: position 107,373,136 of record JALIGW010000002.1, read on the forward strand.
CAAATGTGAGACGCAATGCTCTTATTGTGGAGCATACAAACATACACAGCATACAGCTGAATATACTAACTGCTCACCAAGGGAAACACAGCAGTGTGAAGTTGCTCAATGAAGTTTCCCTAGGCCATTCCCTAGAATGGCCAGTAATATTGCACTATTTTTTCCTGCAAGAAGTATTTTTGAGTTGTGACATCGAGACACTGATGTCACAGCTCTGTGCTTCTGCTACTTTCATACTGCCTATGTCCATTTACATACAATACTTTAGGAGTGCAATACTCATAGTTCCACACAAAGGTAACACAACATTTGAGCTCAATCTTATGGTATTTGAGTTCTGTTTTGTGCCACAGAAAACACCCATTCTGGGTGAAGATTTTTGTGGCTGTTTCATGGAAATACTTAATGGGAATATCACTTCAGGATTACTCAGAAATACAACAACACATGCATTATTCAAACCTTTTAATTACTTACAATACAGGCAAACCATAAGTAAGTATGTAAGTCACAAATATATTAGATATAATGTGGGGCAATACATGCTGATTGCCATATGCTGTGAAAGAGGCTGAATTAAAAGAATATAATAAAATAAACCCACTAACATTGATGCTATTAATATTTTCAAATAGGTTTTCCACAACTATTGTGGCATAAGTGAAGACTTGACATTCCTTGTCCTCCTGTGGTCTTGAGAAAGCTGGACAAAATGGTAATCTGTAACACATAAATCTTTACTGAACTATGAAGGACTTATATTATTCACTTCAAACACTTTTCCTGATTACATGAGGATAGCAGAAATGGCTGATTTTACTAACATGTCACATAATTTAACACTAGCTCTCAGTGTTTCTGATTTGAAAACCATCGAAAACCATCTAGGAATTCAGTATTCACTATTAGGATCTATTCTAGAGCAAGACAATTTCCTTGGAGGGAAAAAAAAGCAACACAGCATCTTCTCTACCATCTGATACTAAATTATTTCAACAATTACAAATAACAATGTATCTTAAAGCAGCAACATATTGATCTACAATTCTGTTTGCTAGTAAAATTTGTATTTTGGTTACCGTAAATATATTTTAAAAAATGCACACATTTTTTAAAGTCTTATCTACAATAGGCAAATTGTACAATATTCTCAAAACTTCTGCCTGAGTTTACTTGCCTCTGATATTTCACTAGATATGAATATTCCAATTCAAGAGCTCAGCAGACTAAAAGGACCGATCTCATTTCCACAATTAAATTGTTGTAGTTTAATTGTTCCTATACCGAATGAATGCCGTCACCAGGAGTCAAGTGCAACTCAAAAGCATCTGTAATTCTGTATACAGAGACAAATTTTTGTTGCTTGTTTATGCCAAATTAACCAAAACTGAAAAGTTCACCTGCAATATAGCCTGTTATTATTCAGTAATTTCGAGCATTATATGACACTTATTCTTTATGTAGTCCTAAGATTCACAACACTGAAAATACTGAAGTGAAAATAACAAAACAAAGAAAGCCAACAGCAGCAATTAAGATACTGTTTATCATATTTATATCCCACCAGAATCTTATACTAATTCTTATTAGTGTTATCCCTGAAGCTAATAGCCAGTGGTTTATTTATTTATATTTATCACACTTGTTTGCCACCATCTCACCTAGAGGCAACTCTGGGTGGCTTACAAACATTGCAAATAAAAAATTGAAGCAATAAATACTCAATAATAATAAAATATAATTAAAAAGACAGGGAGGAAGGAATCAGGATACACATAGGGAGAGTGGAGTCTGGTCTTAATCCGTTAGCTACCTTTAGCATGATACACCCCCATTTGGACTCCAGGCCAACTGGCAGAGCCAAGTCTTTGGGCCTTTACAAAATGTCAGGAGGGTGGGTTCGTATCTCTCCAGGTGAGGGCACAATTAATTCCAAAGGGCAGAAGCCACAGCAGAAAAGGCTCTTCTCCAGAACCCTGCCAACTGAAATTCCTTGACTGAAGAGATCCACAGTATGCCCAATCTGCCACCACTGGTGGGGCGGCGCAATGCCATTGGAGTAAGACAGTTCCTCAGATAGGCAGCAGCATCCTTCCACCTCTTCTGACACTAGCTTTGCATTTATGCAAACTTAACTAAAAAGGGGGGAAATTTGGTTTTTTCCCTTTGTCCACTCATTGACAGGTGCTACTTTATCTGATGATCAGCCTTTTCACATTGTCAAATTAATTCATACAATATAATCTTTACTAAATGATATATTATATCAAGGTATTAAATTATAGTGGTGTATTAAATTATGGTAATGATCTAGTAAAGGATCATCTGAACCTTGCACTCTCTGCTGAAGAGGAAACTCACATTTTGAGATTAAACTAAGATAGTTAAAGTGAAAATGAGCTTGCCTTTTAAGAGCAACAGGCTCTTGTAACAAAAATTTCAACACAATTCCCCTCATGCATATATACAGCTTTCTTAGTCCATAGCCACACAGTGGACCAATGTAGGAGACCAGTTTTAATTCAGAAGCTTTTCTGTATTCTTCTTTATTGCAACTAAAATAAATATAAAGATCTGTAGCAAATGCACAAATCAGAATGGGAGGGTCTGAAGCATAGCTGAGTACCCCACAACAATGATTCAGAAGTCCTTGAGATCTGGCATTTCTTGGCTATTCATCAAGATTCACACATCTTTTTTCTGGCTCATATATACTGATCTGGGAAATGAGATGGCTGCTTCAAGAGGCATTTAAAAGCAGCCACATGTTTTCTTTTCATGCTCAGCATCTTGCAAAAAACAACAACAACAACACCTCATATATTCTATCAACCACAAAAATCACAGTCTTGTAGCTGTCTTTGTCTGATTCTGAAAGATGGTGCTATATTGGATCTGATGTGTATTTAGACAGAAAATCATCAGGAAATCCCATGGCTAGGGGACAGCTAGTAGCTAAAAACTACCCGGAAGGCAATGGCAACAACTTCCCCTATTATTGCTGAGAAAAAAACATGGATATATTCATGCACTCACCATCTAATAAAGCTTAGGATTATATTGCAGTCATATCTGTGACACAAATCGCATTAATTTATTATGAGAAATAATTTAACAATATCAACATGTTAGATGTTGCTAACAGAAACACTACAGTTCCCTCCTTTCATATTATAGGGTTCAGATGTCCAGTTTTCAGTATATGAAGAAATTTTAATTAAAATAGAAAATATTTTTATCTGATATGCATCAAGACCAAATAGGTATCATATCAGTAATGTGTAAATCCATTTCTTGAAATCTTTTGACTGACTGATTGACTAAACCTAATCTCCCTTCCTCTGTAAATTGTAAATACTTTTTGTATGCTTTGCAATGAAGTTTTTCAGTCTTACAATGAAGCAGCTTATGCCTCCTAAGGTTTTCTGTAGTGGTTAAGACAATTTTGAAATGATAGGTTATTTGGGTCTCTGATTTATATTGACAAGCAATGAACAAATCCAGAATAATTAACTCAGTCTGGGCTTGCCCTGGGTCCAGGGAGCTGAATGGGGAATATTTTTGTCACATACATCATCCGTTTCTGTTCTGGCCTATGAATTCCATGACCAAAGCAACCTGGGAAAGATTCAGAGAAGGACAAAAAGGGCAATTAGGGCTAAGGAACGAAATCCTGAAATGAAAGTCAAGTTACAGTGATAGTTCAGCCTTGAGAAAGATAAACATGACCATGCTCTTCAAATACCAGAGAGGATATTACACAAAGAACATGCCTTGGCCATCTTCTATCTTCCCAGAAGGCAGGAGACAGAATAAAATATCCGACACAGAATAAGATATCCCAGACAGAATAAAATATCCAAGGAGCCTTCACAGAGAAGAGGGGATCAACCTATTCTCCAAAGCACCTGAGGGCAGGACAAGAAGTATTAGATGGAAGCTTAACAAAGAGAGAGCCAGCCTAGAACTAAGGAGAAGTTTCCTGACAGTTAGAACCATTAATCAGTAGAACGATTTGCCTCCAAAAATTGTGGATGTTTCAACACTGGAAGTTTTTAAGAAGAGATTGCACAACCATTTCTCTAGAAAGTTATAGAGCAAGGGTGTCAAACTCAAGGCCCGGGGGCCAGATCCGGCCCACAGGGTGCTTAGATCTGGCCCGCGGGGCCGCCCTGGAAACAGTGAAGGACTAACCCACAGTGCTTCTGCCAGTGAAAACGGAACTCGCGAGGGCTGCGGGCAGCCCTCGTGAGCTCTGCTTTTGCTGGCAGAGGGTTGCAGGAGGCCATTGCAGCCAAAAACGAAGCTCGCGAGGGCTGCGGGCGCCCCTTCGGAGCTCTGTTTTCTGTGGCAGAGGGTTGCAGGAGGCCGTCGCAGCCGAAAATGGAGCCCAGGGGCCTGTTTTCGCTGGCCGAGCACTCGGGCCACCACAGGTGCCGATACAAGTGACGTCAAGCTGGCCACGCCCACCCTGGCCATACCCACCACAGCCCCCCAAGGTCAAACACAATCCTGATGTGGCCCTCAATGAAATCGAGTTTGACAACCTTGATATAGGGTCTCCTGTTTGGCAGGGGATTAGGCTAGAAGACCTCCAAGGTCCCTTCCAACCTTATTTTATATTCTATAGACTGACATTCAGCTGAATATTAGGAAAATTGTCTTGCCAGAAAGGACAATTTATTACAATCACTAAAATACAAATGTAGTGTTTGGCAACTAAGCACACATTCAAATTCTCACTCAGCTGCAACATTTGTGAGTAGACTAATCAATCTCCATAGCAGACTTTGCTGTGAAACTGAATTTATAAAAGCAAGGTAGTATGAAAAAGTAGATAGGATTTTATTTGTTCTCAAATAGTATCCAAAAATACCAGTCTTGCCTTCAAGTACTTAAACAAATATAATTAATACTGGACAATGGATGCTCTGAAATATTATTATTATTATTATTATTATTATTATTATTATTATTATTATTATTATTATTATTATTATTATTATTATTATTATTATTATTATTATTATTATTATTATTACATTTCCATGTAATAAGAAAATATATAAAAATACATCATATCATCAAACAATTATTTTCAATGTCACAAATCAATACAATAAATTGCTTCAAAAGATAATATTTTCTTTGGCTTTTTCTCCTGTTGACCTCATAGATATGTCAACATGGGTTTTGGACAGTTACCACAACTGGCTTGCAAATGCCTTCTTTCAGACTGTTATGGACTTCCTAGTCTAGCCTACAACTTCAAGATTCCCTCGGAGTTTCCAACTCAAATACTAACCAAGCTTAGCTTTCAAACCCAAAGTAGCTCAACCAGGTGCTGCCACCTGCTGTGACAAAATATTTAAAGATATTTCTTTATTTGTTCTATAAATATGCGGATCATTAAAATGCTGTTTTGCTATGTAAATTTAATGGTACACTAAATTTGTATTTACTTCTTAAGGAACTCTAACAGTAATATAAAATGTAGTCTGGATGCAAACACCTTGATATCTTCTATAATCCATAGTTTCATGGATGTATTCTATCTTACAATTTCTAAAATATTTTATTTAATATATTTTCTAATACACACATGCTTGCCTTTTCATCAGAAAGCTACTGTATTTTCTCTGCCACTGTTAATGTAGCTTGCCAGAAAGTAAAGGTAAATTTATTTATTTATTTAATTAATATGCCATCCATTTTCAAAAGTGACTCTAATATTAGCAAAAAATGTCCCAAATCCTAAGAATTTACCACCTGAGGGCCATTTATTTCCTCTGTAACAATTCCAAAAACCTAGAGTAGCTCAATTCTAATATCACACTAAATTATAGTTAGACCTTCTTCATCACGAATATAGTTTATATGCTGGTCTGCTCAATGAAAGCTTCTTCTTCTAACCCAGGGGTCCCCAAACTTGGCAACTTTAAGACTTGTGGACTTCAACTCCCAGAATTCACCAGCCAGTACATGCTGACTAGGGGATTCTGGGAGTTGAAGTCCACAAGTCTTAAAGTTGCCAAGTTTGAAGACCTCTGTAACCCATCCTTACACTTCCCAAAAGCAAGCAGCATTTTTACTACAGAATTAGTATTTTAATCTGGAGGTTTATGTACACCTTCACTAACAGCCATTAATAATCTTCCTTGCATATTTTTGTTAGTTTAAACCCATTAATTATATTTTAAATAGTAGCAAATTCCATAAACCTATTATGAGTTTACTCTGTAACACAATACTTATTTTTCTTTATTTGTTGGTTATTTATTTTCCTGTGGGGAAAATGGTCATTAAATTAGGCTTTTCTTATCTATTTCCAACTTTATGGGGGCATTTTGGAGGTAGAGTGATAGCAGCAGCTTGTTTATAGTTGACAGTTAAGCTGTACCCAAGATACATTCCAATATAAAACAATACTGGGAAGTTTTGCATGACCTTTCAAATAACCAATAGCATGGAACTTGTTTTCCATAGCTGCTGCATTGTGTGAATGTACTGTGACACAGCACACTTCTTCAGAACCCCACAGCTCTTTGAAATTTCCCAATACCATATGTATTTTCATTTTACCATGGGTTTTTAGCTAAATTATCTTTCTATCCCAATTTTTCTTTCTTTTTCATCCATACAGACAGACATGTACAGTCTTACCTGTAATTTTGTCTCGAACCAGTTTGCATGATTCAATCTCTCCAATGCTTCCAAACAGACTCTTGAATTCCTCTTGTGTCATGTTCTGGGGCAAGTAGTTGACTATGAGGTTAGTTTTGGAATCATCGGTGGCGCCATTGGCACTGATCAGTGGCCCATTGGGGAGGGAACTGTTGCTTGTGGGGCCGTTGGACACCTGGGTCTCCATTGTGCTGATTATCTGCTGAAAACAAGAGGGAGGAGGGAAAAGTGTTACGGTTATGAAGGATGGGAGGCAAACCCAGCAGCTTGTATGAAATTGTTCATTTGCAACGTAAGGGTTGTTGGAATGGATTAGGCTTATAATATATTTGTTTCAGTGTTTTGGTTTCACAGGTAGTATATTAAAAAAATTATTCTGTGAGTGACTATGACACAGACCTCTCAAGTAGATTTTATGCAATGATGATAAAGAAACAAACGGAGAAGAAAGAGAGAAAGGAAATGCTAGAAAAAAAGGAAGTGCAGGAAGGCACACGATAGTCCCACTTCGTTCACACTAATCTACTATTTCTATGTGATACAGCTCCCAAAAAATTACTCCTACAGAAAGGCTGTGCTCAAGCAGAATAAATATTGCCCTCTGCTGAACAACCTTGCCTGAACTCAGAGACTAAGAAAGAGCATTGCTAATACTTGGGTAGTGGAGCGACAGAGAAAATCAGTAGGATAGATGAAGAAAAGTTGGGAAAACATCCTCAAACCATCTCTGCAGTTTTCTCAAAAACTGCTATGTAGATATGTGCATGAAATCACCAGGACTTGTATCTGACATGAAGGAGATTTTAAACTACTTTCATTTAATTTGTCACTATATTTTTCCATGGATAAATAAATTCCTTAAGCATATATTACTTCAAGTGGCTGGTTACCATTTATTTATAGTGCATGTGGTGGGAGGGTGGTATAAATTCAGGACTTTGCAATAATTACTGGTCAGTGCTTCTTTAGGCAACACCTCCCCTCCTTTACAATGGTTCTATCCATTTCATTCCCTGGACATTTATTCTGATTGCTACAAAGCCTCTGTGCCAACCATCCACTTCTCTATGCTTTCCTGCAGGCTGCTCTTCTGTTAGAAAAATGCTGATTCCCTCTTAAACTATTGATCACGCCATTGATTCTGCCATTACACTCCAGCCTCAGGCCAGGAATGAATATCATCAAAGAAAAATGTATCACTAATTTCCTGGGCCTGCCAATAATCTCCTTACAAAGATGGTTGAGGACAGAGTGTTCTTCTCTCACTATATGGTATTTACTAGGCTTTGGAAATTTAATTTTGTACATAAAAATAATCTTTATTTTGTTGAGTATGGTTCCATATTTATTCTCTACTTCACAGAAATAAATAATGGTTCTAAAAGCCATCATTCAAAAGCCATATTACATTCAAACATAAAGACTAACCAAGATTATGTCACACAAAAATACCAGAATGCTGCAATCAGACCAAGTTGTTGCAACTTGCCAATAATTTGCAAACAGTGGCATGTTTGGGTCACATGTAGAAAACCTTAGGAATTTATGTAAAGATATAATCTGTAAAGTGATTTAAATACAAAATGTATCTGAAATAACTAAAAAGAGATGACCAGTTTAGGTAACAGTCAAGATACGCAAATTCAGAACAAAGCAGGGAACAGGGGAACAAACATGAATATAACAATATGAAGTCTGCAATTCTGTTCATATTTATTCAAAGGTTCTGATGATGATTTATAAATGTCTAATTTTATGCTGAACACCTATTACGTTGCAAAGATTGTCAACAAATTTCATGGACATATGTTAAGCTTACTGGGAGGAGCAGTTTCATACACCCTCTAATTTATATACACAATTTGTACTTTATAGTTGTAATTGCTGTACCAAGTCTAAGTGGACATCAGTTACATGCCAGTCTCTAGGCAAGCCTCCCCAAACCAAGATACAAAACCATGTTATCAGAAGCATTACAATATATCCTGTCAATTTATTGCTATGCCACGTTTTAATCTATGTAAAAAAAAGACAATTTAAGATGTTTCAGATTTTTAGGACTGTTGGGTGATTTATCTTTCAAGTTGGTTTCTTACTCCCAGATTGCCACTCTCTTGAAGATGGCATAAACATCAGTAAGTACACCAGCTGTGGTGCTTATTGAAAAAAAACACCACCTTGATTTAATGATGTTTTGTTAACTTCCACATTAAGAGTCTACTATATAAATTTAGAACGTCTTAATAGACTGACAAATTTGTTTTCTTATATTTAATAAGTTTATTATATTAGCCCCATTCTATTTTATAAGCAACAGTTAGTAAAACAATAATTAATTAAGCACAAAAACTTTAGGCCTCAAGTACATATGGGAAGCTTACCAAAAAGCAAGAAGCAAATGCTCAGCCACTGTCTCTGAAGAAAAGCAAGGCTGGGCTGAACAGCATCACCCCACTGGCTACTGTTTTGTAATGATTCTCTGATTATTTTGTTTGAAGTACTTGTAAGCCATCTTCAGTTCATCCTGCAGATGAAAGTTCTACTAGACAATGGATCTATTATGTTACCTATCCACCCCTGTGGTGATAAAAACCCTTCTTCGTTAGTGATTTCTTGCTGGATTGATAACTAAATGAATTTAAATTCCCAGGCTAGAGACCAGAGACCATCCTGGCTCAAACATCAAACATCCCACTAGCCATGGTTAAAAATGACCAGAATGAGCTTCAGAGAACCTTGGGCTTCCCTATTATCCCCCTCCCTCTTACAAGGACCATTTTATGCAAAAAATGAAAAGAGGCTGAAATGAAGAACGCCACCCACAATTAAAATTAGCAATAGCTTGCTAAATAATAAGCAGTAGTTTAAAAACTGGGAGCCCTTGCTTCTGAATTTCCAAACTTCCAACTTTGTAACCATACTGGTGACAGAAAATGAAGGGCAGCTCTGAAACCCAAAGCAAGACAAGACACAGTTGTTCTTATGACAAATTCCTTAGAGAATCAATGCTAAATTGCCTTCCTTTCTAGTCTCTTGAAAAGACCCCTCAGTTACAGACTGGAGTCCTTGAAAGAAAAACTACATCCATTATGAAGTGCAATATACCCTTTTTACTTTTAAAATAATTTATTTTCAACTTGGCATTCAAGGAACTGCCAATCTTCTCAGTCTTCTTAAACGCTGCTAACTGAATCACATTCTCATGTCAGCACCCTCTTAGCCAGATCTTAGCAGTTAAGTCCAGGAGCTGTATGGTTTCTTGTTATCAAATAAGTTAAAAGAACAATTGGGTTTACAATGCCAGCTTTAAATAAGCAATTTTTAGTTTATTTATCCACTTCAGGTGGTAGAAAGAAAGAAACTATGAACAGAATGCATGCACTGGGACGCAGTACAGAAAGTCCAAATGCTCAGAATCCTGGCTCATGCTGTTCCATGTGAAGAGGTTCAGCATGATTGACTTCATGGCCAAAGCATCTAGACAACCTTGGCTAAACTTGGAAAATGCTAAGCAAGGCAAAACCTAATTGTTGCTTAAATGGAGGGCACCACGTCACCTCCAGACTGTAGGTTAGACTGGCAAATTTGAAAAAGCAAGCAATGCAAACTGTTTCATATTGCTGCCCCTAAAATTACATGTGAACATGTCCAAGTAGTCACTATGACTCAAGACTGACTTGGAATTTTTCTTCTAAGTGTTTTAGAATACAGGATTAGTTATTCTATTATAATCAGTAATTAAATGGTAGATTATCGTAATCAAGATCACATTGCACATCTACTTATATAAGACTTATTTTCAAGTTCTATAATTTCTGCCAGTCTATGCTGCACCCACTAACTTATATCAGAATCTAAACTTTTCCAGGTCACACTGAACACAACAGTATGTCAACTGCTCCTTAATAGAGAGAAATACTCTGTGCCTTCTCTGTGGTGGCCCCTGCGCTATGGAATATCTTGCCCCTAGAGGTTCGGCAGGCCTCCACCCTGTTAGCCTTCCTTGAGGTTTTAAAGATCTGGCTTTTTCCTCCAAGCGCTGGGAGTTATTTAGATGATGGCATGTTAACACAGATTGGATTTTTGTTTTTAATGTTTATGTTTCAACTGGTTGAGTGTTAGTTTTTAAATGCTTTAATATGCCTTTTCATTTTTGATTGGGAGCTGTCCAGAGTTGGTTGAAAGATGGGCAGATGTATAAATATTATCAATCAATCAATCAATCAATCAATCAATCAATCAATCAATCAATCAATCAGTAAGTCAATCAATCAATCAATAAAATAAAATAAAATAATCTAATACAATAAATTTCATAATCAGAATGGCAAAGATCATAAAATCTGCATCTGTATTTAATATGTGAGAGATTGATAGGAAGATAAAAGGTAACATGGAAAGAGAATGGAGTTGAACCTAGTAACTTCCTTGAAAACTTCGCAAATTCAGTGCAACCTATTTGAACCAACAAACATAGGGGTGAGAATACTAATACTGATAGTGCTATCAGTCTTTTGCTTGTTACCCCTTGTTACCTCAGAGATGGAAACAACTCCTTTTGAAGCTTTCAAGACAAGGACATGTTCTACAGATAACAATGACTCTGAATAGGCAGCAGAGTTACCCATTTCGATGGATGCCCATGTATCAAAAAAGTCAATACTCCAATGTTACATTTTATGTGCTGTGTTCTGACTGACCTCTAACTGAACCCTAAACTTGTTTTGACTAGACGACCTCTGACTGAACTGTAAGTTGTTATGTTTTTAGTTGAACTCTACCTGAACTGTTGTGCCACCCAGGTCATGTGTTTGAATGCTCATACGCTATTGGTTGTTATGTCTGACAGCCCTCTATAAAAGAGCTAGCTGTCAGACCATGTTTTGCTGGTTACTTGAGTGAGCTGAGTAAAAGAGCTGTTATGAAGTCTGTCTCCTGTGATCCTTGCCCACAATCTAACAGTGGCGACGAGGGTTTGGGACCAGGAGAATGAAGACTAGTTTAAGTGCTGCAACCAGCCAGGCAGCACTAGCCACGTCTGCCTTCTCTCATCGGGATGTCTACCTTCCACCCGCTGGCGCCTTTCGACCCTGCCCGGGAAAAATGGGACTCCTACATGTGGCGTTTTGAGTGCTTCCTCGAAGCCAATGATCTGCTGGGGTTGGCTGACAACAGAAAAAGAGCTTTATTTCTGAGACACTGTGGGCCAGAGGTATTTGACACCGCAGAATCATTGTCTGACCCAACTCCAGTCCACACCATGACCTGGCAGGTACTCCAGGCAATGCTGAAGACACACTATGCGCCCATCCCATCCAAGGTTGTCCAGCGCTATGAGTTCCGCCAGCAGATGCAGCAGGAGGGCGAGACCATCAACCAATACATTGCCGCTCTCTATAAAGCCTCAGGGCACTGCGAGTTCCGTGACCTGGATGACATCCTGCTTGACCAGCTCATCTGTGGCATGCAGGACATTTGCCTGCAATGCTGGCTCCTGGCTTGGCCCAACCTCACGCTGGCCGCTGCCCTGGACGAAGCCAGAGCTGCTGAATCCTCAACCAAAGCAGCCAAATCTCTGCACCGTTTCGCCTCCTCTAAAAAGGACACTAAGCCTCCTTCTGCGGTCCACAAAGGCTCTGTCGAGGAGCCTGTAAGCAGTGACGATGAGGTCTGCCGCATCAACCAGAAGTGCCCTCCACCCCCCCCAAAGAATCCCTGACTGCTTGTGACAGCTGTGGGGGGCGACACCCGACGGTATCATGCAGATTTAGGCACATTATCTGCAAACGTTGTGAAAGGAGAGGACATTTGGCGCGAGTTTGCCGCGCCATTCTTCCTCCGAAAGACACGCATGTGCAGGACATCCCTAGAGGCGAATTGTCAAATAGATTCTGGCACGAAAACCAAAGGCGGCGCCAGAGAACCTTCACCATGCAGCCAGAAACCAACCAAACACGGGTTGCCAGAGCCAGCTACCCCTTCAAAAGGAAGATCATGGTCACCGTCTCCATCGACAGAGCACCGGTCCAAATGGAGGTTGACACCGGGCCTGCAGTGTCTATCGTCGCCTGGAAGATGCTCAAGCTCGCCCTTCCGAGTCTCTGGTCTACCTCCCTACAGGAATCCTCAATCCGCCTCTCTGACTACCAGGGAAACCGGATCCCTGTCCTTGGAAAAGCTCGGGTCCACGTCAGATTCAACAATTTCGACGGACCTCTCCAGCTCACCATAGTCAACGGCAGCCTTCCGAGCCCCCTAGGACTCGATTGGTTCGAATCGCTTGGCCTAGGAGTGACAGGCATCAACGCCATTGGAGCCGCGAACCTGGACGACCTTTTTGACGAGTTCCAGGACGTTTTCAGTGATGGCTTGGGCAAGTATGTGGGGACTCCTATTTCATTTAGCCTTGACCCTAATGTCGCCCCCATTCGCCTTAAACCTCGAAGGGTCCCTCTCCCACTGAGGGGTCCCTCTCCCACAAAATTGACAAATTTTGTCCCGTAATTTTGACAAATTTTGTGTCATCAAACAAGGCATTTTGGAGCCGGTTGACCATGCTAAATGGGAGACCCCCATAGTGACCCCCGTTAAAGGGGATGGCAGTATTAGAATTTGTGCTGACTACAAATGCACAATCAATAAGGCTTTGCAGCAGAGAGCCTATCCCCGTGGTGGCGAACCTATGGCACGCGTGCCAGAGGTGGCACGCGGAGCCATAGAAGCCGGCACGCGAGGGTTCTCACCGGCAAACTGGAAGTGCAAAAAAACGCACTTCCGGTTTGCCGGTGTGCTGTTTTTTGCACTCCGGAGGGTTCAGGGAAGCTCCCTGAAGCTCCGGAATGCAAAAAACCACAAAACGGACAAACCGGAAGTGCACTTTTCCGCACTTCCGGTTTGTCCGTTTTGTAGTTTTTTGCATTCCGGAGCTTCAGGGAGCTTCCCTGAACCCTCCGGAGTGCAAAAAACAGCATACCGGCAAACCAGAATTGCGTTTTTTCACACTTCCGGTTTGCCGGTTTCGTCGTTCCAGGCTCCGGTAAGCCTTTGTGCGGGGGTGTGTGTGTGTGCGCATGTGCAGGGGGCAGCATGGGGGGGTGTTGTGCGCATGCGTGGGGGGGAGGGAATGGGTGTGGGCACGCGAGCGTGCGCGAGCACGCCCCCCCTTTTTTGGCACGCGAGCCGAAAAAGATTCGCCACCACTGGCCTATCCGGTCCCGATTGTACATCATCTACTCCACTCTCTAGGTCCTGGATGCCTGTTGGCTAAACTAGAACTTGCGCAGGTATACCTGCAGCTGCCGGTAGATAGCGCTACTGCAGAAGCACAGACCATTATAACTCATAGGGGAGCTTTTAAATGTTGCAGGCTGTAGTTTGGAGTCAACGTAGCCCCGGGGTTGTTCTAGAGTGTAATGGAACGTCTGTTGCAGAACATCCCTGGGGTCGTACCATATTTTGATGACATCCTAATCTCTGCCTGTGACCAGGACCAGCTCCGCTGTCGAGTTAGAATGGTCCTGTCAAAAATCTGTGCTGCTGGGCTTAAAGCCAAATGCAGCAAATGCTTGTTGGGGGTGCCTGAGGTCGAATTTTTAGGGTACTGAGTCAACAGCCAAGGCATCCACCCCACAGAAAATAAGCTAAGGGCAATTCATGAGGCTCCTGCCCCAAAAAACCAAACAGAGCTCCAAGCCTTCCTTGGGCTCCTAAATTTTTACAGCCTTTTCCTAAAAGACAAAGCCACCATAGCCAAGCCTCTCCACAGGCTGCTGGCCAAAAACACTCCTTGGAAATGGGGGTCCAGGGAGGCGTCAGCTTTCGCAGCTGTCAAACGACTACTAACCAGTGACAGTTTCTTAATTCAATACAACAATATCTTGCCATTGGTCCTGGTGTGTGACTCTTCCCCTGTGGGAGTTGGCGCTGTGTTCAGCCACAAGCTTCCAAATGGGTCAGAGGCCCCTGTGGCCTATTACTCAAGGACTCTGTCAAGTGCAGAGCGGAACTACAGCCAGCTGGACAGGGAGGCCTTGGCTTTAATTGCTGGTGTCAAAAAATTCCATGAATATTTATTTGGGAGGGATTTTGTTTTGGTTACGGACCACAAGCTGCTTCTGGGGCTTCTTGCGGGGGACCACCCCACTCCAGCTGCCCTATCCCATTTCAGCCGGTGGGCCATCTTTCTCTCGGCCTACTCCTATCACCTGGTACATTGGCCAGGAAAAGACATGGGCAATGCAGACGCTTTGAGCAGGTGCCCATTGCCCGACCGCCTTACAGACATTGTCCCAGACGCTCCAGTCCTTTTGATTGACTTGGCTGATTCCGGACTGGTCACTTCTGCTGAGGTGGCTAAACACACGGCCAAGGACCCCTCATTCAGAACTGTGTTGAACTGGGTGTGGAGGGGATGGCCGAAGGACCTGGTCAAGCCTGACCTTAAACCATAAGAACAGAGACAGCATGAACTGTCAGAGCAAGGGGGTTGCCTCCTTTGGGGCGACCAAGTGGTCATACCAACCAGCCTGCAAGCTGGAATACTCAGGACTTTATATGAAGGCCATCCGGGGATTGTCTGGATGAAAGCCTTGGCTAGGGGGTACGTTTGGTGGCCAAATATGGATGCAGAAATCCAAAATTGGGTTGGGTTATGCAACCTGCTCCGCCCAAAGCACCAGTCCATGACTGGGAACAACCAAAAAGCCCCTGGTCATGGCTACACGCCGATTTCGCAAGCCCCTGCCACGGCCAAATGTTTTTAATAATTGTCGATGCCTACTCAAAGTGGCTCGAAATATTTCAAATGGGTTCTACCACTGCTGAGGCAGTTATTAAGGTGGTCAGACACCTTTTCACCACACACGGCCTCCCGGAGATCCTTGTAATGGACAATGGTCCCCAATTTACAGCCACAAATTTTGAGGGGTACCTTGCTGACCTGAGAATTCACCATACCCTGTCCTCGCCATTCCATCCGGCGACCAATGGACTGGCTGAATGATTCGTAAGGTCAGCAAAGGAAGCATTAGGTAGACTAGGCCCAGGGGACTGGCAGGCCCACATCGATAAATTTCTGAGTACATAGCACATAACCCCAAGTGCTACCACTGGCCGCAGCCCGCCCGAGCTCCTTATGGGTCACAGGCTTAGATCAGTCCTGGATCATTTACACCCAAACTACGCCACTAAGGCAAAACTAAAGGTCACACAAAAAACCAGGGCCTTCTCCCTGGAAGATTCGGTATTCGCCCAAAATTATGCCGAGGGCCCCCTGTGGCTACCTGGAGTCATAGAAACAATCTTGGGTCCACTAACATACGAAGTCCGCCTCCAGGACGGACACCTCTGGAAGAGGCACATAGATCAGCTATGCAACTGAATAAAAGGGAAATCTAACGAACCACAAAAGGTAACACCCTGTGTTCTTCCCCTAGCTACCTCAAGCCCGAGTGTCTCAGAAGGCCTACCTGAGGAAGTTGAAGTCCAGCGGCATCCTCAATTAAAACCGGGTCCACCAGTCGCAGAGGCCATGCCCGATACATTCCAGGAGCTTCCATGCTCCAACCCAAGAGCGACAGCAGACCTGTCCGAACAGGCTGCTGCCTCACCTGAGACTGAGCTGCGCAGGTCAGGGAGAGTTCCGAAACGCCCCGCCTACCTGCGCGACTATGTCTGTTGGACTGTTCCATCTAGAAGGGGAGGGGTGTTGTGTTCTGACTGACCTCTAACTGAACTCTAAACTTATTTTGACTAGACGACCTCTGACTGAACTGTAAGTTGTTATGTTTTTAGTTGAACTCTACCTGAACTGTTGTTGCCACCCAGGTCATGTGTTTGAATGCTCATACACTATTGGTTGTTGTGTCTGACAGCCCTCTATAAAAGAGCTAGCTGTCAGACCATGTTTTGCTGGTTACTTGAGTGAGCTGAATAAAAGACCTGTTATGAAGTCTGTCTCCTGTGATCCTTGCCCACAATCTAACATTATGCTTGTGTGAAAGAGAGATTTGATAGATGTGCTAAGGAAAAGATTAGAGCAGCTGAAAATGTGGATTCCTGTCTTTTATATAATTAATACAAGGTTAGGAAGTCTTGTTCTTCATTGCATCTATGTATCTCACCAGAAAGCAAAACTGGCAGAACAGATACATAGATGCAGTTCCTTCAATTGGAATAGAAAATCAATGTGATGCAGTATAATATATTTTAATTAGAAACCAAATTCCTATTCATTTATGAAGGCCCCTAGGCAATTGTTAACAAATCACTAGCATTTAGCATCCTCTTTGAATTCCAAGAAAAAAGAAATTTGCAAATTAAATTATCAAAATGTCAATCAGGACAGGTAATTTGCAAGGCTGAAACGTGTTCTGAGTGACTTGAAATGAACTGTAGAATAAAAATGTAACAATGCAACAAAAACTCTCGAAGCCCTGGCGAGCCCATGCTGACGAAGCACCACAGTCCTAGTGACAAAATGCTATTTATAAATTACAATTAGACATCCAGGAAGAGTATAAGAACAATCCAGTGCATTGCACTGTGTATTATGTATTCCTTTTGGAGAAGATATCATGGTATTGGTATAATGAGTCAAGATAGCTTGACTGGAGAAAAGCAGGAAGATTGGCAGAAGCAGCCTTGGGGTGAGATCCCAGCATCCTACTTGATCACAGCAGTCATAGAGAATGAAGCGTTCAAAGTAGGAAGAAACCCCTCCAAGGAAGAGGGAGAAGATCTGTAGAACACAGAGTTCTTGGAGGGAAAACAAATATTGTCATGCACTAAGAATCTGTCCGTGGGCAGGGGTAGGGAGACCTAACAGTGGGGGATTCTATTATTATTTAAACCGAGTCCAGGGGAGATCAGGGTGAAAACTTTTGTAATTGTTTCTCCAGTATGTATCTGGAGAATGAGTATATTAACAAACCACAAGGGTAACTATGCACTCCATGGAAGACCCAATTGCAAGACTGTATATTGATGTCTGCATGAAAATGCCAGGCACCTCTAAACCAGAATGGGAGAGTTAGCATGCTTAATGTCAGAAGAAAATATAAACACAGCAAGTGGAATGGAAATAATGGAAATAGAGGAATCCTTGGACAATAGAAAACAAGGTGATTGTAAAGTTTTCTTTAATTTGTTGAAAGAGAAAAGGGATTGGTAACAGATGAAGCTATAGAGAAGCCCAATAATTAGGAGGGACTAAGATTGAGGAAAATGCAGGTAATGCTTATTTAGCATCTGTTTGCAATAATTACAGTGATGAGAAAATAACTTTATGACCAATCCTCATATATACACCCTTCATAAAGGAAAGCTAAAGTAAGAGTATAAGTATCATCATGGTTTCACTTAATGACTGCTTTGCTAAATGACCAAGCTGCTGGTGCAATTATCATTATTAAACAAGGACTATCTGTATTGTAAACGAACTTGATGGAGAACCCAGAGTGCATGAACACTAGCAGTAGCTTCCCAGCATTTGTTAAAGTTACTTATCCAATGGAATCAAGTATTCCAATATCCTGTTCTTTTAAAAGTAGTTGCCCTGCTTCCAGTTCTTATAGGTATTTAGGAGTCTGAGGAACAGGAGGAGGAAGGAATGTTGTGGACAAGTGGTAGGGATTAAGCCAAAGGATTCTGGAAATGGGTTGATTAGTTAGTTAGTTAGTTAGTTAGTTAGTTAGTTAGTTAGTTAGTTAGTTAATTGATTTATTGATTTATTAATGTGTTAAAATGTGTTAATGCAAATTCAGCTAAAGCAATAGTTCTGCAGGAAAGTAACAGCAATGAATATAGTGCTCTTTTTTCTGTCTTATCATCTGAATGTGGATAATGATGGGAGATAAACAGATATTAACTTCAAGCAACTGATACAAACTTTCCAAACATGGTACCAAGTATACTAAGAAGTTTCCTGACAGTGAGAACAATTAATCAGTGGAACAGTTTGCCTTCAGGAGTTATGGGTGCTCCAATCACTGGAGGTTTTTAAGAAGACATTGGACAACCATTTGTCTGAAATTGTATAGGGCAGGGGTGTCAAACTCATGGCGTCACAGTGGCATCACGTGACGTATCGGGACTTTTTCCTCTTTCGTTAAACCAGGCATGGGCGTGGCCAGCATGTGACGCATCCAGCCTGTGGGCTGGGAGTTTGACAGCCCTGGTATAGGGTCTCTTGCTTCAGCAAGGGGTTGGACTAGAAGACCTCCAAAGTGCCTTCCAACACTTTTATTCTATTTGAAATAGTATGACTAATCATACCACTATAATGGAATAGACTGTCAACAAACAACTTAATCTCTGATGCAACTGGAAGACCCTTATAAGGAAGCAAGTTTGCATTTTGTTTAACCCCCCCCCCCCAAAAAAAACACCCCATAGCAACCAAAACAGAGGCTTTGGATCCTTGGCAGTTCAATAATACAATCCCAAAGGTACAATATGCTCAGGTATTTTAGAGAGGGGAGGAAGATGTAACAATTCAACTGGATTGATTATTAAACTGATAAATGTCACAGGAGAAAATATAAATCTTCCTCATATGATACCAAAAAATTAATTTTGAAATCATTAAAATGTCAGCAGTCTGTGATGACTGAGTTTCAAAATTTCTTTTGAGGGCAAGACGAGTGCAAAGATGACACTGGGTAGTGGCATCCCCCTTCTCAGGAAAAAGGTAAAGAAATATCAGAAGGATGCTTCTGAAGGTCATCTATCAAAGCTCACTGATATGGATTCTGCTCTACTTATTCTTTAAGTAAAGAATGCATCTTCCATTCTCCAAAATCTCAATAGCCAAAAATTAGGCACCGGAGGCAAAAAGTGCCTGGTATTTACACTGTGTGCACAATTATTTTGGAGGATTAATTTTATTATTGAACAACTACCGAGCTCTCGGTCAATCCAAAATGTTAATAAACCTCAAACCTGAATATTTGAGAAAGTAAAAGTGAGGTTTTGGCTTTCTTAGGAGAATTATGTGGGAACTATTAGTGTGCAGAATTATTATGCAACTAAATGAAAAACGAAGTTTCCCATCTCATTTATTTCCAACTGTTAAAGTGAGAATAATAAACAAACAACTCAATGTACAAATAAACATTTCTGACATTTAAACAAAAAAATCTGTGACCAATATAGCCACCCTTCTTTTCAATAACAGTCATAGGCCTTCCATTCATGGAGTTTGTCAATTTCTTGATCTGTTGATGTGCAGCAGCAATCACAGCCTCTCAGACACTGTTCAGAGAGGTGTACTGTTTTCCTTCACCGTAAATTTCCCCTTTAAGAAGGGCTCAATTGGGTTTAGGTCAGATGAGGAATGGAGCCATTCTTTCATCTTTAAAGCCTTTATTAGCTAGCCACGCAATGCAATACTTCAATGCATGCGATGGAGCATTATCCTGCATCAAAATCATGGTCTTCTTGAAAGATGCAGACTTTTTCCTGTACCACTGCTTGAAAAAAGTGTCTTCTAAAAACTGGCGGTAGGTTTGGGAGTATCCAGTTTTAAAATAAACATAGATAAAACCAAAATAATAGCCAAAAATATGACTAGAAGCCAAGAAGAAGAAATAGAAAGGGTTACGGGATTTGAGATAGTTAAGAAGGTTAAATATTTAGGGGTTTATATTATGTGTACAAATATGAAATAATACCAGCATAACTATGAACCATTATGGCAAAAAATACAGAAAGATTTGGAAAATTGGAAAAAATTACAATTGTCTTTGCTGGGCAGGATAGCTGTAGTTAAAATGAACGTTTTACCAAGGTTTTTATTTCTTTTTCAAATGATCCCTATACTTAAAAAAGTATAATTTGAAGGAATGGCAGAAGGGTATAAATAAATTTATTTGGGCTGGGAAGAAACCGAGAGTAAACCAGAAAATAATGCAAGATACACGAGAGAGGGGAGGACTAAAAATGCCTAATTTAAGATTGTATTATGAAGCAGCTACCCTCTCAGCAATTACCGAAGATAAGATATTAAACATAGAAGGGTATGGTTTGATTTATGGATGGCATGCTTACCGTATTTTTCGGAGTATAAGACGCACCTTTTTACCCCCCAAAAGAGGGTGAAAATTTGGGTGCGTCTTATACACCGAATGCAGCCCCCCCCACCCCCCAGCCCCCACTCTTCGGAGGTTTTCCCCGCCGCCCACCGCTGCCGCCGCCACCGCCGCTTGCCCCCCTGCTTGCCCCCACCGTCCCCGCTGTTGCTTGCCGCTGCCACCACTGCTGCTTGCCCCCGCCACCCATTCCTGAGCTAGCATGAAATCTAGCACCCCAGTCCTTTCGAGGTGCCACTGCTCCGCTTCGATCCCAGCCGCTGCCCGCTTGCTCGCAAGCGTGCGTGCGAGCAGGCGAGGCACGGCGGCAGGCAGGTGTCTTGGAAGCGCTGAGGGCAGCACGCGCGTCCGGGATGCCCCTCTCTGGGCTTTCCGCTTAGGCGGCGGCAGCGGGCGCAGCGAGTCCCGTCCCCATGCGCGTCCCCGGCGCTTGCTGTGGCGACGCTGTTTTCTCCGAGACCTTTGTCTCGGAGAAGGAGCAGTAGACAAAGGTCTCGGAGAAAACAGCGTCGCCACAGCAAGCGCCGGGGACGCGCATGGGGACAGGACTCGCTGCGCCCACTGCCGCCGCCTAAGCGGAAAGCCCAGAGAGGGGCATCCCGGATGCGCGTGCTGCCCTCGGCGCTTCCAAGACGCCTGCCTGCCTCCGCGCCTCACCTGCTTCCTCAGCTGCTCTTCTCTAGTGAGCGCTCTTTGGCCGGGAAAACCAGGAGCCGCCGCTTTCGCCGCAGATCTGCTCAGCTCAAGTTGCGGCCCTTGAAACTTCAGGAGGGAACTGGCTGCGAGACCGGGAGGACTTGTGGACTTCAACTCTAGCATGTATGGAGAGGACTTGTGGACTTCAACTCTAGCTAGCATGACTGGAGGAGGAATTCTGGGAGTTGAAGTCCACAAGTTTTAAACTTGCCAAGTTTGAAGTGCCTTGCCACCTCTAACCCAGGGCTCTTCAAACTTGGCAACTTTAAGACTTGTGGACTTTAACTCCCATTCCTGAGCTAGGATGACTGGAGGAGGAATTCTGGGAGTTGAAGTCCACAAGTCTTAAACTTGCCAAGGGGGTGCAAGGGTCTTCAAACTTGTGGACTTCAACTGCCAGAATTCCTCCTCCAGTCATGCTAGCTCAGGAATTGGAGTTGAAGTCCTCAAGTCTTAAAGCTGTCAAGTTTGAAGACCCCTGGGTTAGGGGCAGTAGTGGGTTCCTACCGGTGCGCTCTCCGCCTTTCTTCGCCGCCGAGCCGAAGACGCTGGCGGCGTTTGCGGCGGGGGCTTTCCCCGCCCGCTTTCCCGGGACGCCGGGATGCCGCCATTTGCGTTCTTCTGCACTCTGCGCAAGCCAGCGCTTGCGCAGAGTGCAGAAGAACGCAAATGGCGGCATCCCGGCATCCCGGGAAAGCGGGCGGGGGAAGCCCCCGCCGCAAACGCCGCCAGCGTCTTCGGCTCGGCGGCGAAGAAAGGCGGAGAGCGCACCGGTAGGAACCCACTACTGGTTAGGGGTTAGGGGTGCAAGGGTCTTCAAACTTGGCAAGACTTTTTACAACCATGTACACTTTTTACAAACTTCAAACTTGACAGCTTTAAGACTTGTGGACTTCAACTCCCATTCCTGAGCTAGCATGACTGGAGGAGGAATTCTGGGAGTTGAAGTCCACAAAGCTGTCAAGTTTGAAGTTTGTAAAAAGTGTACATGGTTGTAAAAAGTGTACATGGTTGTAAAAGGTATTCTGCTACACTGGTAATTTATTAAATAATATATTACTACACTATTTGGTTCAGAATACTTTTTTCCTTGTTTTCCTCCTCTAAAATCTAGGTGCGTCTTATACTCCGGTGCGTCCTATACTCCGAAAAATACGGTATCTAGTGTATAATAAAAAAGTAGACAGGGCTTTCAGGAGTCATATATTAAGAAACACGCTATTGCGGGTCTGGAAAAAGTATCAATGTAAATTAAATGATAAATTACCTATATGGACGGTACCCAGACATGTGATAGAAAACATAAACTTGGAACAAAAGCAAGATAAAATTACATATAAAGAACTTCTTTATGAAGAAGGAATTAGATTACATTTAAAATCTATGGAGCAACTAGGTCAAGAAGGAATAATTAGAACTTGGTTTCAATATGGGCAATTGCAGGCTAGATGGAAAGAAGATCTAAAAACTGGCATTTTGCAGCAAGATGATAACTTGATAATTCAAATAAAAAATAAAGGTCCAATGTACATAAAGAGACTGTATAATGTGTTAGTGGAATTAGACTCGGAAACAGAGCTAGTCAAGGATTGTATGATAAAATGGGCTCAAAATATTGGAGAACCTATAATGATGGAAACATGGGAAACGATATGGGTTAGAAACGTAAAATTTACACAAGCTCAAAATTTAAGAGAAAACTTTTACAAAATGTTTTATAGATGGCACTTAGATCCAAAAAAACTAGCTCGTATGTACCCAAATTTACAACCTAAATGCTGGAGATGTGAATGTGAAGATGCTACTTATTTTCACATATGGTGGACTTGTAAGAAAATTAAGGCTTTTTGGATTAAAATATGGTGGATTATTCAAAATATCTTAAAGAAAAAGATTAAGTTTACACCACAGTTTTTTTTGCTGGGAATAATTATGGATTGTACTGTAATAGAGACTAAATTGGTTTTGAAGTTGACAACAGCTGCCAGGTTGCTGGTAGCACAGTATTGGAAGAAAGAAGATATACCTACCATCGAGGAATGGACATTAAAATTTGTACATCTGGCTGAAATGGCAAAAATCTCACCATATCTTAAAGATCATTCAAACGAGAGATACATATTGGAATGGAGTAGATGGACTGATTATATTCAAAAAAAGTATCAGATTAAGAAGATATAAATAGTCTAATAATGATATATGTTAAATTTTTAGAATGTGTTTAAAAGGTTTTAAATAACGAGGAGTTAAAGAACTAGAGAAATTCTGAATTTATAATCTGTTAGTATATTCTAATTTTATGCTTATTGAATATTATACCCTGTGCTTTTTCTGGGAAGTCGGGGGGGGGAGGATGGGGGGAAGGGGGAGAGGGTTGGGGGGAAGGGGGGGAGAAAAAGAGAAAAATGTTTGTACTTTGTACTAATAAAACTTTTTGAATAAATAAAAATAAAAACAAAAACTGGCAGTAGGTTTGGGAGTTGATTTAGAGTCTATCTTCTACCCGAAAAGGTCAAACTAGCTCATTTTTAATAATACCAGCCCATACCACTAGCCCACCTCCACTTTGCTGGCATCTGAGTCGAAGTGGAGCTCTGTGCCCATTACTGATCCAGCCACAGGCCCATCCATCTGGTCTGTGAAGAGTCACTCTCATCTCATCAGTTCATAAAACCTTTGAAAAATCTGATTGAGATATTTCTTGGTCAGTCTTGCCGTTTCAACTTATGTGTCTTGTTCAGTGGTGGTCGGGTTTCAGCCTTCCTTAACTTGGCCATGTCTCTGAGCACTGAACATCTTGTATTTCTGGGCTCTCTGGGTAGGTTGCAGTTCTGGAATATGACAGGACTGGAGGATAATGGATTCCTGGTAGCTCCACATTTGATTCTTCTCAAATCTTTGGCAGTTAATGTGCATCTTTCTTTCTCAACATGTTTCTTGCAACTCTGTTGACTATTTGCAACACAACATTTGATGGGTCTGTGATCACGCCCCAATATCTTAGCAATTTCAAAAGTGCTGCATCCCTCTGAAAGACTTTGTACAGTTTTTGACTTTTCAGAGTCAGTTATCTCTCTTTTTTGGATCATTTTGTCTGAGGAAAAGAAGTTGCCTAATAATTATGCACTCCTTGATATAGGGTGTTGATCTCCTTAGACCACACCCTCCCTCATTACACAAATACACATCACCTGATCTGCTTATATCCACTAAGTATTCAAGTTTATACAGCTTGGAGGTGGAAAATAAGCATACAAATGATGATATGGTCAAAATACTCACTTGCCTAATAATTGTGCACACAGTGTATTTATTTACATCCCACTTTTATTATTTTTATAAATAACTCAAGGTGGCAAACATATCCAACACACCTATCTCCTCCTTCTTTTCCCACAACACAATTCTGTGAGGTGAGTTGGGCTGAAAGAGTATGACTGGCCTAAGGTCACCCAGCTGGCTTTCAGGGCTACAGTGGAACTTGAACTCAGTCTCTTGCTTTCTAGCCTGGTCCTCAAGCACTAGATCAGACTGTAGCTGAAGGTTCTATAGCAGGTTGTAAATAAACAAGGCATTTAGGCCTACCTGATCTAAAATTGTGTAAGCTGTTGTGAAATTTATGATTTCTAGATTCCTATGATCAGGCTGGACTTGAAAGAAGTATGCCAAGACCCCAAAAAGAGGTTTCATTTATTCATTCATCATATTTATATAACCACCTACCTCATAGAAAAGTGATTCTCGGCAGCTTCATAAATATCCTTTATCACCAAAGGCACAAAGCAATAAATCTTTTCTCCTATCAGTGATTGCCTGAAGAAAGGCAAAAGCTATAGTCTCTGTGTACACAATGAAAGAAAGATTGAAGATTGGATGATGCAGTCTGGGAGATGAAGGCTGATTTCAAATCATGGAAGGCTTCTTATGCCCCTGATGCATTTTAAACAATCCTCTTTCTTTGTGAATGCAGTCAGAACTCTAGTGGAGTCTGAAAAATAAGGTATAAAGCACCTATAAAACTTACAAAAATCCTAAAAAACACCGTGCATCCTTAACATTTTCTCTAGATCAGAGATCCCCAACTTCTCCTCTTCATGGTGCTCCTTGTATTTCCCAAATTCCACTGCAGTACCCCAGGGTACTGCTGTGAATTCATGGACAATTCTGTTTATTAAATAGTTAAATATCCTGCAGGTCCGCATGAGATCACTGTAGCAACCCAGGATGCCCCAGTGTAAAATTTGAGGAGTGTGACTTTAGAATATAGGAAAGAGTCCATATGCACGGGGTACATCTGAATGCCATTTAAAATTATAATCTACAATCAGCCAAGGACTGATAATCACAGTCACATTTTTTAGCTTGGCAAACAGTTTATGTTTGAAAAGCATGTTGCAGAACTGCCTTGACATGCTCAATATGGGCAGGTGTGATTTTGGAAAAAATAAGCTTATCATCCAAGTAAATCACCACATCAAGGTGGTATTATGTTTACAGAAACAGTGGTGATGGGTAATGTGTTGTTTCCTTGTTTCCAAATACATTAGTCAAAACAGAATATTTTCTGGTAAAATAGAAGGACTAACCAGCGGGAATGACATTTTAGCACCTGTAAACAATGATTAGGGCACTTCAGGGATGTAACAGAATTCCTTGATCCCTGTGTATTTCAGAAGTATAATTCTGCAGGTAGTCTATTCCCATGAAAATGGGAAGAAACAATTGTTAAACACAATTACAAGCTGAGCAGGAAAAACTAATGTAAAGTGTCCAAAATTACCACAACAAAAAGAGGCAAAGCTAAGACAGGTCAATGTTGTTTTTCCATAATTGACAAGGAAGCTTTATTGGCTCCAAGCTGCATAGGTTCAACCCTAGGAAGGTTGCAGCAGGAGGAAATGATTAGAGAGAAAGTGTAATATTTCTTCTTCCCATCCCCATCTGTTTCACTCTTCTAGCTTTCCATCTGAAGTCAATGCAGCATTGAAACAGCTCCCTTAAAATTGTCTGATGTGCTCTGTTGCATTAGTTCATCTTGCAATTCAATGACAAACCTTTGCCAACTGATCAACTAAAAATTTATTCATTCCAGCCAATATCTCTGGACATACACTTGAAACTTTGATATGCACGTGTGCGCACGTACGTACACACACACACACACACACACACACACAAACACCTATATTCTCCTAAAATGTGGTGCAATCTGTTAATCTCCTGATTAGCAGTAGCAGAGTCATCAAAGGCAGCACAGTTTCTGCATAAAATTAGAATATTTATCCATCATGGGAACATTATGCATGAGAGGAATTTATCTACCTAGCAATTCCATCTGTACGGACCAAGAGAAAATAAACCTATTCAAGTAGGATCCACAGGAAACTCAACTGATATCAAGGGAACATATAACTGAAATCAAAGGATAAGTTGACAAAGGAACCATCAAACCAGGTGGCAGGGCGTAAATGGTAGGAGGTACAACTCTGACAGCCCCTTATGATTGCTGTTCTTGGCCAAATTCTTCTAGGTGGGGAATTTTAGGAGGAGAAGTCCACATGTCTTAAAGTTGCTAAGATTGGAGACCCTTGTGTTAGATCATTTGAATAAAGACATTCCTCAAATAATTGATCTGAACATTTAACTATTCCTAGTGTTCAAATAACACACTATGATCTGTTAAAGCCATCAAAAATATATCTAGGGAATTAGTTACTTGGCTAAGAACAGGAAATTAGGTGGCCTCCCTTATAATGTGAGTAGTCAAATTCTGGGCAACAGAAAACATGATTATTACATTTTTTTCTTTTATCTATCTTTTCTCTCTTTTGATTACTAAAGTATTAACAAGTCTATATTTTTCACTTTAGCACCCAAATTACCTCTTAATTCACTAGAACAATGATCTCTTTTTTTATTAATAACCATTTGATGGATAAGGATGACAGTTTATTTCCTGACAGCTGAGGAAAGGGCAGATGTTTTAAGTTAACAATGTTTTGCAAATTGTTACCACTTTCTCAGGTTCTGACAAGCCTACAACACAACTGGTTATAGTAATTTCTGTATAAAAACACTACAAATAAGAGTATATTGGGAGTAGAGTTGTCCCTTATAGCAAAAGCACTTAGGCTTATATACTATCCCATAGTGCTTTGCAGCACTCTTTAAGCAGTTTAGAGTCAGCATATTGCCCCCCAACAATCTGGGTCCTCATTTACTGATCTCAGAAGGATGGAAGGCTGAGTCAACCTTGAGCTGATCAGGATCAAACTGATCAAACTCAGTTGATCAGTTGATCAGTTGATCAGTTGATCAGGATCAAACTCCTGGCTGTGGGCAGAGTCACCCTGTAATATTGCATTCTAACTACTGTACCACCATGGCTTTTACCAAAAAAGGGATGGAAACCCATTAGGGAGAATTCATAGATGGAATCCTAATGCTATAATTTTTAGTATGAATGTACTGTAGGTAGATGCTTCCAAAGAAAGTTCAACATGGCCATCTTTGTCCTCAGAAAAGCAAACTTCCGGAAATAACAGATTGTTGAAAAGAGGGTCAATTCTCTTCACAATATTTGAACATCCATTTATTCAAAATGAATATTAAGAAAAATGACAATAACAATTTAAAATATACAGATAGCCCTTGACTCATGACCAATTGCTTAATGGCCTTTTGAAATTATGACAGGACTGAAATGAGTGTTTTATGGCCTGTAAAGCACTTCTGGCCTTCATAAAGTGTTGTACCACCCCCCTCATTCTGCTATCACGTAACTGCATTTTGGATGCTTAGCAACCAGCTCACCTTTACGACTGTTTGTAGCTCCCTGCAGTCATGTGACCATGTTTTGGTTTTTGCTGGTTTCCATGGTCACATGACCTCAGGGGACAGCAAAAAATATCCATTTGGAAGAATGGATTCACACTTATGACCACAGTGTTCACTTAATGTCTGCAAATTTACTTAATGATTGCCACCAAAAAAATCATAAAATCAAGTCCAGACATGTGAGTGCCTTGAATTACAACTGTAAAGACTTACGACCAGAAATTCGGTCCCCATTGCAGTAGTAAATCGAGAACTATCTGTACTTGGAAGAGGAAACTGGCCAGGGAAGCTGTTTCCCTGCTCAACAATGATTATCAGTATAGCAGAAACACTTAATTTTTCATTTCTGTTTCCACTTCTGAGATGCCCATGTCTAAAGCTAGCTTTTGCAGAGGAAAACTGGGCAAACGTAAAAAAATGTATTAATGAGAGATAAAATCAAACTCAACAGATGTTTGCATCCAGAACAGTATCCAATCCACAGATTTTAAATAAATTAAATATGAAATTTCGGGTCTTTTCATACAAATATGCAACTTCTTATTAATATCAGCATCTCTTTCAAAAGACTGGAGACTGAGCAGTGATAAAGGAAATTATGGGTCAGTGACCTTAACATTTGCTTCAAACAAAATAGCTGAAATTACATTATAGAGAAAAGAGCTAGTTTGGTCTAGTACAGTGATGGCGAACCTTTTTCTTCTTGTGTGCCAAAAATGGAAGTGCGTGCACACACTGGTGCATGCACGTGCCACCACACACCCCCATGAGCGCCACACTGCACATGCGTGCATCCCCCGCATGCACTTCCCCACATTGGGCCATTTTTCACCCTCAGGCTTCTGAATTAACTTCTGGTTTGCCCGTTGGGCCATTTTTCGCTCTCTGGAGGCTTCAGGGAAGCTGCCTGAAGCCTGGGGAGAGTGAAAACAGCCTTCTCCAAAGCCGAAACTCAGCTGGCCAGCGCTCGCATGCGCACTGGAGCTGACATAGGGCAATGCCTCGCGTGCCCTCAGATATGGCTCTGCGTGCCACCTGTGGCACACGTGCCATAGGTTCGCCATCACGGGTCTAGTAGTTAAGATTCCAGGCTAGAAACCAGGAGACTATGAGTTCTAGTCCCGCCTTAGAGGTATGAAAGCCAGTGACTGGGTGACTTTCGGTCATTCACTCTCTTAGCTCAATCTCAAAGGGATGTTATTATTGGGGAAAATAGGAGAAAGGAGTATTAGATATGTTCACTGCCTTGAGTTATTTATAAAAATAATAAAGGTGGAATTAAAAAACTCTTTTTTAAAAAAAGCAAATACTTAAGAGCTACATGGTTTCTGCAAGGTAAATCTTGCCTTAATTATCTTCTAGATTTTTTAGACTGTCCATAACCAAGTATGGCCCAATAAATATTATCTACTTGCATTTTGAAATAGATGTTGACCAACTCTATGAACTTTTGAGCTTGTAAGAGGGATCTTGGAGACCTAGTGGACAATCACTTAAATATGAGCCAATAGTGTGCAGCAGCAGTCAAAAAAGACAATGCAATCCTAGGCTGCACTAATAGAGGGATAGAATCAAGATCACATGAAGTTCTAGTACCGCTTTGCAAAGCCTTAATAAGACCATACTTGGAATATTGCATCCAGTTCTGATCACCACAATATAAAAAAGATGTTGAGACTCTGAAAAGAGTGCAGAGAAGAACAACAAGAATGATTAGGGGGATGGAGACTAAAACATACAAAAAACAGTTACAGGAATTGGGTATATCTAGTCCAATAAAAAGAAGGACTAAAGGAGACATGATAGCAGTGTTCCAACATTTGAGGGGCTCCTACAAAGATGAGGGGGCCAGACTATTTTCCAAAGCATCAAAAGGCAAGACAAGAAACAATGGATGGAGACTAACCAAGGAGAGAAGCAACCAAGAATTAAAGAAAACTTTTGTAAGAATTAGAGCAATCAACCAATGCAATAGCTTGCCTTCAGAAGTTGTGGGTGCTCCATCATTGGAGACTTTCAAAAAGAGACTGGACAACCATTTGTCTGAAATGATATAGGGTCTCCTGCTCAAGCAGTGGGTTGGACTAGAAGACCTCTGAGGTCCCTTCCAACTCTATTATTCTATGTTCTATGAGTTGTGCAAACTCAGCTGTCATGGGATAAGAAGAAAGGTGCTCTCATGGACAAACAACTGGTTAAAAAAAGGGCATGGTTGTATAGACTGCAGTCCCCCCAGAGAATAGTATTGCAACTGGTGTTTTAAAACTTGTAAGAAATTAGAACAAAGCACTCAAGAGGCTTTTTTCTTGATTATCCCAAACTATTCACAGTAATGAAATGCAACACATTGTGAAGATCTGCAAAAGGAGATCCAGGCTAGGTGAATATTGTTCAAAATGGCAAGCAGAATTCAAAATAAACAAGTGTAAAGTTATGCATGTTGGCACAAAAAAAAATCAAATGTTCCCTCTTCATGAATGGGATCTAAGCCAGCAGTGACTGTCCACAAAAAGGTCATGAGATCATAGGGGGATAGCTCTATAAAATTTCAGCCCAGAATGCAGCTGTTAAAAAAAAAGGCAGATTGCATGCTTGGAATCACTTGGAAAGAAGCTGAAAATAGAACTCCTGACACAGTAATGCCCTTGAACAAGCCTAGAGTAAAATCATATTTAGAGATTATTGAGTATAATTCTGGTCATAACACCTGAAAAAGCATATAGAGCTAGTAAGTTCAGGAAAAAACAACAAAATTATTAAGGGGATGAAGTACATGCTTAAGAAGCAATTGGGATTCTTTGGCTTGGAATAGAGGTTAAAGGGAGATAAAGATAGAAATATGTAAAACATGTACAGCATAGATCAGGGGTCTGTAACCCGTGGCTCTGGAGCCACATGTGGCTCTTTCATTCCTCTGCTGCGGCTCCCTGTCGCTCAAAATTTGCGTCACAACCGGCAATGTGCGACACCCGCCTGGCACGTGATTTATTGAGTTTTTCGACCCATCTTTTTTTTGGACTTCAAAATGTTTTTGTTGCATGCAGAAATAAAAATGTGTTTTCTCTGTAGCAGGTCATTGATTTCATAAATGCAACAACTATAGTTTTTTTATACATAGCACAAAGGTAAAATATGATATATGCAGTGTTATCTTCATTTTAGATGTCAAAAGGGTTTTGTGGCTCCTGGTGTTTTCTTTTCTGTGGGAAATGGGTCCAAATGGCTCTTTGAGTGTTTAAGGTTGCTGACCCCTGGCATAGATCATGTGAATGAAGAGTTTTTCTCCTTTCAGAAAAATTATATCTATATATAATTTTTAAAAAACACAGAAATTAATCAGGTTACAAACTGAAAGAAAACGAAACTAAAAAGTTAGAGAGAAAAGAGAACACTGTATAGAACAGCGGTTCCCAACCTGGGGGTTGGGACCCCTTTGGGGGTCGAATGACCATTTCCCAGGGGTCGCTCAGCTCCCCCCCCACTGCCACAAGCCTGGCCATATCGGCTCAACTCGCCTGAGCCCTCCGATTGGTCGGGAGAGGTGCCATTCAGCGAGAGGCGTTTGTGATGCCTGGCGGCCAAGCTTTGAAGGCATCAGCTAAGGGGCAGGACGCCTCTCTCTTCCCTCCCTCCCTGTTTGCCTCTTTGTTCGCTGGGTCTCCGCACCAGCCGAGGGTGAGAGGGCAGACAGACGAGCCCGACCCAGCTGTCCTCCTTCACGCCGTTGTGCGCTTTTAAACTTAAGTGGTCGTTGGCTGGCCGTTCCCTCCCATGACTCAGAAAAGGACGGCCGGCAACGCGATGGAGAGGCGGGTTCTGTAGCTGGCGGTCTCCAAGAGGGAGGAGAGA
Source organism: Diadophis punctatus similis (assembly GCA_023053685.1). NCBI lineage: Eukaryota > Metazoa > Chordata > Lepidosauria > Squamata > Dipsadidae > Diadophis > Diadophis punctatus. The sequence goes on from JALIGW010000002.1 coordinate 107,405,289, forward strand.
GAGGGGAAGGGGGTTTCTAATTGGGGGTCCCTATGACTGGAAGCCCCCCATTTTTCTTCCAGCTCTACCCTCCTCCTGTTGGGCAACTTCTCCAAAGCGCGCTTTTGGAGACGTGCAATGGGGAGCAAGGAGTTGTGGACAGGATTGCTGTGTGGTGATAGGGATTTGCAGCCCCCCATCTCCCGGGTGGGGTATGGATTGGACTGGGGAAGGGGTGTAGAGGGGTGGGGGAGAAATAGGAAATTATGGCCGGGTTTTCAGGGCTGCTGTCTCCAGGGCGTGTCCAGGTCTCTTGGGGCCAGCCTTTTTTTTTTTTGCACTGGGACCTTTCACCAAAGGGTTGCCCCCAAGCAGAGGGCGCCTTTTGGAGAAGGCAAGGTGAGGGTGGGGTGGGCTGGTTGGCTGGCTGGTTCCCTGGACAAGGTCGGCTCTGTGGGGCAGGCTGGCTTTGCTACAAGTGTAGGCAGGGTGGGCAGGATCCCCTCCCTGCTTGCTCCGCTTTCCTGGAGTGACTGAATAACCATAATGCGCTTATTTGTCCGGGTTGCCAGAGAGTTTGGCACGTGCGGATCTTGCGATGCTGAGGGCTAGGAGAGGGAAGAAGATAAAAGAGAAGAAAGCAAGCAAGCAAGGAAGGAAGGAAGACCAGAGATGGATGGATGGATGGAAGGAAGGAAGGGAGAGGAAGGAAGGAAGGAAGGGAGAGGAAGGAAGGGAAGGAGAGGAAGAAGAAGAATTTTAGGTGGGAGGGTGGGAGGAAGGAAGCAAGGAATAGAAAAAAGAGAGAGGGAAAGAAAGAAAAAGAAAGAAAAGAAAGAAAGAGAGAGAGAGAAAAAGAAAGAAAGAGAAAGAGAAAAGAAAGAAGAGGAAGGTTGGGAGGGAGGAAGGAAGGAAGAGAAAAAAGTGAGAAAGGGAAAGAAAAAGAAAGAAAGAAAAGGATGGTTGGGAGGGAGGGAGGGAGGAAGGAAGGAAGGAAAAGAAAAGAGAGAGGGAAAGAAAGAAAAAGAAAGAAAGAAAAGGAAGGTTGGGAGGAAGGAAGGAAGGAAGGAAGGAAGGAAGAGAAAAAAGTGAGAGAGTGAAAGAAAGAAAGAAAGAAAGAAAGAAAGAAAGAAAGAAAGAAAGAAAGAAAGAAAGAAAGAAAGAAACTGTTGAAAGAAGAGCCTTGCAAATTAAAATTGTTGTCTTTGCAGGGGTTTTGGAAAGGGTGGGTGAGCAGGCCCCATGGAGGAGGAAGGAATATGGGGCTGTTTTAAGGAGAAAGAGCTTAAAAGAGGAAATTGGCTTTGGGGACCCTGGCAATGTTTTTGGACCAATCATGGGTTTTTTTTGCCCTGTTTGCCTCCTGAAACTTTGGAGTCCTAGGAGAAAGCTACTAAACAGGAATTACTTTGCTGGAAGCTTATCTGATTTCTAGTTTTTCGACACTGCAGGCCACAATTTCTCAACCTCAACAACTTGAATATACCTGGACTTCAACTCCCAAAATTCCCTAGCCAGCTTTGCTTTAAATTCTGGGAGTTGAAGTCCAGGCACCTTAAAAGTTGCTGAGATTGAGAAATATTGCTGTACACTTGTTGGTTATCAAGTCTAAATACAGAAGTAGATTTGTTGTGGAAGATGATATTCCTTGTGCTCTTGTAAAGACTGCCCCAAGAATTTCTGATCTGGCATAATTACATATTGTTTTTGTGATTAATCGCTATGCTTTAATTATGTTCAATTTGTAACAATGAAAATACATCCTGCATATTAGATATTTACATTACGATTCATAACAGTAGCAAAATTACAGTTATGAATTAGCAACAAAAATAATTTTATGGTTGGGGGTCACCACAACATGAGGAACTATATTAAGGGGTCGCGGCATTAGAAAGGTTGGGAACCACTGGTATAGAAGGATCTGGATAGAGTTTCACATCTTCTCTTTTTCTTAGTTGTCAGCTTAGGTAGAGCTACCGCCTGTTGTTCCTCTAAACTGCATATTGTTCTCCTTAGCTATCCACAGGCTGGTATCACACAGCCTAATCTGATATCATTTTTAAGCTCTGGCTCAGCTTAGCCTTACTAAGCCCTTAATTGGGTTGATCCTCACTTTCTATCCTCTTTAGAGCTACCGAATGAGATTTGCCTTTCTTCCTTCTCCATTCTTGCCAACAAACATATGTTGATAGGGGAAAACATGGGGCTGAGAATTGGATTGTGATATACACACTCCTAGGATTTATTCTCTACCCCCATCCATGGAGACCATCTGTCCTAGGTTGTAGGCCCCAGGAGTCTGCAGGCTTGGTTGCTATGGCAGCCATTCACAGGATGATGCTTAGGCAGTTTAAGCTTCTACCCCTAATCTGGTAAAAGAGGGAGGGGGCCTATAAGGACCACAGGTGCAGCTGAAGCAGTTATTAGGAACTGAGACTTAAACTTTCCCTCTCTCATAGGGCACCCTTGGGGAAAATGTAACAACTTATGCTCTCAATAAAGGAGAATATTTGTAGTTCAGGGTTGAAATGAGGGGTCCTTGGGGCTCTCTGAGCTTGTTTTCTTGCAGCCATTTCATTACCGACACTAGGTAACATCATCAGTGCTAGTAAGGAGTGCTGTTTTCCGTCAGTTTATATTCTGATGGCATGCCTGTCAGTGTTGGTGGGGGTGGTCTTAGAGATTCTTTGGTTTGGCTGTTTACTGTTAGCTTCTTTGACAGTTTCTAGGTTGGGGTATTGTTTACTTGATTGTTGGTCTGATGTTAACCTTGGAGTTAATCTATGCTGATCTGGATGCTGATTACTGGTGGAAAGGTGCTTGGGTCATTTTGTTCCCTTTTGGCTGGTTGATTGTTTCTTTTGTATAATCTATAGATGTTGTTAATGTGCATGTGCCATGGCTGAAGTTTGGCTTGCTTTGCAAACCCCACTCACAGCCAGACAAGAAGCAATGGGGGTGGGAGTAGGGAGGAAATGGATGGGAAATGGATGGGAGGGAGTAATGGAATGCGAGCGCACCAACTTGGAGCCAAGACATACCAGCGTCCCAAGGTCACCTGCTGGGAAAGTCCACTAGATAGAGAGTCTGTTCCCAAAACAAACTGAATATAATTGATTGGAGGAAATAAAGTGACTATGGGAGGGCCAGGAAAAAGGGAAACATTTAACTATGTTATTTGTGCACAAAAACATTAGAATTGAGCAGGTGCTCAGACTGCTGGAGCACGGCCGAAAATGGAGACCAAGAAGCTGGAGCAACAACCCATGGCAGTTAAAGAACAGCCGAGAGATGCTCCATTCTGGGGGCTGAAGACCCGGTGGTCAGTGGGAGTGGAGAAGTTGGCAGATGCCGAGGAGGTCCTTCCCTCCCTGGTGGTCAAAATAGTGTGAAGGAGCCGATGGAAGGCTCAGCGAGCAGTCAAATGGGAGGACCCCATCGAGTGGAAACTTCTGGTCATCATCCCAAGCCTGACTATGGAGCTGTTAAGAGAGAAATTCACAGTGTGTTGTGGCCCGCCAGCTGCCAACGGAGCTGGTGGCAGACTCGGATGATGAGCAGGTTGGGGAGGAACTTAGGCCAGTTCTGGAATCTGGGGAAGGCTGTGATGGATGCTCTGTGTCAGACGCAGAGACAGAGCCAGGGCTGTCCGACATTTCCCAGCCACCGGCAAGACAGCTGCCTTTGGTGGCTGAGATAAGTGAGAAGGAAGAACACCTGGGGCCTGTTCCAAATGCACGTATGTGCAGAGCAGTTAGGAGAGGAGAACAATGGAGGACAAGGAGTCGACTCGGGAAGCAAAGTACACATGGATGTTGAATGGCCCCTCCCTGGCTGGGGAATAAATAGAAGGAAAGGGGAGTGGTTGTCGTAGGAGACAACAGTTTGTATTTCTGAAGATTTTGCTCATGTTTTGTGAATCAAAGACTGCTTGCCAGAACTTAATTTGCAGATTTTTGGCTGGGAGCTCACGGCCTTGCAATTATTGCAAGGAACTGATAAGGTCTGTTGCTGCATTTAACTCCTTGCAGGACTCTTGCTTGGACCTTTTGGTGGGTGAATGCTATTGATTCACAAGAGGTAAATAAAGAGGGGTTTTTTGTGACAAGGAGTGTGTTTCTTGCTTCTGCTAAGGCTGGGTCAGAACACAGGGATGGAGGTATGTGCAGTGGTGGTGCCAGGGGATGTTACCCAAGAGTTGAGGACCATCACCACCCTGCAGTGACTCTTGCTACTACTACTACTACTCCCTAGCCAGTGGTCCCAACACCGGTAGCAGCTGCTGGCTGGGGCCCTGCCCCAGGGATTTTCCCTGGTCTGTGAGGAGCACCAGCCACCCCCCTTCATGGCTCACTTCAATGGGCGACTGAACCACTTAGCCCATATCTTGGCTCAGGCTTGGCACCACATGGAGCACTACAGAGTGATATAATCAGATAGCATGACCTGGGTCCATGCCATCACTACCAACCTGGAGAAGATTGCCTTGGAATGGCTGGTGTCACTGCAAGATGAGGATGCTCCAGAGCTGATCGGCCTCAACACCTTTATGCGGGTCTTATGACAGCACTTTGAGTATCCCCTGGAAGCCTGCCATGCAGAGACCCTCAGCCATACCTTGAAGCAGAGGAAGCGGCCAATGACAGAGTATATCCAAGACTTCCATCAATTTGCCAGTCACCTGGGGGACTGGCAAGTTGACTGAATAAGGAGTTGTAGCATACCTGCCTGTTCCAAGGAGTGCTGCGAACCCTGAGGGCATGGTATCATGTGGCCAATGAGGTTGAGATCGATCTAATGGAGAGCTCATGGGACAAGAGAGTCACAGCTGCCTCCCAGCTGAGAGGTGAGGAACTCAAAGAAGGGGGGAGAGGAGGGAAAGCCACAGTAGAGCCCTACTGGGTGCTTCTACTGTGATAAGGAGGGGCACCGGGTAGCCAAATATCTCATGCAGTGCCCAATGTCTGTCCCCCCCCAGCCTCAAAGCCAATCAAAGAGAGTAAAAAACCCACAAATACCAAAAAAGGGGACTCACATGGATCAAGAAGTTGTAGAGTTCACCCCTCCATCCAGCAAGGAGGAAGAAACTCCAATCCCTACTAAGATGGGTCCCATCATGTACAAGAGTGACAGTGAAGGAGAAAATGACCCGATAGTAAGTGGCCCCATCATCCCCATGACTATTAGGATCAAGATCAGGCTCAAGATCACTGTGGCTTTTTCAGGTAGTAATGGGATCTTAATGACCCTATTGGACTTCGGGTGTACTAAATGCCTAATCAACCCCCAGGTTATGGAGAAGTTAGGGATGAGGCTGAGGAAGCTGAAAAACCCCATGGCCTTTTCCCATGTAGATGAGTCAATAGTGGGTGGAATGTCAGCTACCTATAGAAATCATTTGATTCATCATAGTCCCTGTGATGATTGAGGCTATGGTCTTAGGAGAAAGTGGAACCCTTTCATTAATTGGGATGGGAATGAATGGTGGATGCAGAGGAAAGTAACCAACTGCAGGGCAATAGTGAAAGTGCTAAAGAGCCACTGTGAGCCTGCAATTAAGGAAGCAAAAGTGGAAAATTTTGGAACCACTGATTCCCAAGGAATATTGTGATTTGGCAGAGGTATTCAGCAAGAGGGAATCCAAAGTGGTCCTGCCCCATTGCCCCATGTTCTGTACTATTGAAATTGTGCCCAGGACCAAACTGCCAAAGCTAAAGTTGTATTCAATGATGCCCACAGAAATGGAGGAACTTCAAGCATTTGTGAATAAGAAGCTGGCCAGGGGCTTTATTCAGCTGGCAAAGTCACGAATGGCGGTCCCTGTACTCTTCAAAAAAAAAGATGTGTCCCTTAGGTTGTGCATAGACTATCGTGGGTTAAACAATATTTGCTTAAGAGAACATGTACCCCCTCCCTTTGATGAAGGACATGTTGGGACACCACACAAAGGGAGGATATTTACAAAATTGGACTTGAGAGAGGCATATAACCAAGTGAGGATCAGGAAGGGTGATGAATGGAAGGCAGCATTCAACTGCCCACTGGGCTGTTACCAGTTCTGAATGATGCCATTTGGACTGCATGGGGTCCCGGCCATTTTCATACAACTGATAACTTTGTGATCTTGCATGAAGATCTGTATAAAAGAATCCCAGTATACTTAGATGACATTTTGATCTATCCCATAACAATGAAGGAGCATGTAAAATCGGTCAGGGCTATACTCGAGAAGCTCAGAGAGGCGCAGCTTTATGCAAAACTATCCAAGTGTGACTTTCATAGGACCAGACTGGATTAACTGGGGTACAGGATTTCACAGGAAAATTATACGCATGTAGGAAAATGAGAGAAATGAAAGAAAGCAAAAACAGAACTGCAGGAAACTAAAATCTGATTTTTTGTAAGTATGAGAAAAATGCATATAAGAAAATGCTTATTTTTTTAAAAAAAAAAGAGCTGAAAGGAAAGTACTCCATAATATAGTTTTAAAAATTGTTATCAGTGACAGCAAGATTGACAAAAACAGAAAATGCAGAAAGATTTTTTTATAAAGCTGATTTTACAAATCAGTTTTGGAAAAGGTGAGAGTTAAACAAGGAACCTCCAGCAGACTGAATCAAATTAAAAAGAAAAGTAGTGAAATTAGGTGGGGAGAAACTGCAGTGAAGGAAGCTGGAAATAATATTTTAGAGATTTGTATGGGAATGATGATGGAGAGTGGCATTCAGATACTATTAGTGTTAGTGCCCAAGAAAAAAACTAAAATCCTATTGAAAAATTAGGAGTGTAGATGATATAATTGGAGAAATAATAAGATTCAAATTGTGCTTGGCTTTGTGATTCATTTAACAGGTATATGAAGACTGTACCTGTGCCTGACATAAAGGATGTGCTGTTACTGTTATTCTATAATGAGAGAATGAAGGCTGATGAGACATCTAGGACCAAATCCCATGACACATTTTCTATAAGAATAACCCATGTTTTTTTTTAATTCCATGCACGGACTGCCATGAGTCCATATAATCTGCACCTCCAACAGCTCTTTATACCTGTAGCCAGCGGCGGGTTGCTTCCTTACCGGTGCCGGTGCGCTGCGCACGCATCTCCACATTTCGGGCACATGCGTGCTTGCTATGCACACGTGCCCCCTCATGCGATTTTGCTTCTGCGCATGCACGGAAGCAAAATCGCACCGAAATCTCACGAGGGGATGCGAGAGAGAGATTTCAGTGCAATTTTGCTTCTGCGCATGCGCAGAAGCAAAATCTCACCAAAATCTCTCTCGCGTGCATCCCTCACGAGATTTTGGCGTGATTTTGCTTCCGCGCATGCGCAGAAGCAAAATCACCCAAAAATTCACAGAAAAAGATGGTGACACGCGCGACGGACCGGCAGAGAGGGCTCCAGAGTGGTCATGCGCAAATTGCATAATCGGCCACTCCGTACCGGACAGCTCCGGCAGGAACCCACCTCTGGCTGTAGCCCTGCCACTTTCTCTTTTTAAAAAAAAATAATATTTATTGAATTTTCCTTTAAAAACATAACAATTAAATACACACAACAACAACAAAAAACACAACAGAAAAAGAAACAAATACAAGAACTGTAGAAAACACTACAGTAAGCAAATATCATACGCAATCAACTACAAACATAACGCCGACTAATACAAACCATAAAAGTGAAATCATGCTTCTTTGACAGCCTATTAGCTATTACTACTAATCTTTATACACTCGATTATATATTATATCTGCATTTATACATTATAGATCTTATCTTCTTATAAACTATGTCTATTGGAATGTCAACTTTTATTTCTACAGCTAATTTACCCAATTCATATTTACTCGCACTATATATGTATGTATAAGTATATATATATTCCATCTTTAATCCTACTGTTTGCAAACATTACTTCAGTCAGAAAGTGAGGTAAAGTATCATGGTATATGAGATAAATTACAGTTTGTTATATCATTGCAAGAAGTTATACTATAATAGGTTTCTGTATTTTTTTTGTCCAAGCCAGTTATACCATCTATCCCAGGTTTTATAAAAATCTGTCTCTTCTTTGTCCTGAATTTCCATCGTTAACTTGCACATCTCTGCTACTTCCAAAATTTTATTGACCACAGTTATCATTGTTGGTATTGAATCCAATTTCCAAGTTTGTGCGTAAGTAATTCTAGCGGCTGTAGTGATGTGTAATATTAAATATCTATCTTCTTCATCAAATTTTCCCCTAAATATGCCTAGTAAGAATAATTCTGGTTTTAATTCAAGACTTCGTGCTGTAATTTGTTCTATTATAATTTTAACCTTATTCCAAAATATTCTCACCTGAGGGCAAGTCCACCAAAGGTGGTAATATATTCCATTTTCTATTTTACAATTCCAGCATTTAGGAGATAATTTAGTAAACATTTTTGCCAGTCGGGCCGGAGGAAGATGCCATCTATAAAACATTTTATAGATGTTCTCTTTATATGGTATTGCCAAAGTTAATTTGTAGTTCTGTTCCCAAATTTTGTCCCATTCAGAGAGATGTATATTATACCCAAAGTTTTGGGCCCAAGCTATCATTGATCCTTTAACAGTTTCTTCAAACAATTTATATTCTAACAGATAACTATATAGTTTTGATAATACTTTTCCATCAGTACCTAATAATATTTTATCTAGGCCGTTCATATTTTGGAAACCAAGTGGTTTATCTTTACTATATCTAGATTGGACCTGCAGATAGTGCCACCAATCTAGTTGTATACCGGACTCATTAAGATCTTGTTTTATTTTAAGATTATCATAATCATCCAATACTTGTTGGTAGGTTATTACTGTCTTATCACTTAATAGATTTGGGTAAATAACTGCTTCCACTGGGGAAATCAATTTTGGGGGTTTTATATAATGTTGTTTTTGAATCTTAGTCCAGCTTTCTAAGAGAGGTCCTTTTATTTGATGGCAGTGAAAATACGAATGTGTAGTATGTTTCCCATCTGCCAAAAATGCATGCCAACCTATCTGTAAGTCGTAGCCCTCTATTGTTAAAATTCTTTTGTTTCTTAATAATATTCAATCTTTAATCCAAATTAGGTTGGCAGCTTGTTGATACACCTCCCAATTAGGTAATCCAAATCCGCCTCTTCTTCTACTATCCTGTGGAAATTTTGTTTTAATTCTTGCTTTTTTCTTTGACCAGATGAATTTATGTATAATTCTATTTAACGTTACAAAAAACTCTTTTTTAAGTTTTACTGGAGCAATTTGAAATAAAAATAAAATTTTGGGGAGTATATTCATTTTAATGGTTGCAATTTTATCCATAAAAGATAACTGCAGTTTTGACCAATTTTCTAAATCTTTTTTAATTTCTTTGATTAATTTTGAATAATTGTCTTCTTTTATTGTTGTACATTTAGCGGTTAACCACAGTCCCACTTAGGAAAATAATAATAATAACAATAAATAACTGTATAAAACGTTTGGAATAATTTGTGAAAACAACTTTTTCATTAATGATTTAATTAATTATTGACACTATATGCTTATAATCTCCTTATAGATGAATTATATAATGGTGTGATTGATAAATATATCTTCTTTGTATTTAATTTTATTTTATTTACTAATGATATATATTTATAGATAAATTTATATAAAGAAATTAGTTTATTGTATTAATATACATATATCTACTTATATTCATTCATATTTATTGTACTCATAATAATATTTATATTATACTATATATATTATTTTATTTATAGAGAAATTTATATAAGGAATTGGATTATTGTATCAATATTGTCGTACTTATTTAGATTTATTTTTACTTAGTGTATTTCCAATAATAATATTTATAATAGCCTATATATAATACTCCTAGTTGTGTACTATTCTGCTTAGTATAATAGTTTTACCAGTATAAATAATTACTATCACCTTGAATTGATCTATTTTTACATTATTATAATTATAAATATAATTTAGAAGAACTAGTGAATACTTTCGCTAGAATATACAATAATAGAATTTAAATCTGAATTTATAAGGGGGAATAATTTTGTATATGATACTGTGGAAAAATATATGTGACTCACTCAACATGACCAGCACAATTACTACCACTAAACTGAGTAAAAAACAAACATCAAACCCTGTTTTAACAACACAGGAGTCCCCAATGCATCAAAGATCGATGCATTGGGGACATGTTAGTAAAAGAAAAAACCAGATCAACCATAAACTTACAATCTATTCAAGAGACACTACTCTTAATGCAGGAATCAATGACAAAAACTCAAATTGCAATAGAGAATAATAGGGGAGAGGCAAAAAAACATCATGAAGAAATCGAAATCGAAATGGTTGAAGTAAAAGATAAAGTGAAAAGTATAGATGATAAGGTTATAAACATCCAGCAAATGTTAGTAGAAAATGAACAAAAGATAAAAACAATAGAAAGTAAGATGGAACTGGTAGAAGTTGATAGTATTGAAGAGAAAAACATTTCAACTGCTAGGAATCTAGAAGAAGCGATAGCCCATCTTGAGATGGAATGTGCCTCATAAACCTTAGATTTCAGAATATCGTGGAAGAGAAGGAGGAAAATCTGGGAGAAAAAATGGCAGAAATCCTGGTGGAAATTTTGCAAATTGACCCCCAAGAAATGAGAAGGGAGATCGATGAAATTTATCGGGTCCACACTTTTTACGCAAGAAGACTTCATCTGCCGAGAGAAGTTCATGTGAAATTTGCAAGGAGAGCAGTGCGAGATGATGTACACAAATGGTCCAGAAATGAAGCTATCTCATATAAGGGTAAAGAAATCATTATATTAAAACAAGTTCCTTGCAGGATTAGAAATAATAGAAAACAATGCCAATTTCTAATGAATCGATTGATAAAGGATAACATTATGGTTGATGCCGGAGGGACTTCTAATAACGTGGCAGGAAAAGAAGTTTAAAATTAATTCGATTGAACAAGCCCGAGAATTTTCTGACTAGTACGGCCAACTAGAACAGGGATAGGCAAAGTTGGCTCTTCTATGACTCGTGGACTTCAACTCCCAGAATTCCTAAGCTAGCATGATTGGCTCAGAAATTCTGGGAGTTGAAGTCCACCAGTCATAGAAGAGCCAACTTTGCCTACCCCTGAACTAGAAGAAGATCAAGCCAGTAGAGGAAGTAGAGATGAATTAGAGAGAAAAAGCCAGGAAGAAGAAGAGATAGTAGAAGAGAGTGAGAAACAAAAGGAGGTAAAAAAGAAATACGAACAGCAGGAAAGAACACAAGGCAGAGTACTAAGAGAAACAAAAAACCCTAAAAGATATTACAAACAATAATGGTGGAAGAAATCAAAATTACATCAATTAATATAAACAGATTGAATAACCCAAAGAAAAGAAACTTGACACCAACGTAATCACCCTCTAGGACCGTGGTGGCGAACCTATGGCACGCGTGCCACAGGTGGCACGCGGAGCCATTTCGGCTGGCACGCCACGGGTCCGGCACATTCTACTTCCGGGTTTCTGGCGCGCATGCGCAGAGCTGCTAGAGCTACCCGAAGCAGAAGGAGGAGGGGCGGTTTCGCAGGCTGGGCGGCTCGCGTAACCGCTCCCTTCTCCTGCTCCAAGCCTCGCACTCCGGGCACCAGCCGGAACGTGATGCTGGCAGGAGAAGGAGAAGGGGGCGGTTTCGTAGGCTGGGCGGCTCGCGTAACCGCTCCCTCCTCCTTCTCCTGCCAGCATCGCTTTCCGGCTGGTGCCCGGAGTGCGAGGCTTGGAGCAGGAGAAGGGGGCGGTTACGCGAGTCGCCCAGCCTGCGAAACCGCCCCCTTCTCCTGCTCCAAGCCTCGCACTCCGGGCACCAGCCGGAACGCGATGCTGGCAGGAGAAGGAGAAGGGGGCGGTTTCGCAGGCTGGGCGGCTCGCGTAACCGCCCCCTTCTCCTTCTCCTGCCAGCATCGCGTTCCGGCTGGTGCCCGGAGTGCGAGGCTTGGAGCAGGAGAAGGGGGCGGTTACGCGAGCCGCCCAGCCTGCGAAACCGCCCCCTTCTCCTGCTCCAAGCCTCGCACTCCGGGCACCAGCCGGAACGCGATGCTGGCAGGAGAAGGAGAAGGGGGCGGTTTCGCAGGCTGGGCGGCTCGCGTAACCGCTCCCTTCTCCTGCTCCAAGCCTCGCACTCCGGGCACCAGCCGGAACGTGATGCTGGCAGGAGAAGGAGGAGGGAGCGGTTACGCGAGCCGCCCAGCCTGCGAAACCGCCCCCTTCTCCTTCTCCTGCCAGCATCACGTTCCGGCTGGTGCCCGGAGTGCGAGGCTTGGAGCAGGAGAAGGGGGCGGTTTCGCAGGCTGGGCGGCTCACGTAACCGCTCCCTCCTCCTTCTACTGTCAGCCTCACGTTCCAGCTTGTGCCCGGAGTGCGAGGCTTGGAGCAGGAGGAGGAGGGGGCGGTTACACGTGCGCAGTAGATGTGCGCATGCGCGGTGCGGGCGCGTGCGTGGTGCAGGCGCGTGCATGTAGGTGTGGGTGCGCATGCGCAGGGGGGGTGCGCATTGCATTTTGGGTAGTGGCACGCGGGAGCGCTGGTGGGTGTGCGCGCGCCTATTTTTGGCACGCCGAGAGAAAAAGGTTCGCCACCGCTGCTCTAGGAGGTTCATATAAAAGTGTGGAACAAATCCTATGAATAGTTGAAAGAGAGAAGCAATAAATAAAACAAGAGACATATTGTAGTATTTTGAACGAATCATGTAAAGATTCTATAGCTCAAATTACATTATTAAAAATAGAATTATTTAAAATATGGTGTATATCTAGAGATTAATATAAATATTTAAGGAAAATGTTAATAGTTTGACTATATCCGATTATAGCCTAGAGTGGACAGGGGGCCATCAACGCTCCACATGTTTGTTGTAATAAATAAAAGAAGAGGTATAATGTTGTATTCTGAAGGAATTATGCAAAGATCCTATAGCTCTAATCATATAACTAAAATTAGAAATATTTAAAATATGATGTATATCTAGAGATTAATACAAATGTTTATGGAAAATGTCAATAGTTTGATTATATCCGATAATAGCTTTTGGTCGACAGGGGGACATCAATGCCCCAGTTGTTTGTTGTATGTCTTTTTTTGAATTATTGTTGTTTTGTTATGTGTGTCTAATAAAAAAATTTTAAAAAAAGAAGAAGAAAACAAGCCTGCAAAGACTTAGGGCCCGGAAAAAACTTCTTTGGAGGGAGTAGCAATGAAAAAATCCTGCAAGCCGGGAAGATCATTAGCACCTCGTTAGGGCTGGGGGGAAAAGCTTCAAAAAAGCTACATTCGGAGTATAAGACGCACCCAAAATTTCATCCTCTTTTAGGTGGGGGAAGGTGCGTCTTATACTCCGAAAAATACGGTATGTTGAATACATAGAAAGAATGGTTAAGGACTGAACCGAATCCCAAATATATGAGGAAGACAACATGGATTGAGAGTGGAAGGGGAAGGCTGAGAAAGTATGACGTTGATACTTGAAAAGAAAACAGATGCTTAAGGAACAAAAGGCAAACTATGAAGCAATATATGGCCATGGTGGAAGAACGGATCATTTGCAAACATAAAAATATATGAATAAGTAGAATGAATAGTATTGCTATAAACTAGAGTATTTATTTTCTCAGGCTTTTACTTTCTTTGCATTAATATTTCTTACTTCTTTTCTGTGCTTCACATAACAATAGTTGCCTAAAAGGGAATGGCAGTTTACATTCATGTATGTTTGTATTAATATATAATATGCATCAAGCATCAAAAATCAAATTGCTGTTAAAAAGGCTATAATGACAGGGAAACTGCCCACATAATTGAAAAAATAAAGTTGGATAAGGCCAAAATATAAAGGGAGGGGGGGAGAGAGATGTATGTACATACTATATAGTAAAGACTATAGAATAGAATGAGCTGGAAGGGACCGTGGAGGTCTTCTAGTCCAGCCCCCTGCTCAAGCAGAACTTATACCATTTCAGATAAGTGACTGTCTAGACCCGTGATGGCGAACCTGTGGCAAGAATGCGCGCGCACATCTCCGAACCGGTAGCAAAGGAAAGTGAAACCCATTACTGTTCCAGGACCAAAATGGGACGTGGGGGCCGTGCACACACATGCGTGGGGTCACAGGGCACGTGAAGGGGATGTCGCATGCACATTGCATTATGGGTGCGGGCACAAGGTTTCGGCACATGACAACAAAAAGGTTAGCCATCACTGGTCTAGACTCTTCTTAAAAACATCCAGTGATGGAGTGCCCATGATTTCTGGAGGCAAGCTGTTCTACTGGTTATTTGTCCTCACTGTGAGGAAGTTTCTCCTCAATTCCAGGTTGTTTCTCTCTTCGATTAGTTTCCAAACCATTGTTTCTTGTCCTGCCCTCTGGTACTCTGGAGAATAATTTGACCCCCCCTTCTTTGTGGCAGCCCCTCAAATACTGGAATACTGCTGTCACGTCACCCCTAATTCTTTTTTTCTTTAGATTAGCCAGACCCAAATCCTGCAGCCATTCTTCATATGTTTTAGTTTCCAGGCCTTAGTTGCTCTTCTCTGAACTTTTTCTAAGATCTCAATATCTTTTTTATAGTATGGTGAACAAAATTTATTTTTATTTATTTTATTTGTCAAAATGTGTACAAGATAACAGGTATGGTATAAACATAAACAAAAGCAAAGTAGGTACAGGTAAATTTGGACAGTAGGACAGGGACGGTAGGCACGATGGTGCACTTATGCACGCCCCTTAGAGACCTCTTAGGAATGGGGTGAGGTCAACTGTAGACAGTCTAAGGTTAAAGTTTTGGGGGTTTGGGGAAGAAACCACAGAGTCAGGTAGTGCATTCCAGGCATTGATCACTCTGTTGCTGAAGTCGTATTTTCTGCAGTCGAGTTTTTAGCGGTTTACATTGAGTTTGAATCTATTGTGTGCGTGTGTGTTGTTGCGGTTGAAGCTGAAGTATTCATTGACAGGTAGGACATTGTGGCAGATGATTTTATGAACTACATTTAGATCAGATCGAAGGCGACGTAGCTCTAAGTTATCTAAGCCCAAAATTTCAAGTCTGGTGGAATAAGGTATTCTGTTGCGAGCAGAGGAGTGGAGGACTCCTCTTGTGAAATATTTCTGGACTCTCTCAATTGTATTAATGTCCAATATGCAGTGCGGGTTCCAGACAGGTGAGCTGTATTCAAGGATTGGTCTGCCATATGTTTTGTATACTCTGGTTAGCAGTGTAATATTGCCAGAGAAGAAGCTACGCAAGATTAGGTTAACAACTCTTAGTGCCTTTTTGGCAATGTTGTTACAATGGGGTCTGACACTTAGGTAATTAGATATGAGTACTCCAAGGTCCTTAACAGAGTGAGGGTTGTCTACAAGGTTGTATCCTCCAAGTTTGTATTTTGTGTTCTGATTCTTTTTGCCTGTGTGTAAGACAGAACATTTGTTGGTTGAGATTTGAAGTTGCCAGTTATCAGACCATTGTGATACATGGTCTAGGTCTTTTTGAAGGGTAGAAGTATTGTCGGTGGTGTTGAATAGTTTAACATTGTCAGTAAAGAGAACACAGTTGCTTATAATATGATCACAAAGGTCATTTATGTAAAGAATGAATAGTGTAATAATAATAATTATAATAATCATTATTATAATTATTAATTATATTAATATTATTAATATATATATTAATAATTAATATAATTATTAATTATATTAATATAATAACCAAAAATTGGTTGCAGTATTCCAGGTGTGATCTTACTGGGTTTTATAAAGCAGTACTAGTACTTCACATTATCTTGATTCTATGCCTCTGTTTATACAACCCATGATTGTATTAGCTTTTTTGGCTGCTGCTGCACATTGCAGGCTCATATTCAAGTAATTATCCACTAGAACTCCAAGGTCCCTCTCAGTGTTACTGTTTTTGAACCAGGTCTCACCTAATCTGTACTTATACCATTGACCCTGCACCGCGGTGGCACAGTGGTTAGTACTGCAGGCTACTTCTGCTGACTGCCGGCTGACTGCAATCTGGCAGTTCGAATCTCACCAGGATCAAGGTTGACTCAGCCTTCCATCCTTCTGAGGTCGGTAAAATGAGGACCCAGATTGTTGGGGGCGATATTTTGACTCTGTAAACCGCTTAGGGCTGTAAAGCACTGTGAAGCAGTATATAAGTCTAAATGCTATGCTATTTTTCCTGCCTAATTGTAAAACTTTGCTTTTCTCCACATTAAAATTCATTTTGTTGGATAGAATAGAATAGAATAGAATTCTTTATTGGCCAAGTGTGATTGGACACACAAGGAATTTGTCTTTGGTGTGTATGCTCTCAGTGTACATAAAAGAAAAGATACATTTGTCAAGAATGGTTGTCATAGGGTTCAAGTAAGCAATCAGGAAACAATCAATATGAATATAAATCATAAGGATATAAGCAACAAGTTACAGTCATACAGTCATAAGTGGGAGGAGATGGGTGATAGGAATGATGAGAAAAACTAATAGTAGTAGTAGTAATGCAGCCTAGTGAGTAGTTTGACAGTGGTGAGGGAATTATTTGTTTAGCAGAGTGATGGCGTTCGGGAAAAAACTGTTCTTGTGTCTAGTTGTCTTGGTGTGCAGTGCTCTATAGCGACGTTTTGAGGGTAGGAGTTGAAGCAATTTATGTCCAGGATGTGAGGGGTCAGTAAATATTTTCACGGCCCTCTTTTTGACTCATGCAGTATACAGGTCCTCAAGGGAAGGCAGGTTGGCAGTAATTGTTTTTTCTGCAGTTCTGATTATTCTCTGAAGTCTGTGTCTGTCTTGTTGGGTTGCAGAACCAAACCAGACAGTTATAGAGGTGCAGATGACAGACTCAATAATTCCTCTGTAGAACTGTATCAGCAGCTCCTTGGGAAGTTTGAGCTTCCTGAGTTGGCGCAGAAAGAACATTCTTTGTTGTGCTTTTTTGATGACGTTTTTGATGTTAGATGACCATTTTAGGTCTTGAGATATGATGGAGCCTAGAAATTTGAAGGTCTCTACTGTTGATACTGTGTTGTCTATGTTAATATATTAGCAGAGTATTCCTTGTGTTACCAAGGTTGTGCATACAGAAACATTTAGATTGAGATCAGTTGTGAATAAGTACTCAGCCACACACAGATACACTAACTTGAATTAAACGTTTACTTTAAGAAATAGCATTTTCCTATAAACAGTCCAAAGTCATACACTTAATAGTCATAATGACAATCCAAGTATTATCCAGTACAAGTACATTTTAGCTATAATACATAACTACAACACAGAGAGAAATGCAGAGCATACATACTCTAGGCCTTGCTCTAATAAGAAGCAGAGACTAAAGACAAACAGAGAGGGACTCCCATAGAAATAAGCTGTGAACTCTAGCTCCCTCTTGTGGCAGTCTGCAACACCTAAGCTAAACAGACTTATAGCTGTTAAAAGCTAGACATATATTGTTCTATCCAATATTAGTTATGGTCAGAGACCTAACATTCTCCCCTTTGGGTAGATCAATATATAATACCTTACATCTTTAAACCATAGTTTTCACAACACTCTTTGTGTTTAATTGCACCTTGCGCTTTAGTGAAATGATCTGCAATATTCTGTTCAGTCATGCAGTATTCCAACTTAACCATTTTATTTTGAACACATTGTCTAACATTCAGATATCTCAAATCAGTATGTTTCGACCTTGTTTTCACAGCTAAACTATTAGCCATACTAATGGCAGATTGATTGTCTTCATACACAATAAATGGCTCCTGTACAGTAATTCCTATATCCTTTAACAATTGTTTATAATATACCAATTCTGTACACATTAATGATAAACTCGAGAATTCTGCTTCCATAGTGGATAAACTAATATGTTGTTGCCTAATAGATTTCCACCCTATTAAAGCATTACCCAACATTACCACTATACCTGATGTTGATTTGCGAGTCATTGCATCAGTAGCAAAACTTGCATCAGCATATGCAGATAACACTAATTCATTTCTCGGTTCTAAATATAAAGAATAATGTATTGTGTGCTTTAGATATCTAAGTATTTGTTTAGCTGCTTGCCAATGCCTTTCATTTGGTTCAGCATTATATCTAGCCAGTTGATTTACGCTGTAAGATATATCTGGCCTAGACCAATTACTCAAATATGAGAGACTACCAATTAGAGACTGATATATCTCCTTATCAAACACAGGACATTTAGTATCACTATTTGTAAATCCCTGATCCATTGGTGTCTTAGCAGTTTTACAATTCTCCAGGTTATATCTTTTTAACAATTGGCTAATCTTCTTAGCTTGCGAAATTTTGAATCCTCTATTTGTCTTCATTATATCAAGACCCAAATAATGTTTAATTTCTCCTAAATTTCTAATCTTGAACTTTCTTTGTAATTCAGAAACAATATCATTTGCTTCTTGTTCAGTCTTTGTTATAATCGCTATATCATCTGTAAATAATAGCAACAGAGAAATCAAACCATCTTTCTCTCTCCTAAATAAACAAGGATCAGCTATACCAGCTTTAAAATCCATGGAAACTAATTCTTTTACAATGCATTTATTCCATTCATAACCTGATTGCTTTAAACCATAAAGACTTTTCTTTAATTTCCAATAATTATTTTTTCCATCATCTTTTAAACTTAATGGCTTTCTCATATAAATGGTATGTTGTAAAGGTGCATGTAGATATGCAGTTTCGACATCTACATGATTAATTATGCATTTATTTTTAGCTGCCCAAACTAATGCTCCTCTCAATGTATTTGCTCTCAGACTAGGTGCAAATACCTCATCATAATCCTTATCTGATTGAGCAAATCCCTGAGCAACTAATCTTGCTTTATGGGTAACAGTGCCATCCACACCAGTCTTTAATTTATACACCCATCTGCAACCTATTGCACGCTCACCTGGTGGTAACTGTACATCTTCATATACCTCAAGATCCTTTAAAGATTTTAATTCCTTATTCATAGCTTCCTGCCAAGCTACCTGTTCCTTTGTTGGATACAGCTTAAGTTCATTATAATTAGACGGTTCCACATTAATCTGGCATACAATACTTGCCTGATATCTATCAGGTGGACGTCTCTCCCTAGTTGACCTCCTAGGCAATTTAGTACAAGTTGTTGGAATTTCCTCTTCCTTTTCCTCCCCTATCGAGGTATCTTCTACATCACCCATAGATGATTCCTCTATTGAGGATTCTTTCACTATCCTATCATCAGTACTATTCTTATCAGAATCATCAGGAAACAATGGATCCTCAACAACAATACTATCTTGTTCCTTGTATTCCTGTTCCAGTTTACTCCATCCAACATGCTCAAGGAATTTAGCACTTGCACTACAATATACTCTAGTAGTACCTGACTCCCAGAATCTAAATGATCTATGATTAGATTCATACCCTACAAAACATAATTTCCGTGCTCTATGTTGTCCCTTTCGCCTTACTTGTGTGGGAATATGCACCCATGCTGGTGCACCAAATGTATGCAAATAACTAAGATTTGGTTTCCTACCATACCAACGAGTAAATGGCAATTCACCAGTTGTTGCATTCACTACATTGTTCAAAACATGGTTAGCACACATTATAGCTTCACCCCAGAGCCTCTCTGGTAAACCAGAATCTGAAATCATGGTTCTAGACATAGCCTGTAATGTCTGACCTCTACGTTCAATATGCGCATTATGTTGTGGCCGAAAAGGAGCAGAACGCTTATGTTCAATACCAGCTCTCTTTAGCATATCTTCAAATCTCTTATTGGTAAACTCAGTACCATTATCTGTTACTAAACTAACCAGTTTCTTTTTCATTTTTCGTTCAACAAACCTTAACCAGTTTACAAAATGCTGATATGTTTCTGTTTTTGTTTTCATCAGATAACAGAAACCATATCTAGAAAAATGATCAACTATGCTCAATATATAACAGGCTCCACCTAAACTGGGTTTCTTAGGGCCAATGAGATCAGCAAATACAACCTCTAATGGTTCCTTGGTTTTAAATCCATTTAACCTGTTTGCAGGAATTACCTTGCTCTTTTCCTGATTGCAAGCATTACAATTTAAATATCTTGCACAAGGTTTTAATTTTATACCATTAGATAACTCAACAGTTTTCTTTAAAACTTTGAAATTTAAATGTCCCATACGTCTATGGAGCAAATGAATACATTCATCATGAGGCTTTCTATTTTCATAAACTGAATTGGCCTTATTTAATGGACTATCATGGATAATATATAAGCCATCATGCAATCTTGCAGTAACTCTTTTACCTTGTTTTTCAATTAAACATTTATCTCCCTGAAAAGTTACCACAAACCCTGCTTTTACCAATTCTCTCACAGATAGTAAGTTATATATAAGGTTAGGTACATATAACATTGGTAAACTTTCATTAATACATGAACAATATGCATTACCTTCTCCAGATACTCTCAATTTCCAGCCATTTGCTAATGATACATGTTGGTTACTTTTAGTCATATTAACAAATCTCTCTTTACTTTTAGTTATACACTGAGATGCTCCACTGTCTATTATCCAAATATCATGGCTTACATTTTTATTTGTACTTGATATAGCTACACTAACATCATTATAAGCTCTCTGCATATTACTAGCATTCTGCTTTTTACCCATTTTACAGAATCTGGCTATATGACCCTTAGCCCCACAAGAATAACATTTCCTAACAATATAGGCAGTTGAAGATTGTGGTTGTTTCTCTCTCTGTGGTTCTTCCTGTGGTTGTTTCTCTCTCAGTTGTTTTCTATCTTGCCTTCTTCTAGACTCTTCTAACAGTCTTCCTATTATGCCAGTCAATGTCAGTTCATCTCTGGTTAAAACTTCCAGTGAAGACACATAATCATCATAAGAGTCATCCAAAGAAGAAAGAATAATATAAACTTGATGCAACTCTGAGAAAATCAGTTCTTTTTCATGTAGCTCTTGTAATGTTCTCTTCATAAACTCCAAATGAGCTAACATGTCACCACCTTTTAACAAACGTGCTCTGAACAGTTTACGTGTAAGGTGTATGTGCGCACCAACACTATCTCGAACATAAAGTCTCTTTAAGGTACTCCAACACTTGGCAGCAGAATCTTCACCATGAATATGGACCAGTTGCTGATCACTCAGTGTCAGTCTAATAATACTAAGAGCCTTTTCATTATCCCCGTTAAAGGCAGCTATTTTCTTCTTATCTTCATCATTTGTTGGATCCCAAGCTGTTATATCAGGTGGATTATTAACCACAGTCCATAATCCTTCTTTACGCAAAAGTAAGCTGCACTTCATAGACCAGGAAACATAGTTAGTTCCATCTAACCTGGTTATCAGGGATAAGCTAGTTGACTGTTCTTGTGCCATTGTTAATTTAACAGTAAACCACAAGTTAGCTGTCTGAGTATGAAACTGAATATTCACACTAACTCTCAATATCTCTCTGGGCCCATAACCAGTGTTAATGTATTAGCAGAGTATTCCTTGTGTTACCAAGGTTGTGCATACAGAAACATTTAGATTGAGATCAGTTGTGAATAAGTACTCAGCCACACACAGATACACTAACTTGAATTAAACGTTTACTTTAAGAAATAGCATTTTCCTATAAACAGTCCAAAGTCATACACTTAATAGTCATAATGACAATCCAAGTATTATCCAGTACAAGTACATTTTAGCTATAATACATAACTACAACACAGAGAGAAATGCAGAGCATACATACTCTAGGCCTTGCTCTAATAAGAAGCAGAGACTAAAGACAAACAGAGAGGGACTCCCATAGAAATAAGCTGTGAACTCTAGCTCCCTCTTGTGGCAGTCTGCAACACCTAAGCTAAACAGACTTATAGCTGTTAAAAGCTAGACATATATTGTTCTATCCAATATTAGTTATGGTCAGAGACCTAACAGTCTAGTATTGTAAGAGGTGGTAGGATGGGAGGGTTTCTCCTAAAGTCTACCACCATTTCTACAGTTTTGAGTGTGTTCAGTTCCAGATTGTTCCGGTCGCACCACAAGGCTAGTTGTTCAACCTCCCGTCTGTATGCGGTTTCATCGTTGTCTCGAATGAGGCCAATCACTGTTGTATCATCTGCAAACTTCAGTAGTTTAACAGATGAATCGTTTGAGATGCAGTCATTGGTATATAGAGAGAAGAGAAGTGGTGAGAGTACACAGCCTTGGGGGGCCCCTGTGCTAATTGTACAGGTATCTGATGTGATTTTGCCTAGCTTCACCTGCTGCTTCCTTTCTGTTAGGAAGCTTGTGATCCACTTACAAGTGTGTTCAGGTACCGCTAGCTGATTTAGTTTAGTTAGAAGAATGTCCGGTATGATGGTGTTGAATGCTGAACTAAAGTCTACAAAGAGGACCCTTGCATAGGTATTTGGAGATTCAAGATGTTGTAGGATGAAGTGCAAAGCCATATTAACAGCATCATCTGTCGATCTATTTGCTCTGTATGCAAATTGCAGGGGGTCTAACAGTGGATCCGTGATGGTTTTCAAGTGGGACATCACTAGCCTTTCAAAGGTTTTCATAACTACAGATGTTAGAGCAACTGGTCTGTAGTCATTCAGTTCCTTGATGGAGGGCTTCTTCGGCACTGGGATGATAGTGGAGTGTTTGAAGCAAGAAGGAACATGGCATATCTCCAGTGACTTGTTGAAGATTTGGGTGAAGATGGGGGCCAATTGGTCAGCACAGACTTTTAAGCAAGAAGGAGTTATCTTGTCTGGACCTGGTGCTTTTCCTGGCTTCTGTTTGTGAAATAGATCTTGCACTTCCTTTTCTGTGATCACCAGGGGTTGTGAACCCAATGCGATGGGTTCAGTTGTAGGAGGTTTGGCTGTTGTTGATGTGTCTGGGATGGAGGTTGTGGGGATAGGTGGCTGTAGCTTCCTTTCAAACCTGCAGTAGAACACATTCAGATCATCTGCCAGTTGCTGATTTCCTTCAGCTTGGGAAGGTGGTTTGCTGTAGCCAGTGATGTTTTTAAGAGTTTTCCACATGTTTGCTGGTTCATTTGTTGAGAACTGATTCCTTAGCTTTTCAGAGTAGTTTCTTTTTGCTGCTCTGATCTCCCTTGTTAATACATTTCTGGCCTGATTGTACAGCATAGGGCCCATTATTAAAGTTTGTCAAGATCTTTTTGGATCCTGAGCTTGTCTTCTGGGGTGTTGGCTATTCCTGCCAGTTTAGCACCATCTGCAAATTTGATGAGTTCTCCTTTTATTCCCTCATCTAAGTCATTTATGAAGATATTGAGGAGTACTGGGCCTGAATCTTGTGGTACTCAACTGCTTACGTCTCTCCATGTGAATGTAGTACCAATAAAAACTGAAAACAAGAAATTAAATACAGGAAAGTACAGGAAAGTAATTGCACCAATTTTATATGGTGCAATAAAAGAATTAAATTTAAAATATTATAGGATTAGAAAAATGAGGCAGCCTGGAGCCCAAACTATAAATTGTACCAGTAAACTAGCTGTCCAACTTGGAATATATCACTGTATGATTTGGTCACTTTCACTGAGGGAGCTGCACTCACTAATGGACTGCACAAATATCTTTGTATGATGTAAACAGAATCATCTTATGCGGTAATAAACATATTAGAAGTGTGGGATAAACACAAAAAAATAATCAGTCCATATTTATCATGCCACATCTCATTATTAAACAATTATTTTATGAAGAGGAAAGAACAAAGAAATGTACTCAATTAAGAGACAATCAATTGCATAGGTTGTGAGACTTATTATTATCAAGACAAGATACAATCTTTTGAGACTTTCTCTTTGGAATATCCAGAACTACCTGATCAGTTTCAATATCTTCAAATCGAAAGGTATTGAAAGTATTGTATCGAAAAACAAGGGAAATACTTAGAAAAGTGACTGAATTTACACACAAAATGTGAAGGTTTTCCTAGTTATTATTTATAAAGTATTGATGAAATATGATTCAGATATTGAACAAATTAAAGTCTGTATGATTAAATAAAGAATTCAGATATAATAATTTATATGCAACAATGGGAATTTAAATGAATTACAAGCCATACCAAATGTTATACTTAGAGAAAATGTGATACTTAGAGAAAACAGGTATAAGATGTTTTACTGCTGGTACATTACTCCTGTCCTGTAATGACTATTAAAATGGACAATTCATTCTCTAAACAAAGGCTGGAAATATAAATATCAGGTTGGGTCTTTCTTCCAAATTTGGTGCAATGCTGCAAACTCAACAATTTTGGGAAATTCTTTATAATAGAATGAAATACTGTAAATCTAAAAGCTACCTTTCCCTTCCTACCTGCTATTTCTAAATTAAATGTTTCTCAGCTCTATATTTCCACCAAGTACTGTGAACTGCTTTACAAGGATACTCTATGCTTCCTATTGGAAAGTATGCTTAGTTCCTTCTGCAGAAGAATCTATGCTAATTAAGCTCTGGGAGACTGCCTCAATGTCCAAAATTAGCTCACATTTCAAAAGTAAATCTGACCCAGAATTTAATTCAATGAGGAAACCACTTTTAGATGATAACTCTAGATACGGGCTTGTCCTTAAAGTCTTTATATAGTCACATAGAGATTACTTAATTCTTAATCTCATTTTATGATTTACATTGTGTTGACTATTGCTTTTGATACTTATATATTTCTTGGATTTTAGAAATATTTTAAAACAATATATTCAATTACTTAAACTATATTAATGAAATACTGGATTTTTAAACTTAATTCCATGATGCATGAAAATAAATGTAAGATTATACTATTGTGAATTACATTATACAAGTAGTCCTTGAGTTACAACAGTTCACTTAGTGACCGTTCAAATTTAAAACAATAAAAAGAAATGAAAAGAGTGTAAATAAATCAGAAGTAAAATAATAGAACAATAAAATAAACAATGAAAATGCATCAATATGATAACAAAACGATGGACAGGCAGAGCGCAGAGACCAAGAGGGAGGTGGAGTCTGCCATCAATCCAGCAGCGACTTCCAACATGGAACTCCTCTATTTGGTCCCCAAACCAACTTGCAGAGCCAAGTCTTCCGCTCTTGTGGACGGATAGGAGGGTGGGGAGAGATCTTACCCTAGAGCAGGGTCCCCAACCCCCAGGTCACAGCCCACTACTGGGCCATGCGCACATGTATGCCAGCCTGCTGCTTATGTGGCCTGGATCCCCTCTCCCCCTCTGCCAGGCCTCCAAGTTGCAAAGGTTGGGGACCACTGCCCTGAGGTAGGATGTTCCAAAGGGGGGATGCTGCAGCAGAGGCGGTTATTCATCTGGATCCTGGTAGTTGGAGTTATTTGTCCAACAGGATGCATAGTAGTTGGTTTCTGCTAGCATAAGTAGGACAGAATGAGATGGTTCATTACGTAGCCTGGACCTATGCCATTAAGGGTTTTAAAGTTCATAACAAAAACATTGAACTGCACTCAGAAGCAGATTGGTAGCCATTGTAGTTTGCAGAGCAGAGGTGTAATATGAGCCATCCTAGGGGAAGCCAGACTGCTCTTGCTGCCATACTTTGCACCAGCTGAAGCTTCTGAATTGATTTCAAGGGCAGCCCCATGTGAAGCATATTGCAGTAGTCCAGACAAGAGATGGCTAGGGCTTGAATAACTGAGCGCAGGCAGTCATGATCCAGGAAAAGTTGTAGCTGGTACACAAACTGGATCTGTGCAAAGGCTCTCCTAGTCACACACACCCCATATGCTCTTTGAGCAGGAGTTGTAAGTCCAAGAGAATCCCTAAGTTGTGAACTGGATCTGAATGGGGTAAGGCAACTCGATCCAGAACTAAGGATGACAAAAACTTGGATCCTGAGATCGCACTCAAAGCCACTCAGATTTGCCATGATTCAGTCGAAGTCTGTTGTCTCCCATCCAGGTCACTATAGCCTCCAGACAGAGATCATCCATGAGTGCGACAAAGGCTGTCTCTGTCCCATAGTGGGCCTGAATCTGGATTGAAAGGGGCCTAGGAAGTCTATTTCATCCAGAGCTGCTGAGCTACCAAAAAGGGAAGATTGTCCAGGCAGGTGGAGTGATGGTTGTTTAAGGCAAGGACAAACAGGGCCTCCTGAAAAGGTTCTGGAAATATCCCCTCTTGCAGTGAGGAATTTATCATTGCATGAACCCACCTGCTGGTCACGGTCCTGGAGGCTTTCACCAGCCAGGAGCGACAAAGATCTAAATGACCAGTGGTTACCCTAACAGCACAGAGGTCCCTGTCTACTTCCTTATGTCCAACAGGGTCAAATTGTTCCCAAATTACTAAGCAAGAAGTCTCCGTAAGCATCTCATATGGACTTGTATCCATCTGAACATGCAAAAGTTCTAACAGGGAAGAAATCCATATGATTTTATCTGACAGGTGTTCAACATATTGTTCTGCATTGCCCTGAAGATGATTGCCTGAGCCCCCCTGAACTAGAAGGGATCGGGGGATTGGGAACAGGGCCAATGGGCAACACTCTGTGGATTCAATAAGAGCAGAGAACTAATGTCGTTCACTGTTTTTATCGCCATGGGATAAGCTTTAAAAGTGTCTCTACAAGGCGTCCAGTTGGAGTCATCCTTTCTTTTATATACAGAAAGCACATTGCAGTTGTTGAACAGATTAAAAGGGTTATCACATGCTGGAGTAAGCAAATATCTTACCTTTATGTACTGATTTTTAAATATACTTTCCTCAACATTGATTTTGCCTCTGCCTTTAGGAGAATATAATGCTTTGACATCCATGAATATGATAGAAATACACATTTTAAAATAGGTAACAAATTGAAAAAGGAACAAATGAACAGCATATGGGAAAATATACTTAAAAGAATGCACTATCCTATTATTAATATTATTTATTAATAATGTCCAAAGTTCCAGAAAAAGCTGTGACTAAAGTAGTTAACAAAAACATAGTTATTTAGCAAAATCATCAGAAATTCAAAACTGTTTAGTCTGTAAACTAAAAGAAAAGATTATCCATTTGTTTAAATTCCATTTATTTGGTTCTTATTTTGTTGGTGTCTGAATTATATTAAAAGATACCTTTCATAAAAATAAAAAGACTTGTTCTTTAAAAAATACATCTAATATTCAGTGACTTCCAAGACCTAAGGTTAATTGAATGTGCCATGCATAACATCAGGGATCAACTAAAGGCTGTGGGGTTTAAGTATAGGATTGCAATACTTCAAATACCCAGGGAGTGAGATTAGAAATGGGAGATGGAGGGTTAAAAATTGTCTTCCAGTACCACATTTGGAGGTTTCTAGATGACCCTTTTCCTACACTTTGTGCTCAAGCTGAAGACTGAAGTACCTTCCAAACCTGCACAAGATTCCTTTTCCAGGATAGCTGGAGCTCAGGAAAAAAAATGGCTGCAAAATTTTGTTGTCAGTCTAGTCCAGGGGTCGGGAACCTATGGCTCGCGAGCCAGATGTGGCTCTTTTGATGACTGCATATGGCTCGCAGCAGGGGTGAAATCCTCCCGGTTCGCCCGGGCCAGTCCTTCGGCGTATAGCCGATGGAACTGGCGGCGGTTGCGGCGCGGAGCTTCTCCTGCCCGCTTTCCCGTCCCGGCTGAACACAATCACCGCTTTCCCGTCCCGGCTGACCACAATCATTTGGGTTATTTTTCCCTCTGTGCATGCGCGCGCATGCACAGAGGGAAAAATAACCCAAATGGCGGCGTTCAGCCGGGACGGGGGGAGCTAAAAAACGGCCATGGCCACATCCCCGCCGTTCTCCAGCCAAGCGGCTGAAGAAGCCCCAGAGCCCCGCCGCCAACCTGAGTCTCCTGCTGGGAAGGAGCCTCTGTCGCTGTCTCTCGCTGGGTTCCAGCCACCAGACTGAGTCCCTGACCGCGGCACCGGCAGGGTTAATGCGTATGGGAGAGGAGAGAGAGCGCTACCGCCGCCGCTGCTACTTTCACCGCTTCGATATTTCTTTGGTGGGCGCGGGCGGGAGGGACCATGGAGCAGAGGCGCCCGGCAGCTTAAGGCAAGAGGCGGGTGGGAGACGCGGGTAGGAGCCTGTCGCTGCCGCCGCCACTTCTGGCATCCCCACGCCTCTCACCCCGCTCGCCGGGTGCCTCTGCTCAGCGGTCCCTCCTGCGGAGGCCCACCAAAGAAATATTGGAGCAGCGCAGCGGCGGCGGTAGCGCGCTCTCTCCTTCCCTCCCATGCAGGGAGGGAAGGAGAGAGCGCGCTACCGCCGCCGCTGCTACTTTCACCGCTCCGATATTTCTTTGGTGGGCGCGCGTGGGAGGGACCGCTGAGCAGAGGCACCCGGCGAGCGGGGTGAGAGGCGTGGGGATGCCAGAAGTGGCGGCGGCGGCGACAGGCTCCTGCCCGCGTCTCCCACCAGCCTCTTGCCTTAAGCTGCCGGGCGCCTCTGCTCCATGGTCCCTCCCGCGCGCGCCCACCAAAGAAATATCGAAGCGGTGAAAGTAGCAGCGGCGGCGGGTAGCGCTCTCTCTCCTCTCCCATACGCATTAACCCTGCCGGTGCCGCGGTCAGGGACTCAGTCTGGTGGCTGGAACCCAGCGAGAGACAGCGACAGAGGCTCCTTCCCAGCAGGAGACGCAGGTTGGCGGCGGGGCTCCGGGGCTTCTTCAGCAACCCACCCACCTACCTCGCTTGGTGCGGTTCCCCGCACTTGACGTCTTGGAAGAGGGCTGGGCGAGGGAGAAAGGAGCCACGGTGGGGATTGGTTTGCAGAGAGAAAGAAAGAAAGAAAGAAAGAAAGAAAGAAAGAAAGAAAGAAAGAAAGAAAGAAAGAAAGAAAGAAAGAAAGAAAGAAAGAAGAAGGAAGAAGAAGAAGAAGAAGAAGAAGAAGAAGAAGAAGAAGAAGAAGAAGAAGAAGAAGAAGAAGAAGAAGAAGAAAAAGAAAGGAAGGAAGGAAGAAGAAGAAGAAGAAGAAGAAGAGAAAGAAAGAAAGAAAGAAAGAAAGAAAGAAAGAAAGAAAGAAAGAAAGAAAGAAAGAAAGAAAGAAAGAAAGAAAGAAAGAAAGAATCATTATCAATGCTATGATGGAAATCACCAACTCAAAGACAAATATCACTTTGGAGCAAGGAAGCTGCTACAGCAGCAACAAATTAAACAGCACAAAGACAGGGATTCTCTCAATATCCCATTGTCCCTATTGACATTTAGTTGAATTCACTTTTAAAATATATTATATGGCTCTCACTGAAATAAATTTCCAAATTTTTTGCTTTCATGGCTCTCTTAGTCAAAAAGGTTCCCGACCCCTGGTCTAGTCCCAACCTGGGTAATTTTATACTACCTTCCCCAATCTGACACCTTCTAGGAATGCTGAGATTGTAGAGCCCACAGTACTTAGTCATCATGTCTGATAGGAGAATGTTGATAATATGTTGTCAATTAAGTACACAAAGGCAATACCATAAGTCCACCCCCCTTCAGCTGGGGAACATGGTCAACAGGTGTATTACTGAGAGGCCCTTTAGACATTTTGATGCCTTTACTAATTTAAGTTCTCATCACATTCTAGCATGGTCAATGAATGGACCCCAGAAGGTTATACTGCTAAACAGAAGGGGTGTACACATGCACATAGGTTCTCTCTTGGTTCTCATTGAGTTTTTTGGTGAAGTGAGATCTAAATTGAGGACTTCCTAGTTCATTCATTTAGCCAAAACATGACATTATCATCATCAGAATCTGAAATTAGAGCTGCAGTACTGGAAATCCAATGCACTGCCAATTTCTGAAAGACAAACGAGAATGCCCACAAGATCTTTCCAACTGTGTATGAAAATCCTTTTATCTATGAGGCAGCAATTGGATTACCACAGTGTTTCCCAAAGTGTGGTACGCGTACCCCCAGGGGTACGGGAAGAGTTTGGTGGGGGTACGCGTTGCACCGGAGTTTGGTGGGGATCACGTGGAAATATCCACTGCACCATGCTAAGCTGCGCCCATAGAACAAGGAAAGAAATAGGCGCGTATCGCAGTTTTTACATGGGAACTGGGGCCATCGTACATCGTATCGCAACTCATTATGGCGGGAACTTCTGCGCATCCTTCACACAGCTCGGGTTCGGCCATTTTTAAACTGCGGGAACATTAACAGTTGACGTTGAGCCGCAGAGCTGTTTAAACGCCGGAGAATTGCAGTGTTATCTAACGGTTAGACAGTCTTGTGAGGCGTGACACGGCGTGAATATACTGCACTTCATTACAGAGACAACTTACTTCTTTAATAGTTAGTTCCAGGCGCCTGTTATCGTGCTTTAGTAAGTTCCACTGATTTTGATTATTTTTATAAAATACAATTTTTATCCCTAACAGAGATTATATATATAATGCGGGGTTTGACGGGAGGTGACAATCAAAAAATACTAGAAGCTTCGTATCGCGTGTCACTTTTAATTGCCAAATGTAGTGCAGTGGAAACCATTGGCGAAATTTTAATCAAGCCTGCAGCCAAGATAATGGTAGAAGTAATGATAGGAGATAGAGCGAAACAAACTTTTGACCGCGTTCCTCTCTCAAATAATACAGTTCATCGACGAATCATTGATATGTCTAATAATGTAAAACAGATGTTATTATCTGATATTTCTCAAAGTTGTTATTATGCATTATTTTGCGTATGTACCAAAAAAATAAAAAATAAATATATTTTGATTTTTATTAAAGCATATGTTTTTTATGAGGGGTACTCAGCGTTATGAAAATTATAGAAGGGGTACACATATGTCAAAAGTTTGGGAAACACTGGATTACCAGAAGGACACCCTTGGAAATGCAAGTCTCCAAACATTCTGTTCCAATAATAAATAATAAATGATAATACCACGTTTCTTCGAAAAGAAAACTGAACCAGCAAGTAAGCCCAAGCACAGTGATGGCGAACCTTTTTTTGCTCGGGTGCTAAAAGGGCACGCGCGTGCCCACACCCATAATGCAATGCCCTCCCCCCCGCGCATGCACGCACAACCCTGCAAGTGCTGCCCCTGTGCATGTGCGCAGGCAGGCATCACTGAAGCCTCCGGACTTCTGGTAGGCCTGTTGGGCCATTTTTCTTCCTCCCCAGGCTTCAGGAAAGCCTCTGGAGCCTGTGGATGGCGAAAAACAGGCCCAACGGGCCTACCGGAAGTTTGGAAGTTCCGAGGGCAAAAAACAGCCCAATGTGCCTATCGTAAGTTTGGTTTCGAACTTCCGGTAGGCCCGTTGGGCCTTTTTTTGCCCTCTTCAGGCTTCAGGAGGCTTTCCTGAAGCATGGGGTGGGCAAAAACGCCCTCCCCCGCCCTCCAGAAGGCCGAAAATTAGCTGGCCAGCGCATACATGTGTGCTGGAGCTGACATAGGACAAAGCCTTGCATGCCCTCAGATATGGTGCACGCGTGCCATAGGTTCGCCATTATGGCCCTAGCATGATTTTTCAGGATGCATGTAATATAAGCCCCACCCCAAAAATAAGCCCCCGTTAAAATTGTTAGCCAGACTAATGCATTTAGTACTGTATTTCCCCCAAAATAAGACCTAACCAGAAAATAAGCCCTAATGTGTCTTTTGGAGCAAAAATTAATATAAGACCTGGTCTTATTTTGGGGGGAAATGGTAGAATAATAATAATGATATGAATAAATTATAAAATGAACAATTGGAGCACCACTTGAACACCATCGGCATTGACAAATTCACCGCCAGCCAATTGCAAAAAGCGGTTTTACTCAGAACAGCTTACATCAGCGGTTCTCAACCTGGGGGTTGTGACCCCTTTCGGGGTCAAACGACCGTTTCACAGGGGTCCCCTAAGCGGAGAGTCTGTAAATTCCCTCTTACGAGGCATAGCGGCTGGTGGAGAGATGTGTGTGGTGTGTTTGTATGTATGTGAGGTGGCGGGATGGCACGGGGGGTGGGTGGATGTTGCGCGCGTGTCCCGGTGCCTTGTTGATCCACCATAGGCTCCGTCTTTCGCTGGCTGGGCTGGCTCGGTGGCTGCTCTTCCGGAGACTTGTGAAGATTGCAACAGAAGATTCGCAGCGGCACAGAGGAGGAGGAGGAGGAGGAGGAGGAGGAGGAGGAGGAGGAGGAGGAGGAGGAGGAGGAGGAGAAGGAGAAGGAAGCAAGGGCGGGCGGGCGGGGGGCTCCTATACTGATGCTCCAAGTCCCCACGTCCCACCTGCTTTACTTCTGAGGAAATGTCAGAAAAGGATTGGCCAGGTGCACGTGGGGGGGGGGAAAGGATCCCCGTGGGGATTGCCACCCGCGAGAGAAAGCAAGCTCATCTATTGCTAGATTGAATGTCTTTGTCCACAACGCTCCTTCCTCGTAACCGCATTTTAAAAGTCACGTGAGCGGGAAGCCCCAACTCACAGCTGATCGCCTCGCAGCTAAACTTCAGAATCTCGCCGGTGCTCCGGACAAGAACTCCTGCTGCCAATTAAAATTCTTAAGGAGAAAAAGGTGGAGGCTGTTCTTGCCAGTAAAACCAACTAACTAGCCCTCCCTTCAGCAGCAACCAAAGCCTCAGGGTGGCAAGGAAGCTTCGCTGCGCTCACCCACTCCCAAATGTGTGTGTGTGTGTGTGTGTGTGTGTGTGTGTGTGTGAGAGAGAGAGAGAGAGAGAGAGAGAGAGAGAGAGAGAGAGAGAGAGAGAGAGAGAGAGAGAGAGAGAGAGAGAGAGAGAGAGAGAGAGAGAGAGAGAGAGAGGGATCAGGAGATTGTGTGAGAGAGGGAGAGACCATCCCCCCCCCGTCTGATGTGCTTTGCCTCTCTATCGTTTGTGTGTATGTGTGTGTGTGATCCATCCTGCTTTTTTCTCCACTCCTCCTCCTCCTTCTCCATCTCCATCACTTTTAACAGTCTCTTGTTTCTGCTCCTTTGCACACAGACAGCAAGACTGATCAAAGATCAGACTTATATTCTTCAGCTGCAGGACAAGGGACTTTACAGGTGTATCCTCCATTTCTTAAAGATTTCAGATCTTTTAAGAAAGATTTGGCAGTCCGGGGAAAGAATTGCTACATCCCCAGAGGGGAAATGGAAGGGGTGCGGGGGTAGGGGTGGGAAAAGACGGTAGGGCTATTTCTTGCTAAGGAACCTTCTGACCAGTCTCGCTACCTGCTCTCTTGTGACACTGAACTCCCAGGATGTCACGATGTGAATATATTGCCAGTTGAGCCTCTCTACTATATTTCTAGATTTACTGTATTTTCTAATCAAGCAGACATGTGACATGTATTACTGCGCATGTGTGCATTCCAGGAGTTTTGTCTCCTCCCTCTTCTTCTCCTGCAAGCCTCGCCCGAGGCAGACGTGAATTCTTAGCTGGAACAATGTAGCTTATTAAGGTTCCTATTTTGTTACTTTTATACTGAAATAAATATTTTGTTAATTAGAATTAAATCTCGGTTTTATTTTCTAAGTAAGAATGACTTCAAGGGAGCAAGATCTATATCGCCTCGGTAGGAATAAATTCCTATCCCGTCACAGGAAGTTTTGTTTCCCCCCCAACAGCTCTTTCCTCATATCTTCCCCCCCAGCTCTCGCATTTGCGCCCAACAGGATTGATATCAGTGGGGCTTAAGGGAAAGGCTTCCTGAGGAACTATAGAATATGAAAGCCTCCCACCCGGGCATCACAGCAGGTTCCAGAGCGCCTTTTCCCCTTTACATCTTTTTGTTTGTTTGAGCCTGACTAGTTTACTGTTGTTATATTAAGACTGTTACCCATGCTACACCATGCTTCAAGACAAAATTTCATTTATTTGTAATTAGAAATAAATATTTTACAATATATAATTACATATTGTTTTTGTGATTAATCACTATGCTTTAATTATGTTCAATTTGTAACAATGAAAATACATCCTGCATATTAGATATTTACATTACGATTCATAACAGTAGCAAAATTACAGTTATGAAGTAGCAACGAAAATAATTTTATGGTTGGGGGTCACCACTACATGAGGAACTGTATTAAGGGGTTGCGGCATTAGAAAGGTTGGGAACCACTGGCTTACATCCTGCGGACGATATCTCTAATACCGTCAAAGATCAACATCTGCCTAGTCCAGGTCCTTAGGTAGACAAAAATGCCAAATCCAGTCTGAACATCTGGATGAATGTGTGATGAACTAAATGAATAATAAATAATACAATAATAATGAACAATAAAAGAAAAAAGGGATGAGATGGGACTTCTACAAAATGATATCACAATGGTGAGGTGAGGGTTTTTATACTAAGCAAGTGTTGCGGAACAGCCATGAATGTCTTCTACTATGGCAAAAATAGTCACTTTATCCACCCTTGTTCTGGAACACAAGAATTTGTGCTTCATCCAGCTTGTTCACTGTGTATATCAGCTCTGCCATCCTCAGAAGGTTCTGCAAAGCCAAGGTCACATGCCTGCAAGGGAGAGAGTGCAGAGGCTTAGGCACTGCGTTCTCTCTTCCTCCTGCTGTGTCATGCACAGACAGATGTACCCAGCCACTTGCTAAATGTGACTCTGGCATGTGCCCTACTTGTTCAGTCACTGAAAAAAGAAAGGAAAAGAACAGATTTATTATATTTCATCTTTATCAATCCCTGAATTTGAGGTTATTGATAACATTATCCATTGGTTATAGCAGTAGAATCCGTCTTCTGTCATTTTAGAAAAGGAAGAAATCCAGTTCCAAGCAGTCACCTGCATATCCTCCCCCACTCCATACAAGCAATGGTTGGACAGCATTCTCCTTCCAGGAAAGCAGAAAGATACCCTACAGCCCAAGCATCAATATTCCCTACCTTGCCTATCCTTTTGCAAAACTCCAGAAATCTTGAATGTGATTTCACCTCTGGAGCAGAAATGAAAATATAATAAATAACAAATACAATATTTTGTGAGATATAAAATATAAAGGTTTAACAACATGCACAAAACTACAGAGCGCCAGCCATCACTCTACTGTTACCTTCATTTCCTTCCCTCTCCCCAAACGGAGACAAGCACGGCACGCTAAACAATGCCTGCCTAGCCAACCCTTCAGGACAATGAAGCATTGAGTGCCCAGGCGACAGCAGGCCCAAGGACTGCCAGCCACCGAAAGTTGCTATTCTTACATGCATCCGACACACCCACGCCAACAATGACACACACAGCTTCCTCCTCTTCAGAAGGGGCAACTGCAGAGGGGGCAGGGGGAGGAGCAGGAGCAGAGGCTTTCCTGAAGCCTGGGGAGAGCGAAAACGGCTGAAAAGAAGGTCGAAAAGGCCGAAAATCAGCTAGCCAGCGTGCACATGCACGCTGGAGCTGACATAGGGCAATGCCTCACGTGCCCTCAGATATGGCACATGCCACAGGTTCACCATCACTGCCCTAAAGTAGCGACTTTTAAAATGAACATACTTCACAGCTCCATTCCTGGGATCTTGTGATTATGTGAAAACTCTCACCTTATTTTTAAAAGAACATCCTACATTTCTCACCTTTTGTTTTTAGAAAGGAAAATCTCAAATGCGATTGCTCTTCTGCCACCACAGCCCCACCATCTCTACCAATGCAAAGTGCAGGAGGGGAAGATAGGACTTGATAATAATATGGAGAAGTTAGAAAGCTGCTGCTGGTCACGCCATGAATACCTGAGATTTGCCATACACTTGGGAGTCCACACTAGACATTTTGGAGATCAAAAGAAGCAAGGATGGAAAAGGAAATGATCTTCTCATAGTTAGAACCAGGGCCAGTTCCACAACATACAGGTAGTCCTCGACTTAAGACCACAATTAAGCCCAAGATTTCTGTTGCTGAGCAAGACAATTGTTAAGTGAATTTCCCCCCATTTTATTACCTTTCTTGCCACAGTTGTTAAGTGAATCGCTGCAATTGTTAATTTAATAACATCTTTGTTAAGTGGCTTCCCCATTGACTTTAGCTGTCAGAAGGCAGCAAACGGTGATCACATGACCCCAGGACACTGCAACCATCATAAATATGAGTCAGTTGCCAAGCATCCCAATTTTGATCACGTGACCATGGGGATGTGCAATGGTCATAAGTGTGAAAAAATGGTCATAAGTCATTATTTTCAGTGCCGTTGTAACTTCGGATGGTCATTAAATGAACTGTTATAAGTCGAGGACTACCTGTATTTCTCTAAAGCACTTGAACTGTGAAATGTTACCTGAAGTTTTATCATCAAACTTACATTATCCTGTTTCAATGGATGCAGCTGCCAATAAAGTAGTATCCCTTTAAAATCTTCAAGCTCTTCTTGTCTCCCTCAGGTATTGCCCTTGACCCAAGTCTAAGCTGTAGAAGGGGCTAACTATTTTGATTGATCCTATCATTAAGAGGTCCAGATACAGCTAATCTTTAAACCAATGGGAGAGGCAAAGACCTATAAGGTTGACCTTTGAAAAACTCATCACCTAACTAAACAGGAGGGCTCTAAGAAAGAAACTGAATCACAGCTTTGGAAATGACAAACTGAGTATAAGGTTTATCATGCAGGGATGACAATCAAAGTTACATACAGTCCTTGACTTATTATCGTACAGCTCTTAATCAAATTTCAAAAATTCCCTAGAGGGAATTCAGGTCTCCCTCCATTGAGAATTATTTTGCCTGGGTGAAAGTTGCCTAGTGCTATTGGGTACCCATCTACCATTTGCATGAGACCAAAAACATATCCCTGGGATAAGCTACCTTTCACATACTTGCAAACATATTTTTCCAGAAGGGATCCATCCACAACTTCCAAACTCTGATGCTCTTGAATTCTTTTTAAATAAAAAGAAATTGGGGTATATTGCTGCCTTCATTTCCAATTTGCTGAACCCGATATTACAGAAGTAAATTGCCATTTCATCTTCTCAATATGAATTTCTCCGTATTAACGAGGAAGATTCTGTAACTCTATCTGCCTAAGTGTAATTATGCAATTGGGAATCCAGATCCTGTGATCCATAATTTACAGGGAAGTGTTGCTAATCAGTTCTCATTTAATGAATCCACAGTAAAAAGTACTATGCATGCATTTTGCTTTAGAGCACTGAAAGTCGAACTGTCTCTTCAGATTGCCCTCTTTTCCCCCAAGACATTAGGGGAAAATTAGCCACTTTCATTCTGAAGAGTAAATAGGTGCGGGGATTAAGATCTTGAATGTGATCTTAGCCCAGGATAGGGGTCCATGGAAATTTCATACTGAGAATTGCCCCTGACACCAGGCATCTTTAGGGACAAAAAACAGCCAAGATATTTGTGATTTTCAGGTTGATAATGCACAACATCTAATCAAACGCAGAGCACACCGTGAATCAAGGTCTCCTAGCTAGCTTTTCTGTAAAACTAGAAAGAATATTAACTGCAGTTGATATTTAAAGTTACTCTTCAAAAAACACCCGTCTGCAGAATAGACTTGTTTTAAATTCGAAAACTTTCAAATGAACGCTTAATTTCCAAGGGCATGATCTGTATTTCTGGAAGAGATAAGAATGTTCCTGCTTAATTAGTAGTGGGGAAGTAGGGAAATCATTTTTTTTACTTGGAAATCATGTTAGCATTTTGACCCATGCAAAGTGGCAGATTGTGACATTTTTAGTCAGTATTCCAAAAACATCAATACTCACAGGGACTAACAGCTGTTCTGGCAAGGTAGGAAAACCCTATTTCTGGCTCATCCTGCTCTTTCCTTGGGCAGACTCAATTGCAGTAGTAAACATATTACCTGCACAGAAACATAACATTTTAGGGGCATCAATAAGCAGGAGTGTGGAACCTGAACTGTGAAATTTACAATTTCTCCTGTTTGTTCTAGAGCAATATTAATGCAAAATATCGACAAAATATCCACCACATTGTGTCCAAATGTCCATCAAGAGCTTACACCGGCCAAATGTCTGATTTTTTCAATATAGACCACCCTGACCTTGAATGGCTGGGTGGACTGGACATTAACATTTGAACTACTATAAGTCCATGTATTTGCCATACACTAAATAAATAAATAAATAAACCAATGCAAGGTTTCTTCTGATAGATTAAATAGCAATCAAGAAAAGAGTAAGAGCAAGCAACTCTTGAGCCTGGCTTACAAAGAATGTGCAAAGAGTTTTGTGTCTTAGAATGCTCAGAGGTATCTTGGAGGACTCTTGGCTGGATATTGGTCTTTGTTCCTCAAACAAGCAAACAACACTCTGAGAGGGTGATTGCCAGACTCTTTCAGTCCCAAACCAAATCAGTCAAGAAAGCTCCCTGGGAGACTCCAAGATTTTCTATCATCTCTGGGTCTTATCTGTGACAATAAAATCACTCATCCTCTTGCCTCAATTGCAAGCATCCAATTCACAATCAGGGTCTTTTTTGAGAGGATGAAATCAACAGATAATGTTTTTATAATCTCATTGCCACATGTGAATTTTTAAAAAGGAGAGAAAAATATATCCCTTGTAAATGGCTTTGATCATAATAAGCAATGTTTATGCTACGTCTACTTCTCCATTAAAAATGCCTTTCTTTTCAAAACAAAGAAAGCATGGCTTTTACGATTCTTCCCAATCCCTTAATAAAGTACTGCTCTGGGTCAGATGACCAAGAAGGAACTTAGAATGAAGGAGTCAGCAATCTTCAGAGTTGCTGCCTTTCCCATAGGAGTATTTGTTTCTGGATTTGTTTTCTTTACAGGCCCTATGTATTTATGTATTTATTTTATTATTCCAATTTATATAGCTATTCATAGGCAGTTCAC
Organism: Diadophis punctatus similis; assembly: GCA_023053685.1. Taxonomy (NCBI): domain Eukaryota; kingdom Metazoa; phylum Chordata; class Lepidosauria; order Squamata; family Dipsadidae; genus Diadophis; species Diadophis punctatus. Next base: position 107,444,115 of record JALIGW010000002.1, read on the forward strand.
AGCTAGAGTCTCCCTGTCCTCAAACTCAGAATTTTCCTTTGCCAACTTATGCCACCAGACCAAATCTGATCCTGTATTTTTTTGGTTTTGTTTTGTTTTTGGAGAATAATTAATATATGTGCACACCTTTGTAGGCTGATAGAAGAGATGCTACTCCATCACCTGCATTCCCACACAATAGCACTTTTGAAATTATCATTTGTTCTTGTAAAAATCAGAAAACAGATGCAGTGATTTCATTATTAGAGTTTGAAACACAATATTCTAGTGATAGTTGAGATGAAGAAGGGAGAGAAAATCTGTCTTTCACGTGTTCATCAATCCAGCCTGCTACTACTTGGAAAGATAACTTGTCTCCCTGAACCTGTCTCTCAAACCTGTCAAGAGTCATACAACTTCAATCCAAAACCTCAAACCTATATTCAAGGCATATTACGTACAGTAATTTGTCTAATATGATCCCACAATTCCAGTAAAAATGGCTCAATTAAATTTCAAACATAAATTAACTTGTACTTTATGAACTCTGTCTGAGTTTGAATCTTCAATCACAGAGGACTGAATGTATTATAGTACTGCAAACCATGAGGACTTCATGTTCTTCTCATGTAAAGACAATGCTCCATCTCGAACTCATGTTTCTTCTTTCATTATTTTTTCTTTCCAGGCACACACAAACTCTGGTAAAGAAAAAAAGCTGCACAATGCCTTTTAAGTGGAAATGAACATTCTCCAATTATCTCTTCAAGGCCAATTTCTAGCTTTAACTACTACCCCAAGGGCTCTTATTTGGGTGCAAACCCCACTGAATGAAATGATGCATTTTTGAGTAGATGTGCATTAGGCCTACATTATCAATATTGAAGACACAAGCACTACAATACTCCCCAGTATGTGCTAACTGAATGCTAATACACATGAGAGAGCCAACCAGGACCTGTTTGACACTTTAGGGTATAAAAGACATCACATTAGTATACTAATACACGGTAGTATGTGCATATAAATTTTCTCTAAATTACAGCCTTATATAAAAGAAATGAAAGTAGCAGCAGAGATATACTTTCAATATCCCTGCCTCTCTCACATCCATGTGTACACATAGAGATATAACCAAGAAAGAAAGAAAGAAAATCCTAAGAGATCAATCCCATTTTATAAAGGACATGACTTCTCATATAGGAAGACTTTCTTGAAATTTCTTGAGAAGCAATATATCAAATGACATGTGCTGGTTTGAAATCAAACCACATTAAAGGTGTATGATTAAAGCTCACACTCATTATTACCTTATATGCTCCCTTAATGTATGTAGGGGACTTGCATTATGAAATTATAATGTAATGATGGACCTTGAAATTTGACCATCAATAGGAAGAAGGATGTGCTAGCATTTCAGCAGCTGGACAGAGGACTTTTTAAAGGAACTGCATCGCAGATTTAGTTAGCAATTTCTACTAAGCCAAACCTTATTATTTCAAAATCTATTTTCAGAAGGCTTGCGATCTTTTCAGTAATCCTGCTATTAAGTGATGAAATGAACTGACTGAAAGCCAATGCATTTTTAAGAACTAATTGGACAATGCATTTTAAAACATATTTCCACAGAGTTCAATGTTTGCTGGGTTATCCCGCAGCTCACATTCCTTCTGTCTACCTTTTTGGTAAGCTTAATGCCAATTCCCTGAGAACTTTGGGGAAAGAGCAGTATAAAAATGCAAACAGAATCTGCCAGGAAAAAAAATGCAATCATAACTCCAGATGAAGGCACACACCCCTACACACACACACACACACACACACACACACACACACACACACACACACACACGTTGAGTGTAGAATTGGCACTTCTTCATCTTGGCACCTGCAATGCATGTGTGTCAATCTAGACATGGATATGGTGCTATAAAGCACCTTTTAAGAATGGGGAAGACAAGCTGCTGAGTCATTTCAATTTGTCCAGAAGAGCTTTGCAACTATTATATAACAAAGAGCACTTGTTCCCTTCCTCCTATTGCTGGAAATAGAACTTCAAGTCATGGCTCCCAGCCCTCTTTTCTCTGGCTCTGCTGGTGGAGGAGCTCACTTTCCTTCTTACATCTCAAGATGGAAATCCTGCAGTTTCATTACCAGAGGAGGCTACATGGAAAAGGCATTTGTTCTGCCTGTTCACAGTGATAAAATAGCTAGTGGGAGAGAGAAAATAAAGAGAGGGATTGGAAAGCAAGGAAAGGAAGGATATTCATTCTCATCTAGGTGACCTTCTGGTAAGCTGAGGGAGGTAATGAAATAGGTTTGGAGACCTTGCAGATAAGAATGGTTTCTCTTTTGCAAAAGCAGCAGTTAGCACTGAATATTGCATGTGCAGTACAGTAGTGGGTTTTAAAACCCTTTACTACCAGTTTGCGTGCACGCGTGATGCTTCTGTGCGTGCGCAGAAGCATTCCGGGCAGGTGGGTGGAGCCTCCCACCACCGGCACTACCGGTTCTAAGAACCGGGCTGAACCGGGAGCAACCCACCGCTGGTGCAGTATGAAATTGAGCGCCCAAGGAGACTGGTAGCCCTTGTTGTGCTATGCTGCACTTCTGCCCTTGAAAGGAGTGCACCTTTAGTAAGTGAAAATGGAAAAGATGTGCCGGGAACAACAATAATTTATTAAGCTTGTATGCTACCCAACTTCCAATGATTCTGGGCAGCTCACAACAATTAAACATAGAAATTATAATAAAATCAATAAAAAATGGCAAATGCAGCCAACCAGATGGAATGAAAGGCCTCACTGTTGTTCTAAAACACAGCAGAGTGGGAGCCATCCATATCTCAGAAGGGGGAACCTCATTCCAGGAGGCAAGCGCTGCTACAGAGCAAGCGTGCTTCCTGGATCTTGATAGATAATACTGTTTAATCAAAGAAGCCCAGAGCATGCCAACCATGCAAGATTGATTCAGCTAGACAGATATGAGAGACAGACAAAGATGCCCTGCTTCATGGTAGAGTTGGCTTCCAGAATTTGGCACTTTTCTGTATGGCTGGTGGTTGAAAGTTGGGTTGCTGCAAAAATCCAAAGCAATGGCCATGTGAATACATATAACTACAGGATAGCAAACAAAGTCAGAGATTCCTTGGATTTGAGTCAGGGGTGAAATTCAGCAGGTTCTGACAGGTTCTGGAGAACCGGTAGCGGAAATTTTGAGTAGTTCGGAGAACCGGAAAATACCACCTGTGGCTGGTCCCAGAGTGGGATGGGAATGGGGATTTTGCAGTATCCTTCCCCTGCCATGCACACCAAACCACGCCCACAGAACCAGTAGGGAAAAATTTTGAATTTTACCCCTGATTTGAGTGCAAGGGTTGTATCTCTGGGAGCAATAGCATGGTCTCTTAGGTCTAATTCTGTCAATTATTAGATTCCTTAGATCTAATTCAGAGCTTCAAGACTCACTGACAGCAAAATAAGTCATATGCCTAAAAGTAGGTTTGCACATCAATTTTAGTAAGTCGCTAAAAGCAAAAGAGTGAAAAAAAGGTATTTAAGCATGGAGTTGTAGCTTCCTCACATCTTTTGCAATTGCAGTAGAAATCCAATATTTGCTTAAAATTGTGTTCTAGCTCCTTTTATTGCAAACACAATCATAAAGTATTACAGTTTTGTGTCACCTTAAAGTTTAATCAGCTTATTGTGGCACTAGCTTTCATGGATCAATATAGTACACCTTCCATTTGAATTATACAATCCTTTATCTGACCAAAATGGATCTTGTCTGATGCAGGAAAGCATATGCCTCATTCAATCTATTAATATTTAAAGGTACCACCAGATTTTGTTGTTTTTTCAGCTTATGATTCAACATTGTCGTTTGCAATTACATAGGCAGAATCAAGTAAAATAAACATCAGGAATCCAAAGGACTGAGCAACTCTTCCAGTGGCCTGCGGTGACTACATGCACCACAATTTTCTAGGTTTCATTGCTCGAGTCTTCCAGAAATGTATCAAAAGACACCTATTCCAAACATCAAAGCTCTAGATACAGATTTAAAATAAGCTAGGTTGACTTGATCAACATAATTTGTTGCATTCAAAGAAGTTGGATTTCTTTAGATATTACAGAATTTGAATATTCCGGTACAGGGAGAAGTGGATGATCTACAAATATAGAAAATAAGGAGAGAAGCACCAAGTGATGTTGATGTAAACTTGATTTTTCCTATCTTATGCTATTTCTTGCTCTCTTTCTGCCCTTTGTACTTTGCATACCCCAAATTGAAATGTATGTATACAATATAAACACTCGTGACTGAAAACTAAGGTCAACCTGTGACCCCAGAACTAAACATTCCTCTTCCCCTACCTTTAAAAACCTTTACAAGCAAGCAATTCAGATATCTGGCCAGAGGGAAAGAGGGTGGCAGAAAGGGAAAGATCAATAAAAGAGAATATTTGTAGCTCAGGGTGGAAATGAGTGGTCCTTGGTGCTCTCTGCACATGGTGGTTTCCTTTCAGAGATTACATTACCCAAACTAGGAAACATCATCAGTGCCAGCAAGGAGCCCTCACAAAGAGAAAGAAGATATTTGAGTGTGATCTTGCCCACAGCCAGTTCTAGCCCACCATCACCACCAGGCAGCTTTGAGTAAAGGGAATGTCTATCTTGTGCCTACAATCCTCCTTCTTTGCCCCTGTAGACAGCCCCTGTGGACAGAATGCTCTTATTAAACCTTCATTTCATTTCCAGTTGCTCAATATATGAAGTCTGGATACACCACATTAAGCAGCAAGCAAGAGAGCACCACAGAGTCCCAGGAACAACAGACCAATCCAGGAGAGCAATTAAAATGCCAGAAGAAGCAAGAGCATTACAGGCTGCCATTAAAGCAAAAAAGTGGAGCTCAGCAAGTTTAAGAGATTATAAAGCAATATGCTGGCAAAGACTGAATACAGCAAAATGTAGTCCTTCACAGAGCATTTACTAAAATGCTTTAGAATGCCACGCAATTGGAAGGCTCCTGGTTCAGAACAGAAGTCATTATAGGTAATGATCCTTTGCATAGAAAGGATATTAGAAATGAAGCATTACCCTTCAGTAAGATAAGCCAAGTCCCCCATATTGCTATAGAAATTATGGGACTGATGTCTTTGGAAGAACTAAAGGAGTCAGGATAGCTGTTCTTTGGGTTTGTTTTCATCCCAAGATATACAGCTAGGCCAAAACACCATTGGCACAGCCTCTAAACCTCTTCAAAAAATTACTACCAACTATAATTTTAACATATCACAAAGGAAATAGTATTACATACATAGGAAATAATCACACATCAACTTTATGAGAATATAATTAGATCAAGACTTAATGTAAAATTAAAATATGAATGTAAATAACATTTAGTTTTGACCAAATCTCTCCTCCTTTTACAAATGCAGTTTCAGCTATGCCATTTATAAATAAATAATACAATTCGGTTTTAAAAAAAATCTGCATCTTTCCTTTTGTTGTAGACCAGTGTATACTAGACCCTATTATACAACCTATTGGCTTCCTCACAGCCATGGTCTAAGATCTGGAATAACAAGCAATCATCAAAAACTGCTGCCGCCAAGATTGATTACTTGTGCAATCAATCACCCCCAAATCATCCACCCAAACCCATTCTTCTAAATAAGGGATGCACAATCTTTTTTTAACCAGTTGCTGCACTTATTATTTTGGAGAAAACTGAGGGGGTGGATTCATGTCATACCGGGTAGGACTTGGGTTTTCTTTCTTTTTTAATAGTGACATGTTTGCTTAAAGGCTTAGACTACAGTTTTCATCTGCTTCTCTGATGACAGCAAGAAACTGGGCCATCAGAGTTTTCAGCAATTGCAGCCAGAAGGGTTCCAAAGGAACTGCGGGCTGCTTATCCTGCCCTAAAAGGTCATCTGGAAAGAATGTGAAAGATGTACAATCACACCATGGAGCAACAAAAAGCAGCTAGAAAGCCCTAGCAAGAACTAGCTCCCATGTCAGGTCATTGATTTTCTAGAAATTTAGTTTCTATTTCCAAGGAGTAATGCTCTCTTCTCAATGAGAGTTTTCTCCAACATCTTCAAAATTTCCAGCTAGATTAAAGAAAGTGTAGAGATAAGGGTTACCTTTTCTCCAATGTAATGTATCCACTGCTGTGACTAAATATTTCTGAATGGATGTGGAAAACCACCAAAACTATACAATTTATGAGTTGCAAATCAGCATATCAATTCAAAATAAATTGCTCCGTTTGTTACAGTATAGATGCTAAAAGCTGTAATTGACAGGTACAGGAATTATTTGAAATGTGGAAATATCAATTTAGGGTGAGAAAGCTTCTCAGAAGGCTTAAGGAGTACAATCAATAGGCAGAAATATATATCCATAAGAAACCAATGGTGGAAAATAGCATACGCTTTAATGGGGGAAACTCAAAGATGCACAACTATAATTCTAAATTAAGCATACCAGAAACAGAGCTGATCATAATGTGCCTCAAGGAGCATTCTTCAGTTTTATCTGTGAGACAGCCAAATGAATCCTGGAGCTGACCTCAACAAATACCATGTGGTTCTGTTGGGTCTTTTCTGCTCCCCAGAGGTCACCCCACCTCCCAAGAGAATATGTCAGAAGCTGGAGACTGACTTATACCAGAACAAGTAAAAACAGTCATTTTTGCCCAGCCTTTTTCAGAATACTAAGAAAGCGGCCAAAGTACTCATGGGATTCATAATGCAGTCCTATGCCTGTGCACTTTCACTTGTCCTTAACTGCATCTTCAACCAAGGACTTACAGGGATTGCAGTCCAGTTTCAATTTGCTCACAATAAGCAAAGTCTTTCACCCCCCATGCAGCACTGTTTGTTATTTTACTTACAGGATTATCGTTCGTTCATTGTTTTGTACAAATGTCTACACTCAAGGTTTCCTACAGAATGCTGCTCACTGACCTGGGGGCAGGGTTGTGTAAACAACATGTGCTTTGGAGGTTTTTTTTGGAAAGCATTATTTTCTTTATTAAATTTATATACCACCTATCATGCTACCCAAAGATATGAGAAATGCCAGGAGGTGGTGGAATATGATGAGAGTCCAAGCAATAAGTTTTCCAAATAGCGGAGAGTGTGGAAGCTTTCTGCTCCTTCAGTTTTTTTGTAAAGCCAGATAGTGCAGAAGGGGAAAAAAAATAAGGGGAGAAGAATTCAGCAGCAGACACTGAAGTCACAACCAGTTTAATGAACTATTTTGAATGAAGTTTTCAATTTGAACAAAAAATTAATGTAAGTAGGTTCTGGATGCTCAAATGAAAGTTTGCTAGGGGTTGCCATTAGTTCTGAAGAGTAAGAATCTTTTGAGAATGTCCTCTTTAAAAAAGATTCAAGATATTGCACCAGAAAAAGAAATCAGACTCTTTAAGCAATAGGAGTCACACCCCTTTAAGTCCTTGTTGACAGACGCATTTTTAGCAATAATAAGTTATTGGTCATTTTTTTTTGTTCTCTTTAGACCATTCTAGGGGGAAAAGTAGCATGCTGCTAGAAATTAGACGAGTAAGAATAGCATTGTTCCCCCCCTAGGGAGAGGCTCCGGCCTCAGCCACACCTATTGGTAAAGCCTGACAGCTGTTTGGTCCCACCCACCCCAAGCTGTGCATATTAACTAATGGGACCCAGGAGTCCTACTTCCCATCCCTTTTGTCTTGAAGAATAGATAGAACCCCAAAGGTCCAATTTCCTGTTACCAAGCTCATTTTAAAGCTGGGGGCTAAGCTTGTAACTTCCCGCTCAAACCCAGTAAAAATATCCTTCCTGTAACTAATGCACACATACCCTGAAAGCTAAAAGAGGACACTGTTGAACCCAGTATTTTTTACTAGAAGATCCTAGCTGCCTCCTGTGGCAGCTGCCTACCAAAAACATTGTTTTCCTCATTTTCATGCTCCCGTTTCTCATCCTGAATGATGCAAAACTTGTCTGACAGTCTCATAGTAAAACCAAGTGGTATTTACCAAAAAAATTGGGTTTAGGTGAGATATGGGAAGATAGATGTAGAAGGGGAAAAAACCTAGATTGGGAAAAAATATAACTGGGAGAAGGGAAACATGTATTGACAGAAAGACACACTAACCTTCATTCCCATTCAAAGAACCATGTATTAAAAGGTGACTGGTAATACCTTTTCAAACTTATAAGTTATATTAAATAGGCATAAGCTTTTGTGAGCTGCTGCTCTCTTCATTAAATCAAATGGAGTCATAAAACTGATGCTTTTCAAAAAAAAAATTGTTAGCCTGAATAGGTGATGCCAGTCTCCTCCTGTTTTTTGGTTACCATAGATTAACATGGCTTTCTTCCCACAAAATGTATTGGGGTCCATTTAAAACATTTAAATGCTGTTCAGTATGGATGACCCGTTCTCTGTCATCCATGTTTCTTATCACAGCACTAGCAAACTCCAGGAGTAAAACCTGTCAGCTCAGTTTCATTCAACCACGTAACAAAGCCACTGTTAGAATCCAAGCAGAATTATTTTGTTCGATGGACTATATATTGCCTCTGTCCAGAGTTCAAATTCAACCCAACCTCAATTCACCTTTTTGCAAAATGGAAAGCGACTCTCCCAACCTGTAAGGATATCTAGGTTAAATTTCAGGTAAGTAATTTTATTGCTGTTACAATGGTAAAGAAAGATACAGCATCTTATAGACCAAACTGAATGTTATTCTGCAATTTTTCTACCAAGTGTTATCTGTGACCTGCACAAATTCATCTGAATTTCAACTTGTCTGACATGGTATAAGGTCTCCTGCTTGAGCAGGGGGCTGGACTAGATGACTTCCAAGATCCCTTCCAGCTCTATTCTGATTGAGCTAACATAAATCCAAGCAGTTCAACAGGGCCATTTCAAGTCATGCGTTAGTGATTCTATCAGCCCCATGTTGGACAAAAATAGCTTCCTTCTCTCTACCTGTGTTGATGCAGCATCACTCAGTCACTGTTTCTCACCTCTTTACAACTTAATGGAGGGTGGTTAAAAGAGAAAAATCTGGGTTTTCCCTGCCAGTGAGGGAGGTGGGGACCTACAATAATGAATGGAATAAACTACCTGCCCCCTTCTGCTAAATCAAAGCAACTGTACAGCAAAGACACTCCCCCCCCCACGTTGCCTGCAAAAGCCCCACAGTCCTCCCCACTCCAGCACACACCCCATCCTTCTGCTTGCAACTTGAAGAATCCAGTTTCCTCTCCATCTCTGGCTCACCAGCTCTCTGCTGCATTGCTGACCCTCTGGCTTTTCTCTCTACTTCCCTCTCCAGCACAAGGCAGGCGGCTCTTGCAGAAAAGAGAACCCGCATCCACATCAGACACCCCGCCAGACTCCCCCTTTTCTCAGCAAGCCCTATTTCCAAAGGGTGGGGTATACAATGCGGCAAGGAAAGGGGGGGAACACCCAGAGCAATTGCGACAAGGTCAATGTGGCTTTGTGTCAAAAGGGTCTGTTTCTCTTGCCTCAAGGGTTTCTTGAAAGTGCTCATCTTGCCCCCTTGCAAAGGGAGAAATCTGGTCATTTTGCATCCACCCAGTCTGCCAGGCTTCCCTCTTGCACCCCCAAAGCCATTCAGATCTTGCCACCTGCCCTCCATGGCTCCCAACATCACCACGAAACGCACCGGGTTTTCCTCCATCTCAGATCTACACATTTCTTCCTTCCCATCCCTTCTTTCACCTTTCCACCCCCTCCTCCCGCCTCATTCCTCCTCTTCACAGCCAGGGGATGAGCATTTGCAATAGTTTAGTGCAAGCAGAATGGGCGCGGAGGAGGCACTTCGACCTCTCCCCTAGGCTGCTGCCAGCTCCTATTGTTCAGTTGCAATGCTCCTGTCGGCAGACTCTCTCTAGCTTGTGGGGTGGGGCTGACGAAACGGGACTACCTACGCTAAGCAGAAACGGGGGGGGGGCTTCGCAAAGGAAAAGAGCTGGCATTTGCAAGTACACCGCGACATGCAACGCGTTCGGGAGGGAGCATCGCGTCCTTCTCCACTCTTCTCTCTTCTACGGGAGGGTAGGGGCGGCGGCAACGTAGAGAGGCAGGTTCTAGACAGAGGCGCGTTGCAACGGGATCGATTCTGGCAGCCTCTTTCCCCATTCCCTGTATCTCAACTCCAAGTCTCTTTCCCGCCCCGCCCCCGCTCCAATGCGCCGAAGGTGTCGGCCGTTAGCTGTGCCTTGACGCCTGAAGACGCGCGTCGGTGAGTGAGACTGGAAAAGCCCCCCCTCCAGCCCCCACTTCCGCGGGTAGCCGCCTCTCTGTCAAGGCAAGCCGAGGCGCTCCGATCCCGCAGAGAAAGCGCCTCACCTGCAGGATCCCGACGTGCGCAAGGCACAAGCGGTTGCCCGCCGGGGATGTGCGGACAGCCCAAGGCGAAGAAGGTGCACAAAATGACCCTTCGAAGCTCTGCGGAAATGCGCAGCCGGCTGGGGCAAGGTCTCCTTGGGCACCCCTCCCAAAGAGACCCTCCCCCAAAGATCTCGGCAGTCTTTCTCCCCCTCCCCCTGAAAACACGCAGAGACGGGAGGAGAGACACACCCTAGTCCGAATTTTACGCCGCCTGATTAGGCGTCAATGGGGGCCCTGCTGCTCTAGGCATTGGGGGGGGGGGAGAGATGTCCTTTCTCTTTCCTTCCGGAGTGACCTCGACCGCGATGGATGGAGAAGTGAATGGATGGATTATTTTATCCGCATAACCATTCATCCTTCCCCAACCCCAGCACGGAAGGAAAAGCCTGCAACTAGCCGACCCCGCCGCGTCGCGTTAGAATGGAAGCGGTTGTTCAAGCTCGCATTCACACGCCATCAGTTCCACCAGGATCCGCACTCGCCCTTCCCAACCCACGCGGCTCAGGTGTGGGTGTGAATTCCCCAAGCACATCTGCGCCTTTCATCGCGGATAGGGGATCACGGGGGGGGGGGTTATGCTGTACCTCTCAAAGCCCACCTCGCCTAAACACAGGGAGGGGACGCGAATCTGCTCGCCCTTTCCGCCCCCCCCCAAGATCTCGCTTTCCCTCGCCCTTCCAGGCCAAAGAGCCCCATAGTGGGGTGGGACCCCCATCTACTCCTCACCGAAGGCATATACAGGAATGACGGAAACGCGAAATACCTACAGTGACCATGCTGGGGGAGCGCCGGGGTCCAGCCGGGCGGCGGCGGCTCCTCGGAGGACGTGGACTGCCGTACAATCGGGCTTCTTCGTCCTCCCCGGGTGGGGCGGGTCGGAACGGATTGGTCCCGCGTGCGGGAGGGGTCGCTCTGCCTTCCCGATCGATGGTGATCTGGACCCCCCCAGCTGCAGTGGCGCATACAAAAGGGGGGTCCGCCCGTGCGGAGGGGAAGAAAGAGAATAAAAATGGTTGCGCGGTAACGGAAAGAAACCCGCTCTTGACCAAACCAATTCCCTTCTTGGGGTAAAGGGAGGGAGGGAGGGAGGGAGGAGAGAAACGAAGGGAGGAAGGAATGAAGGAAGGAACCGAAGCGAAAGGGAAATCGCAGGCGTCAAAACGGGATTTAGGAAAGCGTGACAAATATCTGGAAAGAAACAAACCAAAAAAGAAAAAGAAAAACCGCGGGAGGGAGGAGAAGAGAAGAAACAGATTTGGGTGGATTTTTAAAGGGGAAAAAAAATTAAAGGAAAAGGAATAGAGTAAAAAAAACAACAACGGAGGAGGGACAAACGCAGGCGACCGACCCGCGAAGGAGCACACAATGCTCCTTTAAACGCCCTTGACTATTTACACCCGAAGATATTGACGAGGGGGGGAGGAGGGGGATGGGCGGGTGCTCTTCCTCCCAGGCCCCCTCGAGGCCTGTCTTAAGCTCAGGCAAGGCGCTAGTCCATGGGGGGCGCGGCAGCTGGGCTCGCCTCTTCGCCCCCTTCAGCCTTTTTGTGCCCCCCCCCCGTCTACCGGGCCAGAAGCTTTTATGAACCCCGCACTCATTGGTTGGTGGATACAATCCATCGCGCAGCCGCGCCCCTCCCCGCTTCTTTAGAACCCTCCACCTCGCAGAGGAGAAGCCGGCAGGGGAGGGTTAATGTTAGAGCCTAATGCTCGGGAGAGTTCCCCCCCCCGCCCGGCCCACCATTGCCCTTCTTTCCCTTATCTTCAGATGCCCCGAGTGTCTTTAGAGGAGAGCATTCGGGGGGGCGTTCGGAGCATTAGCGTTGCGGGAAGGAGATAGAACCAAGCAAGGCGCCATTTAGGGGAAGGCAAGGCGGGAGGGAGAATTTGCGCCCCAGAAAGCGGGGTGTGTGTGGGGGGGGAAGAATGCGGGGAAAAGGACCCCAATAGGGTCCCGGCAAGCCTGAAGAAGCAGCTGGAGCGCCACATTCAGACGCAGCAAGTGCGGCCATGAATTGCCCTTCGGCGTCCATTGCAAGAGCGGCAAGGATGCTCGGCATGGCAAGCGGGGCTGCAAAAGGAATGGGGCCGGGCCTGCCTGGACAGCAGACCGAAGGCGAGTTCAAGGCGCATTTTCAAGCACGCCTCCGCTCTTCCCCTGGCGGCATGGCGTTCTCGGGGAGACACAAAGGCCGCCCTCGCGGAGGGGTTCGCTCAGTTACCCCAAGAGAGACCTCGCGTGATGGGGGCGCCCTACGGCGATTTCCTTGTTTTTCTTTTCTTCCTTTCATGAAAGAGAACCGAGAAGCAAGGTAGCGATTCAGTTGTGAGCAAATGCTACATCCACTCCAGGGATGAACACGAACCTCAGGTACCCTTCCGATTGAATTGGATCTCACGGTTTTTAAGACAGGTTCTCATAGTGAGTGGCACAGCAAAACTAGTCATCTATCACGTTCTTGCATTTTGATTCAACAAGGCTCTAACTATTTACAGAGCAAGGCATTGTTGCTTTATCACTGACCCAACCCTTCTGCTACCTTGTGGCATTATAATTCCCATTGAGGTTTACTTGCCTGCAGGGATTTTTGTAGCCCTTCTTGGAGATTTGGGGGTTAAACCAAAGAAGGAGTTTTTTCATGCAAGGTCCCATTCATGCAAGGTCCCATTCCAGCTGCTTTCTGGAAAAATGGACACAGAAAAGAGCCATGCGGCCTCGCTTAGCTGGAGCGTTTGCTATGGTGTTTGATAATGTGAAACATCTCTGTTAACTCACACAACTCACATAGAATTTGAACTTACAAAAACCGTGAAAGTTGCAAGACGTATTTTATCCTGGCAATAGGAAAGTGTTAGCTTTTTAAAAAAACAATATTGTCCCCTTTTCATTTGGCTTTAAAGGTAATGTTAACTGAATTACAGAATGGTACTCTAGTTAAACATAGACATCTGGTCTGGTGTCTCAGAAACCTGCAGGTAGACTTAGTTTCAGGGCCTGTGTGTTCCCAATGCATTGCTTCTTGCAATTGAAGTCAATGAGCCAGGCATAAGAATAATTGTAGAATTGAAGTTAGACTTGTTGAGGCATAACAACAATACTTAACATATTTCAAACTGGCCAAAGGTTTTACTTAGTGTAATCCTTTGAATTTTACTTAAAGTCATGTTGTGTTAATCAAATTTGCTTCTAGGCAAGTGTAAGATTGTAGAGTGGCTTCAAATTTGTCCTTCCCTCCATCTCTTATCCTTTTCTTCTTTATAAAGGAGCTATTCTGATTATGATCTGGAGCCCTTATAGTGCTATACCAATGCAACACACAGAACTTGAGAATTTGAGCCAGATCTTTTATAGTAAGAGCTCCATTTCTTTATGGAACAAGCTGGTGCAGATTTCTTGTAGAGTCTAAAATAGAGTCCTCCAATTTAATTTTGGCTCTTGGTGACAATGCAACATATTCATGCTCTTTTTGTGGCAACAATATTGGTTTACCGTAGGCAAACTTCTTCCAGGATGTTTTTTCAACTTTCTAGTCTAGCAAGCAGTCCTGGGTCTTCCTGGTGGTGTCCTCTTCAAGGACTAACCAGGTCTAAATTTGATTTTTTTTTCAAAATTAGTCAAGGTCAACAAAATACTAGGATATTAAATATCTGAAGTCATGCCCTTATGGACTGTTGTTTTTTTTATTCTTGGTAATACATTTGTAGTATGTAGGATACATTTATATAGTGGAACCTTTTCTTCGATTATATATCTTCTGAAATCTATTTCCTTATAGATCTTTGAATCATATTAATCATATTAATCTCTCTTCAATAATTTAACCTGGTTCCAAGTGTATCCAAAAGATGCTTGCCATGATCACCAAATTGAACTGTGGGCTGAAAAATAGAAACCCATCACCTAAAGCCATAGAGGTCAGTGGGACTGGAGTGAATAAAAGCTATTTTGGTTTTGATCTTATATTGTCACTTAAACTTTCCATTTTTTCCTGACCTCGAACTGAAGTTTTGTCTACTTTTTTTCTCCAGAATAAAAACTCTTCCACAGAAGAACAGACCTACTTTGATTCAAAGGATCTGACTTGTCACACATTCCCCCAAATATTAGGAGTGGGACTAATCTGAGCAGTATTTTACGAAAAACAAATAGTCCATCATTAAATCTGAAGTATCAGTCAAATGACACACACACACCTGCCCCGCTCTGCTACTTCTAAGATATATCTGGAATTCTTCCACACAGATGTACTCCATGCAACAAGATTTTGCTGCTGCTCCTGATAGTAGTGAATACATTTTTTCAGCTGAGTGACTTACTTAGTGAGTGGCTATCATTTATATAGCACTTCTTAAGCACTTTTTGCAGTAGTCATCTCCATTTTTCCATATTCTATAGGACAGTGAATATTTCTGTTTCCCCTTTACAAACAGAATAACTGGAGCTGAAGAGAGAGATCTGCAGAGGTCAAGCATATGATTCAGTAGCTGAATTATGATTTAAACTGAGGTCTTCCATCAAGACTTGTCCATATAACTTGGACAAGTTAGCATGAATTAGCATGCTATAACATGCTAATTCATACTGTTTTCTTTAAGCTTATTTAATTTAATCTCACCAAGAAAGTGTTGAATTGGGATTGAAGGCTCAATACAGCAGCAGCAAAAGACATTTATTCTTTCTTGGTAGTCCTTATTATAATGGAAGAAGCCCATGAACGAACATTCCCTCTGTCATAGGGAGTGGATTAAGCTCTGGGGTAGAGCTTAATCCACTCGAGCTCACCCCAAGTATGTACGGTTGTTGAATGAGTATTGGACGATTTTAAATATTGTGTTTTTAATTTTTATATCTGTTTTTTAAATGTAATATTTATGAATTGGTGTCTTGTATTTTCTCTGTTGTATGCCGCCCTGAGTCCTTCGGGAGTTGGGCGGCATATAAGAACACCATAATAAATAAATAAATAAATAAATAAATAAATAAATAAATAAATAAATAAATAAATAAATAAATAAATAAATAAATAAATAAATAAATAAATATCTTCCAACTCAGAATAATCCTTTCCTACTAGTGGGTCCAAATGCTTTGCATTTTCTCACACAAGCACACCTCTTGCCAAACTGAGATCAGAACCAAGGAGTGCTGTTCTACCAGCAACAATGCCTCAGTTCTCTGGAGACATTTTGTTTTCAGGTGTTCTCCCTCCCCTGCTTCTAGAAAGTCTCGTTAGAGGTGTATTTCCCCACTTTTTTACTCCCTCCCACCTTGCTATACAACACTGAGCAGCCTGTTTACGAGGGATTCTGCCCATGGCTTTCAGAAAACTAACATCCGTTTCTCCCTTTGGCTTCCCTGTGGAGCATTTCTCCACTGAGATCAAGAGAGCTCACCCCCCTCCTGGTCCCTCAATACCAACTTGCCCCATCAACCTCTATGCAAAGTAGCCAATGAAAAGGACCCCCCCATTTGATATCCCACATCTGAGTTTCTCCCCACTAGGAGGAACAACGCTCAGCATTCTGAAACAGACACCACTTCTGGTGGCCTCTGAGGACTGCTCTCCTGGTCACCGGCCCTGGTTTCAAGTGGGTGGGAACATGAGGAGGAAAAAAATATTGATTTAAGGAATGCTAGGCATGGCCCCTACCTCATTTGCACACAGGAAATATCGGTCTGGATCTTGTGGACATCTGCTCATTTTCAGTAATGTTTCCATTTCTAATGGAGGGAGAGAGAGAGAGAGAAGAGAGGAGTGGAGAGGAACACGGTTAGTCCCAGGGGAGAGAGAAAGAGAGAGACACACGCATGCATAACTAGGTAACGGCTTGGTATCCACGTCCGGTGAATTACAGCTGCGCTGGGCCTATTCCGTGGGGAAGATCTGCATGCCACGCAGATTACACTGCAGAGGAGAGGAACCAAAACTGATTGCATCCACCCAATCAGTCCTTCTCAGGGAGTTACTCCCACATCTGCTCAAAGTGGGAATTTAAACCAGGACCTCATCCTCTAAGAGGGAGCTCCAAGAGGAAATGGGTTGACAACAATCCTAGACCATCCACCAAGTCATCACAGCCAGCCAGGCTGGAGAAAATCCCTTTCAGCTGCAAGCACATGATGACAATAGTTGCCAAGATGTAGCTGCTCCTGGAGTGAGGACCTGGCAGTCATTTTAACAACCTGAACAACTCGGGAGCAGAAGGGAATTTCACAACCGGGGTGCAGTCATTTTGATCCCAAGGGCTGGGTGTAATGAAGTATGTGAGTGGAAAGGGGATGGCATATTTCCTGCAGCCAAGACGAGCCCTGTCATTTAATGGGGACTCTTACAAGTTTCCACAGTGGACTGTCCGTCCATTGTATGGTAACCCATTAAGCCAATGAGCAATTCATAAATAGCTGCAGTTTTTTTAATGTAGCCAATGCTTTGTATGTTGAAGGTCTCAGTTCTAATCTCTAGCCTAGCCACCAACCAGCTCTCGCCTGGTATGGCTGATGGTGAACATTTTTAATCTTTTTGTAATTTTTAATTGTTGTTTTAAACTGTTGTTTATTATTAGTGTTCTTGTATAATTTGCTGTACGCCGCCCTGAGTCCCTCGGGAGTAGGGCGGCATAGAAGAACCAATAATAAATAAATAAATAAATAAATAAATAAATAAATAAATAAATAAATAAATAAATAAATAAATAAATAAATAAATCTCAGGTAAGGGGGTTTAGGAAGAAGTCTCCTTTCTAGAAACCCCCAGGGAAACACAGAAGATTCTGTGGCTATATGATGGTTCAGTATCCAACATAGAAGGCAGTTTCATACAATCAGATTTAACAACACCATACATTCTCAGTGATTTTTGAATTTGGACCCAATACGATTCATCCCAAATATCTCCCAGAACTTAGGTATACCAGAGGAAAAGTGGTTTGCTTTTGGAATTGAATGCTGCTCCCATACTTCCCTCCAGCAGGGGGAGGACTTCTCTTCCTGGATCACCATGCAAATTCCTTC
The DNA here is from genome assembly GCA_023053685.1 of Diadophis punctatus similis. NCBI lineage: Eukaryota > Metazoa > Chordata > Lepidosauria > Squamata > Dipsadidae > Diadophis > Diadophis punctatus. The sequence continues at coordinate 107,461,535 of JALIGW010000002.1, forward strand.
TCAGAATAAAAAACTAGCAAACTTCCTCTTAGAATAACACTAAATAAAGTATTCCCATTTATGTAGCCATAGAAATGTTTAAAATAGGAAATCGGTATTTGGGCTGGCTGCTCCTTTCTCATTTGCTGTTTATGGGAAAAGAGAGGAAGAGGCCAGGTTGGAGATAACACTTCCAGTTTACCAGAGGTTTTTGCCCTTTGCACTAGCCCCGTGATGGCGAACCTATGGCACACGTGCCACCGGTGGCACGCGGAGCCATATCTGAGGGCATGCAAGGCATTGCCATATGTCAGCTCCAGTGCTCCAGTTGATTTTCGGCCTTCCGGAGGGTGGGGGGAGGCCATTTTCATCCTCCCCAGACTTCAGGAAAGCCTCCGGAGCCTGTGGAGGGCAAAAAACGGACCCAACGGGCCTACCGGAAGTCCGGAGGCTTCAGTGAGGCCTGCGTGCATGTGTGGGGGGCAGCATGGGTGGAATTCTGCACGCATGCGTGGGGGGAGGGCATTGCATTATGGGTGTGGGCACGCGCATGTGCGCCCTTTCGGCACCAGAGCAAAAAACGGTTCGCCATCACTGCACTAGCCCTTGCTTTCTGCTATTGGACAATTTCCCAAATTGGACAACTGGATTTGGTCGTCTTCTTGAGTGTAAAATGGTTCAACTGCCTAGTTACTTTCCCTAATTAGCAGGGTAACCAATCTATTGGTTTCCTGCCAAAAAAGCCATTGACTCATGAGGACCCTTATAAGCAAACCTTTTTATAGTGAGCTACTGGCCTTCCTCAACCTGGCAGATGCTGGTCGGCCAGATTGGGAAAATCTTGTTTATGAAGTTGGCTGTAATTTGGGAACACAGCAAATTTGGACATACCAAATTCAATTCTGAGACCAAGATCTGCTTTTGCTTAGGCTAAAAAGTCCAGATCATGGCAGAAATGTAATAATGCTTTGGTGGATGGCATGACCACCTTTGTTCTGTTAGTTGGCATCCATGCTTCTGTAGGAAGTTAGCACCCACCCCTCTCCTAGAAGAATGAAATATTCTAGGAAATATTAAAAAGGCAGAATATTATATCTCCCTGGATGAGAAAAGGAGAAACATGCTCTTGGAAAGCAGCCCCCACCTTTGTTAATAGCCCCAGAAAGACTGGGCCATCCTATCTAGAAGACAAAAGGCCTTCATCTCCAGGGTGATAGGATTAGCCCTCACTCAAGATCCAAACCAGGACAAAGCCATTAAGCCATAACAGGAATTGCCCAACACCCTTTCAGAACCCATGCCTCTTCATTACATCACCCAGCACAGTTCAACCAAGCTTGACACAGAAAACCTACAAGGTTAGGTTAGCTATGACCCCTACAATAGCTTGCCTCAGGAACAGGAAGCTTAAATTCAAAGCCCAAAAGAGGGTATAAATCTCTCTCTCTCTCTCTCTCTCTCTCTCTCTCTCTCTCTCTCTCTCTCTCTCTCTCTCTCTCTCTCTCTCTCTCTCTCTCTCTCTCTCTCTCTCTCTCTCCCTCCCTCCCTCCCTCCCTCCCTCCCTCCCTCCCTCCCCCCCTCTCTCTCCCATGTGCTCATTTGCCCAGGACCCAAAAAAACCCATGTGGTCCTGTCCGCCATTAAACCATCTTTCCAAACAGCCTCTATGTTTCCAGTGTCTTTCTCCCCACTTGGAACTGAACCCAGATGGACATTTCTTCCAAACTTCTATGCCAGATTTGCACCACTTGTGAACTGCATGCAATCCCATACTTTTAAGAGATCCCTCCAAAATTTATAATTAAATTGGTCATTTTCTTAATTGCAGGAGGATATGGGATACATGGAGAGTAATTGTGTTGATTATGATTACATTTTAATTTTTAACTTTTATTTACACTTACATTTAGTGTTACTTTTTCTGCCAGCTCCATTCACTTTTCGGAGTGCAGCAGGAGCAAACCATTCAGTTGTGCAATGGCTGTCCACCTATGCTTTCATACATTGACAATTTCATTAAAAAAAAGAAGAAGAAATCTATTAATCTAACTTCAACTGTCCTAAAACATCCCACTGAGGACTCCCTAAATCAAAACAAGGAGAATAATGCTGCTGCTTCTCTACTGCTGGTGCAATTTATTCTGAGCATTCCTGTTTTTCTGCTGCACACCCTCACCTGCCCCTTTTAATTTCTGTTTTATGTAAGCTCTTGGTTGGCTGTCTGTTTCCTGCCTCTCACATGAGTTGACAACATTCCCACTTTGATCTTCCATTATTTCACACATAAAACATGCTCAATGTGTCTGCTTCCTATATTCTTTCCTTAAACTTCTCTAGTCTTCACTTTTGCACTGGCATATTTGCCACTACCATGTTTTTGACCCCTCTTTTTTGGATTTTACCCAGATACTATTTAAATATGCCTTTGAATTTTGCTTTGGAGAATTTCCCCTGTCCATCCTACTGGTGCACATGAACCCACTAGCCTTTCTGTGCTTATCTGAACTGGGGAGAAGAAAGTCATCCTTTATTTGATGCTGAGCTGAAAGCCCATATGTGCAAATAATATTTCATTAGGCTTCTCCTAACTTATTTCACTCTATCCCTGCGGGACAACTCGTGTGATATGCTGGAACCAATCAGAAGTGGAAACAGAAATGGCACTCATGACATTAGTTACAGGCAATGGGTTGTGTTCTGCCCCAGCGTCGAGTCCCACAAGAAATACGCACACACAAACCGTTCTCAAACACAAGTTGTTTACTACTAATACTTTCTTAGCAGTTGTCTCTGTTTAAAGTTCATGAAATCATAAATAAGTACTTTCGATATGCCAGCTGTTAATTAACATCTTAACAACTGGCCAGAGTCCAAGCCCAACACACAGCAAGCAGTCCAACAAATCAGGCTATCAGATATCAGTCACTTGAACTTACGAAGGTTGGCAGAAAGCCTGGAGGTCATTAGCAGAAGAAGAAATGCCATTTGAAATCAAAAGCCGAACAAGAGTTTCAAAGAACAAGATCAGACATTGGAATGAACGACCTTGTCTCCTGCGCTGAAGCTTGGCATGGCCAAGCCTTAAATAGTCTAAGGGCATGGCCAATTAGCCTGCTGCTCTACTCACGAGGAGGCCTCCTCTTGCGTAGCCCCTCTTGCCTGCTAACAGTCCTGCGTGCCATAGCATCAAGAAGAGGCTCCTCCTCTTCTCCTGAGTCACTGATGTGCACCCCGGGAGGTGCAGAAGGCCCTGGTTGCCTTTCAGTCTCTGACACCGAGTCCTCTCCAACCTCCTTGCTATCAGACTCGGGTACCAGGTGCATGGGCCGATGGTACCGTGCCACAATCGCCTCTCAGTCCTTGGGATCTGTGACCAGCTGCGCGGGACGCGGACGGGCCACAACACTATCCCTCACCGCAGGGCCCTTCCCCCGGGTCTGTCGGTCAGGATGCGGTCGTGACGGGAACTGCTCATGGAATGCATGAACCAGGTCAGAAGCGTGAACAGAGGTCGCATCGTCTCAGGTGAAGTCTTCCGGCCCATACCCCTTCCACTTGATGAGATACTGGAACCGGCCCTTCATCCACCGGGAGTCCCAAATGCTGGCAACCTCATACTCGGGTGGTTCATCATGGACACTGGACACTGGCTGGGGCTGTGTTCCTGTGCCTGACAGGAAGCAGAGCATTTGGGAGCAGGTCAATGGGACAATCATATGGCCGGTGCGGGGGTAATTGGTCCGCCTCTGTCTCACTGAACATGTTGGCAAAGTCCAAAAGGTTGGCCGGCAACTAGACATCGGGAGACCCTTGTACCAGGCCTGCATAGACTTGGCGCATATGGTCCACGCACTGCAGACTGGGAAAAGAGATAAAATTCTGGGACCACACTATGTGAGGGTTGTGAGTTTGCAGCCAAGCCAGTCCTAAAACCAAGGGGAAATGGAGTCCTGCCGTTACATAAAACTGTATGGCCTCCTCATGCCATCTGATGGTCAAGCACACAGGTTGCATGATGGCCTTAATCGGACCAGACAGCAACACCCAACCATCGATCATCTCGACTAGCATAGGAGGATCCACTGGACACAAGGGAACAGCACAATGAGGAGCGAACGCCTCGTCCATGAAGTTCGTGATCGCTCCAGAATTCACCAAGGCAGTGTGCTGGAATCCCTTGGGCATGGTTGTCAATAAAGACCTTGTTATCCAAGAGCAAATGCTGCGGAGGTCCAGGATCCATGTCAGCAGGGCGGGAGTCAGTCTTGGTGCATGCACGACCCAGCGTTTCCACTAGATCGGGCTGAGGTCGTTTCCCAATAGGGCCGGCTGGGACTGTGAAGCCGGACCAGGAACAGATGCCCCATGTCCCTTCTTGGGACAAGAGAGGGTGAAATGGCCGGGCTCCCCACAATACAAACACAACCCCCCTGCCCGATGTCTGTCCTTTTCAGCACCGGACAAGCGGGGTCTGGCTGCACCAAGGTCCATGGGCTCTTCTCGTGGAGCCGGGGCCAGCCATATAACTGGAGGGACAGGAGGTGTCTGGGCAGCACGACGAGAGTGACGGAGGCGAAATTTATCTCACAAAGGAGAAATAGATCTTTTCCTGGACATCAGACATTAGAAAAAGAAACCGCAGTTTAAAAGTCTAAGTAAAAATATTTATTTCGGTACAAAACAATAAATGCTCATTATTCTACATCTCTGATATAAAATAGGTGTTGCTTCAATGGAAGCCAGGAACAAAAGGAATGAACGGAGAAAGGAATGTGCACATGCGTACAAGAACATATCAATCACGTGCTCAGGAATAAACCATTATATTAGATAGGGATGCTTCTCCCTGCATATACATATAACAGGCAATATAAAATCACTGCTTGACAGAGAGTTCCTTCCCTGCAACCTGGCATCGATCCTCAAGCAGAGCCGCACCAACTCAGTCATCGTGGGAGGAATGTCCACTCTTGCCAATTCATCCTGCAAACTGTCCGATAAGCCACCCTGGAACGCATCCAGAAGAGCTGCCTCATTCCAGGTTGAGTCCTGGCTGAGCAACCGGAACTCACTGATATACTCTTGGAGGGGTTTCTGGCCTTGCTTTAAGTTCTTTAACTGTCTGGTAGCCATTTGGGCCTTGATAGGATCTGCAAACATCTCTTCCAAATGAACACAAACCCCCCGAAGTCATGGAGGAGGGGACTGTTCTGGACTAACAAGGGTGTGGCCCAACGAGCGTAAGAGGTCTCCACAAAGAAGTGCAAGTGGTTATGAGCTGGGGTTTTTTTAACCCATTTTTTTCTCTTGAAATTTGCCCCAGAGGGTCACTGGGGACATTGGAAAGTGGAGACCCTTTGACATTTATCTTACTGAATCTTTGGATTGCATTCATAATTTTTATTGCTTGTGCCTTCTCTCATTAACAGAATAGAAACCAGAATTACAGAGTTTGAATGAACCTTGGAGGTCCTCTAGTCCAATCCCTGCTCAAGAGGAGATCTATACCATTTCAGACAAGTGACTGTCCAGTCTCTTCTTAAAAGCCTCCAGTGATGGAGCACCTATAACTTCTGAAGGCAAGCCGTTCCACTGATTAATTGTTCTCTAAGTTTCTAAGTTTCCCCTTAGTTCTAGGTTGCTTCTCTCAGTTTCCATCCTTTGTTTCTTGTCTTGTCTCCTGGTGCTTTGAAAAATAGGTTGACCCCCCTCTTCTTTGTGGCAGCTTTTCAAATATTGGAACACTGCTATCATGTCACCCCTAGTCCTTCTTTTCATTAAACTAGACATACCCAATTCCTGCAACCGTTCTTCATATGTTTTAGCCTCCAGCACCCTAATCATCTTTGTTGCTCTTTTCTGCACTCTTCCCAGAGTCTCTACATCTTTTTATAGTATTGTGACCAAAACTGGATGTGGTATACTAAGGCTTTATAAAGCGGTGCTAATACCTCATGTGATCTTGATTCTATCTCTCTGTTTATGCAACCAAGAATTGCATTGGGTTTTTTTGGCTGCTACCACACACTGCTGGCTCATATTTAAGTGACTGTCCAGTATGACTCCAACATACCTCTCACAGATACTGCTTTTGATCCAGGTTTCAACTAATCTGTATTTGTACATTTGGTTTTGTTGTCTAAGTGTAAAACCTTACTTTTCTCTATATTGAATTTCATTTTGTTTCATAGGGCCCAGTGTTCAAGTCTGTCAAGCTCCATCTGGATCTTGAGCCCATCATCTGATGTGTTGGCTATTCCTGCCATCTTAGTGTTGTCTGCAAATTTGATGAATTCCCCTTCTATTCCCTCATCTAAGTCATTTATGAAGATATTGAAGAATACTGGGCCTAAAATGGAATCTTGGGGTATCCCGCTGCTTACTTCCCTTCATGTAGATGTAGTTGCATTAAGGATGTAACATTGTATGCAGTTTGTCAGCCAGTTACAAATCCATCTGTTGGTGATGCTGTTTATCCCACATTTTTCTAGCTTACCAAGAAATAGGTTGTTGTCTACTTTGTCAAATGCCTTATTGAAATCCAAGTATACAATGTCCACAGCATTTCACTGGTCTACTAATTTAGTCACTTTGTCAAAGAATGAAATAAGATTTGTTTGGCATGATCTGTTTTTGACAAACCCATGTTGGCTTATGGTTATAACATTGCTTGCTTCTAGATGTTCGCAGATCTGTTTTTTAATTATCTTTTCCAGGATCTTCCCAGGTATTGATGCCAGACTGACTGGTCTGTAGTTTCCTGGATCTGTTTTTTCCCCTTTTTGAAGATGGAAATCACATAATCTCTTTTCTAGTCCTCTCGTAGTTCCTCGGTGCTCCAGGACCTTTGAAATATATGGTTCAATGGTTCTGAGATTACATCTGCCAGCTCCTTCAGAATTATGGTAGGTAATCCATTAGGTCCTGGTGATTTGAACTAGTCTAGAGCAGAAAGGTGTTCTCTTACCATTTTCATGCTTATTCTAATTTTTATTTCTAGTCTTTTATGATTATGTTTTTGGTAGGTTGGGCTATATTTTCTTTTTGTGTGAAACCAGGAAGTTTCATTCTTATAAAATACAGCGACCTGCTCAACCCAGATTAAAATGCTGTTTTTGTTGGGCTAGAAACTTTGGATATAGTATTGAATTAGACCATTGGGACAAATTATGGGAAAAAACTAAGTTAACGATGTCAGCAGTCTATAAGGAGAACCTCTACAAAATGTTTTGCCATTTGCATTTACCCCCAGCAAGATTGCCAAAATGTTCCCAAACCATTCATCCGAATGTTGGAGATGTGGTTATAACCAGGGTACTTTTTACCATATGTGGTGGACCTGCCCCAAAGCTAGGAAGTATTGGCATAAAATAAGGGAATGGCTGGAAGAAATTACTGAACAAAAGATTGAAATGAATCCGGAACTATTTTTATTAGGTATTTTAGAGGCAAAAATGGGTAAAAAATTCCAATATATAATATTACATATACTAACAGCAACTAGAATCGTTTTAGCTCAAAATTGGAAACAGTTTAATATTCCTTCAGAGGCAATGATTATAAGAAAGATACTTGAATGTGCAGACATGGATAGGTTGACTATGGAGTTGAAAGAGAGAGAAGAATCAGAGTATTATCAAGTTTGGAGTAGATGGTATACCTGGCTAGAGAATAGGAAGGTAATTACTGTATAAGATTTATAGAATATTGATGATAAGTAAATATTAGTATTGTATAATATAGGATAGCGAATAATAGAAATAGAATTTATGTAAATATGAATGTTATGGATGATATTCATACCGATACGGAAATGCTGTAATGAGTGAAAATTTGTGTTTTGTTTTTTAATGTTGAAAATGTTTAATAAAAACTGTTTTTTAAAAATGCTGTTTTCCTAGTTCCCAATATTTTAATTACTACTTATATTTCCTTTTAATCTGGAGAACCCAACTGTTAAAATTCACCCTCCCATAGAAACACAGAAGAAAAGTCTGTAGGATTTGTTTTTGTTACACAGAACCAATTTCAGCACCAGAGACAGCTCCATTCTTTTATTTATTTATATATATGTATGTATGTGTGTATGTATGTATGTGTGTGTGTGTGTATACCCTGAAATATTATTATTATTATTATTATTATTATTATTATTATTATTATTATTATTATTATTATTATTATTATTATTATTATTATTATTATTATTATTATTATTATTATTATTATTATTATTATTATTATTATTATTATTATTATTATTATTAATCACCAGCTTGATTTTCATGTAATCTGATTATCACAAGAATAGGCATTCAGCTAGTGCAGAATTCAGTGCTCTATTTGGATGTAATTTACACAGTGAACTCTCCCAAATCTATTGTAACTATGGGATCATAATTAAGTCACACAAGTATTGGTGGAAATTCCAGGATTTTGACTCTCCCTATTTTTTTCCTAAATAAATAATATTTTTTATAAAAAGTTTTTTTTAGTTTTTTAAAACAAACACACATACAATGTATTTTTTCTGAACAGAGTATTGGCTGAGTCAAAACACTTGTACAGTTTATAACATCTCCAAACACAATTTATATCTTTCAATTTCTGCCATAATATTCTTTCTCTGTATTTTTTAATTTTACTTTTCTCCTACTTCTTTTCTAATATATAAACAATATTACCATTTGCCCTAACCCCAAATATTTCTTATTCCCTTTTTTCAAATTTAAACCCTATCACATACAATATTTTCTTTAAATTTGTTTTTCAAATCTCCTTCAACCATCCAAATTAATTATAATAATATAATACCATCCAATTTTGCTCTTTAGCATTTTTTCCATTTATCTTCAAAAACAGTAAATTTCTTTATATTTGCTTTTCACATCTCCTTCTTCAATTATCAAACATCATTTTATAAACAATAAACATATTACATTCACAAATATTAATCCACCTCAAATCTCCTTCAATAATCCAAATTAGTTATAATAATATAATACCATCTAATTTGCTCTTCAAACATCATTTTATAAACCATAATCAACATATTACACTCACAAATATTAATCCATATATAAATCACTTATGACTGCAGATATTACTTTGGCTAAATTCATTTGTTACAATCCTAAATACTAAAATTCAAACAATTTTAAGTATATAGCACATTTCCTTTCCACCTTTCCATTTCATTCATCATAACAACTTATTCAAATATTACAATTGCACACCTTAATCATTTCCTTTGGTCCCCCCTGCACTCTACCTCTTAAAATTTTTCTCTCATCCTCCCATTCTCTTATCTTCCTTCCCGCCCCTTTGTTTCCTTCTTTTTATAATTAATATGTCTTTTCTTCTGTTTCTTTTCTCTAGTATTAAAATCTCTTACTTGTCTAGTTTGCCCTAAAATCCCATCTGATCTCTTCCCTTTTTCCCTTTTCTTCTTTTTTATTTCCCCACTGATAATCCCAGTGTAATCATTTAATTTTTTGTGCCTAGTCTCTTCCCCCTTTCTTTTCTCCCTTTTTTCTTTCCAATCTCTCTATTTTTACCACTGTTAATCCCAGGGTAATCATTAATCATTTCCCTTTTCTTCTCTTTATTGGCTTCCTTTTGCTCCCAATGTCATAATCAATATTTTTGTCTTCAATATTAAGTTCTTGCTTCTCTTTCATGGTTTCTTTATCCACTTGGATATATTCTGAGACAGTTTCGGGTTCATCAGACTTAAATGGTCCATGCATCATTTCAATCATTTCTTTCAATCCAAATTTTAGTGAATACATGCATCACTTTAATCATTTCAATTAATTCCTGTGACATTTTGTTGTTTCCACAATGTTTTTACTTTAATTTAAGATTCTGTTAATCCATCTTCTTTGGTTGTCGAATTAAAACAGTTTGTAAGAAAACAAACCCTCCTTAAAACTTCTCATGGCTTGCAAGTCAAGGACACTTTGTAAAATAAAAAAGCAGTTTTTCAGCTTAAAAATTGTTTGGTGTAATTCTTTTTTCCCACCACTAGATGTCTCTCTCCAATCCAAAATTCCGATCAACAAGGTAACAAAATACTCAATTTCTGTGTTAAATCCTTGTTAGAAATATTCAAACTTTTAAAGTTATTTCCAATCTTCTTACACAACTGCTTATTTTCGGGTTTCTTCTTATAATACTTTAGTTATCTCTCTCCCCGTTCTGGGCTGGTGCTTAAATTTTCGCTTTGTTCGTCTAACTCCATTAAGATTCCCCCACACCAACTTCCGGTTTTGGCTTCGCAGCTCCGCAGACACTCTTTTTAGACCGCTCGTTCTCAAGAACCGTCTGGCCGTCAGAATGGCAGTCAACAGCTGTCTGGCGGCCCCAACATCTCCTCCCCAGGCAAAGGGGAGTGAGGAGAGTTGGCAGAGATAGGTAGAGCCTTCCTAGTGCCCCAGGTCAAGTTCTGGGGCGCGAAGGGTGAGGGCTCCCTAGGAAACTGCCAAGCTCCGGTCTTGGGAAGTCTCCGCTTCAGCGGAGCAAGAAGCTGCGCCCAATCCCTGCAATCAACAACTTTGCAATAAAGATACTGTAGCAGGCAGAAAGAGCCAGGAGGCTTAAGCGGCAAACAGCAAGTAGTAAAAAGTTTTTTTTTTCTTTTTGTGGATCGTGGAAGTAACAAGTTAACAAAGGGGTAAAAAATGGCGCTGGAGGCTTTTGGGCGTGAAAATGAAAGCTAAGAGCTGTTTCGTTTCGTTTTTACTATCAGCTCTCCCTCTGAAGATACTGGACTTTGAATCTGTCTCTGGTTTTTTTTTCTGATAAAAAACCCTATAGATCTCCCTGGTCATTGGTTTCTCTTGAAGTACAAAGATTAAAGTAAATAGTATCAACTTAGGTTAAATTCCTAATGGCTTCAAAAAAATTCACCTCGAAAGGAGCAGCTAGCGCAGATAGCTCTCCCAGCCATGCCTCCAAAACGACAGCCCCCTCTACACAGGCATTAACTCTTCCAATGCTGCAGGAAGCGCTTAAGTTAATGTAAGCTGAATTAACAGCCGGATTTAATCTTAAAATTAATGAAACTAATGGGAAAATTACTGAAACTAATGAGAAAATTACTGAAACTAATGAGAAAATTACTGAAATCAATGAGAAAATTAATGAAACCAATGAGAGAATACAGGAAGTTTCTGATGACATTGCAATTCATAATAAAGAGATCAGAGAAGATATAATTGATGCTTTTTCTGGACTGGCTACCAATTATGAGATTATGGAAGAGGAATTACAAGAAATCAAACAAACTACTGCAGTATTGGGAGCTACAGTAAGACAAGTGGAAAACAAAGTTGAGAGGGAGGAGGCAGAGATAGTAATTATGCAATACAGAGCCATGGAGTTTGCAATAAGAGTAAGAGGTGTCAGAGAAAATAAGTAGGAGGATCTGAAGGAAATTATGCTGGATGCATTTGAGCAAGCACTTGGAGCGAAGAAGGAAGATTTGGCATGGCAGATCGATAAAATTTACCGAGTTAATTCATGGGTGGCTAAAAATAAAAACCTACCAAGAGATATTGTGATTTATTTTACCACAAGAACACTACGCAACGATATTTTACAAGCAACTTATGTAAACAAGCTCCAAGTGGAGGGACAGGAAGTGATGACAATTTATTTATTTATTTATTTATTATGATGTTCTTATATGCCGCCCAACTCCCGAAGGACTCAGGATGAAGGAAATTCCCCCCAAAATGCTAAAAGCCAGGAAGGATTATTCCTTCCTGGTGGAAGAATTGAGAAGACAACAAATACAATACAGGTCGGAAATTTCAAATGGTTTGGTGGTCACCTGGGAGCGAGATACCGACTTAACACGGTCCAGAAAGTCAGAGATTTTTATGAAGATAAAAACCGAGAGTAAATCAGAAGATAATGCAAGATTCACGAGAGAGGGGAGGATTAAAAATGCCCAACTTGAGATTGTATTATGAAGCAGCCACACTTTCAGTAATTACTGATTGGATTAACCTGACGGAAGACAGGATATTAAACATAGAAGGGTATGGATTGATTTATGGATGGCATGCTTATTTAGTGTATAATAAAAAAGTAGATAAAGCCTTTAAGAGTCACATTTTAAGGAATGCTTTATTGCGTGTCTGGAAGAAATATCAATGCAAATGGAATGATAAGTTACCTATTTGGACAGTGCCCAGACACGTGATAGAGAATATTAATATAGAGCAAAAGTTAGATAAAACTACATATAAAGAATTTCTTTATGATGAAGGAGCGAGATTACAACTAAAACCAATGGAGCAATTAAGAGAAGAAGGAATAATTAAGTCTTGGTTTCAATATGGGCAATTGCAGACCAGATGGAAAGAGGATTCAAAAGTAGGTATTTCGCAGTAAGATGATAACTTGATAACTCAAATTAAGAATAAAGGACCAATGCATATAAAGAGATTGTATAATATATTAGTGGAATTAGATTCCGAAACAGAGATAGTTAAGGATTGTATGATTAAATGGGCACAAAATATTGGTGAACCTATAATGTTGGAAACATGGGAGAATATATGGGTTAGAAATGTAAAATTTACACAAACTCAAAACTTAAGAGAAAAATTTTATAAAATGTTTTATAGATGGCATTTGGATCCAAAAAAACTAGCTCGTATGTATCCAAATTTACAACCTAAATGTTGGAGATGTGAATGTGAAGATGCTACCTATTTTCATATTTGGTGGACTTGTAAGAAAATTAAGGCTTTTTGGATTAAAATATGGTGGATTATTCAGAATATTTTAAAGAAAAAAATTAAGTTTACACCACAGTTTTTCTTGTTGGGAATAACTACGGACTGTACTGTAATAGAGACTAAATTGATTTTGAACTTGATAACGGCTGCCAGGAGACTTCCGGGGGGCGGGGCCATGGCGGAGCGAAGCTAAGAAGCAAACCACTGCAACTTAGCTCGAGTTTCTTCGTTCAGACTGCCGAAAATCCGCAGCGTGGAGCCTTGCAGGGGCTAGCGCGAGGAAGGGGATCATCGTGCGAGGACGGGAGGAGGTGCAAACCCCCGCTGAAGCAGATGGAAACCCCAAATCGGAGTGAAGAAGAAACCAGCAAACCACGCTGGTCCAGAGGTATGGCCGCCTGAGCATACAGCAAGGAAGGGAGAGTTAGAGGAACGGCAAAATATTCGCAGATCATTGCAAACATCAGACAAATTGGATTACAGTTTTGACTTTCGGAGAATATTCCTTAAGAGAAGAGAACGATCGGCACCCCCAAAAGACAATTGAGTCTCCCAAAAAAAAACAAAAAACCCAGCAGCGCCTTAGCGGAAAGGAGCGAAGGCGAGACAAATAAAACTAAATCAATAGACTGCTTTAAAGGGATACGATCCAGAAAGAACTGCGGGATTACCGGAAAAACAGTTGAGGGTAAAAAAAAAAAGGGACCTACGAGAAGATCATATTGGAAATACTCTGCAACTAAAGAGTGGGGGGAAAGGAGAGAGAACTGTGACAAAGCAATTCTCTAGAGCTCAGACATCTTGAATAGACTGTGAAACAGGAAAAGAAGATCGAAGACGCCACCCCCAAAGAGACATTTGTAAGATATAGCATATGATACCCAATTAACTTGAAAACTTTAACGTATATATTGAGCAAATCAACATTTTGATAGTTAAACTCTAACACTTAGTTACTAAAGCTATTAAAGTTAAGATTAATGTGTGTGGATATCTAAGTAATTAAATACTACGGTTATTAGTACATATTAGTTTTTCTTTTTATGGAAAATAAGAAATAAGAAATAAGACTTTAAGAGGTATTAACAATAATTTAAACTAAGAAATTGAATTAAGTGAATTTACATATATATATATTTATAGACATTTTCTTTGACCTTTTTTTTTCTTTTTCTTTCTTCTTCTACTATTATTGAATATTAAACTACTTAAACTGTTTAGAGTGTGAATTAACAAAGATAGGAATTGTTAGTAAATATTTTTTGATTTATATAATGAAAAGATAAATAGCAATAATAATAATAATAATAATAAGCTCTTAATAGAAATCCACAAAATAGAAAATTGATATTTAAATGATTAAGAACTAATCCTTCTTTTCTATCTCCCTATCTCAAAACACGAACAATACTCTCCAATACTCTCCCTTATTGTACTTTAATGAATTTCTGACTTTTATTCGATTCCTTTAAACTTTAGACTCGCTACTCCATTTCATTCTTCCCTCTTCTTCTCCTTAGTAGCTAGTAATAAATTTATGAAAGTGTGGAATAACTTTTTCAGCAAAGTGATCATGTCAACAACAACTACTGTGACTAAACCAATTAAGAAACCAACTCCGGTAACACCTTCAGCAACAGGGCAAAAACTGATAACAGAGATGGCAACTACTGAAAAACAAGGACAAGCACCTTCACTACACACTATGCAGGCCACATTAGATAGAATACAAGAATTTATGATGACACAACAAGAAACAATGGTTAAAATGCAGCAAACAATATTTAATAATCAAGAACAGACCAATGAAAATTTTGAAGAAGTCAAGGGAAACATCAAAAAATTAGATAATAGAATGGAGGTAATCCAGGGAGTGGTAGCAAAACATGAACATCAAATTAAAAATTTAGAGGAAAAAACAGACATAACCGACAAAAAAATAGAGGAAACAGAAGAATTACTAAGAGCAAAAAACAAAGAATTAGAGGGAGCTATCGCCCTCCTCGAAATGGAGAAATCAGCATTCTACTTAAGGTTCCAAAACATACCAGAGGTGAAAGAGGAGGAATTGCGTGAACAGGTAGTAGAGATATTAGCAGTAGCTTTACAGGTAGAAAAAGAAGAAATAAATAGACACATAGATGAAATTTACAGAGTACAAACAAACTTTGCCGAAAGACATAAACTACCCAGGGAGGTACATGTACGATTCACAAAAAAAGCAATAAGAGATGAAATTTATAAAACCACGAGAATGGAACAAATACTACATAAGGAAAGAGAAATCAATGTATTAAAACAAATTCCCAAACGAATAAGAGAAAAGAGAAGAGACCTACAATACTGTACTGCAAAACTAATAAGGCAAGAAATTCCTTTTAGGTGGTTGATTCCGGAAGGAATCCTAGTGACGTGGAAAGGAAAAAAAATTAAGATAGAAACAATGGAAGAAGCAGATCAATTTATCGAAACACACTTAGAAAAGGAAGGAGAGAGCAGTGCAGAGGGAGAGGGACAAAGCCAGGAAGAAAAAGAAATGATAGAAGAAATGGAGAGAATGAAAAGACAAGAGAGAGAGGGAGATGGGAGGGTGAAAACAAAAGAAGTAAAGACCGCGAGATTAACAAGAGCAACAAGTAAAAAATAAGATGCAAAATCAAATTAAAATATTTTCAGTTAACATAAATGGAATCAATTCACCAATAAAAAGAAGACAAATACTCAACAGACTACAGAAACAAGGTTCAGACATTACATGTTTACAGGAAGTTCATATTAAAAAAGAAGAATATAAGGTATTACAATATCCCAAGATAGGTAATCTCTTTACATCCCTGGCCGACTCAAGGAAAAGAGGAATAGCATTATATATCAAAAATGGGTTAACCCCTAAACAAATATATAGAGATACAGAAGGAAGAATACTCATAGTGGAAATTACAATAGACAAAACTAAAATATTACTAATAGTTATCTACGCCCCTAACAATGGACAAAAAGAATTTTATAAAAAACTATACCAACAAATCATTAAATTAGACAGAGAAAACATTTGTATAATCGGAGATTTTAATGCAGTGGTAGATGTTAAAGAAGATTATAAAACGGGACCAAAAAAAAATATGGAAAGGAAAACTCTACCTAAAATTTTTTTTGAAATGGTGAATGAATTTAAAATAAAAGATATATGGGGAGAAAGACACCAGAAACAGAATCAATATACATATTTTTCAAACCCACATCAATCCTGGTCTAGACTCGACATGGTCTGGTCAAATATAGAACCAATTATTAAAATAGAGAGTGTAGAAATAGAACCTAATACGTGGGCGGACCATAACCCTATAATAATTACAATAAGAGGAACGAGTAAGCTAAGAAGGAGATGGATGATGAACCAGAAAACAATAAAAGAAAAAGAATTTAAACAATATATGGAGAAAGAATTAACTTTCTTTCTACAGGAGAATTGGAACGAGGACACATCTATACAAAATATTTGGGACACTATGAAAGCATATATAAGAGGATTAACTATTGCATACTCTATTAAAAGAAATAAAGATAAAAATAAGCAAATTAAGGACTTACAAAACAAGATAGGGGAATTGGAACATAAATTATAAGAGATGCCACAAAATAAAGAAATAAAAGAAGAAAAAGAATTAACTAAACACAAAATAAATCTAATACTACAAGAAGAAATTGCATTAAAAATTAAGACATCCAAACAGAATTATTTTGAACATGCTAACAAACCAGGCAGATGGTTGGCCTACAGATTAAGAAAAGAAAAGGAAAAAAAAACAATACAACAATTAGAAGATTCGCTAGGGAAAATGCAGTTTGAAATAGAGGGAAAAAAAGACATAGCACGAGAATATTATAGAGAGCTATACAGTAAGGATACTATACAACTCCAGAGCATACAAGAGTATTTAAAAAATTCTAATATAGTGCAACTACCAGACGATATTAAAGATAAGATGGATGAAGAAATAACATTGATTGAATTAGAGAAAGCTATTAGAAATCAGAAAAACAATAAAACCCCAGGACCGGATGGTATTCCAGCAGAGTACTACAAAGAATTACAAACGATTTTAAAAAATATACAACTAATTACATACAATGAAGTACTAACAAAAGGAGCAATCCCAGATTCATGGACAGAGGCACTAATAACAATCATTCCAAAAGACATCAATATGAAACATAAGATCCAGAGTTACAGGCCAATCTCGCTCTTAAATTCAGACTACAAAATCTTTGCGTCTATAATGGCGGAAAGACTAAAAAAAAACACTTACCAAAATTATACATTCAGATCAAAATGGCTTCCTACCAAATAGACATATTAAAAACAATATAAGAACAATTACAAATATTTTAGAATACTATGAGACACACCCAGGGGAATCCATGGCACTCATATTTTTAGATGCCCAAAAGGCATTTGATAACCTAAACTGGGACTTTATAATAAATCAATTGAATAAAATGAATTTTGGAGAGAATTACATAAGGACAATCAAATCAATATATTCAAAACAAACTGCTAAAATTCTTATAAATGGAGAAACTTCAAAAAATTTCAATATAGAAAAGGGAGTTCGACAAGGCTGTCCCCTATCCCCATTATTATTTATACTATCATTGGAATCATTATTACAAAAAGTAAGAGAAAATAAAGAAATAAAAGGACTTAAGATAAAAGAGCAGGAATATAAATTACAAGCATTCGCTGACGACTTGGTTTTCAACATAGAAGAACCATTAGAGACAGGACCAATTTTACTAAAAGAAATAAATGAATTCGGGAAAGTAGCAGGTCTGAAAATCAATAAACAAAAAACTAAAATAATAATCAAAAACCTGACAGACATACAAAATAAGGAACTAGAAAAGAAATTAGAACTACAAATTGTTAAGAAAATAAAATATCTAGGAATCAATCTGTCAGCAAAATGCACCACAATAAAAGAAGCAAATTATATGGAAATTTTAAAACAAATTGAAAAAAATATAGATAAATGGAATAAATTACAAATCTCTCTAATTGGTAGAATCGCAGCGATTAAAATGTCAATATTACCTCAAATTTTGTACCTATTCCAAACCATTCCAATCAAATTAGAGAAAAAATATTTTGAACAACTAAATAAAATACTAACCAAATTTATATGGGCCGGAAAAAAACCAAGAATTAAATTAAAATATTTACAACAAAATAGGAATCAGGGAGGATTCGGACTACCGGACTTTGAATTATATTATCAAGCATCCGCCTTAACATGGATAAAGGATTGGATTCAAATTAAAAATAGACGTTTACTGGTACTAGAAGGTTATGACTTACATTTAGGGTGGCATGGATTCCTCTGGGATGATAAACATAAAACACACTCATACTTCAAAAGACATAAAATTAGAGACTCTCTTTTAGGAACTTGGCTTAAGATCAAAAAACAATACTACACCAAAATACCACCCTGGTTCTCTGGTATGGAAGCCATTACACACCCAAACACAACAAATCTGGAAAAAATGGTCACATATGAAGAAATACTAGAAGAAGGAGGTGCCATAAAATCTATAGCAAAACTGGAACAAGAAGGAATCAAGATTGATTGGTGGCCATATTTCCAAATTAGGAACAGATTAGAAAACGACAAGAGAAAATACGGAATACAAAAACTCAAATCAGAATTAGATAAAATTTTACTAGATCAAGAACCAAAAGCAATAACTAAAATATACAAATTTCTCCTAAAAAACAAAACACAAAAAGACATAATAAAAGGAAATATGATAAGCTGGACGAAAAATTTCGGACATGAGATGCAAATTAATGAATGGGAAAAAATTTGGAACCAAAACTACAAAATGACAAAATCAGTTTCATATAAAGAAAATTATTATAAAGTATTCTATAGATGGCACCTCCCTCCAGCGAGATTGGCAAAAATGTATAAAAACCTATCACCAAATTGTTGGAGATGCCAACACAAAATTGGATCTTACTATCATATGTGGTGGACCTGTCCAAAAATAAAAGCCTTCTGGAATACAATCAAAAACTGGTTAAAAGAAATCACACAACAAGATATAGATATCAAACCGGAAATTTTCCTATTGGGAAACATAAATAAAAAAATGCAAAAGAAATACTATTATATTATTCTACATATACTAACAGCGGCGAGAATAATGATAGCACAAAATTGGAAATTAAACGATATTCCCGAGGAAAGCAGTGTAATTAGTAAAATCCTGGACTGTGCCGAAGCAGATAAACTAACCATGGAACTGAAAGGAAAGGAAGACTCCGACTACTATGAAATCTGGAATTTATTTTACAATTGGTACGAAAAACGAAAACAAATAACATCAATGTAATAAATAGAAATATAAGCCAAATAAGGCATATAGAAATTGAACTAGAGAATTTATAGAGAAAACAGTTATATTGTATTACTATATATGTATACTAAGATATTACTAAACCAACAATGCCTTATTTTTTTTCTGTACTATTATTACTATTATTATCTATACTACTACAAATATTACTATTGTTATATCATTATAAATATTATGGTTAAATTTTACTACCACTACGTTTGATTTATAAAACACAATGTAAAATATGAGACAAAATTCGAAAACCATGTTAAATTAAATGTTAAATATATATTTGCCGTAGAACAAACGATAGAAATAGACAGCTTTATAGCTGTATGCGCTTTTTATGTTTTGTATATGTTTATATTGTACTTGTCAATGTCGTAAATGTTTTTCTTTTGTATGTTTCTGTTTTTTGAATGTAAATAACTTAATAAAAACTATTTTAAAAAATTAAAAAAAAAAAAAAGATAACGGCTGCCAGATTGTTGGTAGCACAATACTGGAAGAAAGAAGATATACCTACTATTGAGGAATGGACAATAAAAGTTACACATCTGGCAGAAATGACAAGAATTTCATCTTACTTAAAAGAGCATTCAAATGAAAGATACATATTGGAATGGAGTAGATGGACTGATTATATTCAAAAAAAGTACCAGATTAAGAAGATATATATAGTTTAATAACGATATATGGTTAGAATTTCAGAATGGTTTAATAGATTCTAAACAATGTGGAGTTTTTAAAAAAAACTAGAGGAATTCCTGAATTTATTATTTGTTAGGATATTTTAAGTTTATGTTTTTTTTGAAGATTATATCCTGTGTTCTTTCTGGGAAGTCAGGGGGGGAGGGGAGGGAGGGGGTAGGGGGGAAGGGGGGAGAAAAATTTAAAAAATGTTTGTACTTTGTACTAATAAAACTTTTTGAATTAAAAAAAAAAGATTCCCCCACACCAATTAGCCACTGTTTTCATGCTGGGGACAGCTTTTAAATTTTTAAAAAGAGTTTCTTTTTTACCTGTGAATTGGCCAATCACTCACCCGATACAAGTACTACATCCAAATCACCACTCCTGCACAAAACTTATTCCAGTTGCCTCAGCTTCATGATGGCTGCTTTGCCCTGCCACCGGATCAAAGAGTTTCCCTCCGACCTCCAAGGAATTTGCCTGTTCCTCTTGGTCTTCCAAGATGCCTCTCCTTCTTCCCTGTCCCTACAGAACGGATCTGGCCTGAAGACCCCCCGACAGCAGTTTGTCAGTCTGGATTTTCGCCGGGCTCGTCAGAGCCCACTATTTTCAGACTGTCTGGAAATGTCTGACGCTTCCAGTCGAACCCCCCCAATAAAAAATAGTTTGAATTTTAATTTTATAGCATACATTTACATATTCTGATGGATTTCAGATGTTCTAATTAGAACCTCTATTTTTCTTCTTTTTCTTGTATAATGGTACAGTTTCTCCAGAAAGATACTAGAACAAGACAATAAAGTCTAAAAATTAAGTCTAAATAAATTAAAATGAAACCAGTGATATTAATCTTCCTTCTGAGATTAGAACAGCCCCATTCCTCATTCCAAGTGCACACATATATATATATATATATATATATATATATATATATATATATATATATATATATATATATATATATATATATATATATATATATATATATATATATATATATATATATATATATATATATATATATATATATATATTTATTCATAATTCACAGGAATTTGCTTCACTTTAGCTGCAATTATTAGTGCATATGTAACACTGAGCTTGGTAAACTTCTGAGTACATAAGATATACTGTTAATATTCTTATTCCTAGTTCCAAAAGCTTTTTTATTTAATTGCATATAACCTCATAGTTTAAATATCTCACTCATTTTCAAAATTAAAAATATATATATACTAATGGAATTTAAGACTAAAGAATCAGATAGGATATCAGATATAAAGATAGGAAAGGCCTTCATTGCATAATATGCTCATTTGAACAGGGAGGTTTTCGTAACAACAAGATCAATGTGTCTGACTGACAATCAAATAGTTCAGCACCTTGTGTAAGATGCATCTAATGAACCACAAAAATGGAGATATTTTACTGTTAAACATGTAGTGTGGGAAATCCTTTCAACTGGTGGCTAGGTTAGCAGGCATCAGCATATCTTGTGATTTATGTTTTGTGTAAGAAAATGCTTTCTTTGCTTGCCCTGAATTAACTGCCATCCAGCTCTGGAATATACACTCATCCAAAACAGGGGGAAATTCTCTCTCATCCCTCCATAAAGAGGATCATTTTATAAACCCTAACCATTCCTTTTATTATTTTTCTGTGTCTATCTTCACCCCATTGAATAGCAATAGCACTTTTCTTATATACCGCTTCATAGTGCTTTACAGCACTCTCTAAGCGGTTTACAGAGTTCAGCATATTGCCCCCAACAATCTGGGTCCTTGAAAAGCTTCAAAGAAGGCGCTTTGCATCTTTGTTGATTTTGAGTTCTTTTTTGCAATGTTTCCAAGTTTTACAGAAAGGATATTTTCAAACCATACATTTTCTGTATTAAATTAAATGCATCACAGATCACACTTGTAGTAATCTAGTTTCAAGGTCATCTTATTCCAAAGTGTTATAATCATTAACAAGCAAGGCATGATAGTGTTTCTTTTGTCCATTATGTGGATATAAACCTATTGGCATTGCTCATTATCTCTAAATCCATTTAACTATGTAAAATATTTCCCCATGCAGATTATTTCTGTCTTCCCAGCGTATTTTCTTAATTTAAAAATATTATTTTCCTCACAATATTAGCCTCCACATCTTAAATAAAAATGAATTATCGCCAAGAACATATATTTTTAATTCTTGTCCTTGTTTCAAATTAATTGTCCAATTACAAGAAATCCCCACTCTCTGACCATCTATCTCACAAAGGTGTCACATGCAGACAAGGCCATACTTTCCACTGAGTTCCCAATGTGGTCTCTTTGCTCCTTAGCCCAAGCTGCAAAAGCTCCCCTAAATATATATTTCACATACTTTTTCACTACAAGTTTCTCTTCCTGGCTTTTTCCTAATGTTGAAACTGATACAGGCCTTCTAAAAAATGTTGCTGCCAGAATGCTCATGCCTAATGATGTAGCCCATTCCCATAGAGCTAACTCATAGCTGAATGTGCAGCACTCTGCATTTTTCATCTCAGTACAAGAATTGTAACTTCTTCTGACTGCTTGCTCCATGTCAATTCATGGGCCATGGTCACCAGGAAAGGACATGGGTTTGCAAATATGTACCATATACTTTGTTCTTCCCTGTTGTTATTAATGCAGATGTTCTTCACTTTGATACCAGTCAAAACAGACTAGTTCCCTATATCCCACAGTAACAAAAGCAAAAGTACCACCAGATGGGGATGAGGGGAGCTGTAGTTTCATTTATTTAATAAAGACCAGATTGGACAAGAACTGGCACAGGTATTTCTCTTTCATGGCTCAACCTGGAGAAATTGTTGCTGGAACTTGGCCACTTAAATGCCAATGACATTTGAGATTATCTGATTCTGGGACTGCTGCTTGTGTAGGAAGGATTTTTAACAACCAAGACTTCTAAACATTTCTAAACTTAAGCCACATGCTGGTGCATCAGATCATGACTGTTAAACTATTTCAGACACATCCAATAGAAAGCAAGTAGCTACCCATAATCTTTATTCAGCTAAAGTCCCTACCACATGCGTTAATGAATCCCAATCTTTTAACTTACGGTTATCTGTTCATATAAATTAACTCTTGTGAAGTATTGATGTAGAAGTCAGTGCTTGTGAAGGGCTCAGGCCTCAGGACCAACAAATGGTCCTTAAATCTGCAATGATCCTTAGATGGTTGGAGCAGAAGAGTTGGAGGAGGAGGAGGGGGAGGGAGGGAGGGAGGGAGGGAGAGACAGAGAGAGAGAAGGTGGGGAGGGAGGGGTGGGAGGAATGAAACAGAAGCCTGAGGAAAAAGGAGAAGAGCTGCAGTCTCACATATTGATCTGAGATTCCAGCCAAAAAAGCTGTGCTGCATGCTTCTTGTTTGCATTTCTCAGTGGGTAAGCTTCAATCAGAGATAAAACATTGAACAAGACATTACTGTTCTTCATTTTTGCCTATATTCCCTTTTAAACATCCACGTCCTATTTGCAAAAGGGGTGGATGTCACACCAAAAGACATCATTTGCAGGGAAGGACATGTTTGATACCTTAAGCTGTGCAAATAAACAAGGCTTTTTTGGTATAGCATACATTATTTAATTACTGCAATGGAAGTGGGAGTGGAATTATGCTCCAGAAACAGCTGTGTATCTGCTATAGTATATGGCTAGAAAGGGGTGCCAGAAATGTTAGTGCAACACATTGGGAGGGCTTTGGGCTAAGAAAAGTTGATGTATCATCATAACAAAAGAAGCATGAAATGAGTGTTGTGCTATTGTCAAGGGTAGGTGGCTCCCTTTTATTTGGTTTGCTTCACCCTTCAGAATCATTGCTGTGGATTGAGGTTGAGTGCTGCACCCTGAATACTGAGCCAGGCCTAAATGTGTATGCTCCTTACCCACATAGGGAATGGAGGAGGCATGGATGAAGTAAAGTAAACCTTCATCTTCAGTAAAGATGAAGGTTTACAGAGTTGGAATGTAATTTCACCTTATAGGTCATCTAGTCCAACCACTCGCTCAAGCAGGAGACCCTACACCATTTCTGACAAATGGCAGTCCAATCTCTTCTTGAAAGTCTCAAGTGATGAACAAGGGCGAAATTCAAAATTTTTCCCTACTAGTTCTGTGGGCGTGGCTTGATGAGTGTGGCAGGGGAATGATACTGCAAAATCCCCATTCCTTCCCCATTCATGGGGGAAGGATATTGCAAAATCTCCATTCCCACCCCACTCTGGGGCCAGCCAGAGGTGGTATTTGCAGGTTCTCCGAACTACTCAAAATTTCTGCTACCGGTTCTCCAGAACCTGTCAGAACCAGCTGAATTTCACCCCTGGTGATGAAGCTCCCACAACTTCCGAAAGCAAGCTGTTCCATTGGTTGATTGTTCTCACTGTCAGAAAGTTCCTCCTTATTTCTAGGTTAAATCTCTCCTTGATTAGTTTCCATCCATTATTCCTTGTTTGGCCTTCAGGTGTTTGGAAAATAGCTTGACACCCTCCTCTCTGAGGCAGCTCCTCAAATATTGGAACACTGCTATCATGTCTCCTCTGGTCCTTCTCTTCACTAGACTAGCCATGCCCAGTTCCTGTAACCATTCTTCATATGTTTTAGTCTGCAGTCCCCTAATCATCCTGGTTGCTCTCTACACTTTTTCTAGAGTCTCAACATCTTTTTTATAGTGTGACAAAAACTGGATGCAGTATTCTAGGTGTGGTCTTACTAAGGCTTTATAGAGTGGTATTAGTACCTCACTTGATCTAGATTGTATCCCTCTGTTAATGCAACTTAGGATTGCATTGGCTTTTTTGGCTGCCGCTGCACACTGCTGGCTCATATTTAGCTGGTTGTCCACTAAGATTCTAAGATCCCTCTCACTGCTATTAAGCCTGGTTTCACCATGTTTGTGTGTGTACTTTTGGTTTTTCTTACCTAAGTGTAGGTCTTTACTTTTCTCTACATTAAATTTCACTTTGTTAGATAGGGCCAAGTGTTCACATCTGTCAAGATCCATCTGGATCTTGAGCCTATCTTCTAGGGTGTTAGCTATTCCTGCCAGCTTAGTATCATCTGCAAATTTGGTAAGTCCCTCTTCTATTCCCTCATCTAAGTCATTTATGAAGATACTGAAAAGTACTGGGTGTCAGGGTTCCAAATAGCATCAAAAATTAAATCAGAGTCCAAGGCAAACTATTCCTCAAAGTTCCAATTTATTAATAGAGCCATGTTGGCACATCTGGGTGAAACCCAAATCTGAAGCTTTCCAGGTTTCACCACCTAGTTGAAAGTTCAAGTCCTTGCTCCCACACCCACAAGTCCATCACGATGCCCAATCTTCTATTGCCATGCTGGCAGAGTTCACCCATCTCTTTCAGTGCAGGTGCAGAGGTGCAGAGACAAAGGATGACCTTGGCTTTCTAAAAAGAATTTGTTATGGCTATATGCTAGCAACTTCATACAATCCCCCCTCCCATTTTCCCACAATAGAAAATACATAGTAGAATAGCATAAAGTGTGGCAGGCCTAAGATCCCAAATAAAATGGCTTCAGCCTGACAGGCGGCCTCCCCTCAGAAGAAAAACGTGTCTTAAAGAAAGAGAAAGAAAAATAACACAGCATCACTAACCACCTCTTCCCCCCCCCCCCCCACAGGGGACCCTTTGGCTTATATGGATATTTATCATGGAATTGCTTTACCAATCTGTCGGCTTTTACATCCCAACTTTTTACCCATGTAGCCTCAGACAAAGGGTACCCCTTCCAATGCACTAGATATTGTAAACGTCCCCTATACAATCTAGAGCAGTGATGGCGAACCTATGGCATGCGTGCCACAGGTGGCACGCGGAGCCATATCTGAAGGCATGCGAGGCGTTGCCCTATGTCAGCTCCAGTGTGCATGCGCACACTGGCCAGCTGATTTTCGGCCTTCTTTTCAGCCATTTTCACTCTCCCCAGGCTTCAGGAAAGCCTCCTGAAGCCTGGGGACAACGAAAAACAGCCCAACTGGCCAACCGGAAGTTCGGAAATGAACTTCCGGTTGGCCCGTTGGGCAATTTTTCACCATCCCCAGGCTTCAGGAGGCTTTCCTGAAGCCTGGGGAGAGCGAAAAACAGCCCAATGGGCCTACCGGAAGTCCGGAGGCATCAGTGAGGACTGTGCACATGTGCGGGGGGGGCAGTGCAGGGGGGTTGTGTGCATTCATGGGGGGCGCGGGATGTGTGTGTGCATGCATGGGGGGGATTGCATTATGGGTGTGGGCATGCACATGCACGCTATCGCGCAAGTGCACCCTTTTGGCACCCGAGCTGAAAAAGGTTCGCCATCATTGATCTAGAGTCTAAAATTCTCTTCATCTCGTAATGAACCTCCCCTTGTATAACTACTGGAGGAAGGGGTGGTTGGGTCTGTGGCCTTAAATTAAACCCAATCATCAGTTTTAATAAACTACAATGAAAGACTGGGTGAATCTTTCCCAATATTCTAGGCAAATCAAGCTGAATTGTGACTGGGTTGATTATCTTAACTATTGGGAAAGGACCCAAAAATTTTGGTCCTAGTTTCTTGCTAGGCATTCTCAACCGTATATATTTGTTAGACAAGAAAACTTTATCCCCCATATGGAAGGGGGGCTGGAGCGATCGGTGCTTGTCAGCTTGCTTCTTGTATGCTTCTGCTGCTTCAGCCAGCACTTTCTTCATGTTCTCCCACCCCTTTTTCAGTGTCTCCATCCATTCAGCTAGGGACATGGAAGTGGGGGCTTCTTGGGTAGTTCAGGCATGGGGACAAATTCCATGCTGCTGGTAACTTTGTTGCAGCAAATATGCTTACCAAGTCAGGAAAAGGAGACCACAAAAGGGACTGGAGAAAACACAGGTTTATTATATTGCGCAATAGATGGTTCAGAGTATTCGCATGCCAAATTCTGAACCCTGGGCAACGCCCAAGGTTGTACTTTTATCCCTTCATACAATCCTAGCCTCTTCCTGAGGCATTACTTGTAACAACCAATACCAAATCATAGCATGTCATTACATCCTTATACAGAAATAGAGAAGTATCAACACGTGTTACAGTATCAAACAGAATCATAATATCA
The DNA here is from genome assembly GCA_023053685.1 of Diadophis punctatus similis. Taxonomy (NCBI): domain Eukaryota; kingdom Metazoa; phylum Chordata; class Lepidosauria; order Squamata; family Dipsadidae; genus Diadophis; species Diadophis punctatus. Next base: position 107,488,481 of record JALIGW010000002.1, read on the forward strand.
AAACTACATTCAATCACCCCATTCGTACTCGGATGAAAAGCTGAGCTGAGTCTTTGTGTAAATCCAATAGCCCTCAGGAACTCTCTCCAGAACTTGGCTGTGAACTGGACGCCTTGGTCGGAGATGATTCTTTTTGGCATGCCATGTAGGCGGTAAATATGTTTGACAAATAGCTCTGCTAGCTTTCTCGCCGACAGTAGCCCTGAACAAGCAATGACATGGGCTTGCTTGGAAAACAAGTCAATGACTGTCCAAATCACCGTATTTCCGTTGCTGTCTGGGAGTTCCACGATGAAGTCCATGGCGATCTCCAGCCAGGGCTTGCTGGAGTTGGCCACTTGCTGTAGTAGTCCTGGCTGATTCTTCCTGGTTGTGCATGTGGCACAGCTCTTTATGTAGTCTTCCACCTCAGTTTTCATTTTTGGCCACCAAAACTGCTGTCGGATTTGGTGGAGGGTTTTTAGGAATCCAAAATGCCCTCCCAGTTTGGAGTCGTGGCTTTGTTGGAGCACTTCCAATCTTAAGCTGGCGGGCACATATAGTTTGGATCCCTTCCAGGCCAAGCCTTCTCTCATTGTCAATATCTCCTTGTTGTCGTTGAGCCAGGGATCGCCAGGCAGGGCTGCTTTCAGCATTGTGGTCCACTTGTCCTGGCTAGGAGCACCTGGCCATCTGGCTTGGCCTCGGGTGAGGACTTGTGCTGCTGTCTCGCCCTGTGGAGGAGGAATGATGGAGTGCACTTCTTGTTCCTTCTGGCTGTCATACTGCGGCTTTCTGGACAAAGCGTCAGCCAATAAATTATTCCCAGCTGGGATGTGTTTCAGTTTGAATTTGAACCTTCTGAAGTATTGCGCCCAGCGTACTTGTTTTGGTGAGAGCTTCTTGGGGGTTTTCAAGGCTTTGAGGTTTTTATTATCTGTCCACACCTTGAACGGCACCTTGCCCCCTTTAGGAATTGCCTCCAAGTGAGCAGCACCCAACAAACCACATATGCTTCTTTCTCCCAAATGTCCCATCTCCTCTTGGTAGCCGTGAGCTTCTTTGAGACGTAAGTGCACGGCAGGAGTTGGCCCCTTTCATCCCTCTGTAACAGCACTGCCACAACCGCCACATTCTGGCATCAGACTGAATTATGAACTGCCGTTCTGGGTCGCTTTTTGGCATTCCATTGTCCACCCAATCAGCTGGTTAGGCTTTGGCTTTGTGGGCGATGGGCCTGTCTTTAGAAGTTTTGTTAGTGGCAGCGCCACCTCTGCAAAAGCAGGGATGAATTGCTGATAGAAGTTGGCGAAGCCCAAGAAGCTTTGTAGTTGCTTGCGGATGTGTGGGGGCTGCAGGTCTAGCACAGCTTTCACTTTCCCTGGATCCATCTCTATCCCTTCGCTGGAGATGCGATAGCCTAGGTAGTCTAGGGAGGTCTTGTGGAATTCACATTTGGAGAGTTTTGTGTACAGCTTGGCAGCCAGAAGTTTTTCTAAGATTTGCCGCACTAGCTTCAGGTGCTCCTCTAGGGTTTCACTGAAAATGAGAATGTCATCCAAATAAACGAATACCCCCTTGTATAGGTGTGGGTGGAGTACTTCGTTTATGAGTTGCATGAAGACCGCGGGGGGCCCTTGCAGTCCAAAAGGCATAACTCCCCAGGGGGCAGTTAAAGGCGGTCTTCCATTCATCCCCCTCCCTAATACACACGCGGTAGTATGCTTCCCTCAAATCCAGCTTGGTGAATATCTTGCCTTTTGACAAGTTCAGCAAGTCCTTCATGAGAGGGAGGGGGTACAGGTTCTGCATGCATATGGCGTTGATCCCACAGAAGTCAAAGCACAGTCTGACCCCCCATCTTTCTTCTCTTTGAAGAGCATGGGGGCTGCAACCCTCGATTTTGCCGGTTAGATGAAACGCCGCTCTGGGTTGGCGTCGATGTATCTCCTCAGCTCTTCCAATTCTTTTGGGGTCATTGAGTACATCTTTGGTTTTGGGAGCGTGACCCCTGACTCAAATTCTATTGCACAGTCTGTAGGTCGGTGAGGGGGTAGGTAGTTGCAGTCCTCCTCATTGAAGACCCCTTCCAGGTCTCGGTATTCTACTGGCACTTGGGAGCCTGGGGGTTTGGTTTCAAGTGCAGGGGCTGCTGGCTGGGGCCGGTCTGGCCCTAGGAGCTTTGGCTCCTTTGGGGTGCTCTGCTTCTCTTTGTGGGGTACAGGCCCAATGCTCATGGTTAGCTTTCGGTAGCCGTCCTCTCATTTGATGGTGGGAGTCCACTTGTCTAGCCACGCAAGCCCCAAAATGATTGCCTCTGACATCTTGGGGACAACTATGAACCTGATCAGCTCATGGTGGTGTCCTATTTGCAAGTCCACCAATTCGGTGAGGAGTGTGGTGGGCCCCCCCCAATCAGCGATCCGTCCACTTGTTGGAAGTGGATGGGGCTGGCCAAGGGCCTGGTGTGGATTCCTAGCCTCTCTACCATGGATTTGCTTATTAAGCATCGCGAGCAGCCCGTGTCTATCATCACCTCTACCGTTCCTTCCTCCCCTGTCTCTGGCACCATGATTTTCGCTTTAAGGAGAAAAGGGCAGATGGCTTCACTCACCATTGGGTCGTCTTCGCCACTGCCTCCTTCATCCCAATGCAGAGGTGTTTCCTCTTCCAGTGACGCCACGGCCTCGTCAGATGGGGGAGGAGATTCTTCCACTTGTTGGGCCAGGTGACTCCACTCTGGTGGCTTTGGGGGCTTTTTCCTGGTCCCAGGGGTTGGTCTGGCTCTCGGCTGGGGAATTGGGGCTGGCACTAGGCATTCCGAAGCCTGATGGCCGGTTTGGCTGCATCTATAGCACTTTACACCTCTCATTGCTTTGGGGGCCGGGGTCGTGCCTTGCTTCATTTGGGATCGGCGGCCCAAAGGCCTTCTGGCCGGTATTTCAGCCGGAGGCTTCTTGGGGTCCCGGGTCGCATGATTCAGGATGATGGCCGTGTGGTACCAGTCCTGGATCCAGTCCGGGACTCTACAGATGTTACACAATTTTCTCAGTTTTGGGTCCAGGGCATCTCAGAACGTATGCGCCAAGAGTCGCTCAGGCCAGTCTCGCACCTTCCCTGCCGCCTTTTGGAATTCCCACACCAATTCCTTTGCTGGGCAACACGCTTGCTTCAGCCCCTTAATCTGCGCTTCAGCTTCCACTTGTTGAGCTGTGTCATTAAAACGGACCCGCATCAGCCAGACAAACTTCTCAGCGTCATTGAGTTCTGGGGTCGCTTCATCATGGAGCTCTGCCACCCACTCTGCTGCTTCCCCCTCATTCATCCCCTCGGTTATCGCATTGATCAGTTCTCAGTATGACTGGAACTGGGCTGGAACTGTGACCCACCAGCAGCCCGTGACCCGCCAGCAGCCCGTGCAGCTCGTAGTGGATCCCATCTGAGATGAAGTCGATGAGGTGATGCGCAAGCAGCCTGTGCAGCTGGCACCCGAGTTGGACAGTGAGGAGGCTGGTGAGGACTCAGTGTCAGAGGCAGAGGTTCAGCCAGGGCCTTCGGAACCTCCAGCACCTCACATCCATGATGAGGGAGAAGAGGAGGAGCCTCTTCTTAATGCATGGGCACACAGAGCTGCCAAAAGGCAGGAATGGCTACTCAGGAGGAGGTTTCCTTCGGAGTAGGCTTGGGGCTAATTGGCCACTCCCCAAGCTTACTGAAGGAATGATGAAGATGGAAAAAACTCTGCAGGAAACAACTCATTTGATAATTTGTTCGTTCATGTGCCTCTTGTTTGGAAAACCTCTGCTCGGCTTATCTGTTTTGGCTTACTTCTTGTGGACTGATTCCAGGCATCTTGCCAAGCTTTGTAAGCTTCCTGAGATATCCAGGACTAATTACTTATCTTTGCTTTATGACTTTATGGACTTATGCCAGCTGTTAATGCCATTTAATTAACAGCTGGTTTTTTCAAGAAAAGACTGTTTTAAGATTTGTTTGTGTGTGAACACTACTAAGCCAGTTTATTAGTAGTTGTCAATCAATTAAATATAGGTTTGAACAAACTGTGTGTGTGCTACGTTTTCTCTGGTCCGGAGCTGGGGCAGAACAACACCCAGACCTGGTGTAGGAAATAGGCCAGCTCATTGTGATCACCATCAAAAGTGGCACGGAACCGAGGGGGCTGCACTGGGACTGGCTGGGCAGTGGCATGCAATGTTCCCTCTAACATTGAACATCACTGCGCTGCAGTTGGAAACCTTAGGACCCGAGTGCGAAGACAATGGATGACCTTGACTATCTAGAAAGAATTTGTTATGGCTACATACATACAGCCCTCATGCAATTCCCGCTCCCAGCTTCCCACAGTAAAGAATGCACATTAAAAGACTATTTATTTATTTATTTATTTGGCAGTTTTTCTATGCCGCCCTACTCCCTCAGGACTCAGGGCAGCATACAACATTTTATGAAAACTCCAAACAAATGAAACAAATGAAAAGATGAAACAGTCAAAGCAACCTCTTCAACAGATTCTTTGGCTCAGTCTTTGTAAACAGCAACGGCTCATGTCCAAAATTCCCTAGTCGTACCACAAATACTCACAACAATTTAACACAAATAGACTTCACTGAATACAACGTTGAAAAAGCACTACATGACCTAAAACCTTCTCTATCAATCGGACCAGATGGACTATGTGCATACTTCCTAAAAAAGATCTCCACAGCCATTGCTGAACCACTACGCATAATCTTTGAAAAATCCTACAGGACCAGTTCCCTATCAAACCTATGGTCATTAGCCACGGTCATCCCCATCTTCAAAAAGGGAGATCCCAGTCTAGTAGAAAACTACCGACCAATCTCTCTATGCTGCGTCACATGCAGAGTCATGGAAACAATCATAAACCAATCCATTACCCTCCACCTAGAAACTAACAACCTACTTTCAAACAAACAATTCGGTTTCAGGAAAAAACTATCCTGCAATCTACAACTACTACACTGCAAACACATATGGACCACAAAACTGGACCAGGGCAAAACAATAGACGCAGTTTACATAGACTTCTGTAAAGCCTTCGACTCAGTGGTTCACGATAAACTACTTCTGAAACTGAAATCCTACGGCATCTCTGGACCCCTACATGACTGGATAACTGCGTTCCTGTCAAACAGACAACAAATGGTCAAAATAGGGAGCGCCCTATCAAACCCCGTTCCTGTTAACAGCGGTGTACCCCAAGGCAGCGTACTAGGACCCACACTCTTCATACTCTAGATAAATGACCTTTGCAATCACATTACAAGCGACTGCGTTCTCTTCGCCGATGATGTAAAACTCTTCAACACCACCGACAACACTGCTATCCTCCAAAAAGACCTAGACTTTGTGTCAGAATGGTCTAACATCTGGCAACTCCAAATCTCAACCAACAAATGCTCTGTCCTACACATTGGCAAAAAAAATCAGAACATTAAATACAAGCTGAAAAGTCAAGACCTTACAGACGACCCTCACTCTGTCAAAGACCTTGGAATACTCATATCAAATGACCTAAGTGCCAAAGCCCACTGCAACAACATTGCCAAAAAGGCTTCAAGAGTTGTTAACCTAATCTTACGTAGCTTCTTCTCCGGTAATATCACACTACTAACCAGAGCATACAAAACATTCGCCAGACCAATCCTCGAATACAGCTCATCTGTCTGGAACCCACACCGCATATCGGACATAAATACATTAGAAAGTGTCCAGAGATACTTTACAAGAAGAGTCCTCCACTCCTCTACTCGCAACAGAATACCTTACGCAACCAGACTTGAAATCCTGGGCTTAGAAAGCTTAGAACTACGTCGCCTTCGGCACGACCTAAGCATAGCTCATAAAATTATCTGCTACAACGTCCTTCCTGTCAATGACTACTTCAGCTTCAACCACAACAATACACGAGCACATAACAGATACAAACTCAAAGTGAACCGCTCCAAACTTGACTGTAGAAAATATGACTTTAGCAACAGAGTGGTAAATGCCTGGAACTCACTACCTGACTCTGTGGTTTCGTCACCAAACCCCCAAAACTTTACCCTAAGACTGTCCACTGTCGACCTCACCCGATTCCTAAGAGGTCAGTAAGGGGTGTGCATAAGTGCACCAGTGTGCCTACCGTCCCTGTCCTAATGTTCCCGCTTATCAGTACCCATCTTATGTATATAAACAATGTTTTATCTATGTATATTACCAACATGTACTTGACAAATAAAAATAAATAAAAATAAATAAATAAAATAAAATCATTAAAAATACAATTTTTAAAAACAATTTTAAACTATAAAGAGTGGCAAAACCAACTAAAATGGCTTTGGACTGACATCAGTGAAGTTACTGATCAGTTTTGTCTGGTTTGCTTGCCAAGGTGTAAATGGATCACTCCTAACTTTCATGGCAAGAAGCAAACTCACTCAGGCCAGTCTATCTAGAGATGGCTCCAAGTGTTAAGAAAACAGCAAGGTCCTAAATACCTTCTCTTCAGACTCTGAAGGAACTTCTGGAGCTGGAGATTATTTTTTTTCCTTGAAGGCTTGGTATAATAGCATTTAAGATTGCATGAGACTCAAGAAGGAGGCACCTTCCCCTAAATTAATTATGGAGAATTCTGTAAAATGCAATATCCACGCCTAGAAGACCATGAGGTAGAGGAGGCTGGGATAGACTTCTGAAAAAAACAACTCCTTTATTTATTTATTATTTATTTATTATTTGGTTCTTCTATGCTGCCCTACTCCCCAGGGACTCAGGGCGGCGTACAACATTGTGCAAGAACACTGAACAATAAACAACGATTAAAACAATGTTAAAAAATTTAAAAAGTTAAAAGAAATATTTATTTATTTATTACATAAATATTTCTTTTAACTTTTTTAATTTTTTAATTAATTACATAAATAAATATTACATAAAAATTATTAAATAAAAATTTATTTATTACATAAAAATGGTGGTGTTACAAAATATGCTACACTATTGGGAATGATAATTATCAGAACCAGTTACAGAAAGTACCAGTTGAACAAAGCATAGATAGAAAGCAAGATAGCAGGAGTATTTCTGAGAAAACAGGCTTCTTCTGAGAACGTACTGCTATGACCAATATATTATATTATATTGGGCAATGGGCAACTATGGCTTCCTTTTCTATAGTTGTCAAAGCAACCAGGTGACAGAGCTTATAATGTGAAAGCATTGGCAATGCAAAAAAAAAAAAAAATCCAGGAGGGGAAATTTCATTGGGAGCAGTTCGGGCTCAAGCCAAGGCCTCCTGGCCTGGCACCAAATGGCCAGTCGGTGAAGTTCATCACTGCAACTCTGGGGCTGGAGGCTTAAAATAGCCCCAGACAATCTTATTCCAAGGACAGATTTCCTGTACCATCTCCTCAGCTTTTGCATCCAAAAGTCCCAAGTTCTGGTCTCTGTTTAGACCTACCAGATATGCTCACCCTCAAAAGTCCGACCTCCCAATGTAACTGATTTTAAATCAAAATATGACATTTTCTTGCCAAAGCAAGCATACGGAACATAGCAAAATCAAATCTTTCTGATTAAATGCTAAAGAACATAATAAAAGTTTACACAAAAAGTCATTCAATATAATGCAACTATGGAGAAGGGCATATTTTACATATGTATATACACAAAAACGTTTCACGTAGAGAGATTTTAGAAGCCTCTTAACAGTGTGCTTCTACCTCTTTCCTTAAAAGGGGAGATTCAATAATGACTACTATTTGAATATAAGGAGCATTTCCTTAGAAGTAGTCCACTTTATTAATGGAACCATTTCAATACAGCATCCACACATATTTGGGTGGAAGATTGTATCTCTCCAAGTAAGCTAGCTGGATCTTTAGGTCATCATCCATGAATTATACTATATTCTAAGTGGAAGTAAGTTGTAATAGAGGTACACTATTTGTATTTCAAAAAGCCACTACGGCTGCCAAAATTTCAAAATGATAACTGCAAACACAAGCCAGAGTTAGGCACTGGTAGGATTCAAAAACCCCCAGTGATGGAACATCCACAACTCTGGGAGGCAAGTTGTTCCACTGGTTGTTCTCACTGTCAGGAAATTCCTCTTTAGTTCCAGGCTGAATCGCTCCCTGATGAGCTTTCATCTATTGCTTCTTGGGTGCTATGGAGAATAAATTGACCACCTCTTCCCTGTGGCAGCCCTTCAAGTATTGGAAGACTGTTATCATGTCTCCCCTGAGCTTTCTCTTTGTTAGGCTAAACATACCTGGTTCTTTTAGTCGTACATCATATGATTTAGCTTCCAGACCCCTTATTATTCCTTATTATTATTTATTTATTATTATATGGACATCATTGGAAGAAGTGGTGGGTTCCTGCCGGAGCTGTCCAGTGCATAGCTCCGGTAGGGAGCGGTCAATTGCGCAATTTACACATGACTGCTCCAGAGCCATCTTCGCCGGTCCGTCGCGCGCATCGCCATCTTTTTCTGAGAACTTTTGGACGATTTTGCTTCTGCGCATGTGCGGAAGCAAAATCGCGCTGAAATCGCGCACGCGTGAGTGTCCTCACGCAAGATTTTGGCAAGATTTTGCTTTTGCGCATGCACAGAAGCAAAATTGCATGAGGGGGCGCACGTGCATAGCGAGGGGGCACGCGTGCATAGCGAGCACCCGAAATGTGGAAATGCACATGCAGCGCACCGGCACCAGTAAGCGAGCAACCCGTCCCTGATTGGAAGGCTATTCCAAGTCTTCTGTTTAAGGAAAAATGGGGACTTCCTCCTGAAGTTCTTCACCTGAACATGCATAAAACCAGTTTTTAAAATGCCTGCTTTTAAAGAACCGCTTCCTCTGCTCTTCCCATTGCAATAGTATCCCAAAGGTACTTTTTAAAGAGGCAACTGGACTTTGTTTTTTTTAAAAAGACATTTCATTTCTCATCCAAGAAGCTTCTTCAGCTTCAGTATGGTGGGGAATGTAAGGATTTATACTCCTTGTAGATAGCTGGTCATTTGCATCCTTTTAGAGAGTCATTGAGGCCACCTGGAGGTTAATCTCTATCCTCAGGGTCATCTGAGTAGTACAAATGGGTATGGAGCCTTCTTTGAACTCTGTTGAGAGAGGGCTGTTCAATTTTGACATAGATGACCTCTTTGACCCCTCTTTCAAACCAGCAGTCATCTCTGTCCAAAATATGGACTTTGCTATCTTTAAAAGAGTGTCCTTTGTCTTTTAAATGCAGATGTACTGCTGAATCCTGTCCTGATGGGTGTGTTCTCCTATGTTATGCCATGTGTTTGTGAAGTAGTGTCAAGACTGACTTGCACTTTCACCTATATTCTGCTTCGCTCAGCTTGACAAAGAAAAGGGTGAGGGGAATGGCACCCAAGAATTGTCGGTTCTCGTGAGACATTGTTCCCCCCTCAAGGACACCCCGAGCAGATGTCCCAGTGTAGCCAGCTGGTTCCCATTACAAAATGAACAGAAGTGATTGGTGGACATATTGGACTATGGGTGGCCCGTGGGGAAAGGGGTAATGAACTATGTGTGTTTTTACAAGGGAAACCCAAAGCTGGTTTTGCTTCTTCTGTGCCAATGTGGTTTATTCAGTAAAGTTTATACTCTTGGTAAAATAATGTCCCAGGAGTTTCTTTTTCTGGATTCACCAACTAGGCAGTTGACAAATGGTTGTTTTGTTTCCCCAATGTACAGATCTGCACATGGCTCACTGCATTGTACTGTATATATCACAATGCTCAGTTTGTGTCTGGGTGTTTTATCCTTGGGATGGACAAGCTTCTGCCTTAGTGTATTTACGTATGTTGTGTTCGCTGAAGATCCTCCTGAGATTTTCCAATATTCCTGTAACTTATAAAATGACAACATTGCTTTATTTATTGTTCTCTTCTTTGTCTGTTATGGAGGAGCTCCAGCTGGGTCTTTTTGGGGATTTGATGAAGGCCCACTTGGGATAGCCACACATTCTGAGGCCTTCCTTGATGTATTTTAGTTCTTTTTCTTTCTCATCTGTCTGGTAGGCAGGCCTTCAACTTAGTGGTGTAGAGCTCTGATAACTCCCATTTTGTAGGTGGTGAGAATCAAAATGTAAATATTGATCTCTGTGTGTGGGGGTTTTCTGTAAACTTCAGTGTTAAGGCTTCTGTCTTCCTTAATGTGTACTGCACAGTCCAGGAAGGCTATTTTCCTTAACATCTTCCCGTGTGAATTTGATGTATCTGTCCACAGAGTTTATACGTTTGGTGAATGCTTCCAATTCCTGTGTTTTGATCTTGACCCAAGTATCATCCACATACCTATACCAGTGAGTGGGTGGAATTTCTGTGAAGTGGGGATGAGAGAAAGAGAACGGAAAGGAGACTGGGCAGGGTGGAAAAAGGATGAGTCTTCCACAGGATCAGTCCCTATACTGCCAGCATTTAGCCCTGAACATAACACTCTTGAGAAAATCCAGGCTCACCTGGATGGAAAAAATGAAACACCATCCAATATGTGTTATGCGTTGGGGTAAGGAAGTAATTATGCTTAAGATAGCTTACACTTTCCAGCCTACCCCCACCTCCATCCAAAGGAGATATGGGAAGAGTACATTAAACAAAAGTACGGGTAGTCCTCGACTTACAGCAGTTCATTTAGTGCTGGTTCAAGTTACAACACTGAAAAAAGTGGCTTATGACTTTTTACACTTACGACTGTTGCAGCATCCCCATGGTCATGTGATCAAAATTGAGATGCTTGACAACTGACACATATTTATGACCATTGCTGCATCCCAAGGTCATGCGCTCTACATGGGGCTGCCCTTGAAGAGTATTCGTAGACTTCAACTGGTGCAAAATGCAGCTGCGCGTGTGCCGTGGTGGGTGTTTCAAGGTACACCCATGTAACACCTATACTCCACCAGCTGCATTGGCTGCCCATTGGTCTCCAGGTGCAATTCAAGGTACTGATTATCATCTTTAAAGCCCTACATGGCTTAGGACCAGGCTATCTCCAGGACCGCATTCTGCCTCATTCTTCCCTTCGACCGGTCAGGTCCCACAGAGTGGGTCTCCTCCAGGTCCCGTCAGCCAAACAGTGCCAACTGGCAGGGCCTAGGGGGAGGGCTTCTCTGTAGGGGCCCCTGCTCTCTGGAACCAACTTCCCCCAGAGATCCGAATCATCCCCACCTTGCTGGCCTTCTGAAAAGCCATTAAGACATGGCTCTTCCTGCAGGCGGGGTGAGTTTGAGACGACTTTATATCTGATGTCTCCCCCATGTATGTATGTTGTTTATATGTTTTTTTAATTGTTTTTAAATTGTCTTTTTTAATGATTTGTTTGGAGTTTCATAAAATGTTGTACGCCGCCCTGAGTCCTGAGGGAGTAGGGCGGCATAGAAAAACTACCAAATAAATAAATAAATAAATAAATAAATAAATAAATAAATAAATAAATAAATAAATAAATAAATAAATAAATAAATAAATAAATAAATAAATAAATAAATAAATGAATAAATGAATAAATGAATAAATAAACAAACAAACAAACAAACAAACAAACAAACAAACAAACAAACAAACAAACAAACAAACAAACATGATCACCTTTTGCAACCTTCTGGTAAAGCAAAGTCAATGGGGAAGCCAGATTCACTTAACAACTAGCCAGATTAACTTTACAACTGCAGTGATTATGATGGTGGCAAGAAAAGTCATAAAATAAGGCAAAACCTACTTAACATTTGTCTCAGTAATGGAAGTTTTGGGCTCAATTGTGATCGTAAGTCAAGGGCTACCTGTATATAGAAGTTATATAGCCCCAGTGACTAGGGCCAAAGTTAGTTGATTTCTTGAGCAATGAGCAAAAAAGCAATGCTAGCTGGGGGGAAAAAAGCCAGAATATGAGAATCCTTGGCCAACAAAAAGCCCTTTATTTTGCCTCCCATTATGTGAATACTTTATTTTTAAGATGGGGTCCCTCGAAGTCAGATTTCTTGAGAGAAGGAAGGCTGAAGAGCATCTTCCTTCCTCCCGGTCTCCCTTCTCTCTTCTGTCACATCATTATGTTCTCTCTTACAACAATGTCCTTCACTGCCTATGAAAGTGGCTCCAATGGATCAAGTGTTTCCAAAAAGAATGGGAGAATTCATATTGCTCCCCGTACTCACATATTTCTATAACACAGTGGACAGGAATATTTCCTCTCCTGCATGCGGAAAGGCATCACTCCCTCATTGCTGTGAACCTTCCATGATTTCATTTCCCACCTGGTACTCTATTTTCATTTCAAAGAGCCACTTGATGTTGGTATATGGAACCTCATCAAGGGCAGAAGATGCTCTTATTTCGCTCTGGAGTCAAGGGTCACTGATTACTTATGCCTCCAATCATGATTAAGAACAAGTGGCCATGCCAAATGACTGGCTGTGTAGGGACCAAATGGAGATAAGCTAAGAGAAAGCTAAATGTGCAATCTCTTTATGCTAAGCTTTACATAATCCACTCTGACATTTGCCACTCCAGTAAAATCCAGGACAATCCAGTGACAAGCTTCACAATCTGATCCTCGTTCCAAAATATTAATGTAACTTCCCTAACTATTACTCCCAAGCAGTGATGTGTGGGAGAGTTAGATCCTTCCAATAAGCACCAGGACCAGACGGATTACATCCCAGAGTCCTAAAAGAACTAGCAGAAGTCATTTCAGAACCACTGCACCACATCTTCCACAAATCCTGGAACACAGGGGAACTACCTGAGGACTGGAAAAGAGCTGACGTGGTCCCCATCTTCAAAAAAGGTAAAAAAACAGACCCAGGAAACTACAGACCAATCAGCCTAACATCAATACCTGGGAAAATACTGGAAAAAATAATTAAAAACCAGATCTCCCATCATCTAAAAACAAACCAAGTAATAACCAACAGCCAACACGGATTTGTTAAGAACAAGTCATGCCAAACCAACCTCATTTCATTCTTCAACACTGTGACCAAATTAGTAGACCAGCGTAATGCAGTAGACATAATATACCTGGACTTTAGCAAAGCATTTGACAAAGTAGACCACAACCTACTCCTTCATAAGCTAGAAAAAAGCGGGATAGACAGCTACACAACCAGATGGATTAACAATTGGCTGACCAACCGTACCCAGCGAGTAGTCCTCAATGGCTCTAAGTCCACATGGAGAGAAGTAAGCAGTGGGGTACCACAAGGTTCCATCCTAGGCCCAGTACTCTTCAATATCTTTATAAATGACCTAGATGAGGGAATAGCAGGAGAACTAACCAAATTTGCAGATGACACCAAGCTGGCGGGAGTAGCAAACACCCCAGAGGACAGACTCAAAATCCAGAGGGACCTTGACAGACTCGAACACTGGGCCCAAACCAATAAAATGAAATTTAACACAGAGAAAAGTAAAATTCTGCACCTAGGCAAGAAGAATCAAAAATACACATACAAACTGGGCGAAACCACACTCAATAGCAGCGATTGCGAAAGGGATCTCGGAGTCCTGGTAGACAGCCAACTAAATATGAGCCAGCAGTGTGCAGCAGCAGCCAAAAAGGCCAACACAGTCCTGAGCTGCATAAATAGAGGGATACAATCAAGGACCAGAGAGGTACTAGTACCACTCTATAAAGCCTTGGTCAGACCACATCTAGAGTACTGCATCCAGTTTTGGTCACCACATTACAAAAAAGACATTGAAACTCTAGAGAAAGTGCAGAAGAGAGCAACCAGGATGATAAAGGGTCTGGAAAATAAAACATATGAAGAGTGGTTGCAGGAACTGAGCTTGGCCAGTCTAGCGAAGAGAAGGACCAGGGGTGACATGATAGCAGTGTTTCAATACTTGAGGGGATGCCACAGAGAGGAGGGGGTCAGGCTGTTCTCTATGGCACCAGAAAGCCAAACAAGGAATAACGGATGGAAGCTGACCAAGGAGAGATTCAACCTGGAAGTGAGGAGAAACTTTCTGACAGTGAGAGCGATCAACCAGTGGAACAGCTTGCCAGCAGAGGTCGTGAGAGCCCCAACACTTGCGACCTTCAAGGAGAGACTGGACTGCCATCTGTCTCAAATGGTGTAGGAACTCCTGCTTGAGCAGGGGGTTGGACTAGATGACCTACAAGGTCCCTTCCAACTCTAATAATAAATCTAAAAAAAAAATCAATTGTCCTCCTCCAGCTAAGCAGGGCCACAATGGTCAACGGGAATCAAAAGAGGGCTGATTCTCCCTTTAGACTGAGTTGCCTTCATAGTTGGTCAGGAAGCTCAGGATGTTTCGTACATCCTGCTATCCAAAAGGCTTGGATCCTGCACAGAGAAGAGTTCCAATCTCTCCCTCCAATTTCTTCCTGGTGCACAGTGGTTTAAGGATCAGCCTGCAGGAAAAGCAAAATCAGCCTTACCTAGTGGCTGCAATATTTCCCTGGACAATTCTGTGGCCATTCCTACAGTCCTTAATGCATTAGGGTGAAATGGCTATCCCAAGCAGCTGATTCTGAGAATCAGTGCAGCTGCTGGGGGGATGAATTATTGATGGTGGCTAATGACTGGATAATTGAGGCAGAGCAGAGAGCAGCAGGTATCAATTATACATGGGGTAGTGGGCAGCTGGGATTGAGCAAGAAAGGAAGGAGGGAGGGAGGGAAGGGCTACGAAGGTCAGTGCCAGGTCTTGTGGAGAACATGAATTACCACAGAACCAGAGTCACATCTGACATGGGACTACCTGAAGCTCATGGATATAGGCTGTGCAAGGATAGCCTGACTGTTGAAGTGTTCGAAGTGCTGATTTGGGTACCGGTAGTATTGTTTTCATCAGCAAAGGAGTTGCAGCTGACCATAGCACTGCATTCTCTGAAACTCAGCAGGGATCCTCTGACTCTTGAGCTTGACCCTGAATAGACAGCAAAGGCCCCAGAAATATATTGAATAAGCTCTCCCCCTTGACTACAACTTCCAAGCAAGGAATACCCTTACCTCAACCCTGTGGAGACATGCACCCCCTGCTAAAAAGAACACAGTTTCCATGATGTAGATCAGGGCTGTCAAACTCTCTGCCCATGGGCCGGATGCGTCACGCACTGGCCACGCCCATGCCAGGTTTAGCGAAGGGGAAAAAAGTCCTGATATGTCATGTGATGCTGCTGTGATGACGTGAGTTTGACACCCCTGATGTAGACTGATGTGAAGAAGTAATCATGGGGTATCATAGATGGAAATGTGGAAGGCAGCTAATCCAAATGTTTGCATCATCCCAGATCTGCAGTGTAGGGTATTGCTGCAACATTCATATAGACCAGTGTTTCCCAACCTTGGCAACTTGAAGATGTCTGGACTTCAACTCCCAGAATTCCCCAGCCAGCGAATGCTGGCTGGGGAATTCTGGGAGTTGAAGTCCAGACATCTTCAAGTTGCCAAGGTTGGGAAACACTGATATAGACCAATGTCTAGGGCAGTGTTTCTCAGCCTTGGCAGCATTATAAATGACTGGCTGGGGAATTCTGAGAGTTGAAATCCACATATTTAAAGTTGCCAAGGTTGAGAAACACTGATCTAGGGAAATTAAATACTTAGAACATAGAACATCATCAGAGTTGGAAGGGACTTTGGAGGTCTTCCAGTTCAACCCCCTATTCAGGCAGGAAACCTTATACCCTTTTCAGACAAATGGTTGTCCAATCTCTTCTTAAAAGCCTGCAGTGACAAAGCTTTGAACAAAAGAGAGGGCCCAACTCTCCATCTTTTTAGGAATTCTATTCTATTGTCTCTGTTTTTTAAAAAAATTAGAAACTTTCTTCTAATCCTTGATCAAAATATGCTGTCATTTTCACACATTGGTTCTGGCCTTGCCCAATCAAATGAACAAAAATTAATTCTGCTGCATCTTTTTCACTCCTTGCAAATTTCTGAGATTTCTTATTATGTTCTCTTTCAGCCTTCTGTCCTCTAAACCCTAATACAGACATATGTTTCAACCATACTTGAGATTTTCTTTCCTAAGCCCTGAGTGGCACCTATAGATACTACACTGGAATTTCCAGGCATATAAAAATGCTGAACACAGAACTGGTTGCACAACATTCAAAGCCTAGTCCCAAAGGTGCTTTTTTCAAGAGGTAACTGGACTTTCTTGTTTTTTCTTTGAATACGTTTCACTTCTCATCCAAGAAGCTTCTTCAGCTCTTCAACTCAGAGCTGAAGAAGCTTCTTGGACAAGAAGTGAAATGTCTTCAAAGAAAAAACAAAAAAGTCCAGTTGCCTCTTGAAAAAAGCAGCTTTGGGACAACCATGACCTGAATGACTGAGAATCTCCATAGACATTCAAAGCCTAGGTTGAGCAGAATTCATCAGGAATGTTTCCCTAATTAGGAAACTCCATCAATTTTAAACGAGAAAGGGGAACTTAAAACCAGACAGGAACTACAAAACCAAGGGGTGGATTTAGCATGGTGGCCACACCTGTAAATACAATCGAGATATGAGAAAGATGCGAAAACATTGGGTTTCTATAAAGAATCAACAACACTTGATAAGATATTATTAGGGTCAGACAAAAAACTGATAAGAAAACTATATAATTACCTACTAAGCTTTAAAATGGAAGATGAACAAGTAAAAGAATCAATGATAGCATGGGCAAAAAACTTTGGCTATACTATAGATCTAGATAAATGGCAAAAACTCTGGGATAGAAATTACAAACTGACAATGGCTACTGCATATAAGGAAAATCCAGTGGTGGGATTCATTTTTTTTACTACCGGTTCTGTGGGAGTGACTTGGTGGGTGGGGTGTGGCTTGGTGGGCGTGGCTTGGTGGGCATGGCAGGGGAAGGATACTGTAAAATCTCCATTCCCTCCACACTCCAGGGGAAGGTTACTACAAAATCCCCATTTCCTCCCGATCAGCTGGGACTCGGGAGGCAGAGAATAGATGGGGGCGGGGCCAGTCAGAGGTGGTATTTACCGGTTCTCCGAACTACTCAAAATTTCCGCTACCGGTTCTCCAGGACTGGTCAGAACCTGCTGAATCCCACCTCTGGGAAAATCTTTATAAAATGTTTTATAGGTGACATTTGCCACCGGCAAGACTAGCAAAAATGTTTAAAAATATGTCTGCCAAATGTTGGAAATGTAATCAGACCCCAGGTATGTGGTGGACATGTATGAAAGCAAGAAAATATTGGACGAAAATACATACATGGCTGGAAAAGATGACTAAGCAGCATATAGACTTAAAGCCAGAAATATTTTTGTTAGGTATAATACCAGAAAGTTATGATAAAGGGACTATATACTTAATGCTACATGTATTGACAGCAGCGAGAATTGTATTTGCACAATATTGGAAAAATGAGAACACCCCACCAGATGAAAACATAATCCGGAAAATATTGGACTATGCAGAGATGGATAGATTGACATTGAAAATAAAAGATAAAGGAGATATAGCGTACTATTCAACGTGGAATAGGTTTTATCAATGGTTAGAGATAAGAGGTAGAAGCTAGATGAAGAAAGATTATTGTTATGTGTAAGAAAATATGAATGTTGTCGATAATTATAAACATGCTACGTAGTACAATTAATATAATCATAAATAAGCTAATATAATTATAAATATTGCTATAATCATCAAGTGTATTATCATTATTATTATCACTATCAGTATATCTGTTTTTTTTCTTTTGTAAAATGAATTGCCTGAACAATACACTGTCTTCAAAATATTTATATATAAATAAAAACGTGACTTTTAAAAAAAGGAAACTCCATCAGTTAACCTAGATCAGGGGTGTCAAACTCATGTCTTCAAGGCGGCGTCACAGCGGCGTCACGGCATTGTCACGTGATGTATCGGGACTTTTCCCCCCTTCGCTAAACCAGGCAGGGGCGGAGCCAGCACCTGACGCATCCGGCCCACGGGTCGCTAGTTTGACACTGTTGACCTAGATGATATTAATATGATCTAGTATGTTGATTTTAAAAGCAAAGTGTTCTTAAAAAGAAAAATGAAGGAGATTTTAGCTGTTTCATTTAAATCAGTGTCCTTCACACACAGCTCAACTTGGTCATAAAGCAATGCCCAAGTGGGGAGGGCGACAACCCACATTATAAATTATGAGTTTAATAAACCAATATTTTCTGGTTCAGGAACCTTCTACAAACACTGAGGCAGACAGCATAAAATAGAAGCATCTGCAGAATTGATACCGGTATATCAATTAAGATAGTCATAGAGTCAGTATGGGTTCTTGTGACCAGCTTAGGTAGACATTTGGCATCATCTGTCTCTGAGAAAATTTCTTTGCCAAAGAGCCCCAAGCAGTGTGCTGCTCTTGGCCAGAAAGGAACAAACAAAACTCCTGCAAAACTCATGAAACAGCATTCTCCTATCATTGCCTGGAACTGGGGCTAGATCGGAAGGGGGAGGCCCTGATTTAACTAACACCCATTGTCTCTAGGTGTAGAGAGAGCTTCTGCTACTAAGTATCTACAAAGCTGCCAAACTAGAGCTGAAAGGTAATCAAATGTCCTTCATTTGTCCTCTGCTATGTTCTGTGTTTCCTGCTCGTTGTCTCCCTCCCAATCTCTTTTCGCTCTTCCCTGCAAAAAGAAATTACAATTGGTATTTATTCAAACTCACCCACCCCATTGCTTCTAATCTCTGAGCCTGCAGCACTCAGTTAATTGAATCAGGGAAATGCTTTATAACCTAGGAAAGGCTCTTGGCTAGGCACCAGGAACTTGGGAACCTCACCACCCAACAGGAGCATGAGAAACTTGTCTGTCATCCTACAAGCAATATTGGTAGCTCGCTGATTTTGTGTGGCACATTCTGACAGCAGACAGATAGAGTGCCTCAACAAAGGAGGCACTTTCCATTTTCTGTGTCTTTAAAGTAGATGCTACAATTCCAGTTTTTAGTGTGGAATGCCATAGGATGAAAAAACAAGGCAAACAATATCTCTACAGCCCTACTGCAAAGTCCTGAAAGGACATCCTGCCCATCAATTGTGATTTCATCTGTGCAAAATCTCTGTGCACAGACACTGATGGGTTTCCATTTTACAGAGGATTCAGAAAGATGACACAGCAGAAGAGATGCTCAGAGCACCCCTGCAAGAAGAGAAAGATGATGTTGACTGCATAGACATAAGAATCTATTAGGTCAGTGATGGCGAACCTATGGCACACGTGCCACAGGTGGCACGCGGAGCCATATCAGAGGGCACACGAGGCGTTGCCCTATTTCAGCTCCATGGGCAAACTGGAAGTTCAGGAAAACACACTTCTGGTTTGCCGTTGGGCTGTTTTCCGCACTCCGGAGGGTTTAGGGAAGCTTCCTGAAGGCCCGGAATGCGAAAAACAGCAAAACGGACAAACTGGAAGTTTGGAAAATGCACTTCCGGTTTGCCATTGGGCTGTTTTTTGCACTCTGGAGGGTTCAGGGAAGCTTCCTGAAGTCCCGAAATGCAAAAAACAGCCCAACGGGCAAACCAGAAGTGCGTTTTTCTGAACTTCCAGTTTGCCTGTTTTGCCATTTTTCACCGTCCCATGCTTCGGTAAGGCCTTTGCGCAGGGGTGGGGGTGTGTGCGCATGTGCAGGGGGCAGTGTGTGGGGGTTGTATGCATGTGGGGGGGGAGGGAATGGGCGTGGGCATGTGAGCGCGTGCTAGCGTGCGCACACACACCCTTTTGGCATGCGAACCAAAAAAGGTTCACCATCACTGTATTAGGTATTACCCAGGGGTGGGTTCCTACCGGTGCAGACCAGTACGTGCGCACCGGTAGCAGCCCACTGATGACATAATCCTGTCTGTGCCGGTCCGTGGGCGCCATCTTTTTTTGGGGATTTTCAGCAATTTTTTCTGGTTTGGATGGCTTTTCCTTATCCTCTGCTTTGAAAAAAAGCCCTCCCGCCCACCCCCAGATTAATACCGACCTTTATTTCTTCGTCCAAAGCACAGCTGAGCAGCAATGTGCACCAATAGCAAAGGTAACTGGAACCCACCCCTCGTATTACCTTGAGGCAATAAGAGCAGCAAAAACATGCTTATTTCTATGCCCTTATGGCATTCTTCAAGTATCAGCTGGTTTCCCTTAGAATGACCCATTCTTTTTGGGTCAGGAGGGCCTGAGGAGTACCTGCAAAGCAAATGTGAGGGCTACTTTCAACACTTGTTAAATAGAATCCTTTGGATTTACACCGAGTTGGATTCCAGTTTGCAAGTCCTATAAAGTTGACTTGTGTTATTATCTGGGAGGAGTTGGATTCTCTTCATCTTAAGAAAATGGACAGGGTCCTGGGCCCTGTCTGTACAACTAATTGTGTTTTAAATCCATGTTCCCCCTAGTTGGTCAAGGTCTCCAGGGAAGGGGTATGTCAGTGGATCCATATGATGATGAATGCTTCCTTGAGAGATGAGGTAGCTTTCACCCTTCCTCAAGAAGCCATCACTGGATTCTATGGAACCAGACAATTTTTCACCTTGTCTCCAATTTTCCCTTTTCAGAGAAATGATTAGTTTGCAGTCCTAAAGGATTCTGGAAGAAGTTGGTTATATAAATTTCTTCTAGTCTGAATTCAGTCCCAAGATATACCGGTAGTACCAACCCAGTTTTGATTGCATTTGTTGATAACCTATTGCAGGTTCTGGATGGACATAGTACATCTACCGTCTGAGATCTTTCAACAGCCTTCAATGTTATCAACCATGGTACCCTTCTGGACCTGTGTTGTGCAGAGCAACCCTTGAGTTATCAAGGACATGCACTTAGAAACGGGATATTTATTTATTTATTTATTTATTTATTTATTTATTTATTTATTTATTTATTTATTTATTTATTTATTTATTTATTTATTTATTTATTTATTAGTTGCATTTGTATGCCGCCCACTCCACAGCGACTCTATTGCAGTAGGTATGAATTCAGTCACACACAGAGATACATTACAGTGCATATAGTTTTTACTTTAAGAATTAGCACAGTCCAATGAACAGTCCAAGTCATACACGTTCAAATCAGTCAGTATCTAGAAGTACAAATTCTTCTTACCAGCTTGTCTTTGTTATACACATTAAACAAAGATATCACAACTTACAAACATATCAGAATATCAAAGTATCAGAGATATACAACAGAGAATCACAGAGACAGTAACAGAGAGAATAAGCTATGATCTCTAGCTCCCTCTTATGGCAACTTGCAACACTACAGCCAATCGGAACATAGCATACATTTAAAGCTATATTACATCAATATATACAAACATACATTGTTGGTTTATATATTGCCAACCCAACTGTTTGAACAGAGTCCTAACAACCTGTTTAGGGGTTTAGGTGGCAAAATATTATGGTGGTTCTCCTTCCTCTAGGGCCAGTTATAATTGCTTTAGGGAAGTATCTAGTCCTGCTATATGGGATGGCTTCTTTGAACATCTGCATGAAACTGCTGGGTCTTTGTGGTGTCATCAATATCATCTGTAAGAGGAAGATGCTGAATTATATATCTCTGGCCATGGTCAATTAAGTGAGGCTGTCAAGCTTCTGTTCCATTATCTGGACGCTATGGAATTCTGGATAGGAAGAACAGTGTTTGGTTCAAAATTTCAAGATCAAATGGCTGCTGATTTTAAGCTCCCAGATTGTGAGTCTGGAGATGTTTCATCCTTGGTTCTGGCCCAGGTTGCACTACTCTAATCACACCCAGCTGCACCTGTTCATGCATCAGTAGGCCCTGCTTGTTTTTATTCATTCCTTAGTCGCTTCTTAGTTGGACTATTGCAGTGCACTGTACATGGGACTGTCCCTGAAGATTATCTAGGAGCTACAATTAGTCCAGAATGCAGTGGCATGGATAATTAAGGACAATTCAGTATGCCCATGTAGCATCACTACATGGTCAACATCACTAGAAACTGCATTGGCTTTTTATAGACTTTCAGAGAAAATTCAAGATGCTGGTTTTATCTACAAATCCCTACATGACACAGGACTGGTTTATTTGCTGAACCACCATTCTCCAGTAGTATCTGGCAATCTCACAGGTTCTGATAGGATAAGCATGCTTTGAGTCTCTTCCTTGAAATAATGCCATTTCATTGGACTCAAGAGGTGTGCCTCTTCCATCTGGAATAATTAAGGAATGTCATTGATTACTGATTAATTCCCTTTTGCTTTTAGCTGGTATTGTTTATTTTGTTTTTGTATTTTTGTTCTAGAAGGGTGGCCATATAAATCTTAAACAAATAAACAGTGCTATCAAAATTTCCAGAGAGATCCATTTCATTGGGGAACAGCCACAATACAAAGGAAATTATGGGACCAACCAACCCAATTGATCAGCAGAGAGCAACATGACCCCTCCAACTTAATTTTGTGGTTTCCCCATCCTCACCCCCACCCCACCCCCATTTTGTAATGCAAAGAATTAATGCTGAGATCATCGCAAGCCAGAGGAGCAGATGCTTCCATCTTCCGGCCTGGTCTATTTCCCATCTTGGTCTCTTGAAAACTTGCAGCAGATCAGAAGATGGGAGCGGAAACATCCGCTGGGAGGTGGAAATCATCTCCCATTTTCTCATTCTCTGATCCAATTTCCTCCCAGAAGAGGCAGCGTCTGGTATTCACTAATGGCTCAATCTGTCTTAATTAGCCAAAGAGAGAGAGAAACCAGCAGAGGAAGGGGAGGCTGCAAATCTCCAGCCTTCATAAAAGAAACAAAGGAGGTGTTCCTCACCCAGGCTGGCTGGAATGTATTCCCCATCTATGAATGGACAGACATGGCACAACAGCCAGCTCCTTGTTCCCCCAACATTTATTTCCTCCTTAACACACACACACACACGAATTAACTTATATCATAATCTGGATATAAAACAGTGGAGAAAGAGAATGATAGGTAATTTAGGGGAATGGTTTTCCGCACCCATAACCTAAATCCCATATATGCACAAATGAAGCTTCGCATACTCGCAACCTGCTTTGGCGGCCCAGTTCCCAACAGGCCATGTTCCAGGGGTTGGGGACCCCCTGCTCTAATGTATTCCCTCTTCTATAAGCAGGAATTTCTGGATTTGCTCGTGGTCTCCTAACACATCTCATATGAAGGCCTACAATGGATACATATGTAAGGAATCACTAAAACAAAAACTTACCAAGAGACTCTGTTACAGATGGTCCTTGACTTACAACTACTCGTTTAGTGACCAAAGTTACAACAGCAATGAAAAAGTGACCTATGATTGGTCCTTGCACTTATGACTGTCCCAGCATCCTCATGGTCACATGATCAAAATTCAGGCACTTGGCAACTGGGATGTATTTATGACACTTGTAATGTTCCAGGCTCATACATTCACTTTTTGCAATCTTCCCAGCTGGTTTCCAACAAGCAATGGATGGATGCCAGATTCACTTAATGACCATGTGATCCACATAACAAATGCAGTGATTCAGTTAATGACTGGCAAAAATGGTCATAAAACTGGGCATGACTCACTTAATAACCACCTTGTTTAGCAATGGAAATTCTAGTCCCAATGTGGTTGTAAATCGAGGATTATCTATACATTCAAATGGTTACTTACTTCACTTGATTTTTTTTCAGTTCACCCCTACTGTGTACTCAACCCAAGATAGCACATAGCAGCACTAAACATTGTACAATACTACAGTATTGAGCTGTGGAAACTTGATGGATGCCCTTAACCAAAATGCTTCTTTGAACCAAAATATACCAATAGCTCCACCTGCCGGTAAAGTCTAAAGCCCGTTAATGAACAATAGAGTTGCAGTGAATTGGGCAGCCTTATAAACCTGAAAGAACAAATGAATAACTGTAAACATAGGTGGAAAAATGCTTACTAATTCTTCTATTTAAATTCCATTACGAAAGTGGCTGCTTGAATTTTTACAGGTTGTTAATAGTTTTAAAAAGTGGATTAAAAATGCTTTGTCAAAAAGATCACCAAAGTGATCTCATGCTCATCAGTGCATCCTCAGGTCTTCTAACACTTTTAAAGTTTTACAGAATGTGGTCCTCTGTGTTTCAAGAGAGTACACGATCGAAGTGTCCTTTTGTCGGCAATAATGAATCTGGGTGATTCTGTTTCAGCATAGTATCTCAAGCCAACAAAATCTGATCAGCACCAGCATCATTGAGCTGTTCACATCAAGCTCACCAGACCCACTCCTTCACGGTAGAATGTTTGGCTTTTTATTAGCTTTGCTCAATCACCAGCCCGTCTTCTTCTCATCCATATGACAAGAGGAAGACATCTTGAGAGTGTGAACAAAATGCTTGCGATTGCAAAGGGAGAAAATCCAGGTTGCAGCCAAAGGAGAGGAGCTTCTGAGATGTCCTTGGTGTTCAGAACAGTTCCCTAAGTCTGCATTATTAATACAGTCTTGTCGGGTAGTGAATTATTTATTTAGCACTATTTGCAGGAAGTGCAAGAGGCACCAAGGTACTTTCAAAATAAAGAGTACAGAAATTATATGGATTATTAACCCCCTTCCTAACTACGAAGAGGCTAGAAAATAAATAAGATGAAGCTTGTAGGATGTAACTGTTTAATTGGGGCCATAGGCAATAACTGCAATATTGCTTTTACTGGCAATATGTAAAGTATTGTGGGAGGTTTTTCAGCTGCACAATAGAAAAAATATGAGATACACAGAATGCTGAATCTGACAAGAGGGCTTCCACTGCAGGTAAGATAACTGCTCAACAGTAGCCTACAGAAAGCAGCAATTCTTTCCTGGTGGCAAGACTCCAGAGTTGGTGTCAGGCACAGCAACTCTTAAGACCTTCCTTATCAAAACCTACCATTAATCTCTTTCCCAGTCCTTTAAAATAAAAAGATTCCAGTGTTTAGTACAGAACCAATTGGTATCCCCCATCTTTTCTAGGGATGGTGGGGATGAGGACTGTGAAATTGTATGCCCATATGTTGATTCTGAAGCTCTGCAAAGCCCACTTTAGGGCTTAACCCATTGTTCACCTCCCCCCCGACACCATTTGCTCTCATTAAAAATGTAATTTTTTAAAAAAGGGGGGGTTTACAATAGTCCTCACCCCCATGAAGTGAATTAAGGTCTGTCTCCAATCCGGCATCTGAAATCCCCATATATTATAAAGGGGGAATCAAAATTTGCCCACCTCAATACACATTGACTGCATAAGGCTGCCTTCAGTTCCCTGAAGACCTCCGAGTCCAGCAAATGTAATTCAGTTCATTTTGCTTGGTTAAGTCCAAGGCACCCAATAGGACATAAAATGCTTATAGTATCTTCCAAGACCTCCAAAACAACCTACCCTCTTTCTTGGGGTGTGGGACCACTTTTCTTCCCCTCCAGTTTATCCTCCTGATAGCCTAAAACATTTCACAGGTATCTCATTTCTGTATAACCCAGATCACATTTTGCTAGGTTCATGGGCAAACCAACCTTGGGAGTTCACTACTGTACTTTCCAGAGTACTATAAATTACAGTATTAACCAGATACACTTCACAGAACTTCATTCATTATGCAATAACCTGTTCCCACAAGGACTGGAAGGTTGGAGTGGCATCATGCAGGCCAACATTTCCCAACATTGGCAAACTGAATGTGTTTAACTCCCAAAATGCTCAGAAATGGCTATGCTGGCTGTGGAATTCTGGGAGTTGAAGTCCATATATCTGGAAACTGCTAGAGTTGGGAAACCCTGATGTAGACCAAGTGGTATCTTCACAAAATAAAATACTTTCTTCAGCATTATAAAACCCATTCCCATTAGAAATAGCATCCAAAGGGACTTGCCAATTACAGTGTATTAAATCAAGGATTGATAAATACCTGTATCTGTTTAATTTACATAGCAAATCATCAACTGTGGACAGAGGATAACTATCAAGTTTCATAACATGATTTTACTTACTTAAGTCAACAAAATTTAACCTCCCTCTTAGCTTTTGGCATCAAGGCAATATTCCACTCTTTGAGAGTGTCAACTTCGAAACATGCCCTGTTGTCACAGCCATCTTTTAGTTTCTCAGCTTGCCACAGACTGGGGGGGGGGGGCAGAGAGATTTGGAATGCTAGCTCAGATGACAAGAAGAAATCATCCTATGGGAACCAAGGTCATCTCAACAGATGTTTGGCAATAGCTTGAAGTTGCCATAGAGTCACCAGAACACCTAATTGGACAATGTGACTTGGTCAAAGAAGGGGAGGAAAGAATTCATTCTTTAATTAGGCAAAAACCATGGGAACTAGTTGGTTTTGCTTCATGCATGCTGAAATGATGTACTCAATAAAGTTATGCTTAAAAAGATCTGATCGTCACGACTTGCTGTGTTGGTTGAGTTGGGTTTGTCAGTCAGAACCTTGACATAACCTTGACGTAACCTTAAACCAACTCTTGCTCTTTGATGCTCTTGGCTCTTTAATTACCAAGTAACCTCTTTGGGGTCCTGAACCCCGGCAGCCTACCCAGTCACCTTCAGGACTGCAAAGACTCGGGGAAGAGCACTGAGATGGAGCACAAGGGAGAGCCAGTGGCGAAGCCAGGAGTGGGCCCGATGAAGGAAGTTCCAGGAGCGGCCCAAGCCAATTTTGCAGCCCGGCCGAGCGGAAAAGGCCAAGCGACAGGTGGTGCGAGAAGAAACCATGGCAACTGGGACCTCTACCAGGCAGAAGAGGAGGTCTGGCGGAGGAGAGCACCGAAAGCAATCGAGGCAGAGTTCCCATTGCTTTCCCCTCGGACTTCGTTCGCACAAGCACCGAAGTGGAGAGCGGGGAGAGCAGCAGAGTGGGATGAGCCCGGGGAGTGGAGATACCTGCCTGTCAGCCCTGCAGTGGTGGAATTCAAATAATTTAACAATTGGTTCTCTGCCCTAATGATCGGCTGGGTAGGCGGGGCTGGATAGTCATGTGACTGGGTGGGCGTGGCCAACTCAACGACACTCACGTCGAGGGGCGCCTCGGCCAGCCTCTCCTCACCACGCCTGGCCATGCCTTACCCGTCCCCTTCCAGTCACTCCTTGTCACGCCCGGTCTTGCCTCGCCTCTGGCCGCTCAGGCAGGGCAACAGCACTGTTAAGGCAAGACTTTGTTTCTGAAGGAGTGATACAAAGCCATGCGTGTGTGTGTGTGTGTGTGTGTGTGTGTGTGTGTGTGTGTGTGAGGGGGGGGAGAGAGAGAGAAAAAAGAGCGAGAAAAAAAGAAAGAAAGAAAGAAAGAAAGAAAGAAAGAAAGAAAGAAAGAAAGAAAGAAAGAAAGAAAGAAAGAAAGAAAGGCCCAAAGTCATCCATTGAGTTTCCACGAGTGAGAAACTAGTCTTTCCTCTTGCTCCATAATTACTGCTCTGTGTTTGTTTTTGTACCAATGCAAAGATATTTGTTCCTGTCACAGTGATTTGTTTTGCGAATGGCCATTAATAGGATACAGTACTTTTCACTTACTGTTCTCTCTGCATTTCATTTTCTTTTGACCTCATTAATTAGAAACTATAAGATCTATAAAAGATGTATAAGTTTTTATGAATTGGAGTACACAGGTAGCATGCAAAAGTGTAGATGATCAAGTCTCTATGAAGGGAGACTTTACATTTCTTTTACTTAAAACTTGCCCTAAAATGAACGGGACTGACATCTTGTGTTGGCCAGCCCAAATTAAAGTCTCAAAAGGGAGCAGGGACTTTGAACTAATCACATCCTTTTTCAAAAATGCTAACCAGAGATCGTTACCATCACAACCTGCCACATGATCCCATATTTAATTCTGAAGCCGCTCGCGTCAGCCAACTGACCCCCACTGCGTCTCTCTCTCTCTCTCTCTCTCTCTCTCTCTCTCTCTCTCTCTCTCTCTCTCCACCATCCCAACCCTCCAACTCCTGTTTCCAGAGATACTTCAGAGGCGCACCTTCATCCTGCCGAAGCATGCATGCTTCCGTCTCTGTCCGTGCATTCTCCATAGCAAGATGGAGGTGCCAACCGCTCTGATAGGAAGAAAAAAATCTCAAAAGGTGCCACCATATTGTGGATCTGTCAGTGGATGCAGCGCTGCCGCAAATCTATTGAGCCCCCTGAGGGAAACAGGTCACTGCAGCGCTTGTTGTTCCCCCTCAGGTCGACTCCAAGTCAGTTGTCGAGACCTTCGAGAGCAAAGCCTCGGGGGCGGGGGGAGATTGGCAAGGCTCGGCGACATTTCATGTCTGGCTCTCGGCTTCTGCGGGGCAGCTGGGCAGCTGCCACCTGCTCACCCTCCCTTCTGCCTCGGGTCCCACATTCAGCCTGTGACAGGGGGATGCGCCACTTCCGGGCCAGCCCAGCCAGTGGGTGGGCGACCCTTGGGGGAGACCGCCGCACTGGGGCGCTATGTGCCCAGACCAGGTGCTTTCTCTTGGGCCTCCCCATGGAAGCCGAGAGCCGGACCTGAAAGGGGGCCAAGCCGTGTCTCCCCTCCCCCTCCGAGGCGGCCCTTTGGCCGAGAATGGCGGGCCCGGAGCTGGTCTCTCTCCCCCACCATCGGCCTTATTTCTGAGGCCAGGTGAGGAGTAAGGCCGAAGCCATTTTATTTGGGATCTTTGGCCTGCCACACTTTATACTATTCTACTATGCATTTTCTACTGTGGGAAAATGGGAGGGGGGATGGTGTGAGGTTTTTAGTATGTAGCCATAACAAATTCTTTCTAGAAAGCCAAGGTCATCCTTTGTCTCTGCACATCTGCACCTTCATGGAAGGAGATGGGTGGACTCTGCCAGCATGGCAACTGAAGATTGGACAATGTGATGGATTTGTGGGTGTGGGGGCAAGGACTTGAACTTTCATCTGAATGGTGAAATCTGGAGGACTTCAGATTCGTGTTTCACCCAGATGTACCAACATGGCTGTGTTAATAAATTGGAACTTTGAACAATACTTTGCCTCGGACTCTGATTTAATTTTGGATGCTATTTGGAATCCTGACAGAGTGGCTGGGAGGGGTGGGGTGAGGGGCAGGGTGGGGCCAGCCAGTGGGGGGATCAGCCCAGTGGTGAAATCCAATTTTTTTACTACTGGTTCTGTGGGCGTGGCGTGTGTGGCTTGGTGGGAGTGGCTTGGTGGGAGTGGCAGGGTAAGGATACTGCAAAATCTCCAGTCCCACCCCACTCCAGGGGGAAGGATACTGAAAAATCCCCATTCCCTCCCCACTCCAGGGGAAGGATATTGCAAAATCTCCATTCCCACCCCACTCTGGGGCCAGCCAGAGGTGATATTTGCCGGTTCTCCGAACTACTCAATATTTCCACTACCGGTTCTCTGAACTACTCAAAATTTCTGCTACCGGTTCTCCAGAACCTGTCAGAACCTGCTGGATTTCACCCCTGGATCAGCCAGTTTGCCAAACTGCAGAAAAAGCTACCAGTTCAGCCAAAATGGTGTGAACCGGCTGAATCCCACTACTGGCTGCAGCCCATCGGTGGAGCAGCTGAAGGAGAAGTTTCTCCACCTGGAAGTGTGCAGAGCAGAATCAGCATGGAGGATGGAGCCGTTGACCAAGGCCCAACCAGCCCCCTTGCCCCCACATTGGAGCCGAAGCCCGGCTGTTGTAGCAGGGGCAGCCAGTCCTCCATGAAGAGCTGCAGCCTCAACTAGCTCAGCTTCAAGGAAGGGCCCTGCAAGACACCACTGGGCTGTGAGCTCACCTGCAGGTGCTGCTGGTCAGGCACTACCCCAGCAGGGATGGGCTGCTGCCCAGCCATGGCCTTATCTACCTGGGCCTGGTTGGTTCCCTGGATATTGGGAGCTTCCACGTCCCCCCATGGATCCTCCACCAACAAAGGCCACATTTGACAGGAGCCCCGAGAAGCTGGCTTTATTCCTGAACCAGGTGTGGGCACACCTAGGCAGGTATGCTCTAGCCTACCCCGATGAGGTGTCAATGGTGAATGCCATCACCGCCAACCTCAAAGGGGAAGCAGCAGAGTGGATGACGGATCTCCATGATGAGAGGTGCTGCAATTGGGAAACGTTGATGTTTTCCTGGGAGAGTTTAGAGCCAGGTTCGATGAGAACCAGCTCCGGAAAGCTGAATCAGAGATACAAGCCCTCAGGCAAGGGAGAATACATCCATGAGTTCTGGAGGATCACAGGCAAGCTAAGGCAGCTACTGGTCTATCACTTCAGAGATGGCTTGAATTGGGAAATACTATGATTTGGACAGTAATTAGACTTATTTTCCAAGCAAGCTTAGTTCATTGCGTGCTCGAGCCTCCCATCCACCCAGAGACTGGCTAAAATGTTTCTTCAACATATCTACTGATTGCACGGGGTGCCAAAGCGAATCATTTCGGACTGGGTAGTCCAATTCACTGTTAAGTTCTGGAGGGAATTCGTAAAACTGATATGATCCTCCCAAGGGATTAGCTCTGCATTTCATCAGAGTACGAACAGGATGGAGTACGGAATGAGTGAATGCCATGATAGAAGAAAACCTGCGTTGCTATGTCAACTATCAGCAACCTAACTGGGCAGACCTGCCATTTGTGGAGGTTGCCTATAACAACACAGTGCATAGCAATATGGGACTCACCCATTTTAAAGTAGCTTCGGGGTGGATTTCGTGCCTATGCCAGAGTACCCTAGAGAGCCCCCTTCCCCAGTAAGCTCAAGTGAGAGGGTGGGTACCCTCCAAAATGCCTGGGGAAATGTAAAGCAAGCACCAGCTAAAGCAACTGGAAGTCAGAAGGTTCAGGCAGACAAGAAGTCCGCCTCAGAAACCATTCCACATAGGGGAGAAAGTATATTTGTCTACAAAGTATCTTAAGTTGAAACTACCTTGCAAAAAGAAGGGTCCAAAGTATATAGGACCTTTCCCCATAGTAAAGATTATAAACCCAGTCACAGTAGGGAGAAGGGGTGTGGCCAACGTCCCAGCGACACAGAGTTCCCCGCGCTTCGCAGGGAACCCCGAATCTTAGCAGCTTGGAGACCTGGAACCAATCGGTACCAGGTCAGATCTGCCCTGGAGGGGCAGGGAAGAAGAGAGGCACCTGTCTGGGAGCTGGGGGGGGGGCTTGCAATCCCCCCAGGGAACCGGCACCAGCCTCTTGGCCAGCAGCTGAAGACGACCTTGTCATTAGCTGGGACAGTCACAAACGAACTGATAGATTGAAGAGATCATGGATTGCCTGGGTGACAAAATCTAAGTGTTTGTGCTGGAGAGACATGAAGAGGTGCTGAAGCTGGTGAGTGTTTGGCCAATTTAACGATTGGAAGAAGAAATTTTAAACTTAAAGAGGAACAAAAGAGGCTTCAAAATGGAGGGAGCGGCTATCTAGCAATCGGAAAGATCATAGAGAAGATTTAAAGGAACAGGATTAAAGCCCAACTTTGAGGACGCTTTTATTATAGATTTGGTGGAAATTAAAGCGTTTGGAAAAACAAGAATTTGAAGAAAATGTTTTACAAGTGCTAAGTGGATTTTAAAATACAGAAACTTATTCTCTTTAAAAGAGTTGCCTTGTTATATTGGGAATTGATAGTGCCATCTGCTGGTTAAAAGAAAATACTACAAAAGGCTATGTAAGCAGGTTTATGCTAACAGCTGGAGATTGACCTTGACTGGAACTTAAAAACAGTGTACAACTTGTTATTTTGCTTGATAGTATAATGTTTTGGTGATAGAAGAGGATTTTGAATTGGACAGGATTGGATTGGATTGCAATATAGAGACTATATGGACTTGAGATTCCAATAAAAAAGTTGTGATCTTTCTGAACTGGACTGGATTGGAATATAAAAAGACTATATGGACTTGAGATTTAATAAAAGAATTGGTGAATTGTGAACTTGGCAATATGGAGTCGTGGCTGTGATGTTGAAATACATCCATGAAGAATTAAAAAATTGTTTTGGGGGAATTAGAGGTGGAAAGGAAACAAAAGCTGGATCATAAAGAACACTTAGAAACAGTAATGGCAGGAAACAAAAAAGAAGAAAATGAAGAGCAAGATGGTAAGGATGAAGAGAGAATTGAAGAGAAAACGCAGATTGATGATTACACTGGGATTTACAGTGACAAGAAAAATGAAAAGGAAGTTGAAAATAAAAGGCAGACTGATGATGATATTGGGATTTAAAACAATTACACTGGGATTTACAATAACAAGAAAAAAGCAAGAGGGGGATATTGGTATCAGTGGAAACAATCTAAAAAGGAGGGAGGTAACAGGGAGAAGAGATTAAGAGGAATTGAGATTAAACCTACACAAATAATATACTCAAAAGGAAGAAAGGGAGTTTGGGGAAAAAAGAAATTATTGGTACAAAAATAAAAGAAAAAGTTAAGAGAATGGGGGGTGGAAGGGAAATATAAGAATGGAATAATTGAGAGATCAAAAGAAAATGGATGATTGATGGTGGAATGTCATAGAATTTTGTTTAGAATTATCTTATTACATTTAATTGTATATCAGTTTGGTATAATTAATTATTTAGTTAAAATGTTTTTTTAAATAGGTTAATAATTTTGCATGAGATTGGTACATGATGGATTGAATTAAATTCAATTTTGAATTAATTGAATTAAATATTGATGTTGATAGGAAAAAAAGAATAAAGGGAAATAAATTAATTATAGTAGGTTAAAAGTTGGAAGAATATATAATCTGAATATTACCCTTTTCTATAAGATGTTTTATATTAAATTTGTATAACTCACAAACCTGATTTAACATTGCAAGGATTTAGATCATTATTGACGTAGTTGGAATGATATAAGATTTGTATAATTAATAATCTTAAAAGTTACTATACAAAATTATATAATTTATAAGTGGGATTTTGTATTATGGGGAATTTAGAATGTATAAGAGATAATGAATATTTTTGGAAATTAAGCTATAGGGATCAAGTTAGAAAAAAGTTGAGAATTAGAGGTGGTAGACTCAGGCGACAAAAATAGGAGAAAGGAGGCATTAGAATAGTAGATATACCTGGTAGAATATATTAAATATACAAATATAAAGAGATACAAGTTTAAGAAATAGCTCTGATGTTGGAAAGTTTCGGTTTTTTAAATTTCTAGTCTGCTAACCATAGAAAGGATTAAGATTAGATGTACTCAGGGAAGGATAAGAGGGAGAAAGAGGAAGTAGAAAGGAAGGGGAGAGGGAGAGGAGGGAAGTAGGAAAGAGGTAGAGAGGGAGGAAGAAGGTAGAGGGGAGATAGAGGGAGGGGAGTAGTATGAAATATAGAAGGAAAGCAGACTGGAGATAAAAATATAAAAGGAGCAAACTAAGGATATATGTCTAGGATATTTTGGATAGAAATATATTACTATGGATGTTTTGATATGGTATATGTATGGATATTTGTGTAAGTTTGGAGAAAAATAAATAAAAAAAACCCGCCACAGTAGTTAAAACTACCTCGCCTATTAGGAAAAGTGCACCCTGTGTTCCACTGCAGTCTGCATAAGCCAGTGGCGGGGTCTAAACCAAGACTAGCGGCTAAGATTACCCCAGGTCCAATCATAGTGGGGGGGAGGGGAGAAACACTATGAGGTTAAATGGATTCTGGATTCCAGACTATACAAGGGAAAACTCCAATACCTAGTCCAGTGGAAGCGATACCCAATGTCAGAAGCCAGATGGGTAAAAGTTCAGAACATGAGGGCAGATAGATTAGTACAGAAATGTAATGAGAAATATCCCCAAAAGCCAACGGGCCCTTCCTAGAAGCCAAGGAACCCCTGGAATAAATATGTGCTTATTTTCGAGCTGCTTACTTTTGGGGGGGGGGAGCTGACTGTCAATTTTGAAACATGCCCTGCTGTCTCAGCCATCTTTTCGTTTCTGTTTGCCACAGACTATTTGGAGGGGGTAGGGGAGAGAGGTTTGGAATGCTAGCCCAGATGACAAGAAATTGTCCTGTGGGAACCAAGGTCATCTCAACACGTTTGGCAATAGCTTGAAGGAGTTGCCATAGACACACCAAAACACCTAATTGGACAATGTGACCTGGTTGTAGGAGGGAAGGAAAGAATTCATTCTTTAATTAGCTGAAAACCGTGGGAACTAGCTAGTTGGTTTTGCTTCATGGTGCCGAAATCATGTACTCAATAAAGTTATCCTTAAAGAGATCTGATGGCTTGGTTGGGTTCGTCAGTTGGAACCTTGACAGAGTTCAAAATCACAAAATTCCATTGTGTATTGAGTCTCCTTCTCCAGAGTACTTCTCATCTGTTCAAGGATATGATAATTCTTTTTCCTATTAGTTATTCCAATGCTGAGCAAGTGTTCTATAAAAAATAATGGTTCCCATTTTACTGATAGGCTTTTATGGCTGGCATCAATCAAGGAGTGATGAGCTTTCAGGCTCAATGGATGTCATCTAGTTTTTTGCTGACCTGTTGTTTCACTAGCAGCTATGGCTGGCTTCAGAAGCAGTATGCTTATCACTCCTTGGTCCTTGATTTGCCTGTGAACACTATTGTGCTCCTTTAAGAATCTCTCCAGATTTGCCTTTCCACTCTGATCTGGATCCATATGGATTTCAGAGTGATCTTTGCCTGGATTAAGGAAACAAACGTGCAAGACAACAAGCTAATTTCATTCAGCCAGCTTCCCTCTCAAAATGATATATGCTGCCTCCAGATTACTTTGATCCTTCACCAAGGGCAACAATGGTTACTAAGACATATGGGAAGCTGGAATGCAGCATTTGGAAGGTCCGTCCATTTTAGCACCTGCGAGTTCAGAAAACAGGAAGGAAAAGTTTGGCAAGTTTTAAATTCAGTTCACCAATGGCTTGTACATCTTTGAGGAACATGGCAAGAACAGCCACACAAAATAATCTCCAAAAGTAGAACTATCTAAACTAATGAGGAGCTCTTCCTGCCCCTCCATCCCAGAATGACAAACCCCACAAAATTTGACCCAACTAAGCTATTTTGTCCGCTGACAATTCCATATAAACAAGTTCTTCAAAGAGAGTTGTTTTTGGGGGGGGGGGGTTTGTCATGATTAAGAAATGGCACACACCCAGTTATGAGTGCTCTCGCAGAGCCATGTCAATTTCAGCTATAGAAAAAAATATGTCAATTTTCAAATTTAATCTTTTTAACTTAGTCCTAAGAATTAAATGGCATTTTAAAGTCAAAAGCCGTGTTTCTTAATAGTATAATAAAAATACACTGATGGCATTAAATTTTAGAAATTACTTATTTGCAAACAAGGCTATGAATATAGCAAACTATAGAGGATGGCCACAGATAACCAGAATAATAAAGTAACTTAGAGCTGGAATCAAAGTCTACCCAGTATCAGAATCTGTGCTTTATATAACACCAATATTTCAAGAAAACAGGTACAAATACCAACTCTGGATTGTCTTCAAATGCAATAGCCCTGAATGTTGAAGGGAAAATAGTTCCTGAAACAGAACCATGCTTAGGCCAATATATGACTACTTCAACCAACTATTTCAAGCAAATTGAACTAATGCATATCAGCCAATAATTTTCTTTCACTGTTGTCAATAGATATTAAAACATTCACTTGAACTAGACCTGCAGCTATACATTGGAAGTAGTCTCTCCATAGTGAAATTTCATACTGCACTCCTCCTTCAGATCAAGTATCATGTGGCTAAAATGTAGAAGGTGCTGCCAGTGGATAGCATAGTATTGATACTTTAATTGGATAAGATTATTCTTGGCTGTTACTTCCGCTGTTCTTTTCCCCTTGAGAAACAGGACTGCTTAGCACAATCTCCAGTTATAAGATGTTTTAACTTTATGCTGTCAGAACACCCTGAGCACACTTGCATATCAAACTTGAAGTTTTTGTCAGTCATCATCTGGTCTTAAAAAAAACTACTCCATATCATCCTAACCAGAGGAATAGACCCTTGTGCTGTGGGTAGCACACACCATGTCTTCAGCTGTGACTATGTAACAGCTGTGACTGGTTTAGGTATTTGGAGGAACAATAATTAAAGTGATTCATTATCAGGGTCAGGCAGCCTTATGGTCTGGGTGGCTCTTTAGTTTGTGGAACTTGACACTGTCCAGCTTCTCAAAACGTTTGCCGCAGTACTCGCAAGTAAAGTTATATTGGACTTCTGAAGTATGCTTCTTCATATGCCAGTTGAGAGAAGACCTCTGACGGCACTGATAGCCACAAATCTCACACCTGTGGAGAGAAAGAGTCGTCATTCCATTATACTCCAGACTAGAGACCAGGAAAGCATCCCCAGCCCCAATCACTACCAACAGCTGTTATTGTCTATTCAGTATCTTCTACCATAATCAAGCAGAGCATGTATTTCAATTTACCCACTTTTCCTGTCAAATATTGAAAGTAGCTTTTCTTAGTACAATTGTAATTAATAATTGCATAATTACAAAAATAATTAATGCAGTTGTTTAGTCTCCCAGTATATCAAATGTACTGATAGTGCAATGATTATTAAGTAGCTCATTCAGAGTTCCCATTTTAAAAAATGGTTAGATATGATCAGCCAGACTGAGCCCTGGCCAACTTGCACAAAGAAGGCAAAGCAAGCAGGCTCCAAAGACCTCGCCCAGTTGCTCTCATGCTGGAGGGTGGCTCAGCCCAGACTTTCTTGTCATGCCCCAGGTCACTCACTGGAGAGGTGTCTCTCCAGTATGTGTTCGACGATGGACCTCCAGATGGTTCTTCCGCTTGAAGGATTTTCCACAAGTCTCACAGGTAAATTCACGGACTCCTGGGAAGATACAGGAATAAAAAAAGGAACAGCAAAACCCATCACTAGCTAACATAGGGGCATTCTCTGTCCCAAAGAATAGACATCTCCTGAAGTAACTTGCTTGAATGAGCAGCCCTGCCATTAACCTAATTGAATTAAACCTTAAGACACCATGCATCACTTAAAAGGAATATAATATTGCTTTAAACTTAGAAATAATAAAAAGAGTCCCAATCCCATTGGTCCACAAATTCAATATTCAAAGAAAACTAGATTTAATAAACTTTTTATTAAAAATTTCATAGAGCATAAAAACGAACACAAATTAATAGAGTAAAAGCACAAAAGAAAAAAGTAAAAGAGCAAATAGAAAGAATAATCTGTTACTATGATTTATTTATTTATCTAAAACATTTATGTAACTGCCCACCTTTAATCCAAATTCTGAGTGGCTCCCAATCAAGGTTTAAAACAATATCAGTAATAAAGATTACCTGGCCCTGTGCCAGGGAGGCTTTTAAAGATGTTAATCAGCACCCAGAACTCATGGGCAAACCTAGGGGCACCCTACACAGAGTATAATATCTCATTCTGGAATAGTTATAGCTTCCAGGTGGGCTTCAAAAGCAGCCCCATATATTCCACACTGCAGTAATCGAAACAGCGACCAAGGCATGAATGACAATAAGCAAGGTCTCCCAGTCCAGGAAAGGCCGCAATCTGCATACCAGATGAATCTGTGCAAAGGCTCCCTCTAGCCATGGCTGTCACCTGCTCAAGCTGGAGCCATGAGTCTAGGAAAATCCCCAAATTCGGCACCAGCCGCAGGACTCCCAACCCATCCAGAGTCAAAGATGAAATTATTACAATACTATGATTATAAAAAAAAAAAACCTCACCCTTTTCTATTATGCAGGATTTTTTTCTAATCGCAAAACCATAAATCATAAATGCACTTTGTTTTGTGCAAAAAATCTATGAAGGATTTCCAGTCAACCATAAATGTAGATAGTTTTTTCTCAAGTCAGAGGAGTTAATTTAACCATCTCAGAAAATTTTATCATCTTCATCAACCATTCCTTCATTGTGGGTAGTGTTAGGCCTTTCCATTTTTGAGTAAATAGTCTTGCTGCAATTGTCCTCTATAGAAACAATGTTTCATGATTTTTTTCCTACTTGTACATTACTCCCAAAAGAAAAGTCATAATAGTTTGATTCTACATAACTTCTAGGAATTAACAAAATACAGAACAATGGATGGGAATGACATTTCCTTTTCTACACTGAATTGAGGGAATCTTGAAAACTGTTTTGCTGTTTCCACTTGCTCCAATAGGCAAGAGAAAAAGCGACTGTAATAATAATACCTACACTGATAGAGCACCTCTTCCCTTCTTAGTGGCAAACCTATTATCTCCTCTGTCCACTGTAGAAAGAGAACCTTTAAGTCCATACTTCATTTTCCTATAGTGGAGAAGCAGATGGGAGATAGAATTCTGCAAGATTTTTAGAAACTTCCTTTAACAAAGGAAGATGCAGAAATCCATCTAGTGGCCTTATATGTATTGCTGAGAGGAATCTCTGGGACAAAAAGAAGTTCAAGGTTGCTGGATAGCTGGGCTGTTTATAGAATGGGCTGTGATGCCTCTAGAGCATTAATCAATAATGTTTCTTACAAGGGAAACAGCAGACTAGATCTACTTTGATATGGCTATGAAAAATCTCTGCTATGTATAAACTGATTTTCTGAAAATAAATCAATATATAGTTATAAAAGATTAAATCTTTATTCCTCTGCAAATGTTCCAACCTATTCTATGCCTCATTTAGAATAATCTACACTTATGACTGGACAATGGTAGAAGCAAGAGAGGAACAGATATAATATTATGGGACTGAATTATTTTGTTTTAAATGTAAGGACTACAAAATGGCTATATAGTTAATTAAAAGGCATACACTGTGTGCACAATTACCGTTTCCCCCAAAATAAGACATCCCCTGATAATAAGCCCAATCAAGCTTTTGAGTGCATGGCAATAAGCCAAGGGCTTATTTCAGGGTTCAAAAAAATATAAGACAGGGTCTTATTTTCGGGGAAACACGGTATTAGGCAAGTTGTATTTCTGAGGATTAATTTTATTATTGAATACAGTGCTCTCGGCCAATCCAAAATGTTAATAAACCTCAAACCTGAAAAGTTAGAAAGTAAAAGTGAAGCTTTGGCATTCTTAGGAGAATATCTGTGTGTGCACAATTATTGGGCAACTATTAGTGTGAAGAATTATTATGCAACTAAATGAAAAACAAATGTGCCCATCTCACTCGTTTATTTCCATCTGTTAAAGTGAGAATAATAAACTACTCAAAATTTACAAATAAACATTTCTGACAGTGCAAAAAAAATAACAGTGACCAATATAGCCACCCTTCTTTTCAATAACAGTCATAAGCCTTCCATTCATGGAGTCTGTCAGTTTCTTGATCTGTTGATGACCAACTTTTTGGGCAGCAGCAACCACACCCTCCCAGACACTGTTCAGAGAGGTGTACTGTTTTCCTTCACCATAAATCTCCCGTTTAAGAAGACCCCACAAGTTCTCAATAGGGTTTAGGTCCGTCAAGAGTCACTCTCATCAGTCCATAAAACCTTTGGAAAATCTGTCCTCAGATATTTCTTGGCCCAGTCTTGCTGTTTCAACTTATGTGTATTGTTCAGTGGTGGTTGGGTTTCAGCCTTCCTTACCTTGGCCATGTCTCTCAGCACTGAACACCTTGTACTTCTGGGCACTCCAGGTAGTTTGCAGTTCTGGAATATGACAGCACTGGAGGATAATGGGTTCCTGGTAGCTTCATGTTTGATTCTTCTCAAATCTTTGGTGGTTAATGTGCGTCTTTTGTTCTCAACATGTTTCTTGCAACCCTGTTGACTATTTGCAACAAAATGTTTGATGGTTCTGTGATCACGCCCCAATATCTTAGCAATTTCAAGAGTGCTTCATCCCTCTGAAAGACTTTTTACAATTTTTGACTTTTCAGAGTCAGTTAAATATCTTTTTTGGATCATTTTGTCTGAGGAAAAGACTCTGCCTAATAATTATGCATACCTTGATATAGGGTAGTGATGGCGAACCTTTTAGACACCGAGTGCCCAAACTGCGTGTGCATGCCCAAACTGAAAGGTGTTTGCACATGAAACATGCGTGAACAATCTGACATGCGCGCATGCATGGGCATGTGCAGCAGAGACCTGAAGACCATCTGGCCGGCGGAAGGCGGGGGATCCCAACATCGGCAGCGCAGCAAGAGTTAAGATCTTTTTCTTTTGTGAGCTTGTTTCGTCTTTTGCAGGCAAACAGAAGCTCACGAAAGAAACACCATGGAGATCTGGCCTGGGGCACTGGCACACGTTCCAGCAGAGAGGGCTCTGCGTGTCATCTCTGGCATGCGTGCCATAGGTTCACCATCACGGATATAGGGTGTTGATCTTCCTTAGGCCACACACCCCCTCATTACATAACTACACCTCACCTGATATGCTTCTATCCAATAAGCATTCAAGTTTATACAGCTTGGAGGTGAAAAACATGCATAAAAATGATATGGTCAAAATACTCACTTGCCTAATAATTGTGCACACAGCGTATGTCAGCTCTGAAAGTTACAGCATTTTTAACATTTTACCATGTGCAAAAAAGCTTGCCAGACTGGACAGACAGCTGTATTGTTATAGAGGTAGTCATCGAATTACAACTGTAATGAATCCTGCCCATCATGGTCATAACTCAGGACAGTTGTAAATCGGGCCACTCATGTAAGGAACCTGATATTATCTTTTTTGCAGTGGTCGTTAAGTGAATAATCATCATCTCTAAGTGAATCCACAATCATTAACTGAACACTGCTGTCATTAAGTGAACCAACAGTTCGCTACAGGTATAGTTTTGCAAATATATATACATATATGGAAATATATGCTAGTTTTCCGCAAAAAGTCATAAAATATAGTCACATTCCACCGCAAATGGCCATAAATGCAGCCCAGTTGCTGAGCCCTCAAAATGATCCTTTTTAGTGGACCTAGCAATGCCATTAATAATTTCCTTTGTGGGGAAAATGAAAAGCATTTGCAATCAGTTCTAGGAAAAGCTAATGGGTCTTTGATCAGTGAAAACACCAAGATAAAATTATAAGATAGAAAATGTGCAGCAGGAAAAAATGGAAATTAGGACCATTATGCCGACTACCACAGAAAATGTACCATCTTGGCCAACTACTATTCAAGTGCCCAATGAAAACTGAGAGAAAATGGGAATCTTGCAAAATATTTAATTGCAGCACTTGTCACCATGTTCCTCCACCCTGAAGAAAAACAGTAAAAGAGGAACAATCTTTACTTAGACTAGAAAGCCACAGATTTCTCAGTGACTTGACTGGAAGGAAGAAACCACTCTAGAAATTGCTGCACATCTTTTACTACTGAAGTAAATAGGAGGAGCAACTTTCCTCTTCCACTGTAAGAAAATGATATTGTTTTTGGATCTCTCTATTCAAAACAGTTGGTATGCGTTGATGTGCAAGGTTAACAATTCCATCAGAGCCACCATATACTAAAATACCATGTTTCCCCGACAATAAGACTCGGTGTTATATTGGGGGGGGGGCTACAAAATAAGCACTAGGGCTTATTTTGGGGGAAACACGATTTCAGGGTGATCAGACTGGCTGGGTGCCCTACCCTTGGCACACACAGAAAAGGCAGCTCGCGCACGGGGGCTGACATTGACCAGCAGCAGCTGCAACCCACTGGCCCCCTTGGTCGGTGCACTCTGGGGCTGCGCGATCCGCATAGCGCCGGTGAGTTAATTACGTGTCCAAGCAGCAGACGGGGGGGGGGGGGGGAGACGCAATCCACACACACCATACGGGCCACAGGAAAGCTGAGTCAGTGGGCCAGAACGGCCGGGCGGCTGCAGGAGGGTCATCTTCACATGGTGGCACCGGCAGCAGACAGAGATAGAGGCATGGGGGGAAGGCATGCAATCCGGACACGCCATGCAGGCTGTAGGCAAACCGAGAGACGGTGGGACGGAGTGGGCGGCCGTCCGCAGGTGGCTCATTGTGGTGTCTATTGGCTTGCCTGCAGCCCACAGTGTGTCAAGATCGCCTGCCTTCCCCCCCCCCCGCGCCTCTGCCTCTGCCTGCCATGCGAAGACAAGCTGAGGCTGCCCGTCTACTCCGACCCACTGACTCTCAGCTTTCCCACAGTCCGTCCCGATTGCTTGCCTTCCCCCCGCCTCTGCCTGCTGCTTGAATAGGTAATCAACTCACCTGTGCTGCACAGGCTGGGGCTGCTGGTCACTGTCGGCCCCCGTGTCCTCACAGCCTCTGGTGCTGCCCCCCCCCCCCCGACAATCTTCACTAGGGCTTATTTTTTGGGTAGGGCTTATATTAGGCACACTTAAAAATCAGACTAGGTTTTGTTTTCAGGGAAACACTGTATCTCTAAAGTGATGAAGACATATCATAAATAGCAAAACTTAGAGGTAACAATATACCTGAATGGATTATCATGTGTCTTCGGAGATGATTAGATAGGTAAAACTTTTTGCCACAACCTGGGTGTGAGCACACCTTTGTTTTTCCTTTCCGATGAACAAGATTAACATGATTCTGAGGATAGAAAAAAATGAGATGAGCATTGTTCCTCTAGAGCAGTGGCCCCCAACCTTTTGGGTACCAGGAACCGATTCTGTGGAGAGGTTTTTCTGTGGACTGGAAGGGCCGTAGTTTCACATGCTGCCTGCATCCCACGGATGGGGCCTCGTTTGTTTGCACAGACTGGTTTCTGGCATGCCGTGGACCGGCAGGGGTTGGGAACCCTTGCTCTATTGTACAAATTGGAAAGTTTTACTTCTTCACAAACACACAAATCTATAGTAATTAGAGTAAATTACTACCTGTCCTTCAACATATTTGTCTTTATAAGCCAAACATGGACAAAATGATGCGTCAATAGGCCCTTGGTTGCATTAAAAATTAGGGTTTAATTAGGCCATTTAGGCCCTGAAGTCTAACCCAATGTTCCATGCAGAAATCCAAATTAAAGCATCCCTAGCAGAAGGCTGTCTAAATTCTGCTTGAACATATCAAGGGTTATTAGATCCACTACAAAAAAAGTAGCTCTATTAATTCTGACATTTTGCCTCACTCCCTAGCATAGAATATAATTTAGTGGTCAAATGAAGGTCAGAAACTCTTTTACTCTACCACCATAAATTTAATTAATCTATCAGGTCAAAGGAACTATACCTGGAAGCTACTAAGTGCTACATAGACTTGGGTGCATCCTTCATAAGGACAGTGGAACATCTCCAACATGCCATCTGCATCTATGACACGACCTCTTTTGCTCCTCCTCCTCCTAAGAGGAATAGAAAAATTATTCAAAGAAAAATTGCTATACATTGTCCATAAATCTACTTCAATGTCACAAAACGATTCTACTATTGTATTGTGCTCTATGAAAAAAAACGAAAGACTAAAAAGAGCTTCACCATTGCATCACAATAAACAGAGATTGTAGAGAATCTTAAGAATACCGGTTTCAGGGCTGCAGAGAAGCCTGAAAAAAATAAAATCTGAGAGACTCATTTCTGAAAGTCTAAGACAGACTTCCAGGAACTAGCACTAAATTCTGCCAAATGTTTTGTTAACCAACCTACCATTTACTGAACTTTGATCCAGCAAAAATTAATCTACATTTCTCTGGTTCAGATTATCAGAAACACCATGCTGGACCAGGCTAAGACCCAACTATTCCAGTATTTTTTCTTACAATGACCAGCCTCGGGGGGGGGGGGGTTGTTGTCGATAGAAAATCTAGATTTGTAGAACCATGCTGATTCTTCTTCAGTAATGTTTGCTCCTCCATAGACCATTTAAGCAATCGTAACTC
The DNA here is from genome assembly GCA_023053685.1 of Diadophis punctatus similis. Classification (NCBI taxonomy): domain Eukaryota; kingdom Metazoa; phylum Chordata; class Lepidosauria; order Squamata; family Dipsadidae; genus Diadophis; species Diadophis punctatus. The sequence goes on from JALIGW010000002.1 coordinate 107,532,185, forward strand.
ACTTGTCAGCAATTGTGGAAAAGTAATCAGAACCTTCAAAAGTTGGATAAACTACATTCACAATACTCTATGAAACACATAATAAACATTTCCCATTGTTTCAAGAACTAGCACCCAGTTGCTTCCCTAAATGTAGAGCGCTAGATGGCCATATCTCTTTCTGCTGCTCACTCACTTTTCAGGCTCCTTTGGAATCTCATAAATAATGGATGACATGTTGTTTCCATCAGTCTCCTCCTCCGGTTCAGGCTCTGGTTCCTGTCCCCTGCTCTCATGGGCTGGTTTTGAGCCACAGGATGCTTCTGTTTCTATTGGAGGATGATGCTCTTCTTTTTTGAGTTTAAAGAATGCCTTATTTTCTGTCATCAATCAGAAAGCAAAATTGTAGTTCTAAATGCTGACCTCTGTCTCAAGTTATATAGGGATATTAGCCAAAAAGCAATGACTTCTGAATTGTGTTCTCTCCTAAAATATTGTGCAAGTGATTGGGGGAGAAACGGCAAACTAAATAAGCAACTTATTGAAGATAAACTGGAGAACCTCCATGGAAAGAAACAGAAGGCAATGTCAAACACTCCAAAAAGAAGTTTGTACCATTTCTTTACATGAGTTTCACATAAAGCCACATTTGCACATAAAACAGGTGCTACCAAAAAATGAAAAATCATTAAAAAATTAACATAAAAATTGCACACACACTCAAAATATACATTTTCATGTCCCAAATATGAAGATATCAAATAATCTATTTTAAAATTAACATTATCCTTCTTGCAACAATATTAAATAGAGGCAAACCCTCCAATTCTTGATTTTCTCTATCATGGACTTTATAAGCAATTGCTGATATATTTGTAGTTCAACTGTTTTGGCATGAGACACAAAAAGAATCACTACTTGAGTTATTGCAAGATGAGTGAAAAAGTACAGAACAGATCTGTGCCTTATTCCCTCAGAGGAATGTCACTTCTTCACATGATGCTGCACTGACAGCTGGAAGAATACTTATGGAAAAGAATAGACGTAAATTTGCATGCAACAATATGTAGACTGGGACTCCCCCCACACCTTCTGAATTTTAAAGCACAGAGCTGGTGGCTCCTGCACTCCCTCCTCTATAGCAGAGTGCCCCAACTTTTCTGGATTGGTCTGGAGCAGGGGGGAGTGGGGGAAAGAGGGGATGATTTTGTGGGAGAGGCAAGTGCACGTGTGCGTGCATTGCGCCCGTGATGCTTTGTGAGTGGGGCCGCAAGCGCCTGCGACGAGGCTTGCACAAGTGGGGCTTTGTGCACTTGCGGAGGAGCATGCACTGGCCGGACACTCACACGGCCCAGTGGCAATTATCCCACAGCGTGGTAGTGGGCCGTGGCCCACAGGTTGGGGACCCCTGATCTATAGCAAAAATGCCATTTTTATACTTACAACAGTGCATTAAACCTACATATTTTAAAGCTAGACACTTGGTCATTTGAGAATAGGCTGCCAAGGTGGATGGTAGAAACTACCTTTTTTCGTTTTGATGTATTCCATGCTACTGTGTTGTCCATTCTCAGGCTCTGCCTGAGTATAAGGTGCTACACCCTCTATCATAGCACAAGGCAGGTCCTCTTCTCCTGTGCTGGTGACATTCAGCTGGATTCCTTCTGCTGTGAGAGAATCATAGCCAGGTCCAGCAATGATGATCACCTGTGAACCTTCCATCATACCTTGCACAGGGCAGCTGGCTACTACTTCTCCAAGTGTCTCTTGTGAAACGTTCTCAAACAGGGTTCCATGACCTGAACCCATCTGCATGGGCACTGGCATGCATACCACAGTTTCCATCGTCTCTGGTTCATTGAGGGATGGATTGTGGCACATGCTAGCACCCTGTTCTGCTTGTAAGTTCTCAAATGGAATATGGATGCCATCCTGTGTGATGAGACCACTGGTATTTTCTCCTTCTGCATTTGCTGAGGATTGTTGAACCTGGGGCTTGTCTTTCTGATTCTTCAGCTGTTCCTCTGTCTCAGAGCTAGAGCTCTCTTCTGAAGACCCAGAGCTTCCAGCTCCAGTGCCATTGGCAACTACAAATTTCAACAAGGATAAGAAAATTAGCAGATAATTTCATGGGAACACAGACAGACAAACCTTACAGCCGGATACTTCACCTGCTTACTATCCATAGCTGTATCCAGGATTCTACACTATTTGGAATAAATTAGGATATCTAAATACCTGCTGACCGATTGCCCTATTTGCCTCCATTTAAAAAGTCCTCCTCTTCACATTCATTCAGAATTTTAGATCACTAAAAGTAGACCAAAAGTGCATATTCTTGCCTTCTGTGTCTTCCACCATTACTCTCTGTGCAGAGAATAAGCATATCCAGAACTAATTTTACTGAGAAGAGATTAGAGTTATTTATTGTTCTCTATTGTACTTCCTCAACCTCTATATAAATGAATATGAACATTATTTTCTGAATGGTATTCTGCAGTCTAATTCTATAGTACTTGAAATCAGATAAACAAGTCAACTAGCCAAGAATACTTGTTGGAAAAACAGTGTGCTACCATCAGTGATTGTAAATATCAAGTCTGGAACATAAACTGTTTTCTGGTTGGCACTAAGAAATGTTCTAATGTGGAATTTTAAAAATCATTTAAATCTTTTTAAAAAGAACATATTATTTGTCACAAACTATCAGAAATGACAAGCCTAGGGAAAATTATGAAAAAACACTGGTTAAAATGGTACATTACATAGACATTTTAATATAAACATTTAAAGATATCAATATCTTACCTTACAATATTCAATCTGAAAGGAAAATAACTGAACACTATACATATGCTAATAAACTTTAGGAATTCTCGACTATCCATGACGTTACTTATTTCAGAAATGAATTTTTAATTAATGTTGTGTTGGGCCATCTTCAACTTCACTGCCCTAACTTAAACTGTGTTCATGCATTTCCAAAGTTATCCCATCTTGTCTCACTGATTTCCAAGCTCAGATGCATTAAAGAATAACTCAGAAAGCAGCTAGCTATATGATTTCCAAAAGCTATATAGAAATATTTGCTACGTTAACTGCAAAAAAAGTCAGGTTGGAGTTTTAACATTGAGGACACTCTGTACACTTACCACTGTCACATTCATTTTCAAAATCACTGAGTGGTTTAAGTGGTGAGTGTAAGTCCTGGAAATAGCGGTGCCCTGCTTCACATTGCCACACAGCTGTGGTGTACATCCCAAAGTTGGGATCCAGCTCAGAGAGATGAGGCTCATAAGGGCAGCGATTCTTGTGATCTTCATACCAGATGACTGTATTCTTCAAGCAGTTCACATTTCGCCTTCTTCCTTGGGACATGGTAAGGATGGGAAGCAAAGAAACAAAATAAAGCCCAAAAAAAAGTTTTTGAGAAACTTGGCACAGATGGTATGCTCTCTCTGAAAGCTAACAACGGAATCCATCTGTCTTTATATATTATGTAATTTAATGTTATTTCTACATTTAGGAAAACAACTAACCAAATGAATTTTGGCCAAATAGAATATAAAAAAAGAAAATAGACCAATTTTAGGCTTGTTAAAATAAATATGGTACACCTCAGTGTATTATCATTGTTCATAATGTTCTTTATGATTAATGACAATAAAGAGTAGCATTTTGCATTTCATCAGAAGGAATACATAAAGGAAGTTATATTCCACACTTTTCTTTGCAACATCAGCACTTTGGAGTAGTACAAAGTCATAGAATGCCTTAGCATCACATGATATTAACTACATATTTCTAGTCACTATGCTGAATGTTTACAGTACTGACTACTTCCTGAGACAGTTTGTAGACATTATGCTTTATGAGAGAGAAGTACTTTACAGGCTGCAGCTTTTGTAAGAATAGTGTTGATATTTAGGTTGCTTGACTATGTATTTCTTCTCCTTTCAGAAAATTCAGTCCTTTGTATCCATTCTGTTTAATTTTGGACATCAGTTAAGTCTTACAAACAATTGCTTTAGCTTAGGCAATAAATTGACCTATTTGGCTATGTTCAGCCCTGAAAATTATACGAAGACCAGTATCTATCTCTCCCACAGCTAGTTAACTCATAAGATTTGGAAATGTCTTACAACAGAAACCAAAACCTTTGTAAATGAATAAAGAAAAATGCTGTTTCTAGTAATTATGACAACAATTTAGTTCAATGGGATTTATTCCAGGATTTTATAGGATTACAATCATATATATATATAGTATATTAAACTGGTCTTTATTAAAAGGTAGGATTATTCCTGCTGTAACTGGGAATTTATAATTTAAAGTAAACAAAAAGCATTTAATAATTCAATAATTTCAGCTCTATGGTAGGAACTACTGCAGACTAAGAAAAATACATTTTTAAAAATATGATTAAAAGGTTACTAAGCCTGTTTCACTTTTAATAGTCATTACTCATAATGCCAACTCTAAAATAGTATTTAAAAAAACTGAATTTTCTACATGAACAGGACGTGTGATTTTTCTGATTACTGAAGTATTATTGTCATTACATGTTGAAAAATAACAAAATGAAATATCTTTAACGTAGGGGTTCCCAACACCTGAGCCGTGGTCCATTAATGGGCCATGGCCTATTTGGAACCAGGCCGCACAAGCAGCGGGCTGACGCATGTGCACGCAGCTCAACTCACACGAGCAGCGGGCCAGTGTGCATGAGTCAAGCTGTGTGTGCATGTGTGAGCACCCTGCTGCTCACACGAGTTGACCTGAGTGCACACATGCGTGCCGACTCACACTCACATGGCCCAGTTCCCCTCTCCCACAAGCTGGGCCACCAGTGTTGGGAAAAGTTGGCAACCTGTGCTTTAATGCTCATGTCAATACTAAGAGAACAAATTTTAAAAAACCAAATAGCTAACTTAAATAAGTTCCTAGCATTTAAATTATTGTCAATACAAGAGCTATAAATGATTTTTAACAGAAAATGTGATGCACTACAAAGTATTAAGAGCCACGGTGGCGCAGTGGTTAGAGTGCAGTACTGCAGCTACTTCTGCTTCCTGCCGGCTTCCTGCAATTTGGCAGTTCAAATCTCACCAGGCTCAAGGTTGACTTCCATCCTTCCAAGGTGGGTAAAATGAGGACCCAAACGGTTGACTCTGTAAACCACTTAGAGAGGGCTGTAAAAGCACTGTGAAGCGGTATATAAGTCTAAGTGCTATTGCTATTATATTTATATTTTAATCTCTATTGATACTTTAAAAAACAAAGCAATGCAATTCCAGGAACTCAATAATGATATATTATGTAAATATGAAGAATTTTTCAGCATATACATTTTGGCTTTTTTAGTTTTAAAAATATTTGAGCTGGTTATATGAAATTAAATCTGTAATGAATGCTGAGTAGTTTCAATGTTAAGTTTAGTGTGGTCAAATGTAGTAGAACCAATAAACAAAGTTACAAGTTATAATGTGCCTTTTGATGTATTGATTCTTTTTGATAGGTGTAAAGGTGATTATAGCCAAGAAAAAAATTTAACTGATTTTTAGCTGTAAATATAAAGCAAACTAAACACTGAGAACATTAGATTCAACAAAACTAATAAACCAGATTGGCCTATAGATGGGACAATTTTAAACTATTAGGAGACAAGTGAAAATTATTTAGAGGTCATTGGAATTAGGCAGCTACAATAAATTTGAATAAATATTTCTGAAATCATTACATAGGTAAGTGAACATTCTTATACCAGGAATTTATGCTAATAATTATATATGTTCAGTCAAATTTACTGAGATTTACTTTGTAAAGAACTGCTGCCAATTTCTATATCACTGTAAATTCATTCCAGACTTTCTTCTTGATTTCTTTGTATTTGTGGTATTCAGCTTTTCATTTTTTTTCATTTAAAAACTGACAGCAATTGGTTGCCTGCATTTTTAGAGTATAAATAAAACCTGACATATCAATGCATAGATTACACTTACTTTTCTTTTGCTGTGGCTCATAAGGGATCTGCTCCCATGGTTTTCTGCAAGTAAAGATAGTAGCATATCATGGTATGCATGTAGATCTCCATAAGTGAATGCTAGGACTTGTTTGCCAAAGGAAAGCCTCAGCCAAAGGAGGTACTAAAAGCCTTTGAAAAACTACTTCAAACATATTTCAATAAGATTGTCATTCACAGAGAGGAAAGTAATGGCAAGAAATAAGGAAATTATGCTTCTGAAGACACCTAGTTTATACCACTCTTTTTTCTAACAGCCTCTATCAGAGCAACAAACAACTAAAAACAGAATTCAAACATGCTCTCGGTTTCTCAGTTAGAGCAAATACTGCCAATGAGCAAACAAGGAGTCTATCAAGAACAGTTATCCACTATTACTTGATCTGGTATAATTTCCAGGTCACCTTGCATAGTAATTTGGATTGGTCTCTAAATTTCAGAGTTTTCATTTCCAGAGAATACATGCATGCATTACAAACTAAACTAAGGATATGACGGATCATTTTTAGGAAATGTTTTAAAAGATTTGATAAATAATTCTTGGTTGCACAAATATAGTGAGTTATGGATAGTTATGGAGAATGCAATATTCAAACGTGACAGTCAAATTATATTGCTACATTCGAAAACAGCCATATAAGTGCCCTCCCTGATGATAATGGGAAAAAACACAGAATGGTTCTAGTTTGCCAGGTGTTTTCCAACTACCCATTTCTAAATGACAAGATGACATAAGATACCTATTTGCAGAATTAACCATCTCATCCTCCTTTTGTCAAATGCCTTGAAATCCAGTGACCTCTTCCCGGAGCAGCCGAATTCGAAAGTACCCAGGGAGAGCAGGGCTAACTGGAAATCGTGCCTACGCTGACCTCCGAAACCTCAGGCAGTTTTGCTGGCAAAAGCGCGCCATCAGGCCCCCACGCGCAGGAAAAGGCCTCGCGCCTCTTTCTGTTTTTGGAGAACCCTTCATATCTTTGGCCCTTGCCTGCTTTGGACTTGGCCCTCGGGAGGGCCCCGCACCTTGTATGACCACGAGGCCTCCGGGGCTCATGCGGCTGAGTGCTCCCCCCCCCCGCATTAACCGTCTAGCCATCTCCTCCCTCAGCCCCTTCTGCCGACTCTCACCCGCGGCGCCCGGCCCGCTGTTCTCGTTCCAGTTCCAGTAAATAAGCCGCCAGCTTGGCGTCACTCCAGCCACTGCGCTGCCTCAGGTCCACCCACGAGCCGTGAGACTCGCCCAGGTAGACTCGCCGCTCGTCGTATTTCTTGCGGGATTCGAGGCGTCGTCGTACCCGGTCAGACTCGGTGAGGCGCGGCCTACCCCGGGCTTTCCGCCCACCACGAACCTTCCGCCCACCCGGCGCAGTCTCGGCATCCACATCCCCAGCAGCGACCTCTTCTTCCTCCTCTTCCCCTTCTTCCTCGGGCTCCCCACCATCCTCCTCACCTGGGGCTGGGCCGCGCTCCGAATCATTCATCCCTGCTTCGTAACCAGGGAACCCGCCTCTTGCGAAGCCTTGTCGCTTGTTAGGAGTGCGCTAGTGGGCGCGCGCTAGTGACGTCACGGGGCGACCTCTCTCTCTCTCTCTCTCTCTCTCTCGCTAGCTCGCACCCCCTTCCAGCTGGAGGAAGGCTCTCGCGCTTGTTCCCTGCGAGTCCATCGGGAAAGGGGATTTTGGCCCTAAACTTTCCTCCAGGTCGCAGGTAGTGGAGTCCAGATACTGGAATGTGTATTTTGGCAGACGGGAGCACCACCGTTAGAAAAAAGAAAAGTGCAACAGACTTACCTATGGTAGGACGATTAAACAAGTTGCAAGGGGCGTGCATAAGTGCACCAGCGTGCCTACCGTCCCTGTCCTAATGTTCCCTCTTATCAGTACCAATCTTAGGTACATAAACAATGTTATATCTATGTATATTACTAACACGTACGTGACAAATTAATTAAATAAATAAATAAATAAAAATAAAAGGGCAACGATAGCAAAAAGTTGTATTTCCCCCCCTCTCTGCTGCTTTCTAGTGATCCTCCGGATTTTCAGAGTTCAAATGGAATGTCTCTGCCTGAAAAAAAAATGAGCATCCTGCCTTTTGATGGGGAGGAGGTTGGAGTGGGAGAATCAGGCTAATATTGAGCCGAGATGGCGCAGCGGTTAGAGGCAGTACTGCAGGTCACTTTAGCTGACTGATCCGCAGGTCAGCGGTTCAAATCTCACCCGCTCAAGGTTGACTCAGCCTTCCATCCTTCCGAGGTAGGTAAAATGAGGACCCAGATTGTTGGGGGCAATGTAAATATACATTGCTTACTGGTGTAAACCGCTTAGAGAGTGCTTGCACTGAGAGGCGGTATATAAATCTCACTAAATAAATAAATAAATAAATAAATAATATGACCTCGTTTACCCTCTTGATCCTCCCACATAACACTATTGTTATAACTCTCATCTGTGTGTATGGAAAGCTCTTTAAATTGCTTCATTTAGATAAAGTATTTGTTTCTTGTTCAGTCGTTTAGCTACTGCTGACTCTGATGGACATTCTTTTGCCAGGACCGTCCTCAATAGCTGCTCTTTGAGAATTCTTGTGAGCTTCTGCTGTGCCCTCAGTCCAACTTGGTGGTCTGTCCCAAATAGATTTATAAATTGGATTTCATATATCTTCAAAAAAAATTAAAATAAAGTTTGATTTTATGTCTTGCAGAATTAATTACCAAAAGGAGACAAAGGAAAGGCTAAAACCCTTAGTCGTGCCTATAAAATTTAAAGTATAACAACAGGGATTCTGGAAAAGAAGACCAGTATGCAATTATAACTTCATAACTTAATCCACTGTTGATATTAAGCCTGAATGTGGGCTGGGACTGGATTCAACTTCCTACCACAAATCATGCTATAGGAGCAATCAGTCTGTTTAAGCAAACTGCTTATTACTCAGTGTTTTCGAAAATAAAATACCTGCTCATTTAAAAAGTTCCAACAAATAGCAATAATGTTGATTCTACATTCTCGGGATCACATTAGAAATAAAATGTTAATATATTAATGGAAAACTATTTTAAAAGAAATTAGAAGCCAGAAGTGCAAAGTAATTAAATTATACAGATGGAAAGGCTCTAATTCACATGGCACTTTTAACTGGGTTATTGGGAATAAGCACATTATGCAAACCATAAAATTGAATTGACCCAGCTAATTAACTATGGGTATTAGTTTTGTGTTGTTTGGATCCAAAGTACTGACTGAGATTTGAAATCACCGGTTTAATTGTGTTATATGAATAGTACCTAAAGAAATCTGACATTTAACAAACAGAATTGACAGCAACAAGAGAGATTTCCTATTAGCATTGACGTATCAGCTGTCTTTCTTCTGCATGACATATGGAGGATCTCAGGTCCGGAATGGGACAACTCGCTGTGGCCAACTTGCCACGATCAACTAGTTGCCGCAAGCTTGCCCACTCACCTCAGGACATGACACGTTTAACTCACCTTGGGGACAACTCGCTGCAGGAGCTGACCAAGCAGCTGGGCAGTGTGTGTGGGGTGCGGCAAGAGGATGGAGTACACCAACAGCAGCAGTAGCAATAGCAGCTGCCTGCCACCACCACCCCAGCTGGCCAGCCGGTGCTCAGCATAAACTGGTGCAGGCCTCATTGAAACAGCGCCCAGAGCATCCCTCCCTCTGCTCGGCGCATCTGATGTGACACTGGCAATGCCGGAACCCAATGCTGCCCCCTCTCTAGGCTCTGTGGAAGAGGCCAGGGATGGCAGGGGCGGGCAATGAGAGGGATGAGTGTCACAGGCATCGCCTTGGTCAGATCAGATGTGCCAGGGAGGGAGAGGGGCACTGACCTGCTGCAGCCTGTGCAAACTTGTTCCAAGCACCAGCTGGCTGGTGATGGTGGGTGATGGCTACTGTTGCTAATACTGCTGGTGATGTGGTCCATCCTCTTGGCACACCTCGCATGCTCTGCCCATCCGCTTGCTTGGCTTGTCCTCCGGCCGCCTGCACAGTCCTTTGTCTAGCCGTGCACTCTTGTCACCCACCCACTTGCTCACCTACCTGGCTCTGCCTCCAACTTCCTGTGCAGTCCACCCTTTCACTGCACCTCGCACGCTCTGGCCACCTGTTCACTTGTCAGCTCCTGTGGTCAGTTGTCCCCATGGCGAGTTAACCACGTCAAGTTTTCTTGCGGTGAGTTGGCGATGGCAGGCTGGTGGCGGCTATTTGGCTGCTGTGAGTTGCCCTAGACCAGTGGTTCCCAACGTGGCGCCCACGCTCCACAGGGGGGCAATTTGATTTTTAATGGGGGCAATTGAAAAATGAGCTATTAACTGAATTTTTGAAACCCCGCTAATTGTTCCTATATATTTGTGATGAAACAGCTGTGTTTCATTTACCTATTGTTGTCTTTGTTTTTTTATTCAAAAAGTTTTATTAGTACAAAGTACAAACATTTTTCTCTTTTCTCCCCCCTTCCCCCCCACCCCCTTACCCTCCCCCCCTCTCACTCCCCCCCCCGACTTCCCAGAAAAAGCATAGGGTATAGTATTCAATAAACATAAAATTAAAATATACTAACAGATTATTAATTTCAAAATTTCTCTAATTCTTTAACTCCTTGTTATTCAAAATCTTTTAAACATAATCTAAAAATTAGGCATATATCATTAATAAACTAACATTCCAATATATCAAATTATTAATTTCACAATTAGTCTAGATCTTTAATTCCGTATAACTCAAAACCTTTTAAGAGTAATCAAAAAAAATTTTTTTAACATGTATCATCTCTAGTCCATTCCACTATATATCTTTCATTTAAATAATCTTTAAAATATAATAATAAAAAGAGAAAAAAGAAAAAAACTTTTTTCCCCGCCATCTCGGCCAGATGCACAACCATCAGCATCAATTCCTTGATAATAGATGAATCTTCCTTCTTCCAACACTATACCTCCAATATTCTGGCATTTAAAATCAACTTAATTACTATTACAGTACAGTCCGTAGTTGTTCCCAACAAAAAAAACATGTGTTATAAACTTGGTCTTTTCTATAAAATATTTTGAATAGTTTTCATCCATATTTTTATCCAAAAAGCCTTAATTTTCTTTTTTTTAACATAACCATCATATACCAAAATACGTAACATCTTCACATCACCAACATTTAAATTATAGATTTAGTCTTTTCCCATATTTCCATCCTTATAATTTCTCCACTATTTTAACCCCATTTTCATACAATCCTTAAACTCAGTTTCTAAATTTAATTCAATTAACACATTATACAACCTTCTATATGCATTTAACTGTTATCTTTTATTTGTGTTGTCAAATTGACATCTTACTGCAAAATACCAATTTTTGATCTTCTCTCCATCTGGTCTACGACTACCAATACTGAAACCAAATTCTAGTTGTTTCTTCTTCTCATTCGACCTTTAAATCTAACTCTTCCACCCACTTGTAGTTTAGTAATTTCTTGAGTTGTCAACTTGAATAGTTGTTGTCTTGATTCTTCCTTACATATAGCTGCTGCTCTGGTCTGACTCTGATCCTTTATCTCTTCTTGTATATCGAATACATCCAAATTATGAACATCACTCTGGTTCTGTAAATCACCTTGACTCATCAAAGCTCCTCCCATTTGAATTACTGTCGACGACTCTTCTCTCTCTCCTTCCATTACTTCCTTCATTCTTCTTCCTTCTGGTATTTTGGATATCTCGGCCTTTAGCACTTTTACATAAAAATCTCTTGCTTTCCATATCATATTGAGCCGATATCTCTTTCCCAGATGTATCACCGCTATACCAGCTGGAGCTTCCCATCTATACTTTATTTGCTGTTTTTTCAATTCATCCACCAGAAAGGTATAATCCTTTCTGGCTCTCAACATTTTGGGAGGAATTTCTTTGTTGTTGTCTTTGTTAAAGTGCATTTCCTAGGGCCTGGTCTGAAAAAGATATCCCAGCTGGGGGGAGGAGGGAGCAACTGCCAGCCAATCGGATGTGTCCCCACTAAGGATCATAGGACTGGCAGAGTCTCTCTATCTATCTTTCTTGCTGCTGGGTGGCGTACAGAAAAATCTGTACTCTAAATAGAAGAGCTGAGTAAGTAATCTGTACTCTAAATAGAAGAGAGAGAGCAGGATGTTTGTTTAGTCAATATTAGCCAAGATAGGCGTTCCATATCATTGACAAATAATTGACTACACCCTCCATTGTTACTATAATTGCCTTTATTTGTATTGTCCTATTGATTTTAAAGCTTATCTATTATAAGAAGTGTGTGTGTCTATCAAAATGTTGTAGTGAAGGAGGATGTAGCAAATACTTGTACTACATTTCTTCCAATTTTGGGATCAAATACTCTTGCTTTTCACTCTCTGCAAGGGATGGTACTTTTCTTAACAGTCCTTAAAGTCCCACCAAGAATTACCAGTTAATATGGATAGGAAGAAGGCTTATTGGCCCTAACAGAGTCCTGCTCCTTTCTGCCCACTTAATCAAAGGGGCAGAAAATTTTAAGGAAAAGAAGAATTAGAGGCGACATGATAGCAGTATTCTAGTATTTGAGGGGCTGCCACAAAGAAGAGGGGGTCAAAGTATTCTCCAAAGCACCAGAGGGCAGGATAAGAAACAATGGTTGGAAACTAATCAAAGAGAGAAGCAACCTGGAATTAAGGAGAAACTTTCTAACAGTGAGGACAATTAACCAGTGGAATAGCTTGCCTCCAGAAATCGTGGGCGCTCCATCACTGGATGTTTTTAAGAAGCATCTAGACCAGGGCTGTACAAACTCGCAGCCCGCGGGCCAGATGCATCACACACTAGCCACCCCCACGCCCGGTTTAATGAAGGGAAAAAAAGTTGCAATACGTCATGTGATGATGCCATGAGTTTGACACCCCTGGTCTAGACAATCACTTATCTGACGAGAATACAACCACTTTTTTTTACTAACTACTATAGGCAATACTCTTCAGCTCTTCCTCCAACACATGAAAAGATGGGCAACTTGGTTGACATATAAAGCGTGATGCAGTGAGAAGGGGGATTTCCTTCCAGATTTAGTAACATCCAGAAAATGTTAACTATTATCTACAGAATTAAGCTTGATCATGGAACTAACTGAAGAATTATAACATTTTGAACATTCTCAAATTTCTTTAATCTACAGCTATCTAACATTGAAAATAAATATACACATAAGACAGTTAGAGGTTTTATGTCAGATCTTATTTTACAAAGCCTCAGTCCTCCTCCATCTGCAATATCAGAAACATATTATATTAATCTACATCTTAACCTGATTTAACAATTCAGGAATTCATTGGCTCAAATGTCCTTAAAAACCTCATATAACATGACTGAAACCTAAAGCATGATCAGTGAAGTTTCAAACTTCCTGTTTGAAGAATTTGGCCTGTGTTCTTGCATTATCGTCCTCTGTTTCTTCGTTGCACTGCAGCTCCTGAGGGCTGTGCATGAGACGGAATATGACAGTTATATCATGCAAAATAGGGTTTGTTTCCTGAAGACCCACAATCCATTTGGCCAAGGTAGCCTTGTTTTCTGCCCCAACCATACACATGGCAAACACAGGGCCCTCCTTAACTGTAGAGAAAGCACAAAATACAGTCTCAGCATTCTAAGGCAGCTCAAAAAGGATTACAAAGAATTACAGGTGTGAAATATTCAACTTAAATATCAGAGGGACAAATGCAAACACCTCAAGGCCAATTCATCATCCATTGTCAATTCCTAGAATACAGCTTACATTACTTCCATGCAGTTCTTTACTTACAACCATTTGTTTAATGACTGTTTGAAGTTACAATGGCACTTTAAACAAGTGGTCATTACGACCATCATAGCATCCTTATAGTGAAATAATCAAAATTTGAGAACTTGGAAACTGGCATGTATTTACGACAGTTGCAGTATCCTGGGGCACCTCACAAGCAAAGTCAATGAGGGAAGCTAGATTTGCTTAATGACTGCATGATTCACTTAATAAAATTGTCATAAAATTGGGTGCAACTTACTTAACAATTGCCTTGCTTAGCAATGGAAATTCTGATACCAATTTGGGTCATAAATCGAGGACTACCTGTATATGCATGGGACTTTACACAGATCCCACATCCTGGGGGTTTATGTTTTCATAAGAGAAGTCATAGACAAGCAGGCAGGGATCTTTATACCAAATGGTCATGTAAGACAAGAGAAGCTATTAGTTTAAAATCCGTTCAATTGATTCTCCTATCCTTTCCTAGTTTTTACTTTGGGAAGGATTTCATCCTACTTGATAGGGATGATTGAGACTGTTATTTTTGCATACAAAACACAACACCCACATATATGATGGCTACCTTTATCTGTGTAAAACTCATAATCATCCAGAACATCCCGTTCCAGATCAATATCCAGATGCATGGGGTAGTAGAAATTCCTTTCTGGGTCAATCACTTCCACCATCTGTGAACAGAAGGAAGTACTGATTATTTTTTCAATAGCAAATTATCTGATCAGAACCCTATCTTTAGAATAGAATATAATTTTTTATTGGCCAAGTGTGATTGGATACACAAGGAATTCGTTTTGGTGCATATGCTTTGGTTAGGAAAAGTAAACAGAAACATCCAGTCACTTATTCCTGTTCCTGTGTTCGTCTCCATTAAAGCTACATGCTTGAGAGGATATGACAGAGCAATGTATTATATTCTAACAATCTCAATTTTCAGCAAGGTTTTATTCAAAGGATATTAGAGTTATTGGTCTCTACTATTTCTGATTGATACTAGTGTTGAGGGTGTTCTACTAGAGCCTGCTTATCCCTTCAGATGTCCTCTGAAGTATAAAAATGCCATTTCCCCCATATAAGCAATTAATAGTTCCCTGTGGTTCTTTTTCTCTATCATCAAGAAGCTTTTCCTTACTAAGCTAAATCCACGAAATGAGCCTCTTTTTTCCATTTTTCCTATAGCTGGATGCCCTCTTTATTCCCCCGTTAGGATTGTGGAATCCCCAGTTTCATTTCTTTTGGCTTCTACATACTTGCACCTGAACATGTCCAACAGAGATTTTGTTTAATGTGCTTGGTGTTGAATTATTTAAACAAAAACAAATTATCTGTCATCATTTTGTTGCCCTCCTCTGGCCCTCAATTCCAAATAACTGATCAGAAGGGAATGGAAATGCTTTGTTGGAGTTTCAGCTAGGGCAAGACCCAGCTTGCTCTTGAACAAAATTTAGTCTTTGTCTTCCAAAATAACCAATAATTACTTACTCTTCTCTCTCAACTAAGACCTTAACACTAAAAATAGCACCAAGCCATTCAGATATTCAGATTCCTTTGTAGGTATCCTGTTTAATTACACTGGTTCCATCTCTAAAATGTCTAGGCTGCACAAACTCTTATCAGGTAGGGATAAATTTTCACACCCTGAATGGTTTCTCCTCTCTCTGCATGACACGCCTCACACGCCCATTCAGAGTACAATCATAATTCATCCTTTTTTTATAAGTTTATTTTGCAATGACACATGCTCACACAACTCCATCTGGTGTGCTAGCAGAGAAATTACATGCATCCGTCCATATCTAACTCAATGTTACAAGCAGACTTTAGAGAAGATATCAAATACTAATTTACATGTTCTTCTGAAAGCTTTGCTCTGAGCACATAGTAATAAACACACTTGGTCTTGAGCCATAAGCGAAAGGGGCCTTCAAGGAAAATGGGCTTTTCAGTGTTATGAGAAGCAAGCAGTAACTGCTGATCAGGGCTTTGGGTTCCTGAAAGGCAGAGAAGAGACACAAAAAGAGCAGGTTATAAAACAAAGGTTAATCACCACCATTATTTAAAAATATAAAAATAGTATGTCAACTCTAGCTCTTTAGTAAATTAAAAAAAGAAATGTGTTGTATTTTGTTTTCATCCAAAACAAGAATTCTCAGCATTATCGGCTATGTCGAAGGAAGAGTTTAGAAACCAAATTCCAAAAAATCCAGACTGAGATTTCTGGATAATGTCCACAAGTATTTCAAATCTTAGATCCCACTATCCATTCATGTTGACTCATTATCAACTCTGAAGCTGGCAGCCAAAGCACTATATTGTGAAGAAATTTTATAAGTCAGTATTTCACTTCATTGCCACAGCATTTCTATCACTATATAATTCTCCTGTGATTGTATTTCTAGTCCTAAAAGAAATGAAATAGCTAGAAGAGACAGAGAATTAAGTGCTAACTATGAGAAAAATAAGTGGAGCACAGAAAAAAAAGAATGCAAAGGAAATTCCTTGTTCTTTCCTCCCTGACCAATCTGTTAAATTTCCATTTTCAGCGTTTGTATTTCTGAGCTGAAGAATGAGGATTGCACAATATTCCCCAACTGGTACACAAATATCCATGCTTCCCAAGTCTATTCAGGTCAAGCAATGCCTTGTTGCATTCTTATCTGTAATTTCTTTTTCTGGTCCTGCTGTATGCATTATAAAAATAATAATTACACAAACAATGGCTGTTGCAGGTATATATTGAGTCACACATTTTTGTGGAGTTCCCTCAGTCTCCTATGGCAGAGTGAGAAGGCAAACAAGAAGGAAGAAACCAGACTTGGCCTACTTCCTATATGCACTTGACAGAAGGAAATCAGTTAATTTGCAACAAGAGGAAAACCTCTCGTACAGGAGAAAATCTGGTCCTGGAGATTTACAATCATTCAAATAAAGGGGTATTTTCTTACCATAGGTTTGCCATCAGGCTTCTATCTTATCCCTTTATCCTGCCTTTCACAATTTCATTTATGTTGAAGAAAACTGAACCTGCAATTAAATAGCATTGCCTTTTTGTTGCTTTTGAGCCTTCTCTGAGCAGCTAGTAAGATTCTTTTCTTTTCATTTCATTTTGAACATAGCTAAAGAAGCTCCCTTGTCTTACTTGCAGCTACTGTGCCACCTACAGACATTATGATGGAAATCCCAATTTTGTTGCATATTCATTTGGTCTTCAAATCTAAGATTATCCAGTCAGCACAAAGTAAAAATGACAGAAAGAATTCAGTACCTACGATATGTGGATGATTGATTTCTTTTCCAGAATCCAGCACTTCCGAGTGGGAGTTCTGCAAGCGTTAAGATAGTTTAAATTAATTGGTGACCCACAAGTTAGTAAAGGAGCAACATAATAAATTACAGGAAGCCATTAAGGGACAGAAGATAAGGATGAGAATGAAACATGAGGATTAGGAGATGAAATACAGGTAGTCCTCAATTTACAACAGTTCGTTTAATGACCATTCGAAGTTACAACAGCACTGAAAAGAGCAATTTATGACCGTTTTTCACATTTATGAACGTTGTAGCACCCCATGGTCATGTGAATAAAATTTGGCAACTGATTCATATTTATGACGGTTGCAGTGTCCGAGAGTCATGTGATCCCCTTTTGCAACCTTCTGACAAGCAAAGTCAATGGGGGAACCAGATTCACTTAGCAACCGTATTACTAATTAAAAACTGCAGTGATTCACTTAACAAATGTGGCAAGAAAATTCATAAAATGGGGCAAAACTCACTTAACAAATTCCACTTAACAACATAAATTTTGGGCTCAATTGTGGTCGTAAGTTGAGGACTACCTGTATTAGTAGAGGAGCAGATGGGTAAGGAAAGGAAGTATTTTTCTTTTACAAGCTTCTAGAATATTTTCAGATTTAGCTTTCATTTACTTGAGAACTCCAAACTTTGGTTGTTGTTTTTTCTCTTAAAAAGTTAAGATTTTCATAATTAAGCTTTCTCTTATTTCAGGAATATATCTATACATTCCACACAAAGCCAGTGGCCCACATACTGTAAAAGGCCAAAACCTCAAGATTTTTAGTTTTTCCATTAAGGAATTTGAATGTTTGACACATGATAAAGGAAAGGTGCTACATCCAAAAGAAACATCAGTACTTTAAATTAGTGGAGAAACTAATCATTTGAATCCGCACAGTAGATTATCTCCACTACCAATAGGACTGCAAATTTCTCAATTTACCTGATAAACTGTAACCTTGGCATTCAGGTCAGCTGCAATCCTCTGCAAGCTCAACTTTGCAAGTTCAATAGGATCTTCTGGCAGAGGAGTTGGGACTGGATAAGGATTGATATGCTTAAATTTAGGGAACCAGTACATGATCCTCTGATATTTTCTTATAGGGTAGCTTTTATTACCAAAGATCTCGAGCAGCAAAAACCTGGTTTCCTGGTTTGGCATGACACCTTTAAGGCCAAAAGAAAGGACAAACTTATCAGGAATGAGAAGAAACTGCTTTTATTTACCCATTACACCAGTTTACAAGGAGAAAGCCTCAGAAATGAAAGTAGCTTAATTTTACCAGAATTAGGTCACTAATAAAGGAAAATTAAGTCCTGAGTATTAATTGGCTCCAGTTTCCAAGATAAAGCTTCAGGTCAAAATTGCATCAAAATAATTCAAAACTATGAGGACGATGTGTGATTATGCTCCATAACTTTTCTGCAAAATGTGATGTAGCAGTGAGAATGGTGCCACACCAATCATTATAAATTTATCTTTTTATTGATACCAATGATATAACTTTCCATTCATTTCTTGGTTTTTCATGTAACATTTTCATGCTTTTTGCATGAAAAACTGACAAGCTCTAACATCAGATTAAACAAGAAGGTTCCATCTTTATTCAGTATCTAAACTGCGCTTTTTGGCTTTTTTCTTGTGAACTGCAGTAGGATCATCCCTGGGGAGATTCCAGCAGTAATCAGCAAGCATGGACAGACTCCATTTCCCTTGGTATCTCTTCTCCATGCCTGCGATATCCTGGTGGAATCTCTCCCCGTGCTCATCACTCACTGCCCCACAGTTCAAAGGGAAATAGTCTAAATGCGAGTGTAAGAAGTGAATGCCACCTGCCAACAAAAGTGCGTATAGTCAAGGCTATGGTTTTCCCAGTTGCAATGTATGGCTGTGAAAGTTGGACCATAAGAAAGGCTGAGCGCCAAAGAATTGAGGCCTTTGAACTATGGTGCTGGAGAAGACTCCTGCGAGTCCCTTGGACTGCAAGGTGATCAAACCGGTCAGTCCTAGAGGAGATCAACCCTGACTGAATGCTCTTTAGAAGGCCAGATCCTGAAGATGAAACTCAAATACTTTGGCCACCTAATGAGAAGGAAGGACTCACTGGAGAAGAGCCTAATGCTGGGAACGATTGAGGGCAAAAGAAGAAGGGGATGACAGAGAATGAGGTGGCTGGATGGAGTCACTGAAGCAGCAGGCGTGAGCTTAAATGGATTCCAGAGGATGGTAAAAGACAGGAAGGCCTGGAGGAATGTTGTCCATGGGGTCACGATGGGTCGGACACGACTTCGCAACAACAAAGAAGTGAATTTTCAGTGACATGTTTGCACCAAGTGCTTTATAGGACCTAAGCAAATTTTCCACATGTTTTTCATAGTCATCTGCCTTGCTGTTCTCAAATTGAAGATAAATTTATACATTTCCATGTGGTACTGTTAGAACCCTGTTCAAATGATTGGGTGTGTTAATATATGATTAAGCCACAACTCATTGTTATGTGTATATTGCTTTAAATGCATTGTGGATGATTACTATATAAGCAAGCAAGAGAGCATGCTCAATGTGGTTGTTGGTTTAGTGTGGTTTAGTGTGGTGAGTGGTGTTTGACGGTGTGTTCTGGATTGAAGACTCTGCTGCTTTACTGATGAGTAGATTACTTTATGACTGTGTGGAATTGCTGTGAAAAGAAGAGTTACTATCTGTGATAGTATAGAATTAAGTGATAGCTGTAATCTTTGTTTGTGAGTTAAAACAAAGATAGGCAAGAAGAAGAAACTTCGCATTGACTGAATAACTGTGTATGACTTGGACTTCCTATTTCACTTTGCTACTATTTTGTACATATAAAAGATATTCTGTTTATTGACTGAATAGCATTCATATCAAACTGCAATACCATTGCTACAACACATTTTGCTGTGTATGTGCTTAACAGCATAATAACTCCTTAACAGGTACCATTTTTATTGTTCTACCATATTTGTCGAGAAGTTATGATGCATCATAATCATTAGACACATCCCTCCTTTGTAGGCAAATATACTCGCCTGTATATAAATCTTTATTGTGAAATATCTTGAAACCAGCACCATTATCACCTATTTTCTAATTCATCTAATCAAAATATGTAAAATTAACATATTTTATCTTGGAGATCGATAATTTCCCAACATTTGTAGACCAGTGTTATTGACACTTACCGGTAACTAAATATATCTGCAAAGAGTGAGGTATCAATAAAAAAAAATCATGGACAGAGACACTTAGATTTGTTGGTCCCATCACTGACAGAAAGAACCAAGAGCAGCAGTTTTATATGTGATATCACTAGCACATTGCTCAGAGGTAGGTATAATACTAAAGACAACTAAATGCCTTTATGTCAGCAACTTCAAACTGGTTGGTCTTGTAGAACTCAACAGCAAGTTTAAATGGTAAAGCTCCACAACTTTCTTCCCATACTTGTTTCTTCGTATTAAGATAACAAAAATAGACAGCATTCTACTACTTCTTATGAACTATGTTGTAAAAATCTTTCCAAAGCAAAAATCAGAAAAAAACTTCTCCAAGTGACTGGAAAGTTCTCCATTAACAGTTATTGTATCAGCAGTGTCATTTATTTATTTATGATTCTTATATGCTGCCCTACTCCCTAGGGACTCAGGGCGGCGTACAACATTTGAAGAACCATTAAACAATATCATATAAAACAATTTAAAATACATTTAAAAAAACATACAAAAACTTACATACATGGAGGAGACCAAGATGAAGTTGTCTCAAAACCCCGCCTGCCGGAAAACCATGTCTTCACGGCTTTTTGGAAGGCCAGCAAGATGGGGACAATTCGTATTCGTATCTCTGGGGGGAGTTGGTTCCAGAGAGCAGGGGCCCCCACAGAGAAGGCCCTCCCCCTAGGCCCCGCCAGCCGACATTGTTTGGTAGACGGGACCTGGAGGAGACCCACTCTGTGGAACCTGACCGGTCGAAGGGAAGTATGAGGTATAATGCGGTCCCGGAGGTAACCTGGTCCTAAGCCATGTAGGGCTTTAAAGATGATGATCAACACCTTGAATTGTACCCGGAGACCAATGGGCAGCCAATGCAACTGGCAGAGTATGGGTGTTACGCGGGTGTATCTCGAAACACCCACAGCACGCACAGCCGCATTTTGCACCAGTTAAGTCTCTGAATACTCTTCAAGGGTAGCCCCATGTAGAGCGCATTACAGTAGTCCAATTGGGAGGTGACAAGGGCATGAGTGACCGTGAGTAGAGCCTTCTTCTCCAAGTATGGTCACAATTGGTGCACCAGGCGAACCTGTGCAAAGGCCCCCCTAGCCACAGCTGTAAGATGTTGGTCTAATTTTAGCTGTGGATCTAGGAGAACTCCCAAATTGCGAACCCGTTCCGAGGGAGTTAATTTTTCTCCCTCAAGAACCAAGGAGGGACAGTCGATAAAGCAATAGCAACAGCACTTAGACTTATATACCGCTTCATAGTGCTTTATAACCCTCTCTAAGCGGTTTACAGAGTTCAGCATATTGCCCCCAACAATCTGGGTCCTCATTTTACTGACCTCAAAAGGATGGAAGGCTGAGTCAACCTTGAGCCTGGTGAGATTTGAACAGCTGAACTGCTGAACTGGTCCTTAGGAGGCAATATCCAGAGCCACTCAGTCTTGTCGGGGTTGAGTTTGAGTCTGTTTCTCTCCATCCAGATCCTAATATTGTCCAGGCATCGGCACATTACATCGACTGCCTCCCTGAATTGAGACGGGGTGGTGATGTACAGCTAGGTGTCATCAGCGTACTGTTGAAAACTCACCCTGTGTCTACGGATGATCTTCCCCAGCGGTTTCATGTAAATGTTGAACAGGATGGGCGAGAGGACCGAACCCTGAGGTACCCCACAGGTCAGGGGCCTAGGAGATGACCTCTGTCCTCCTGCTAACACCGACTGCATCCTGTCGGCGAGATAAGATAACCACCGTAAAATGGTGCCTCCCACTCCCAACTCGCCGAGACGATGCAGAAAGATACCATGGTCGATGGTATCGAAAGCCGCTGAGAGGTCAAGTAGCACCAGGATAGAGGAATAACCCCCATCCCAGGCTCGCCAGAGATCATCCATCAGGGCCACCAAGGCAGTTTCTGTACTGTAGCCGCGCCTGAAACCTGATTGATAGGAATCTAGATGATCAGTTTCCTCCAATAGCCGAAGAAGCTGAAAAGCTACCTACCACCTTCTCCACAACTTTACCTATAAAAGATAAGTTGGAGACTGGACAAAAGTTCTTCAGATCCGCTGGATCCAGGGAAGGCTTCTTAAGGAGGGGTCTCACCACCGCAACCTTTAAAGGCTGCGGTACGGATCCCTCCCTAAAAGAAGCGTTGACCACCGCCTGGATCCAGCTACGTGCCACCTCCCTGCTGGCCGAAACCAGCCAGGAGGGGCACGGGTCCAATAAACAGGTGGAAGAGCTCATCACACCCACGGCCTTGTCCACATCATGAGAGACAAGCTCAAACTCTTCCCACAACGCTGGACTAAGACTTGCCCCTGTCAACTAATGGACTCTGTCCAGCCGGAGTCCAGATTCGACCGGATCTGAGCAACTTTATCCATCAGAAACTGCGTGAATTCCTCAGCTCTACCTTGCAAGTGTTCCTCGCTCCTTCCTTTTGCAAGGAGAGCGCAAGTCACCCTAAACAAGGTGGCTGGGCGAGAATCTGCGGATGCAATAAGAGCGGAAAAATGAGATCGTTTTGCCGCCCCTATCGCCACTAGATAAGACTTAATAAAAGTTCTTAGAAGAGTTCGGTCGGATTCAGTTTTACTGGCTCTCCAGCGTCGCTCCAGACGTCTCTTGTGGCGTTTCATCTCCCAGAGCTCCTCGGTAAACCAGGGGGCTTTCCGGGATCCACTGCCATGGAGAGGTCGCAATCCGATCTAATGCCCCTGATGCTGCGGTGTTCCAGGCAGCCACCAGGGACTCAGACGAATTGTGTACCAGGGTTTCAGGTATTTTCCCAAGTTCCCTCTGGAATCCTTCCGGCTCCATTAGGTGCCTGGGGCGGAACCACCTAGTCCGTCCCGCCTCCCTGCGGGGGAGGAGTGGGGCTGTGAAATCCAACCTCCATAGGAAATGATCTGACCACGACAACGGGGTGGTGACTATATCCCCTAAATTCAGATCATCTCTCCACTACCCCAAAAGAAACACTAGGTCAAGAGTGTGACCTCCCTCATGAGTCAGACCCTGGATTACTTGGGTCAGGTCCATGGTTGTCATGGAATCCATGAACTCCTGAGCTGCACCAGAGGTTTCGCCCGCCGAAGGCAGGTTAAAGTCCCCCAGAACCATAAGCCTGGGGAACTCCACCGCCAGGCTAGCTATCACCTCAAGCAGCTCAGGCAGGACCATAGTAACGTAGCTAGGAGGTAGGTACGCTAACAAAAGGCCCACCTGAACCCCTAAGTCCAACTTCAGAAGGAATGTCTCACACCCGACAAAATAATATTCTATGCTAAGATTATTCATGTAATACATGGAACAATTTTTAAATTAAGAGCAAGTTTGTGGAGATGGAGGATCCCATGTTTTTTCATATACAGTACATATCATAAAAAATTTCCCCACTTTTGGGGCCCTCTTGCTATTACTACCAGGTATGTACTTACCAAAATGCTCCATCTGTTCAAGCAGCAAGAGAGCACAATCCTGCTGCCTGGGATAGTATTTGAGCATTTTTTGAAAAATATTTTGAGGAATAAAGACTTTCTTAGGGAAGACATCCAAGATTTTGTTGTACACATTAACATCCTTCTCCACTCCAAATTCTGGCATTTTCTTCAGAGCTGCATAGATGAACTCTACGTGACCCGTGCGGCGGATATCCCTCTTGCAGAAGATGTCCACGGCTTCCTGAAATGTAGCTGTATTTTTTTCATGTTCAAATATTGTCTCGAAGATATCTTCAATTTTCACTACCGACTGGTTGGTAGATTCTTTGTCAGGTTTTTTATGCTTCTTTACAGCAGAGTTGGGAGTGCTAAGAACTGTGCTCATTTGGATACTTCTCACAGGAACCAAACTGGAGTTCTAAGACAAGCAAAATTTATTGGAGAGATATAAGAATTACAGACCAGAGTACAGTCAAAGAAATATTGCAGATAAATAGATTCACATTTTTATGCAGTCTCAGAAATTAAGAGAAGTTTTTAGGATTTTTTTTGTTTTGTACCTGGAAATAAGAGCTTCTTTGTAATTGTAGAAGATCCTTTTTAAGAAAGAAGCCTCTTTTTGCAGAAAGCTCCCCAGCTACTAATAATGCCTTGAGGCACTTCATGATAGTCCATTTGTTTTCCAGAATAAAAAATTGGAATCTGTCAACTTCCCACTACATGCCTCCAGAAAATCAAAGACCTAAAAATAGAAGAAGATAAAATTATGGTTACATTCAATGTCACAGCACTCTTTACACCCATAGAACCAGAACTAACAAAAGAATCCATGGCAGCAGTACTACACAGCATACTCAACCTAGCCAAGTACACTAAGATGGAGATACCCAGAATCATGGAACATCAACCTCTGCCTCACTAGCAACTTTCAATTTGATGGACAAATATACCAACAAGTCAGAGGAACACCCAAAGGATCACCACTCTCAGGACTCATAGTAGAGACTGTAATGCAGCATCTAGAAACAATAGCACTCTAACACATACAACATAAAGTATGGATCCAGTAAGTAGATGACAGCTTTGTCATAATAAAAAGGAACACATGAAACAATCAGCAACATTTTCAAAGGAATAAAATTTACAAGAGAAGAACAAAGCAACAACATATTCCACTTCCTGGATATCCTCATCAACAGAGGAAACATCTGCAACTTAGGCATGGAAGTCTATCGAAAAACAACCTACACCAACCAGCTAACTAACAAGTAGACCAGTGAAATGCTGTGGACATCATATACTTAGATTTCAGTAAGGCATTTGACAATGTAGACCACAATCTACTTCTTGGTAATCTAGAAAAATGTGGAATAGACAACATCACCACCAGATGGATTAGTAGCTGGCTGACAAACTGTACTCAACAAGTAGTCTTTTAGATTTTAGAAAGAGCCGACGTGGTCATACTCAACTCAGTATCAAGGGTGCAGCTGTAGAGATGGTCAACAGTACTAAGTATCTGGGGGTGCAGATAACTAACAACCTGAACTAGTCTCTCCACATGTCATCCTTAGTGAAGCCTGCAGACCAGCATCTGCATTTCCTGCGTCAAATGAAAAGATCACATCTTTCTCCTTCTATCATGGCCACTTTTTACAGAGGCACGATTGAGAGCGTTTTAACAAACTGCATCACTGTTTGGTTTGGTGGCAGCTGTGCCTCTGATAGAAAGTGCATACAGAGAGTGGTAAGGACATCCGAGAAGATTATAGGAAGCTCGCTTCCTGTCATTCAGGATACTGCTTATAAGCGCTATGTGCTTAGAGCTCAAAGCATTGTTAGAGGCCCCACACAACCACTTCACGGTCTGTTTCTGTTGTTCCCTTCTGGGATGAGGTTTCGAAGTATTTCTAGCAGGACTTCCAGATTCTGTAACAGCTTTGTTCTCTATGCCATCCATCTGGTAAACTTGCAAGATTTGTTTCTCTTGCCATGTACATGTATACATCTGAACTAGACTGTGTTGTTTCTCCGTGTCATATAATATATATGGGTACATGCATTAATTTTGTATTTATTTATTTATCTTGTCATGTTTATGTTTATGTTTATATTATAATCTATTAAATTAAATTAAATTAAATTAAATATTAGAGGTGGAGACCCTTTGAGAGCTGTATGCAACGTAATTTCATTTTAATGTATGCTAATTAGTGTACAGTCAAAGTGACAATAAAGTAGTCTAGTCTAGTCTAGTCCTTAATGGTATACATCCACATGGAGGGAAGTACCGTTTTTTTCGGAGTATTAAGACGCACCGAAGTATAAGACGCACTTTAGTTTTGGGGGAGGAAAACAAGGGAAAAAGGCCTCTGCCTCCAAGCAATTTGCCAAACAGCAAACAGCATAGATGATATACACTGTTTGCTGTGTATTTCTGTGCATGTGTGCCTGACCCATAGAAATAGCAAAGAATTGGAGAAATGTACATTATGCCAGAAAGTTTTCTTAAATGTAGTCACACTAACTCCTCCCAATTATTTAAATAGATCTACTCCAAGGTAACTAAACTCTAATACTAAACAGAACACTATTACATTTCATACTATACTTGTACAGAGCTGTTAAAATTAATTAAAATTTCTGGAAGTATACATTATTCTCTATTATTTAAAAGACGATACAATAGCATTGGGCCTTTTCAGAGCAAGCATTTATTTTAAAAAGCTTCTTTATTTTGTTAAGTTGTTTAGATTTACAGGGATCTCCAACCTTGGCAACTTTAAGACTTGTGGACTTCAACTCCCAGAACTCCACAGCCAGCAAAGCTAACAAAGCTGGCTGTTGAATTCTGGGAGTTGAAGTCCACAAGTCTTAAAGTTGCCACGGTTGGAGACCCCTGGCTCTAGAACAATAATAAAGCAGTCTTTAAAAAATAAGTCTAATAATTTGAACATTCTACAGACATTTATAGTTATACACTTACCCCTTTGCAGCCAGTTCAGCAAAAATAAAAACCTGCGTGTCTAATCTCTCCCAGCTATTTGCCTCTTTGCAGTTAGTTTCACTTTCGTTTTCCCATGTGGCAAACCTAATCAGCTGTTTGTTGGGAAACTGCTACTGACTTGCTTGGCTTTACAGGCTCTTCCCTCTTTCCTGCAAGCAGGTAAATTGCTGGAAGACAGAGGCCAAAGGGTGGGGGTGGCTGGGGCTACATTCGGTGTATAAGACGCACCCAAGTTTTCACCCTCTTTTGGGGGGTAAAAAGGTGCGTCTTATACTCCGAAAAATACGGTAAGCAGTGGGGTACCACAAGACTCCGTCTTAGGCCCAATACTCTTCAATATCTTCATAAATTTATTTTATTTATTTATTTATTCAATGAGATTTATATACTGCCTCACAGTGCAAGCACTCTCTAAGCGGATTACACCAGTAAGCAATGTATATTTATATTGCCCCCAACAATCTGGGTCCTCATTTTACCTACCTCGGAAGGATGGAAGGCTGAGTCAACCTTGAGCCAGTGAGATTTGAACCGCTGACCTGCGGATCAGTGTCAGCTAAAGTGGCCTGCAGTACCTGCCTCTAACCCCTGCGCCACCTCGGCTCTATAAATGACTTAGGTGTGGGAATAGAAAGGGAACTCATCAAATTTGCAGATGACACTAAGCTGGCAGGAATAGCCAACACTCCAAAAGACAAGCTCAGGATCCTATTGGAGCAGGAAACCCTATACATTCCAGACAAATGGCTATCCAGTCTCTTCTTAAAAGCTTCCAGTGATGGAGCATCCACAACTTCTGAAGGCAAGCCGTTCTACTGGTTAATTGTTCTCACTGTCAGGAAATTTCTTCTTTGTTCTAGGTTGCTTCTCTCCTTGATTAGTTTCCATCCATTGTTTCTTGTCTTGCCTTCTGGTGCTTTGAAAAACAGGTTGAACCCCCTCTTCTTTGTGTCAGCCCCTCAAATATTGGAACACTGCTATCATGTCATCCCTAGTGTTTCTTTTCACTAGACTAGACATATCCAAGTCCTGCAAGCATTCTTCATATATTTTAGCCTCCAGCCCCCTAATCACCTTAGTTGCTCTTTTCTGGACACTTTCCAGAGTCTCAACATCTTTTTTATATTGTGGTGACCAAAACTGGATGCAGTATTCCAAGTATGGCCGTATAAAGTAGTGCTAATAGTTCACATGATCTTGATTCTGTCCATTAATGCAACCTAGGATTTCATTGGCTTTTTTAGCTGCCGCCGCACACTGTTAGCTCATAATTAAGTGATTGTTCACTAGGACTCCCTCTCACAGTTCCTGTTTTTGAGCCAGGTTTTACCTAATTTGTACCTATACATTTGGTTTTTCTTGCCTAAGTATAAAACCTTACTTTTCTTTACATTGAAGTTCATTTTGTTAGATAGGGCCCAGTGTTCAAGTCTATTGAGAACCATCTGGATCTTGAGCCTATATTCTGGAGTGTTGGTTATTCCCACAACTTAGTGTCATCTGCAAATTTGATGAGTTCCCCTTCTATTCCCTTATCTCACGGGTGTCAAATTCGCCGCGTCATGTGACATTTCGCAATGTTTTCCCCATTCACGGAGCTGGGGTGGGCATGGCCTGCACGTGATATATATGGCCCACAGGCTTCAAGTTTGACACCCCTGACTTATCTAGATCGTTGATGAAAATATTGAAGAGTACTGGGTCTAAAACGGAATCTTGGGATAGCCCACTGCTTACATACCTCCATGGATATGAGTAGTATTGACACCTTAATTTTTGTGTTGGAAAAGATCCTGAGAATGCACAGCCAAGAAAACAAATAAATTGATCATTGAACAAATTGGCCCAGAGTTTTCTCACTTGAGAAACAAATGATCAAGCTCAAATTGTCCTACTTTGGACATGTTATGTGAAGACCTAGCTCTCTCGAAAAGGCTGCGATGCTGGGAAAGATTGAAGAAAAGGACGACTGGCAGCAATGTGGATAGTCTCAGTTACAGTGACATTGAGAGCACGGTTGGAAAACCTGAAACACCAGGTTAGGGACAGATCATCAATAAGAAAATGTATCGATGTGGTCACTAGGTATCAAAAACTACTTGATGGCCCGCAATCAAGTTTTGAAATATGTACTATACTTCAATTCCCAACTCAGTAGTACATACCAACTCTCATCTAGTTTTTAGATTACACAAGTATAGCAATACATGACTGCCCATAATTCCAGCTAACTTCCTCACAGCTCTTTTAAATATTTATGCCCCATCCCGCTTACTTGTGGCTCATGCTCAGCACTCTGAACTCAGCCTGCACCTCCTTTAAAAAGCTATGGAATATTAAATATATAGTAAAACCTAGAGCCAATAAGAAATAAACACGTATACATACTGGTCATATAGAGATATAATGATATATTAAATGTTAACCGCATTGTCAAACCTAATTCATATTTAAATGGAATAACGCACATGGACAGTCACGATTCCTATCAGACTTTCTCCCAGCTCTGTCAGATTCCTCTGTCCTACTCCCGCAGGTCCTTCTTATTCAACAGCGCCCCAATCCCCATTCCCCCGAGGGGTCCGCACGCTCCCCTTGCGCTTCTGACCTTCCGCTGTCTGCACCGCCATCCTGGGATTTCTCCGCGTGACGTCTTCTCTCCCAATTGCTCAGATTGTTGCCTAAAGTCCCGCCTCCTCTTACACTCGATTAGAGTTACGCGAGAGCCGCCTCTGATGGGAGGCTTCCAGTGCAGTCTTGTTCAACCTTACTAACGTTAAGAGAGTTGGACTTCAACTCCCAGAATTCCATAGCCAGCGTTAGCGTTAGCGGATAGAGCGCGTCCGCGGGTTCCTTCGATTGGGAGTCTTTTTCATTTCTTGGCTAACCTTCTTACAGCTGGAAGCTGGAAGTTCGTTCCCTCTTGGAGATTACAATTTTCACTTGGCGGGTGTGTGTGTTGTTTTGTTTTTAAATCACTCCAGTAAAGTGCCTTTTGTGGGAAAACCCTGCCAATATCCTACAGCACTATTGTCACTAAATTCCAGGCAGTTACGCTATAGGCCACAACACCTTCATTTGTACAGAGCTAATACTGCAAATGTGTGGTCTCATTTTTTGTTCTTTCCTCAATTTCAGACAGGATTTAGGAGGGGGGTGGGGAGAGTACATAAAATAACTTGAACATAGAAAGGCAGGATAAACCTGTCTGACCAATAAACTGGTAATTGGTAAACCAGTACTTGAAGGGCTGTCATAAGAAGCGGTGATTGACTTATTCTCCAAAGTATCAAAGGGCAGGACAAGAAGTAATGGGTGGAAGCTTAATCCAACCTAGAAGTAAGAAATTTTCTGGCAGTGAGAACAATTTAATACTTGTCTCCTGGAGTTGTGGGTGCTCCATCACTGGATAATCATTTGGCTGGGATGGTATAAGGTCTACCTTGAGCAGAGGGTTGGACTGGAAGACCTCCAAGGTCCCTTCCAGCCCTATGATTCTATGTTCTATAACACTGGCTGGACACTTGGTGACCAGAGGGACAAACTGTTGTCATCATGACCTGCTTTTAGGTCTGTAACTAACTCTTCCAATGATATTCCAGCTGCTTCTTTGATCCTGACCATCCACTTTTTTCTGCTGTTCTCCCATTCTTCTCTCAATTAGCTCACATCATCTGGTTGCATCACGCGTTCAAAATGCATTGTGCAAGTTTCTGTTGGTTGATCATAGCCTTAGGGAAACAGCCATTATCTGTTCCACAATTGGTTTGTTGTTGTTTTATCTTGCAGTTTGTACTCTTCTGGCATGCCAAGATAGGTAGTTTAAGATGTGGTCCACCAGTCCATGAGGTGGCATGCAGAATGTCAGTATGAATTTCATTTCTTTACCTGATCACTTGTGAGATGCATAACCAATCTCAATTGTGTATCTCTATCAAGGCTGACTGGTAAACGTCTTTCACAGTTGCTTGCCTCCTTTCACAGTTGCTTCGCTGCCCTTCGTGTTCTGCCCATCTGCCTGGCAGGGCTGGCAACCAGGAGGGTAACAGGCTGGGTGCTATAGAAAATTTATTATGACAAGTACTTGTTGCTCACCTATTTGTTTGTGAAGGGATTTGATATTCAGTAAGGTCTTTTTGCTGGTGAAAGCATATGCTGATGAATTGCTGTGCCCTGCTAAGTAAGTGCTTGGCCAGATACTTTTGCTCCAGCACCAGTCTGGCAGTGCTCTGCCTGAACGACACAGTTGGGTCTAGCAGGAAGAATGCTAGGCATCGCACTGATAAAAGTTCAGTGAGCTGATGGGTAAGGTATGAAAGGTGGACACATAGTACAAAGTACAGGCAGCAAAGTACAGGCAGCAAAAGTACACCCCGTGCCCCTGTGTTACTGTGCTGCAGTAATTGGTCTGCATGGTGGGTGACTTTGGATTGCAGACAGCCCAAATCCCCTGTATGACTTGTTGATCCTGTAGAGGCAGATGTAGGGTCTTGTGCTTGGGCAGGGGGTTGGACTAGATGACCTGCAAGGTCCCTTCCAACTCTGTTAATCTGTTAGGGAGGCACTGGCTGATTAAATTTACTGGACTTCCTTCTGTTTCAGTCAATTCTTCCATTGTCTGTAACCTCTGACAGCTGATATGCAACTTGCTGATGTGCTTTGGAGGATTTGAGAGGAGGAAATAAAAAAGTATTACCACCCACTGGAGCAAATTGGAGGGGAGGAGATGTTCCTCCAGAGGCCAAAATCAGGGTCTAGATCCATGATGGCGAACCTCTGACACGCGTGCTGGAAGTGGCACCCAGAGCCATCTCTCTGGGCACGCCAGCTGTCGCCAATTGCTTTTTTGGGTTCCAGCGCACGCATGCGCGCCAGCCAGCTGATCTTTGCATGTGCATGCATCAGAAACCGGAAGACCAGGTGGCCGGCGCACATGTGCACACTGGAAATCAGAAACTCAGCTTCCCAGCGCGTACATGCGTGCACATCAGCTTCCCGGGAGCTACTCTTCTGGTTTCCAGCGCTCCCGTGTGCGTGCACCAGGGAGCCGCTCTTCCGGTTTCCGGTGCTCCCTCACACGTGCACACTCCCGTTTCGGCACTCGGTGCCGAAAAGGTTCGGCAACACTGGTCTAGATCCTATTCCCTGTCACTGCATCATGCAAATAGCCAGTCTTTTTTTTTAAAAAAAAAAATTTTTATTGAACAATGATGCAATGTGGACCCAAATATAGATAGATAAATATATTCATTTCCCTATTTTAATTACATCAGCAGTACTCTGTGCTTATTTGATTATTATTATTTAGTCTTATAATCCTTTTATTTAAAGCAAAATTATTTTCAAAATATGAAATATTTTGTATATGAATAAACAAATAATTATTGATGTTACACAATTATTACTCAATATGACATTAGTAAGGATTCCAAGCAGATTATATTGAGCTTGGTTTATGATTATATATGATTATAATTATGATATTAAAAAGAAGCAATCATTTTTTACTTTAATGTAAAAATCTCCACAATATTAATGTTTAGAAATGTTTTTAAAAAGAAAACAGAATTGGAAGGGACCTTGGAGGTCTTCTTAAGCAGGAGACACTATACCATTCCAGACAAATAGCTGTCTAATCTCTTCTTAAAAACTTCCATTGTTGAAGCATCCACAACTTTTGGAGGCAAGTCATTCCACTGATTAATTGTTCTAACTGTCAGGAAATTTCTCCCTATTTCTAGGTTGCTTCTCTCCTTGATTAATTTTCCATCCATTGCTTCTTGTGCTGCATTCAGGTGCCTTCAAGAATAGGTTGACACCCTCTTTGTGGCAGCCCCTCCAATATTGGACCACTGCTATCATGTCACCCCAAACCTGCTTTTCATTAAACCATACATACCCAATTTCTGCAACTGTCCTTCTTAGGTTTTAGCCTCCAGTCCTCTAATCATCTTTGTTGTTCTTGTCAGCACTCTAGAGTCTCGGCATTTTTTTATATATCATTGCATCCATAAATTGGATGCAATGTTCCAAATAAAGTCTTACCAAGGCATTATAACACTTCATGTGATCTTGATTCTATCCCTTTATTAATGCAGCCTAGGACTTCTCTGCAGAATTTTCTCTCAAACTGTAGTTTGAAGTGAATTGTATAGATTTGTTCCAAAATTCAATTGCTGGATTGAAACTCTTTCTTTGAAATTTTGAGTCCAGGTTATCATGTATGTTCTTATTTGTTCTGTCTCTGTGTCATATCTAAGTAGGAGTATATATTTATATATTTAGATTATGTTTATCCTGCCTTTATTGCTTTTATAAATATTTCAAGGCAGCTAACATACCTAATACTCTTTCCTCCTCCTATTTTCCCCACAACAAAATCCCTGTGTTTGGGTTGGATTGAGAGAGAGTGACTGGCCCAAGGTTATCAGGCGTCTTTCATGCCTAAAGTGGGACTAGAATTCACAGTCTCTTGGTATATCTATTAAGTGTTTTTTCATATAAGCATTTCAAATTGTGTCATTTTAATTAAAGTCCTTTTCTTCCAGCAATTTGTAAATATGTCATCCATGGCACACTCTGGCCTTAACTGAGTAATTATTGCTGTGTCTAATCTGTTCATCGGATCTGGAATTCATTGTCATGAATTTCTTATGAGCTTGGCTAAGGGAAGGCTTAAAATACTGCATCATGTGGCAGTGTTATTCAAGAAGTGTTAACCAGTCATTCTTAAGATGAATTGAGGGGGACATGCAAATATGTCTTCCTTGCATCTGCTCAGGACTGCATGCCAGTTGTTCAGAACACTGCCTCTTGCGCTGATGCCAGGATTTTTCAGTGCTTATTTAGCCATAGGAACTGGATGGCATTCTCTGTAGAATGAGTTGTCTACCTGAGATTTGGGTCCATGACTTACCTGGCTTCTGCAGGCAACCAGGCAGGGGGTCAGTGGCTGGATTAAGAAAATTGTCAGTGCTTTTTTGAAGGAGTGAATAATGTGGAGGAAGTTGTGTGTTTTCTCTTGAAGATGGATCAAATCATTTTCAATATTGGATCAAATCATTTTCAATACGTTCTATCTGGCAACCTTGCCTTTGGAAAGAAGACTTCTGAGAAAATGGTTGAGACTCAGAAAATCCCAGAAGAAATAAGTTATCTGGATTGCTGCCAGATGCAGACCCATCATGAAATTGAAATGGCACAAGTTCTGGATAATCTTTATTGGGCCCTCCATAGGGAGAATGTGCTCTTCTAGTTCTTTAAAAACTTTAAGCAGCATATAGAATAGAATAGAATAGAATAATTGATTAGACACACAAGGAATTTACCTCTGCTGCATAAACTCTCAGTGTATATACTGTACAAAACAACAAAGTAATAATAATCATAATAATGATACCAATAAGAGAAGACAGTGGAACAGATGAGAAGGATAAAAGTAACACAGCCATACTACATGGGTAAATATACTTAGACATATGACAGTACTGTGGGAATTATTTTGAAAACTAGTTACAAGATTATTGAGGGAAGGAGTCAAAGCTACTTTTCAGAGGCTCCTTATGGGTTCATACATTGTGCTAAGTTTAAATTCAGAGGTATATCAAGTAATGGCATACTACATTTGTTATTTACACTCCTTACCCTCTCCTAAGAATTCTGATTGTTTAGACAAACTTTACTGAATAAAGAACAGTTGACTAGCTTTGCCCAACAATCTAAGCCATAAAGAGGGGTTTATGAACTACTATGTCTGCATTCAGAACACACAACATTAAAAACCAAGTGTATTATATTTAAGCAATGTTTACACAACCCATGTTGTGGTGCACACATCATGCTTTTCTTGGTTTGTATTTGGTATATTGTATGAACACGGACATGGTGCTTTGTAAATAATGATTAATGGCTTACTGTGAATCCATGTGATCATGACTTATTTCACAAATGATAGTTAAGCACGCAATGTCTTACTGTGATTATATACAATATACTGTACATAAAATCATGAATCATAATGATTCTTTTAAATTCTGATTTTCACATAGTAAAAGGGTACAACACATTTCAATTAAGCCTCCCTACTGTACAGTATTTGATTATCAAACTTCATGGAAGAAGAGTAAGATGGCATTACACACACACACACACACACACACACACACACACACACACACACACACACACACACACACACCCTCCTAGGCTGGCTGGCACAATATGTCATGAATATAATTTAATCCTGTGGTATAAATCAATTCCTAATGTAACATGTTTAGTTTTAGAATGCTTGTCCAGTGATTACAGTTTCTATTCACACTTTATGTCTGTATGTAATGGGTGAATTTAATCAGTTGTAGCTTATTCAACTAAGCTTAATTAAACATAGCATAGTTTAGCACAATGCACAGGTTCGGTCAGTGACTTGATATTTTTTTTAACTGGGACATCATTCAAAACAATGAGCGAAACCCAAACATTTAAAGATGTCTTAGGTAATATGTGCCACTATCATAGTTCTTTGAATGTTGGACTGACCTAAGGGTCTCAAATGTAGAGTTCATTTGGTGACCTGTGTCATTTTTTTTTCTTGGCTCAACCTCCCACACAAAGTTGTTGCTTATCACACAAAGGATAAAATATGGGCTGACCGTACATATCCTGCCATGAAATGAATTCCTTAGTCAGATCTAATAAATTTAAAAAAATATCACTGCATGGACTGGTGTGCGTTCACACACACTCAGCCAAATTGTAATTTGCTTGTTTGTGGTTCAGCGCCTTGTGTAAATCTCGATAAACATGATATGTGATTTAGCAAGCAGTGTGAACCCTGCAGAATCCATTTATTGAAATCCACAACTTCCCATGTTTTGTGGAGTCAGGAGTGAGCCTTTCTATGTGAAAGGGAAGATGCCTGTCTGCTGGGAAAGGTGACACGTGTCATCGGCAGGCAGGGTAGTGGTGCTGAATTTAATTGCCAAGTACGTTGGCGGCGGCGGCGGCAGAGGGCGTCCTTCCTCCTCAGGACCGTCTCCGTTAACATGCTGGCTGCGTTCGATGGCAAGCCAGGGGGCAAGGTACGGGGTGTTTGCGCGAGCCTAAATTTGTCTCTATTTAGAGTTGCTCGCTGACCTGGGACATCAGAGGGAAAGGAAGCGCGTTACCTTGATTATGTGATTTATGACTGTCGCAGTCTGAGGGGGATGAGGTGGGCGGGAGGCGGAGTATGTCCTGAGGAAAAAGAGAGCGGGGAGAACCAAAAAGGAAAATAAGCACCTCGGAACTGAACGTAATTTGTACAACGTGGAGCAGGGCTTTCCTTTCGCGTTCCGTGACAGGGCACTCGCGGGGGAGGGGGCAACTCATTCGCCCCACCCAGATTTTGGCTTCTGTGTTTCCCCTCTCCCAGTCTACAGGGCGGGACCGGGGCTGTGAGGCAGCGGTCGATTGGCCGAAGCTGAGGGGGGCGCTGGTCCGTCGGGGGGGGGAGGGGGATGGCAATCCGACTGAAGCCTCGCCTGGACGGGCTCAGCGTCGCGGGTGTACTTGTCTCCCCGGCCGAAAAAGAGGCACCAGGCAGCCGGAGGGAGGTGAGTACCCCACGCGGGTTGAGGCGCGGCAGGACGAGCTACAAGCTGTTCTCCATGGGGTGGGGTGGGGGGAATCGTTTTGAGCAGAGGGCAACGAAGCTTCGATGGCGTGTCAAGTCGAAGCCAGCTGGCTTACTGCTGGCGAAGGGCTGGAGGAGCGTTGGTTTTGCGAGGAAAGAAGCTGTGTGCGGCAGGTATGGATTGTACAGTAATGCTTCGGGAGGTTGCTATCCTGAACGGAAGAGGCGCTCGGAATTCCTCGTTTTGGGGACTAAGCCTCGCGCGCTCGCACCTTCCGTCGCCATAATTTTTGCGGGAAAGGAACTGAAAGCAATCGCCCCTTCGGCGGCCCTCCGGCTCAAAGTGCAGAAGGTCCTTTGGCCGTGACACACGGATGTAACACGTCGTGTGGCAGCATTACATCGGAAGAATCCCGGACAGGGGGTTCTGTTCGCGTGTGTTTGTGAGCCTGTACAAATCAGAATCGAAAAATGGGAAAGCCCCCTCCCCCTTCCTCCCCAAGGTATTCTTGGGAAATGTCACACTAAAGATGTGACCACACCAAGTCCAGAGAATTTGGGAAAAGAAATTGCAGCGTCAAAGAAAATTTCAGTGCTTAATTGAGAGCATGAAAGATATTTAACTCAGGGCATAATTTAGCGAAGATAAATGAACTATATAGTGATAGATAGGGAAAAGGAATATATTTTAGATCTCTCTCCCTCCCTCCCTCCCTCCCCCCCTCCCCCTCCCCCTCCCCCTCTCTCCCTGTCGCCAGCAAGGAACAAGTTAAAGTGAATGGTTCTGCTTCACCACTGGAAAAGCTCATTTAGTCCTAAATTGGATTGTTATTATAATATAAGAGAGTCCCTGCAGCCTGAACATGTTGAGGCAGCTCCTGGATGAAGCACACTTGCTGCATTTGATGTTAAAAATTTATATCCTACAATTGAAATTTGACATTTGAAACCACCCAAGATGGCTTATGTAACAAAAACAACACATTTTATGAAATATAACTACAATATTAATATTAAAATTTCCAGATGTAACAAACCATGTCTAAATACCTTCAAGGGAGGAGGGGAAGAGAGTTCCATATCAATAGGCTACTGTTTGAAAAGATCTGATGTTGAAAAGAGGCACACATGTCAGGACTGTATAGGTTAGTGGTTGGCTGTGGCTGAGCAGAAGGTGGTCATTTCCTATAGATATTTCC
The DNA here is from genome assembly GCA_023053685.1 of Diadophis punctatus similis. Taxonomy (NCBI): domain Eukaryota; kingdom Metazoa; phylum Chordata; class Lepidosauria; order Squamata; family Dipsadidae; genus Diadophis; species Diadophis punctatus. Next base: position 107,569,811 of record JALIGW010000002.1, read on the forward strand.
TGGAAGGAGGCAAGAGATAGAAACAGGTGTACCCAGCTGCCCTCAGTAAATAGCACAGAAAAATAAGAAAGGGGGCCGTCCTATTGCTCTGTCTGTCCCTTCAGTCCAAAATTTCTTTAGACTGAAAACAGATGTATAAAAGTCTCTGATTCCAGATTGTGCAGCTGGGTAAGTCAGTTTCAATCCTACCTGAAAAACTCTCTTACAGCTGTATCTCTGGGGTAATGGCTTTGTATGGGGATCATCAGCACGGGTTTGTTAAAAACAGATCATGCCAAACAAATTTATTTCATTCTTTGACAAGTGACTAAATTAGTAGACAGCAAAATGCTGTTGACATAGCATATTTAGACTTCAGCAAGGCATTTGATAAAGTAGACCACAACCTACATCTTGGTAAGCTAGAAAAATGTGGGATAGACAGCATCACCATCAGATGGATTTATAACTGGCTGACAAACCATACTAAATGAGTAGTCCTTAATGGTATCTTTCAAAAATCCTGGAACACCGGGGAACTACCAGAGGATTGGAAAAGAGCTAATGTGGTTCCCATCTTCAAAAAAGGGAAAAAAAACAGACCCAGGAAACTACAGACCTGTCCTGTCCGCGCTGGAAGCACGAATGACAGATAAACTCCATGAGATGGTATAATCAGAATTACATTTATTCATCTGGTATATTCATATCAACACGATTAAGATGAATTCTCCAGACTTATATCCATAAACTGTCCATCCCGAAGGTGAAAAAAGGATGCCCTCTCTCATCTCTTGATTACATGCTTGCAGTCTTTGTTACAAACTAAAAATGCCCGCTACAGAATTCTCCCTCCTATGGTGAGTTCTATGGCCCAATAGGAACCCACAGAAATGATCACATGTATTTGAGAGGCTGCCACAAAGAGGAAGGGGTCAATTTATTTTCCAAAGCACCAGAGGGCAGGACAAGAAACAATAAACTAATCAAGGAGAGAAGCAACCTGGAATTAAGGAGAAACTTCCTAACAGAGAGGACAATCAACCAGTGGAATAGCTTGCCTTCAGAAGTTATGGGTGCTTCATCACTGGAGTTTTTAAGAAGAGACTAGATAGTCACTTATCTGAAATGGTATAGGGCAGTGATGGCGAATCTTTTTTTGCTCGGGTGCCAAAAGGGCGCGTGTGTGTGATAGCATGCGCCTGTGTGCCCACACCCATAATGCAATGCCCCCCATGCATGTGCACACAACCCCCCCACACTGCCCCCCCCACGCATGTGTGCAGGCCTCACTGAAGCCTCCGGACTTTTGGTAGGCCCGTTGGGCCATTTTTCGCCCTCCCCAGACTTCAGGAAAGCCTCTGGAGCCTGGGGAGGATGAAAAACGGCCCAACAGGCCTACCGGAAGTTCGTTTCCGAACTTCCGGTAGGCCCGTTGGGTCCGTTTTTCACCATCCATAGGCTCCAGAGGCTTTCCTGAAGTCTGGGGAGGGCGAAAACGGCCTCCCCCGCCCTCTGGAAGGCCGAAAATCAGCTGGCCAGCACACACATGCGTGCTGGAGCTGATATAGGACAACGCCTTGCGTGCCCTCAGATATGGCTCCGTGTGCCACCTGTGGCACGTGTGCCACAGGTTCGCCATCATGGGTATAGGGTCTCCTGATTGAGCAGCGGGTTGGACTAGAAGACCTCCAAGGTCCCTTCCAGCTCTATTCTGATTGATTGATTGATTGATTCAGTTTGGAGCATCTATCTTTTCTGATGTGTTCACACAACACACAGAACTTATCAGACCACAGTTTAACCTAGTATATTGTGTAAATGTATTTTGTGTGGTTAACAATGATTTATATACCGTATTTTTCAGAGTACAAGATGCACCTTTTCCCTCCCTAAAAGTGGGTGAAAATTTATGTGCGTCTTATAGACCAAATACAGGCATTTTTGGCCTCCCGAACCCTCCACGTGTCACATTTTCTCCCTGCCTGGCCCCCAGAAGCACTCTGCAGTGCTCTGCATGGCCCATTTTCACCAAAATGGGCCCATTTTTGGGCTCCCAAGCCCTCCACGCATCACGTTTTCGCCCTTCCCGGCCACCAGAAGCACTCTGCAGGCCAAAAACGGGTGCATTTTTTTTGAAAATGGGCACATTTTTTGCAAAAATGGGCCATGTGGAGCACTGCAGAGTGCTTCTGGAGGCCGGAGAGGGCAAAAACGTGATGCAAGACAAACTATTTTTTCTTGTTTTCCTCCTGTAAATTTATAGTCCGGTGCGTCTTATAGTCTGAAAAATACAGGTACATTATATACATTTGTATATAACTCAGGCAATTAAATGCTGTGAAAGACCTGTGGCTGCCTGTTGAAATCCTTTCCATATGTGATGGAAAACTAATCTCTGATAGGCACTGTTATATCATTTTTAATAATTCCAAATTTTTCTTTATGTTACTAATATATTTATTGTACATCCAAGTCATCAGTAGCAGGGGTGGGTTCCTACTTACCTTGCTGCTGGTTTGCTTCCTCCCACGCCGCGTGGGCGTGCCTCATGGGTGTGTGCACACTTCACGCGTGCACGCATGCGCAGTGCCAAAAAAACAGGGGGGGAGAGCCTAAAACAAGATGGCGACCGCATGCACAGTGCCTGAAATTCAGCTTCTGTGCATGCTCAGAAGAAGAAGAAAAAAATCGGGGAAAAAATTGAAAAAAATTCAAAAAAAGATGGCGGCGCCCACGGACCGGCACCGACCAAACGGGGTCTGTGACGTCATCGTGATGTCACCAGCGGGTCACTACCGCTTCGGGCAAACCGGTCCGAACCGGGAGGAACCCACCCCTGATCAGTAGACTTTTGAAACAGATTGCAATATGCAAAGTACATTTCTCTTTCAAATGTAGCGGTTCCATTTGAATGGGCTAAACTAAAGGAAACAAGATAACCCTCCACCCAAATTATAAGAGTTATCTGCTTAATCATCTTGCAGGGCATAGTGTTTTTCTGATTTGTACCGTGCTGTGCTTTGGTAAAGGGTGATAATGATGCATAGGAATATATTTTATGCCTCAATAAGTTGAACTGTTGTTTTTTGTTAATCTTTAAATCCTTTGAATACCCATTAAGAGTATTTTGTAACAACTGGCCAAATCTAATTGTGTAAGAGTAAAGATTAGACTAAAGGAACAGGCAGTTCTGCTGTGAGAGTGATGAGCTTTTGGGTGCATCAATATTTAATTTTTCTGGTCTAAAACTACAGTTTCATATCTGAGGGTTGAATGAAAAATAATGCCTCCAGTGGGCAGTGACTGGGCTTGTGTCTTTAGACGCACCTTCCTGACTTCAGATTGTTCAGGAGCCCTCTCCGGCCCTGCTTAATTGCCTGTGATCTCACAGTCTTAACTCCTTCCGCCATACAGCTCAGACTTGATGTTATAAGATGTTCACCTATCCCCCAAATTGAAGGAATGATTTGTGGGCATCTTGTGGCTCAAATCAAGAACTCAAAAGAACTTTTAGGCTAGATTAAGAGACAGCTTTAAGAAGCTTGCCATTGTGGGAAGAAGTGTTTAGGGAGTGTGGTGTTTAGGTGGAAAAGAATACAGGTGACGAAAGAGGTCGCGAGGATTATGGCACTTTCCTGTTTTGATTTATTAAGCTATCCCTATTTAAATAAAAGTTATAGTGGTGGAGGCAATGCTTTAAATTCAGCCCTCTTCTGTCTGTTTAGCTCCTCAAAGGGGGTGGGTGGGTTTCAGAGCAGTCATGTGTGGAGCTGTATATGTGCCAAGATTTGGAGCCTAATTGTAAAATTAAACATCTCTCTTAGAATTATATGACTAGATGGCATTCCAGAGATTTTAGGATAACAAAGCGCTCTGTGTTTTGCTGATTGTGTTTTAGAGGGTCTGTCAGTGTTTCTCAGCCTTGGCAGCTTGGTGGTCTTCAGAATTCCCCAGTCAGCATGGCGGAATTGTGTCATTTAGTGATGGAATTGCCAGTCCCAATTGAAGTCATTAAGTGAGGAGTACCAGTGATTGTTGCCCATTCTGTAAGAGGAGACTGAAGATGATGACAACATTGATGATGACAACGATGATGATTTCCCTTGTGCCTGTCACAGCTCAGGTGTTCCTAGAAGAGAGGCACAGGGAGTGGAGGCAAAGGGGCGGGATAAAAAAAAAAGACCATCCAATTTGCTAGCCCTCTGGGAAGGAAGGAGTGGAACTACTCTGCATATTTAGCAAAAGGAAAAAAGATGAAGGGAGCTGGATTAGCTGAAGGTTTAAAAACATTTAAAAGGATTTCTGAGCAAAGAATGGGAACAGGATGTCTTGTGAGCAATAGTAATCTATAAGAAGCTTGATTTCAGTTCAGGTGAAAGGCAGACTTTAGAATAAACTTCCTAGGAAAATCATGACTCTTTCTGATGAATTTTCAAGTAAAGGTCATCATCCAATGTTCAGCAGCAAACAATTACACAGCTTGGATTTTGAGTGGGGCTGCTATTTTAACCTTGGGAATTGAAGTTGAACGCTACAAGTTTGCTTTCTAATCTTTGTACACTCAGAATCACCTGTGTGACATGGGTGGCCATACAAATCATATACATAAATAGATAAAATGAATTATGGGGTTTAAAAAATGAATAGACATATAGAATTAGCTGTATATTCATTTCCAAAAATAGTACATGTACTTACTCTGAAGTAAGGTAAAGATAATGTCAGCAATCCAGCTTGACTGCTAATGACAACGCAAATTTATATATCCATGCTGTAATCACAACATGGATATCATGGGAGTCGATAGGTCTGTGGCAGGGGTGGGTTCTAACTTACCTCGCTGGTTCGCTTCCTCCCACGCTGTGCAGGCGCGCTTTGCACGCACGCGCATGCGTAGTACCCAAAAATCCAAAACAAAACAAAACAAAACAAAAAAAGCCAAAAACAAGATGGCGACCGCATGCACAGTGCCGGAAACCCGGCTTCTGCGCATGCTCAGAAGAAAAAAGAAAAAATTTAAAAAATTTTTAAAAAAGATGGCAGCGCCCACGGACTGGCACCGACTGAACCGGGTCGGTGACATCATCGTGATGTCACCAGTGGGTCGCTACTGGTTCGGGCGAACCGGTCCGAACCAGGAGGAACCCACCGCTGGTCTGTGGTGAGCAAAAACTTTTTGGCAATTAAACTCTGGTACTATTGGTGGGTGAAAAAGGAACAAGAACTGAATGGTCCATCCTAATATTTTCCTCCACTGTCCTGTTTTATTAGTCCTCTATTATTAGTATTATCTGTCCTTTATTAGTAGTAATCAGTTAGTAATATTAGTAATTATCTGTTCTTTATTAGCAGTAATCAATTTTTAGTAGGGGCCTTTCTTTTCTTTTTCCATGTTCTTAGCCCTACATAGAACTGGTTTCTTCTTTGCAAGATGGCTGTGCCAATTTTTGGCTGTATTTTGGTTTGCATGGTGGTTTTTATATATTGTTAGTTCTCCTAACCGTCTCCCTTCGGAATTCATTTGATGTTCTTATAATTTTTTATGTTGTACATATTGTCTGCTGTACCCATGTTTCTTTGTCTCGATTTCTCTCTTCTTCTGAGAGAATTTGATTAATCATATGTTTGCCACCTTCTTGGGGAATTTAACATTCTGGTTGAGGTCCAGCCCAACATTCCCACATTCTTTTTCAATGCTTCTTTTTGCCCCCCAAGATCCACTTTTGACCCACTTCCCTTTCCCAATATGGCAAAACCAGATTTAGGGAGAGTTTTTCACCATACAACTATTTATTTTCTCCATCTTGATTTTCAGTCTGGATTCTTCAATCTTTTCTCTCTGTTTAAAAAAAATGGTCCCTTTTTGTTGTCTCTACCCTTAGTTCTGAGGCCTTTTGCTGGAAGGGGATCTAGCAACTCTGTTCTCTGCTCCGAACAGACCCTTTTGTCTACTTGCAGGTGCTACTGAAACTCAATGGAGGACTTCACTCGCTTGGGTTACTGCATTGTGGCTGGCAGCTTCGTAGCCTTCCAGTTCTCCTTCTCAGCCCTCAGCCCCCAGCTGTCCTTGTCCTTGAGCCCCAGCTACTCCAGCCTTCCTTCGGTCAAGCAGAGTGAATGGAATTCCAGGTAGAGAGAGGCTCTGGTGGATGTGGCTGGACGAATGGTTGCGAGATTTGCAGTTTTCTCACCTTTCCACTGTAAGAATCTCCATGGAACCTGAGAGGTTACGTTCCACGCCTAGTGTGCTTTGCACAGAATAGTTGCGTGCATATTGCAAGAGAGAGATTGTGTAGTTAGTGTTGCAATTATGGAATAACTCTTATGTGTTCTCCTCTTTAGATGTGTGTCTACTCTCCATGCGGTGATAGTCGGCCTCTTCTGCCTCTACATCCTTTGGTATGACGATGCTGTAAATGCCAACCCCATCTGGTAAGAAATAACAGGCAATCGACTTGCATGCATGCCTCCTGGGGCACACATCAGAGGTGTGTTCCTGCCGGAGCTGTCCAGTGCGCAGCTCCGGTAGGGAGCGACCGATTGCGCAATTTATGCACGACCGCTCTGGAACCCTCTCTGCTGGTCCATCGCACGCGTCGCCATTTTTTTCTGTGAATTTTTGGGTGATTTTGCTTCTGCGCATGCGCGGAAGCAAAATCACATCAAAATATTGCGAGGGGACGCATGCGCGCACAAGATTTTGGTGCGATTTTGCTTCCACGCATGCGCAAAAGCAAAATCGCGCAAGGGGGCGCGCGCTCATAGCGTGGAGATGTGCGCGCAGTGCACCGGCACCGGTAAGGAAGCAACCCGCCGCTGGCATACATGTATAGATTTGGCAGCCTGCTCTCCCTGGCAAGAGAGAGAAAGAGAGGGAGAGAGGAAGAAGAGGAGGTGCCTATGAGCATGATTGTTTTCATTGTGCTGAGAAGCACAAGGACTGCTTTATGCTGAAAAAGAATAAGCCTTTGTTATACTTGGATTTTAGGATGTGAGGGGTGGAAACAGGGTCACTCCAGGCAAGAGGATCTGAACTGGCCTTGGCATTGAGCCTAAAAAGGTGCAAACACTCCTGCCCAAGACATAATCACTCCTTTCTTTAATCCCATTCCACACATGCTCCATAGAACTATGCCTCCTATTTCAATGAATGGGCTGAGCTGATGGGAGATTCTAAAGCTAAGAAGGCACTGATACCATTACTGCCTCTGTCTATAGCACACGTTATCTTTCTTCCCTTTCTCCCCAATTCCTGCTTGATCTCACTTGTCCAGTTTCCTTGTTGTTTGACTTTGCACATGGCATGGCTGAAAGTCAAGGCACTCTAGATTCTGAATTCCTCATTCAAGATTTGGATGCATAAGACTCACAAATACAACTTGACTAGAGTAGCTATTTTAAAATGAAGCCTAACATAGTACACAGGGGTCAAAAGGTATATGTTTGTACTTCAGAATTTAAGTCCTAGCCATCTTCCTTTGTCTTCCCATCTCTTCAAGGTGGCTGCAGTTGAAAGATTGATGTAACAGTTTTCTCAAGCCTGGGAAATAATGATTCCTGCTATAGCAACTTCACTCATACCACCTATCACATTATGCTGTCAAACATCTTGGCCTTAAATTAGAATTTCATAGAAACATATTAATGCCTTTGCTTATAATCTCTTGTGGATTACCATTTCTCATGGACATTTTGAGTTAAAGATTGATTTTCTACCTTGAAAAATTGAAGTAGGATCCATAGGAGTGATGAGTTCCTCTACTTGTTTGTTGGACCCGTGTCCCTCCTGGCTGGTCTCGGCCAGCAGGGAGGTGTCACGTGGCTGGCTCCAGGCAGTTGTGAATGCTTCTCTGAGAGAGGGATCCATCCCACAGCCTTTAAAAGCTGCGGTGGTGAGGCCCCTCCTCAAGAAGCCTTCCCTGGACCCGGCGGATTTAAAGACCTTCCGTCCAGTCTCCAACTTACCCTTCGTGGGTAAGGTTAGCAATAGCACTTAGCAATCGCACTTAGACTTATATACCGCTTCATAGTGCTTTACAGCCCTCTCTAAGCGGTTTACAGAGTTCAGCATATTGCCCCCAACAATCTGGGTCCTCATTTTACCGACCTCAGAAGGATGGAAGGCTGAGTCAACCTTGAGCCGGTGAGATTTGAACAGCTGAACTGCTGAACTAGCAGTCAGCTGAAGTAGGTTGCAGTGCTGCTTTTAACCACTGCGCCATCTCGGCTCGGTTGTAGAGAAAGTGGTGGTGCTCCAACTCCTACGGTTATTGGATGACAGTGATTATCTAGATCCCTTTCAGTCGGGCTTCAGGCCCGGCTACAGCACGGAAACTGCTTTGGTCACCCTGATGGATGATCTCTGGCGAGCCCGGGATGGAGGTCATTCCTCCACCCTGGTGCTACTTGACCTCTCAGCAGCTTTTGATACCATTGACCATGGTATCCTTCTGCCCCGACTCGGCGAGGTGGGAGTGGGAGGCACTGTTTTATGGTGGTTCTCCTCCTACCCCTCCAACAGGATGCAGTCGGTGTTGACAGGGGGTCAGAGGTCGGCCCCTAGGCCCCTGATCTGCGGGGTGCCTCAGGGCTCGGTCCTCTGGCCTATCCTGTTTGACATCTACATGAAACCGCTGGGTGAGATCATCCGATGACACGGGGTGAGATACCAGCAATATGCTGATGATACCCAGTTGTACATCTCCACCCCGTCTCAGTTCAGGGAAGCAGTGGATGTAATGTGCCGGTGCCTGGACGATGTTAGGGTCTGGATGGGAGTGAATAGGCTCAAGCTCAATCCTGACAAGACCGAGTGGCTGTGGATATTGCCTCCCAGGGATTATGTCGACTGCCCCTCCTTGGTTCTTGGGGGAGAGAAATTAACTCCCTCAGAACCGGTTCTCAATTTGGGTGTTCTCCTAGATCCACAGCTAAAATTGGAGCAACATCTGTCAGCTGTGGCTAGGGGTACCTTTGCACAGGTTCGCCTGGTGCACCAATTGCGACCCTACTCGGAGAGGGAGGCCTTACTCACAGTCACTCATGCCCTCATCACCGCACGGCTAGACTACTGTAATGCGCTCTACATGGAGCTACCCTTAAAGAGTATCCGGAGACTGCAATTGGTGCAAAATGCAGCTGCACGAGCTGTGGTGGGTGTTCCTAGATACACCCATGTTACACCTATTCTCCGCCAGCTGCATTGGCTGCCCATTAGTCTCCGGACGCAATTTAAGGTGTTGGTTTTAACCTTTAAAGCCCTACATGGCTCAGGGCCAGGTTACCTCTGGGACCGCATCCTACCACATACCTCCCTTCGACCGGTTAGGTCCCACAGAGTTGGTCTCCTCCAGGTCCCATCAACCAAGCAATGCCGGTTGGTGGGACCACGGGGGAGAGCCTTCTCTGTGGGAGCTCCGTCTCTCTGGAACCAACTCCCACCTGAGATCCGGATTATCCCCACCCTGCTGGCCTTCTGCAAAGTCGTGAAAACATGGCTCTTCCTGCAGGTGGGATGAAATAGATCTTAATTCCCCAATGGATGACTGGTTTAACTTTTGTAATTTTTTAAACTGTTTTTATTGTATTGTTTGATTGTTCTTTACTATGTTGTACGCCGCCCTGAGTCCTATGGGATTGGGCGGCTTATAAGAACAATAAATTAAATTAAATTAAATTACGTGGGAATTCTAAGGGTATTTCAAATAACAGAACTAACCATACAGTAGTTCAGAACCATATTATTACTAGACAGAGAACAAAGAAAGAACACAAGTGGTTGAATCTAGGAGAAGGTAGAAACAATATAGCTTTTTTACAGTTCCAAATTTATTACTGCATCATTTACAATAATTCTATACCTTAAGTTTGTGTCTATTGTGTGCTTGTGTATTGTTGTGGTTGAAGCTGAAGAATAAGAATAATGAAATAATGAATTATGAAAGCAGTATTGTATCATTGTGAAGGAAACCTTGCATGTTTTGTTTTGTGTTTCATAAAGTCACACATATACAAAAAACCCAGAGCTTGCAGTACAATGCTGCAACAGTGCTTGTGTCATTCTGATAAATGCAGCAAGCTCCTTTACATGATGCTTTTGTATGTGTGTAGGGGTTGTATGAGTGTATATGTACATGTATGTGTGTGTATGTTTGTATGTGTGTTTGTGTATATATGTGTGTGTGTGTATACATATATGTGTGTGTATGCATGTATGTATGTATGTATGTATGTATGTATGTATGTATGTATGTATGTATGTATCAACCCTGAAAAATATTGGCCCAGAGATAGGCTAGTTGATGCTAGAAGAAATTCTGAATGACTAGGGTGGAAATGACTTAAAAAGTCATTTTTCAAAATGCCACATGATGTTGCCTGATGGAGGGTGGGGAAAATGGGCATCTAATAAATTAGAAATGGGGTTCCTCTCTCAATACCAGATCTTTGTCTTTTGACCTTGTCTCCATTCTTTCATTCTTGTAGGGGAGATCCTTGGTTGGTCAAACTGAATGTAGCTGTCACCTGTGGCTATCTGCTCTATGGTAAGCACCACACCATTGGGTTTCACAAGGTAGGCTAGAGGGTTTGTTTTATTATTTTATTTTATTTTATTTATTAAATTTATATGCTGCCCATTTCACTGCTGGAGTGACTATCAAGGCAGCTTTGTAGGTTTTCCTTGCCATAATAATCCTGACATATAATAATCATCTTTGTTAATATGCTTGTCTTTTCCCTGCCTCCCTCTCAGCCAATGCTACTGGGAATACCTCCTACATGAGATCCATTACAGTATACAAGCAGTTATTATTCCACTAAGATATTTCCAGTAGCTTGTATCCAAAAGAATTAAAGAGGAGCTTCCTCCTCTTTTTTATCATGATGCAGTCCTTAAAAGGGAGAAAACTTTGCAAGGGATTGCATAAACTGAGGCCAGTTGAGGTTGTGTAGTCAGTTCACTGGGGTGGTTGTGTGGTGTTTTATTGTTGCACTTTTCCTTTCAGTCATTTTGCCCCATGCTGCGTTGAACAAATTTTCAGCTTGACAGAAAGCCATGTTTTCAAGTGGGATCCAGATGTCTAAATAAAGATGAATAAATCTACCACTGCCCCATGATGTGCTCAAATGTTGTATGCCTTTCGTTCCCTTGTCTTCCTTTAAGCCAGTGCCACTGGGAATATCTTGTAATTATAGGAAGTATACACTGGAAATTTTTCTGAACGTGGCTGACTTTGACCATTAAAGAGGAACAATTGAATTAGACTCGGAAGAACTGGGCTTGATATCCCGTTTCTTATTTTATTTTTGATCCATTACTACAATAAAAAAAACACAGAGTTTATAGACCACAAGAAACTAAATACATATAAGCAAATAAGCAAAACAATAAATTGGTCATGTAGAAGGTATGAAAAAATAAGTCAGTTTTTATTTGATGTTTGCAAGGTGTGTGTGTGATAGTGCCACGTTTTCCAGCTATAGAAGAATTTCAAGTCCCCTCTGCAACACACACACACACACACACACACACACACACACACACACACACACACGTACAAATTAAAAGGGCCATATAAATAATACATGAAACCAGATGAAAAATAACTGTTAATTCTCTAGTCTTATAATATTTGCTCACATGCCGCTTGTCGTCAGTCACATTGGCAGCATTAAAGCCAACCATTTATCTCCACGTCCTTTTTATGTCATATGAAGTACTTTCCCACCCCACTTCTAGGAATGAAGAGTGGTATAATATTGGCTGAGGCACTTGCGCTCTGGCAGGTCACTTTATCATTAAAACTGGGGCAGGTTTTCAACTCAACTCTTGCCTGCCAGACTTAAAAGACTCTGCTAGGGCAACAGGTTCTGTGGTATATAGAGATGTTGCTTTTCTGAAAGGCCCTAAAAACATGGTATTGCAACAGGCCTGGGAACCACAAATGGAGATGAAGCCAATCAAGTGGCTGATTTGAGTGTGCTGTTGCAACCATGGGGAGGGGAGTTTGTTATGAGTTTTTGTTATGTAGTGGATTTTTAAAATGCTTTTTAAAATGTTTGATAATTTGATAGGTAATTGGCTTACAACATTTAAAAAACCGATAGCAATGGAGCCACCTATGAATGAATTGAGCAGCTATATTACCCGTATATACTCGAGTATAAGCCGAGTTTTTCAGCCCACTTTTTGGGCTGAAAAAAGCCGCCTCGGCTTATACTCGAGTCAGTTAAAAATTTCACTTGGAAATTTTGCCGCCGCTGCTGCTGCCTCCTCCTTTCCTCGGCGAAAAGCAGTGGGAGCCGAAGGGGAGGCTCCGTCGCCGCAACAGCCCCAGACCTCCGACCCTGAAGCTCTGCCGGCCGCCTCCTTTCCTCGCCTCCCGCCTCCCCTTCGGCTCTGCCGGCAGAGCTTCAGGGCTCCTGAACGGTGAGGAAAGGAGGAGGCAGTGGCGGCGGCAGAGCCAAAAAGCGGTGGGAGGCAAGGAAAGGAGGCGGCGAGCAGAGCCTCACCTTCGGCTCTGCCAGCCGCTTCCTTTCCTCGCCTCCCACCGCCCCTTCGGCTCTGCGCGATTTTCTTCTTCCTCCTCCTCCGAACAGCACTTTCTGTTTTCACGTGCCGAACCTCAAAGCCACGTCGCTTCCAGCCTTGCTCTCTGCCTGCCAGTCACCTCCTCGCTCTCGCCCTCTTTTGTTCCACTTCCTCTGCTGCTTTTGGCGGCGGCGCCTAGCAGTTTCTCGCCTTCTGCAGCTCGAAAGAGCGAGTCCTCCTCCTGCTCAGTGGATGGCGAAGAGGCAGTTGCTATGAGGAGTCCGCTTGGCTTGGAAGGCAGGCGCGGGGAGTAAGGGGAGGCGACACCACCGCTGTACAGCCCCTCCGCTTCTTCCTGTCGCTTGGCTGTGCAGCGCTGTTTCCCGCTCTGCTGCTCTTCACCCGGTTCGGCTCGGGCTGCTCGAGTGAATCCCGGACAAAGAACAGCAAACGGATGGCTGCAGTAGGGCTGACTGGCTGGCTGGCTCTCCTTGGAGCGCCCAGGCCAGGCAGGAGGACGGAGGAACCTCCTTAGAGCGAGTGCCCCGGGATGCGGTAGGAGAGGGTGGCTTCAGAGTTGTGCAAATAAAGGGTTAACTTTAGATTTCCTTATGAGGAAGGCAGGGCAAAAAGCGAAGAGAACAAGCAAAGTGGTTGCGAGGAGAAAGCCTACACACACACACACACACACACAACCACGCTGAAGAAGTGAGGAACAGCGGAGTGAAACATCTGGGTGAGAAAAAAAAAGAACCCTACTTTTAAAGCGGTTCTCCTTTAAGGAAGAATTTTGAAAAAAAAAGTTTGGAGAAAAGTGAAGCGGAGCGGAAAAATGGCTATCGCTTCACACAAATAACAGCGGCGAACAATTAGAGACCAGAAAATTAAAAACCTGAAAAGACTTTTAAAATGATGTTTTTAGAAAAATTCTTCCTTGCTGTTTTTCTGCACAAGACACAAATAAACACATAACCCTAGTTATCTAAGGGAGGAGGAGGAAGGTACATGATTGAGAATCTAGATAGATATTTCATTATTGAAAGATATGAAGGACATAAGGATATCAGAACAAAGAAAGTATAATGTCATTGAACATCACCCAAAAAATATTATTTCCAGAAAAAATATTTGAGGATATCTAGATCTTTGAAAGATACAGGCAGATGATCACTTTATTGTCAAGAAAATGCAAAACTTTATAGGCACAAGAAGAAACACAAGAACATATTTACTGTTTTTCTTTGAAATAAATATTCAAAAACATTATTGGTATCTATTTTTATTTTTGAAATTTACCGGTAGCTGCTGCATTTCCCACCCTAGGCTTATACTCGAGTCAATAACTTTTCCAGTTTTTTGTGGTAAAATTAGGTGTCTCGGCTTATATTCGGGTCGGCCTATACTCGAGTATATACGGTAATTTGTCAAATAATAAATAAATGTATGGGGTATGTGAATTTGGGGGTAGGGTTAGCATCAAAAGTGAGTGAGTACTGGTGCAAGTGATATTACCTGCAATTGCCTATCAAATTAACTATCAGACAGGATAAAAAAAATACTAGAAGAATCTGAGGTGAATTAAGTCCTTTTTCCAGAGAAAATCTGATTCCCATAAAAATGGGGCCAGGGCCATGATAATTTATCCTGCTCCTCAGTGCTCCCTGTTTTTGATGCCCAAGAAGGCTGACACAGATTGCAGGGCTAATGTTTAGCCACTTTGAGAGAAGACATTGAGTCTGATCATGGTTTGTGCAAAGGACTTTTCCCCCAGCATTTGCTCTGAGGAATTATTTTCCTTTCAGTAGTTTCAGCCTTTCCCCCCTCTCATTCACTTTTGGCTGGGATTAGTCTGTTGCCCAGTTGCATTCTGAGGACTCTTTTTTTCCCTGTGATCTTCTGAGGTTGGTTTTGACTGGATCTTTCCAGTGAGGTTTTGATCTCATGTGTTCAATTAGCTGATGAGATCTACTTCCTCAAACAGGGACTGTGTTAAAGCAAATTTTCCCCCTTCCCTCTGGTTTCGCCAAATGTTTTGTTTAGGAAAGTTTAATTAATTGAAATTATTTACTCGGAGGAATCAGTGGATTGCTGAGTTCCTGTTAAGTCAAGGTCTCTTTAAGAAAGGATTGGGGGGGGGGCATGTAAGATGTTTGCCAATGAAGGGCATTTTGTATGCAGAATATTGGTTGAGTTGTTCATGAATAGATGAACTCAATGCTCAGACTGCCAGTGTTTGCCATGCACCTGTGCTACTAATGGCAGCATAAAAAAGAGAGAGAAAAATTAGGAGTCAAATCTTTTCTATCCACATTTGGAAAAGCCTCAACTGCTAAATCCCTGCAGTTAGCACAGCTGAAAGAAGCAGGGCCACAGGGGGGAAAAAGAAATCACCTTACTCTTGCATTTACTTTCTTAAATATGAAATTATTTTCTATATGTTTATTTTCTAATAAAAACAAGGTGCTTGTTTTTGAACTTGTGTTCTGCTCTGAATTCTAGATCTGTTGCTGCTAGTGCTCTACTGGAGGACATTGGGGGATTCTCTTTTCGTTTGCCACCACTTGGTGGCACTATATGCTTATGGATACGTATTGGTTAGTTCCAGAAACCTTTAATTTTTCTGGGGGGGTGGGGGGTGGGGTGGGCCAGAGAGGACTCTTCATCCTTTAAAAAAAAAGGCCATGCTTCTTCAACCCACTTCAGTGCATTCTGCACTATCCATCACCTCAGCACCTCTATGAGCAAACATTTTCTGGTATTTGCCATCTTGATCAGTTTCCATGTTTCCATCAGACATTCCTTGTCTGGTCCCTACCAATCACCTGACAGTTATCTTCTGTATGTTGCTTTAATTGTACAAACCCCAGAGCTTCAAAAGGGAGGCCAGATGCAGAGCAATCCTAAGAATGAAGAGAACTGGGTTTGTTATGCAGTAGAAATGAAATGTAAAGAACAGATGATGGCAAACTCTAACTTTTTGCTGCCATCTAGTGGTCACCTGGCTTTTGTTGTCTTCATTCAGAAGACACATACAATACAGATAGTCTTCAACTACGTACAATTGAGCCCAAAATCTATGTTGTTAAGGGAGACACTTGATGAGTTTTGCCCTATTTTACAACCTTTCTTGCCACAGTTGTTAAGTAAATCACTGCAGTTGTTAAATTAGTAACATGGTTGTTAAGTGAATTTGACCTCCCCATTGACTTTGTTTGTCAGAAGGTTGCAATGACCCCAGGACATTGCAACCGTCATAAATATGAGTCAGTTGCCAAGCATCTGAATTTTTATCATGAGACCGTGGGAAATGTCGCAATCGTTGCAAATTTGAAAAATGGTCATAAAAGTTACTTTTTTCAGTGCTTTTGTAACTTTGAACAGCCACTAAATGAACTGTTGTAAGTCAAGAACTACCTGTACATTGGGGGACTGAACTCTTTAGAGAAGAAGGTGTTAGCAATCTTGCATTTCTGAGGTGGTGCCCTTTTAAGGTCATGTTCATGTTGTAGATTCTCAACCAAAATGACTTCCCTTAAAACTACATTTGTTCATGCTTCTAAGATGCAATGGGCAAATATGTTCTTCCAGAATTCTGCTCTAGTGATCCATTTTGTGGTCTGGAGGGCATTCCCTGCCTTAGGAATGAAAACCATACTAGAGAGCTAGATTTTATACATGATTTATTCCCAAAAAATAAAGCCCATCCTAGGATAACATTTATTTTAGGGCAAAACCTATTCCAAACGTGTCACAAAAATAAATTTATGCTTGTCTATGATCATAATAAAGATTTGATTTGATATAATTAGGAATAAAAGATGATTGAATGAATCCAGCATTTAAACCTCCCTATGGCAATTTTAAAAATCAAGCATCCTTCAGAGTAATCATATAATGAACTGGAATTAAGCCAAGCCAGGGAAAAGTCAGGGTTTAATACGGTAATTATATCCCCAGGCTATGCTAAAAACTTAAAGTTATCACACTTGAGTGTGGAACCCCAAGGAAAAATGTTCTCTTTAGTGTTAGAAGTGAAAATGTTCTCTTTAGTGTTAGAAGTTTGAATTTTCTACCCAACAAGAAGTTTGGCATATTATCTCTACATCTGTCAAATAGTTTTGGATCAACTGTGTTGTGCACAAATGTTAAGCCAGTATAACATAAATTATAAAACAACTTCCTGAAATCTTCTTTGATTCCATGTAAGAAAAGAAAGATCACAGTTGCCTTTGTGAATCTATCATATAATCCAAACTGATTCGGGCTGAAAATGTGCCTTCCCAAACTCTAGTTGTCTCTGAACATTTGAGGACACACATATATAGATACATGTAGCCAAACCTACTTCTTCAGAAAATGAACCTCTTCAACAAAGTGGCAGAGAACCCAGGTAAAAATAAAATATGCAGTTTCTCCTCAAAGTTCCTTTTTCATCTTGAAATATGAATGAAAAAAATCACTGCATATCAATGAAGAGAGAAGAGGGAAGAAAATGTCTGTGCTCTATATCCGTGATGGCGAACCTATGGCACGTGTGCCACAGGTGGCACGCAAAGCCATATCTCAGGGCACGCGAGGCGTTGCCCTATGTCAGCTCCAGCACACATGTACGCGCTCGCCAGCTGATTTTCGGCCTTCCAGAGGGCGGTGGGGGGGTCATTTTTGCCTTCCCCAGGCTTCAGGAGGTTTTCCTGAAGCCTGGGGAAGGTGAAAACGCCCTCCCCTCCGCCCTCCAGAAGGCTGAAAATCAGCTGGAATCCATTTTTCACCATCCACAGGCTCCGGAGGCTTCAGTGAGCCCTGTGCGCATGTGCCGGGGGGGGCAGTGCGGCGGGGGGCTTGTGCACGCATGTATGGGGGAGGGCATTGCATTATGGGTGTGGGCACATGTGCATGCGCTATTGCGTGAGTGTGCGCTCTTTTGGCACCCAAGCAAAAAAAGGTTCGCCATCACTGCTCTATATAAATGCTGCAGGTTTCTATGAGTCACATAGAATTGGATATGAATGTCCAATAAGCACAAAGTTATGGTGACAGTTATAGATAGATATTAAAACCAATTAAAATAAAGAAAAATAGCATATACCCGTATTTTTCGGAGTATAAGACGCACCGGAGTATAAGACGCACCTAGATTTTAGAGGAGGAAAACAAGGAAAAAAGTATTCTGAACCAAATGGTGCAGTAATATATTATTTAATAAAATACCAGTGTAGCAGAATACTTTTTACAACCATGTACACATTTTACAACCATGTATACTTTTTACAAACTTCAAACTTGACAGCTTTAAGACTAGTGGACTTCAACTCCCAGAATTCCTCCTCCAGTCATGCTAGCTCAGGAATGGGAGTTGAAGTCCACAAGTCTTAAACTTGCCAAGTTTGAAGACCCTTGCACCCCTAACCCCTAACCCTGGGGTCTTCAAACTTGACAGCTTTAAGACTAGTGGACTTCAACTCCCAGAATTCCTCCTCCAGTCATGCTAGATGGGGTAATTAGAAGGCAAAAATGCCCCAATTTTTGCAAAAAACGGCCCGTTTTTTGCTCGTTTTTTTTTGCAAAAACAGGGCATGCAGAGGATCTGGGAAGCCTGCAGAGCACTCCTAGGGGGTGGGGGAAGGCAAAAATGCCCCAATTTTTGCAAAAAATGGCCCGTTTTTTGCAAAAATGGGATGCGGGAGCGGGGCTTCGGGAGGCTAAAAATTGCTGTATTCGGTGTATAAGACGCACCGACATTTCCACCCTCTTTTGGGGGGCAAAAAGGTGCGTCTTATACTCCGAAAAATACGGTATATGACAAAATCATGTAATATTTAAATTTACATCTAATAAGGAAAAAAGAAATCTTAAAATATATTTCATATATAAAATTTAAAAATGACCCAATTGTTCAAATATTCTTTTTATTGAAAGGGAAGTGGAAGTGGAAATGGAAGTGGGAGAGGAAAGGAGAAATTGTTTCCTACGAAACCTATAGGAGCCATGGAACTTAAGAAGAACAAAGGCCTCAGGGCCAAACAGCTTCAGCAAGTGCTTAAGTTGAATAAACTACCATTGAACAGACCACCAAAAATTTGATAAACCAAATTAGTTTTAGAAACAGCTAACATAAGAAATAAGTTGGAATAAAATTGTAAGAGGCTCAATTTACCTTCCAAACAGATTTATTGACTGTTTTTAAATTGGAAGTACCTATTATTTCATGGTAAAAGGATCGATGTTATGTCTGCAACCTAAACTTTTCTGAATACACTTTGTGGCATTAAATGTAAATATTGAAACTGATCTCTGAACAAAGAAGGAACATTTTAGTGGTAGCAGCATGTCTGCCTATATTAGCAACTTCTGTTCTGTTGCTGTCTAATATATTTTGCTTTTCTTTCTTTCTGGGAGAAGGGGAGAGTTGAGATCTCTGCTTAGAACTTTAAAGATTCACTGAAAAAGGCAATGTCTTTAGAATGGCCGTGGGATGGTAAAATAAAAATCTGAGATATTTCTTTCCTTTGCCATAGAGTCGTGGGGTTCTTCCCTATTTTGCCAACTTCCGTCTCCTTTCGGAACTCTCAACACCCTTTGTGAATTTGCGGTGAGTTTGGTGATATCAGAAACAAAATGGGTGAATTCAATAGGTTGCCCAAGAATGTGTACCAGTTCTTTGATAAAGGGGCCCTTGTAACTATGTTCTAGGGAAGGACAGCAGTCACCCATACCCGTTCCTCATTAAAGCCACAGGGCTGAGCTCAACACCTCAAGCCTGCTGCATGCTCATATCTAACTATTTTAGTTATCTGTTGTAATTCTGAGAGTGATTTTTTTATGCTGTTGCTTTACTGGGGGAGCCAGAGAATCTGAATGGACTGACATCCATTTGATTTTTTTAAAAATTTTTGTGTTGCCTCAGGTGGTTCCTGGATGCAGCTGGCTGGCCACGTACTTCAAGTCTTGTTTTGGCCAATGGCTTGGCCATGATGGTAGTGTTCTTTATGGTGCGCATTGCTGTCATCCCCAGCTATTATATGCAGGTTTACTCTTGGTATGGAACTCCTGAATATGAACGTTTGGGCCTGGGTGTACAACTGGCCTGGATTGGGCCAAGCATTGCCTTGGAAATGCTCAATTTGATCTGGATGTACCGCATTGTCCGTGGCTTCTACCGAGCTTTATACTGGTCTAAGACCTACAAGGCAGCATGAAGAAAGAAAAGTGGTGGTACTTGACCTGGAAGACCCAAGTTCTGCTGGACAAAAATGGATTTCCTCTTCTAATCCCCTTAGAAGCCAGTAGCCCTAGGAACTGCTCCTGACTATGTCCTTGGGGAAAGAATCCCAGATTCATTAAAAAGGGAGCACATAGTTTTCCATTCAATCAAAGAAAGGTCTTGGCCAAATTGACTAGATCCAGCAATTTGCCATCTTCTAGAGATGGGGCTGTAGAAACACTTCACAGGGCTGAAGATAGGCAGTTTTAAAATGGAGGTATATCTAGCCTATGGATTCCTTTGGCACAAATGGGAATGCTTGGGAGATACAGTTTGGGGGATTCTGCTGACACTCCACAGGACTTTTCAATGATACTTCATGTAGCTTTGTGTAGCTAAACAGGTGATGTTTCTAATACTTCAGGAATTTAACCTCTTTCAACTATCGATCTGTCCATGATGATGATCAGGTACCGTTTCCTCCTAGGAAGAAAAGACTGGCTTCTGCTAGGGGCTTTTGGGCCATGTTTAGCGGTAAAGAGGATTGAAAATAGTGGAAGGATGAGGGAAGAAATAATGCCTAGTTACGACTACAAATGGTGGAATTTCCCAGTGGCCGGATTTCAGGACCTTCGCTAGAAGGACAGCAATATGTAAATAGAATCCTTGTTTTACTAAATCAATTGAAACTTGGCATTCCAGTAAAGAACTTGCTTATACAATAGCGGCTAAATTTCTAAAGACCAGAAAACAATAATTTTAACAAGGCTAGCATCAAGGCACACTTGCCTTTGCTCAGCGGTTTGGATAAATCAAAACTAAAGTGATATTGGGTGCCTCTAAATGTGCCAGGTATACAACTCCCCAAATCCCCATCCATTATGGCTATCTTCCACTCTGGTGTCATTCCTTCTTGTGGTTGCCATTCTTGTATATGACAATCACATCTTCCCAACAATAGTTTACAGTGAAAGTTTCTTCACTCCCAAATGTATGCCTCAGTGAATGCAGCCCTGTGGAAGGGTATAGGTACTACCACACTAGGCTGAACTTTTTTAATGTTTCATTGTTCTTGAGAGACTAAATAAATAGCTGGTGCAAGATGCCCTTTCCCCAGAAGCCATTGACAGAAGCTTCTTGTTTCCCCCTCTGTGTTTCTATGCCTTTCTTCTTCTGTTATAGTTGTTTTTCATCCTGATACATGCAAACACAGCCACCAGTACAGAGACAGGATATCATGATGTTGGTTCTGTATCAGAGTTGACAAAAGTATAATGGTAAGATATAGCAAATAGAATTCATTTAAGAACTTTGAAATCTGTGAATTCCAACAGATGCCAGGGTCAGAGGACTAGTTGAAACTTAGGTAGTATCAACACAAACCTAGAAGAACAACAGCATTGTAGAAAATTCCACAACTTACTAATGTCTCATTTGCTAACATGGAATATCACACCACACTGATGTACAAGGAATATGCCCATGTGTTGCATGGCTAGCTATTGCTAATTTTTGAGAAAGTGTAAATCTGTCTAAAGCCAGCCTTAATAACAATAGCATTTAACGAAAAGGTACATTGTTCCATTGACTGTGACTGTGACTAATGGATTCAATTCAAGCCTTCCTACCTTTTTCTTTATTTAAAGTACATTAATAAAATAGGAGGTGGCCATCTGTGAAAATCAGTTCTCCTGTGATTGGTGGATAGTTTCCCACCAGCTGTTGTCATTCAGAAAAGGGGCGGGCAGGAAGGCCAGAAAGTTTAATCAATAGCTTTACTTAACATGCTCTGCACCCCTAGAATCAGGACACCATCACAGGGTATCAATGCTATAGAGGCATCTATATGGATCAACAGAAAACTTTATGGTTGCATCATTTTTGCCAGCTGAAGGATGAGCGGATAGTACTTTAACCAAATCACAAGGAAATCACGAGGAAAGGTCCTAGACACCATGAGTTGTTTGCTTAACATAGTGGTTTTAAAGTAATACTTGACAGGGGTGGGTTATAACTTACCTTGCTACCGGTTCGCTTCCTCCCGTGCCACGTGGGTGCGATGCATGGGCGCGTGCGCGCAACGTGCGCACACATGCGCAGTGCCAAAAAATCCTAAAATAAAATAAAATAAAATAAAGCTGAAAACAAGATGGCGATCGCATGCACAGTGCTGGAAACTCGGCTTCTGTGCATGCTCAGAAGAAATTTTTTTTTTAAAAAAATCAAAATAAAGATGGCGCCCACGGACCGGCACCGACTGAACTGGATCTGTGACACCATCGTGACATCACCAATGGGTCGCTACCGGTTCGGGTGAACCGGTCCGAACCGGGAGGAACCCACCCCTGGTACTTGAGATATACATTGGCTTAATATATAGTATGAACAAAGTCAATGAGAGACTTCATACTCAAGCCATTCCAGAGAGGGGCTTGATTACAGAGCTCTAGAAGCGTTTAATTCTGATTGCATAAGATGCCTAGAACATATTTGGCTTTATTGAATGTAGTTTTTCCTCTGATTTTAGATTACTCAGTACTTCATGCTCCTTTAGTACTTAGTATTTTAGTACTTTAGTACTTTAGTACTTTAGTAGTATGTTGATTCTTTGTGATGAAAGCCTTTGACTATTCATTCTTAAAACTTCCTTACTTAGATACCAGATCATTATAAGTTCTTAGCCCTTGGGCTAAAGCCAAGTATACGGTACTATGCCTATTCTGCCCTCAGAATTAAAATCTCCAGGAGACTTGCTTCCATAAGACCCATGGACCTCCTAGGGAGAATTTTCACATGGATTGGGCTCCACAGTTTTGGAAAACCAAAACTGACTCCAGGTGCTAAACGCCTTAACTTGTTGGGGAAAAATTGCAAGCACCAAAATTGTTTCTTAAATTTACAGTATTTAATAGTATTTGGTGCTAGGGGAATGAGCTGTGATCTTTAAACAAAAGCTGAAGAGCTTTGCTTCTAAATATGTGCCTTAAAACAACATTGCCAAACAGTGAGTTATCAACCTCAAATAGGCTGCCTTATTTTATTGCCTTCCAGTTGTATTAGACTGCAATTCTCAGTGTTCCCACCAGCATGGCAAACAACCCCCCTCCCTCCCCCCACTGCTTGTAATTGTGGGAGCTGTAGTCTCAACATGTTGGGAAGCTATCAAGTAGGGAAAATTGTCCTAAAAACTTGAAAAAGCCCTCTCAGTTTTTAGATCTCTACAGATGGCAACATCTATTATCCTATTCAGATGGGTTATGCCTCATATATAGCAGTGAAAAATGGCTGATTTTTTTCCCTGCAATTTTGAATAATTAAATTCTTGCAATGCAGTGTTTGTAATTTTCTAGCCTCTGTATATTAACTGGAATCAATGAGTGTTAATTTAAATAATAATATAAATAAATAATATTAATTTATTAAACTCCCCCCCCCTCTGTTTTGATCTTATGTGAATATCTATGAATTGTACTTTGTGGATGTTAAATTTCAGCCTGAGCTGTGGGATATATTGATTGAAGTGTGTTTGTACCATATATGGATAGATGGAACTTAAAGGCCACGTCCCACTGTACTTTACTAAATTCCTTCTTAACATATACCTAATGTAGTCTGCCAGGCGTCTGGGTTGTGAAAATGAGAGGAAAGCTCATTCCAGGGCAGAAGTGCTGCTGCTTTTACTGTATTTTGTTTTATTCCCCCCCCCTTCCCTCATGCATTTCTTTACTGTAGCTTTGGATTGGTGTTTCTATTCAGAATTAAGTGTCTGTTGTGTGGTAAAACTACACAAAGAACCCAGCCTGACCTTCTGCCCAATTTGATGCCTACAAGATCTTGGGGATGTCTATGAAACAATGAAACAGCTGGTGGGTGCTGTGAAGCAAAAAAAGGAACAGGTTTCAATCCAAGCAGACTCCAGACAAGATATCCTCTATGGTCAAGCAAGCAGAGAATAATATTCAAAACTTAGTTTTCCCTTTCAAATATTTTATAAAATCAGGTGAACTTGGAATATATTTGCAATTATGGAAGGTTTTTTGTCTATGTTTCTATTTGTTGTGTCACATTATTCCCCTCCCTTTTCTTTTCTTTCTGTGTGGTGATTGTTCATTTTTATTTTATGTAAGTCTGCTTGGAAAGAACTTTTTTTTTTAAAGTGAGCAAATGATTGCTTTTGGAAGCAACTCCTGGCAACTTAAAGACAAGAAACGACCTTGTATGTGTCCCATCCATAATTTTGTTTTTAAAGTTGTTATGAGACGTAATTTTTGCTGCAACAGTCTAGCATGATGACTACTACTGTGGAAATCAGGAGTCTCTGAGAAATCATACGGCAGCGATATGGGATCGTTATAGACAAAGACATAACCTTGCTGAGGCTTTAACTGAGTTCATACATTTTCCTGCATCATGGTTAATTTAGTGAATAAGCCAGTTAACTAGATTGCATAAAACAGGGTTGTCAAACACGCATCATCATTGCAGTGTCACGTGACGTATTGGGATTTTTCCCCCCTTCACTAAACAGGGCGTAGGCGTGGCCAGCGCATGACACATGACAGCCCTGGCATTGAACAAAGATGGGCAATCAGGCCCTTTGGATCAGGGGCGGGTTCCTAATTTTTTTAAATACCACTCTGTGGGCGTGGCTTATTTTGTGGGTGTGGCTTGCCAGCCATGTGACCGGGTGGGCGTGGCTTCTCAGACTGCTGAAGGGAGGGGAACTGAGATAGGTCCTGCTGCCCATTCCTCCTCCCCTCAGCAGCTCGAGAAGCCTCGAACGTGCAAAAATGCCTGGGATCATCACTGCGTGTTCGTGGCTTCTCAGACTGCTGAAGGGAGGGGAATGGAGATAGCTCCTGCCGCCCATTCTTTCAGCGTCTCACACGCTCCCTCAGCCATCCTCCCCTGCTTGGACTCACTGTGGGGTAGGAAGGCAGCGCATGCGCAGTGCCAGAAGCTCAGCTTCTGGGCATACGCAGAAGAAAAATTTTTTAAAGTAAAAAAAAATTTTTTTAAAAAAATGGCGGCGCCCAGGCACTGGCAACCGACCGCACCGGTACTGTGACATCACCAGCGGGCCGCTACCGGTGCTATAGAGTGGACCGCACCTGTAGGAACCCACCACTGCTTTGGATATTATGACCCTGTGCTCCTATTTTCTGGACCTTCCAACCCTCTCTGACTGCAGCTGTCAAAAATCAGTGTTTTCAGCCTTTAGAAGTAGGAAAGGGGGTGCCCATCAGGTGTCATGAAAAGAGCCACTATTTCAATCTGTTTTTTTACATATACCTAAATGTTCCTGGTAGAAAATACATGAAAACAATGATGCAAATCCTTACTAAAGGTTGATTGTTTTTTTAAATTGACTTTAACAGGTAAGTTAAGAAAAATTTGTCCAGTCTGCAGAAATTACTTGCTGTTGCTGAATTACAGTAGTATTGCCCTGAACATCCACCACTGCTTATTTCTGTATTAAGCCATAGATCATCGTTAAAGCAGACGTAATCCTTACATATTCATATAATTAAATGCATTATGTATAAACCTACACCAGGGGTCGGCAACCTTAAACACTCAAAGAGCCACAAAGGTCCTAACCGGAAGCCCCCTGTTCAATTCTGGAGCCAACCAGAAGTCCACTTCCCCCGCCATAGAGTCTCCTCCTACCGTGGCATCCTTTTTCCTTTGCCGACCAGAAGTCCGGTTCCCCCACCATAGAGTCTCCTCCTAGCGCGGCATCCTTTTTTCTCTACCTGTCCTAACCGAAAGGCCTATCAATTGTGGAGCCGACTGGCAACTGGGAGCCGCAGCAGAGGGAATGAAAGAGCCACATGCGGCTCCAGAGCCGCGGGTTGCTGACCCCTGACCTACACTGAAGACTTGATTTTTGATTCTTGCTATTGTCTCTCCAGAATTTCAAACATAGGGAAAGAGAAAAATGCTTCTTGAGATCACCTGAGTATCTTTAATTTCAGCCTAAAACTGCTTGATTTTTCAGAGACAGGAAAATACAGGCTTATGCAAATCAGAATATGATCGTCTCTGGTGGACACTAGGAAAATAATCCAAATGTATGGTATTAGTATACACATTTTCTGATTAAAACTTTGGACCAGAACACAATTTCATGAAATCCACTCTCAGTAGAACTGATAGGAAAACAATATTTTGGAGAAACTGCATACTATCTGGGTTCCATGATGGACAATGTTAAAAAGTGAATTTAAAAAAAAAGATTTTCGGTTCTGGTTGCAAGCAGTGGTAATTAAAATCACCCTTTACTTGGTTCTTTCTTAAATAATGGATAATTCTGGAAAGTTCTTATAAACTTTATCAAACTACTTTTGCTTGTACAATGGGCAAGCCAGTAGTGCCTGTTACTGCTTTGGTTACCAATACATTTTCAGCTAAAATTCAAAATACTGATTTTTAACTTACCATAGGAAGTCCAATATGGCAATGCTTTTAGATACTTGCTGGACTATTCACTTCAGAGAAGTAGCTTTCAGGGCACATATCAACATCTTTTGATAGTCTTCCCTTGAGGTAAAAGGGGAGGGTAAGCAAAGAGGCAAGAGTTTTTCATTGTGACCCTAGTATTAAGTTACTCTCTTTGCTTACTGGAGAGCCTGGGGGAGTAAAGCTGCTGTGCTTCCTTGTATTCCGTCCCTGTATCGGTTATTCTCAGATGTTGGTAATGTTTTATATTTTTATTATGCCAATTGCCAGGAGTTGCTTTCGAATTTAGCAATATAGAAATTTAATAGAATAAACACACACACAATTAAATACATTGTCCACTAAATAGCAGGGCAGTGGCATAACCATTGATTTATTTTGGCCACATTCACTAGCCCCATTTACCCAATGGCTGATGCATTTGGCATGCTGTCATCCAAATGTTCCTTCTTGGAATGGTGCATCATCACATGTAACTTTAGTACATTCATTGCAATGTGATGGAACAGAATAGTCATACCATGGATTCCCTTTCTGCAAGGGAGATCCCCAAGTGATGAGACCTCAGTCCTCTCCTCTCCTCTGTCCAAGCTATTAATGGCTTAACATCACTAGATGGGATGCAGCAGCAGTAGTGATCCAGTAGCAGTTTTGCTCTCTTTCTAGGAAGCAATGCAGAGAGAGAGAGAGAGAGAGAGAGAGAGAGAGAGAGAGAGAGAGAGAGAGAGAGAGAGAGAGAGAGAGAGAGAGAGAGAGACGGGGGGGGGCTATGTTTATCAAGCGAATAGGCAGTGACATCAGCCCATCTACCAAGGTTCTATAGATGGAAATGCTTATTGTTAGAGAGAGAGAAGGGGAGAGAGGAAAGTTCTGATTCAGCCTTCATGCATCCCAGGCCCAGCCTGACATCATCAGCAAAATTTAAATTCCTAGTAGTTCCCTCAGGAATTGATGAGGTTGTGTATGTGCCAAGTGACACAATAAGCTTTGAAAGCTACTACCGTTAATTGTGCGGATGCCATTTCTTTCTAATGTCTCAGTCTAACAAAAATCTTCTAACAGGAGATGGAACATGAGCTCTCCCCAAAGTAAAGTGTGCACTGTGTTTGTTAGTTATTGAAGAAGAAAGGCTTGTTTCCTTTTCCATACCATTTTTCAAACTGGTATTAAATCAATTGGAGAGCTCAAAGAATTGTTATCCCATCATAATTCAGCCAAAGTTGAAAGGAAGAAAGAAAAGTTATGCAAAGCTATTTGGTGTCTAAAAGGATCTCTTTTTGGTGCAGTTGTTTTTTCTGTTTTTCCAATGTTGGCATTTAATTGTTCTAATTACTAACACTGAATGTATTTGTTTCATATTACTTTTATTCCTCAAATATAATTCCTGATTGTGCTATTTAATTTTTCACTTGTACAATTTTATTAATTGTGTCTATGCTGTGATTATATTTTGTAGTGTACAGTAGTTTGAGACCTTATTAGATGAGCCATTAAGATTGATAGAATACAAGACATTGATATCAAGAGAATCAAGTTGCGGAAAGCACCATTTTACAACTTTTCTCATTCATTTTCCATTTTCCTGTGGCACAGTAGTCTTATGAAAATGTTCCTATATAGTAAGTTATCACAGCTTCAAAATTATTAGTGAATTTTATACTTTAAAAATGACTATGTGAGATGGCAATTGTATCTTGGGGTTCTCTTCCTTTCCTCCTAAAACTTTATCTCAGAAATGTCCAGTTCATAATATGTGGACCTTGTGCATTCATCTCTTCTTCTTCTAAAGAGTTTATTGACTCCAAACCTTTTCCCAGCCATACTCGTCAAGTGGCAATCAAAGAATGTGAATATTTCGGCCCATGCAATGACTGGGAGATGAAATATGGGCAGCCAAGAGGGCCTGTAATTTATTAGTATAAATTTACTAGCATAATTCACTCTCACACTGTACTGAGGACTGACTAAGCTCAGTGTGTAGAATCTGTCTTTATGTGTTAGTAGATGGAAATACATCTTAGATAAACTGTCACAAATATTAGTTTTTGGTTATTTGCTATCTTTGATAAAATGATTTTGCTTGTCCCTGAGTTAGATCAAACTCTTGCATAAATGAAGGTAGTTCAGTAACTATTAATGGTGAAGGAGCCCAATCCTAATCTTTCTAGCTTTGACCCTGTTAGTTCAAGTGGGCTGCTTGTCTTATGTTTTTCATGTCATATTTTCTTTTATTGAAAAACAGCCAAGGTTTTAACCTGATGAAGTTCCCTGCCCTCCATTCTTTCTATCTCCTCGCCTTAGAGCAATAAACAGTACAACGTTTCTATTTCAGACAATCTGAGGAAGGAGGAAATAACTGGGATTGCTGTTTCACAAGATGGACAACAGTGGCAGAGGCAAAAATACAGGTAGTCCTCAATTTACAACAATTCATTTAGTGACCATTCAAAGTTATGACAACATTGGAAAAAGTGACTTATGACCATGTTTCACACTTACAACTGTTGCAGTATCCCCACGGTCACGTGATCAAAATTCAGATGCCTGGCAACCAACTCATATTTATGATGGTTGCAGTGTCCCGGGGTCATGTGATCAACTTTTGTGACCTTCTGACAAGCAAAGTCAATGGGGAAGCCAGATTCACTTAACAACCACGTTACTAACTTAACAACTGCAGTGATTCACTTAGCTACTGTGGCACAAAAGGTCGTAAAATGAGGCCAAACTTACTTAACAAATATTTCACTTCACAACAAAAATTTTGCACTCAAATGTTGTCGTAAGTCGAGGACTACTTGTAGTGTTTTGATTATTATTTGGTAATTGAGTTTCAGCTGCCATTTTAACACCTCATGGTATCTCAACATAGTGTCACTTAGAAGGTTTTGGAGAAAATAAATGACAGCTGGATGTGGTTCCAAGGAATTGGTGCACTCCAGTATCTTCAGTGCTGCTTGCACTGACGTTAGGCCAGTGTGTGTGTGTGTGTGTGTGTGTGTGCTTTAAGACTACGGGCATTTGAAAAGTCATTTTGTTATTCCAAGAAATCTGTTGTTACCCAAAAATTGTCAATAAAAGGCAATTTTCCTCTCACCCAACAATTGCTTAAAACATTATGGTGGGGATGGCAATCCTAATGAATAATCAAAGGACCAAGATTAATAAAAAGCAAGCATTCAATCAAGTTATTGGAAAACAACATGCAAAGGAAATAAAGCCTCAAAGCAGGAATATATCCTTCAACTGTGCTTCCATCAAATCAATCAAATGAGGGCTACACACTGAAATCTTTTCATGCAACAACACAAAAGTGGTTAATGGGTCAAAGAAAGAGGAGAAGGAAGACTGGGATGGTAGGTTACTAAAATGTATTAAATAAAAAGGCTTTGCTGTGATTCAGACCTCCTTGTTAAACAGAGCTATAAAACATGCATTTTAGTTTTACAATTAAGAGCATTGCTCTGATGACATAATTTATAAAAACCATCCTATTCAAAACTGCCCTAACCTGTTTTTTTGGGGGGCGGGGTTTCCTCCTCCTCTCTCCTTATTGAGCAAAGTGGTCTTTATTTCCTTTGGTCTTTTCCTCATTTCCTTTATTTTCTGTTATTTCTCCTTGCCTTTGCTAGCTTGTGTGCATACTGTCTCTGCCACTCCCTGTCCAGCAGAGTGACCCTCGTGGGAAGGCTGCCAGACTTATTGGCCCTCTGCTTCAACCTTGGCCACTTCTCCCTACCCACTTCCTTCAGGCAGCCCCAACCTCTTAACCGGTCTCCCCTGGCCAAGCCTGGTCTTGCCTTCTTGATGCCAACTCCAGAAGCCATGCCCATCATGCAGCACAGGAGATGGTAGAGTGAGACTCCTGGATGGCAGCACTGCTCAGCATGGGAAGTGCAGAATCTGTGGCCTGGCTCATCAAGCTCTGGTGTTACAAGAAGAGATGGGAGTTGGGTCAGGCTGAGGATGGTCATCAGGATAACACCCCAAACTGTTCTCTTCCTAGAGTATTTCCTGTGGCTCAGACTGTGTGTCTGTTTATTGATTGACTTGTTTGACTAATGTTATACCTTACATTCTGAAGCTCAGGGCTATTTTCCTATTTTCCCCACAACAACCACAACAACACCGTGAGGAAGGTTGAGTCGAGAGAACTTAGCTAAAACCCAAATCCCTGTCTGACACTCAGCACCCTGACTTATCCAGGTGGCACCTTCATGCAAAATATTACTCGGGCTCTAATGCAATCCACAAGCCATAATATGCTATAAATGAAGACTAATTTGAAACCATGTACACATTCAGAAGCAAGAATGAATATGAATGCATATTTGTTTGTGACAGTTATATTCTGCTTGTTGTCCATAAGCTATGAACTGAATACATAGCAAGTTTGGGTGGACAAACACACAGATGTGAAGATTATACTTCATTCCTTTACCCAATCCTCAGAGGCTTGTGCTGCTGTCCTGGATTGATAGGCTGAGAACCCCAACATTTGAAGGCAGCCAGTTAGACCTTTTCTATCTGGCTCTCACAAAATGGCCTCAAGGATAGTAGAAGACCGTGGGGCTATAAACAGAGGTGGGTTTTTGCTGGTACGGTTAATAGCTGTTGTTCGGCGCAGAGCCAAAGACACTGCTGCCATTCGCAGTGCGGGAGCTTTCCCCGGGCGCTGCCGCTGCCCGCATGGATGCTGCCAATTGCGTTCTTTTGCCCTCTGCGCATGCGCAAAGCGTTCTGCATGCGCAGAGGGTAAAAGAACGCAATTGGCGGCGTCCATGCGGGCGGGGAAAGCGCCCGGGGAAAGCTCCCGCACTGCAAACGGCAGCAGCGTCTTCGGCTCTGCGCCGAACAACAGCTATTAACCGCACCGGCAAAAACAGGCAGGAACCCACCTCTGGCTATAAATGACTGGGAAAGTAAAAGACAGACTTCTTCTGCTTGTACAAAGCAACTAGCCTGCGACCAGATGTTTCTTATAAGGAAACAGGTGCCATGATGTTAGAGCTGTAGTACCAGTTTGGAAAATTGGGGAAGTAGTTTTGGGACCCAAAACATGATTAGGATGATGAGACTTTAAAGGAGATATTTCCCTCAGAAGGAAAGAAAGCCTGGAGATATTTCCTGAGGCAAAATTAAAGACTATGAGGATATTTATCCTATTTGATTTGTGGGTGGGAAGAGAGGAATGAACTTTTATGGGATAAAATTGTATTGTTCCATAGTTGAATAAAAAAGAGTAATCATGCTACCATTGTGAATAAAATGCAATCTAGGATTGTTAGTTAGTTTATCATGTAGCTTTATTTGTTCAATAACTATCTTTAATTTTGCCTTGAATTTATGATAACTGAATGCAGTCAGTTGAATATTAACCGACACTGGAGAGAGATTTCTTCCAGACAGCCTTGAGTTGGAAAAGAAGATTCTTCCCCTAATTCTTAGAAAATGACTTTGCTTGTTTCCAAGGGATAGGCCAGCACATTTGCTGACTGATCAAAGCTATCCTCAGTTCTTGGTATGGGAATAGAATAAATTGTTGGTTGAATTTTATTAGTGGCAACTGGGGAGTCCCCTCCATTTCCCAAAACAGGCTAATTTAGGGAACCCGTGACAAGCTGTGCCATACATCCAGCTTCAACATCTTGCTGGTAATTCCTATTGTTCTGCTTTGCCCCTGTTGAGTAAAGGTCAAATTGGTGCTGCTCATTCTCAAAACAAAAACGAACACTGGCCCAAACCAATAAAATGAAATTTAACACGGAGAAAAGTAAAATTCTACACCTAGGTAAGAAGAATCAAAAATACACATACAAATGGGTGAAACCACACTCAATAGCAGCGTTTGCGAGAGGGACCTTGGAGTCTTGGCAGACAGCCAACTAAATATGAGCCAGCAGTGTGCAGCAGCAGCCAAAAAGGCCAACGTAGTCCTGAGCTGCATAAATAGAGGGATACAATCAAGGACCAGAGAGGTACTAGTACCACTCTATGATAAAGTGACCAGATTTTTTTTTTTTTAAGCGGGACACTGACGGGGGGGCGGGGCCGCCCATTTGAGTTTTGCCCTCTGCGCATGCGCAGAACGCTGCGCATGCGCAGAGGGCAAAAGACCGCCAATGTCGGCGTCCAGGTGGGGGGGGGAGGCGGGAGGCCTTTCCTCGCCTCCCGCCTTCCCTTCGGGAGCCGGCAGCGCGTTTCTTTCTTTGCATCCTATTTGCTCTAGTTTTTAACTCTTCGGGGATCTCTCCCCTCTCCTATTTTACTACTCTCCCCTCACCTGCATTATTAGAGGAACTGAGGAAGAGTCGTCCGGAGCTGTTCCAAGGATGAGGAAGAGAGAAAGCCATTGTGCTTCAACCTGAGCGCCTTTGGTGGCCTATCACCTTCTTATATCGTCGGGCTTTCTAATTTGCATGCCCCAGGTAGCGGTCATTGGCTCCCCGGTCACTGTGGCTGTACCGGGGAGCCCGCGTGCTTGTCATCAATGGAGACGCGCACGCGGAAGGCACCACGGAGCAGAGGCACCTGGCGAGCGAGCGGGCAGGCGGGCAGGAGACGCAGAGACAGTAAGACGAAACAGAAACTGGGAAAGGAAATCGCCGTCCCTAAGTACACACCCCCCCCGCTCTCGAAACGGGAGACTTTTCCCCCTGTGGAGCAGATCCACCAAGCGCAGCAAAGAAATGGAGCCCGGGGGAACCTCTTGGCTGACCCAAGCAGAGTGGGAGGAATGCGATTTCTGGCCAATCAGCACCGTCTTTGTCTTCGCACGAGGAAGAGCGAGCGAACCAATGGGGAAGCAGTGGCGCGGCTCCACCGCCGGTCTTCATTTTGCTGAGAAGTTGCTGATGCAGGGATGGGAATCCGGCCGTGAGCGGCCTTTCGCAGTCCCTGGCGGCTCCCCCCTCGCGTCATGCTCATCACGCTCTGCTACTCTAGCGGGAAAAGTCCCAGGTCGGACGAGCGCCCCGTCCCGTCTGCCAGTCCTGCCCCGCCCCCCCCCAACCCCCAGCGCGAGACGCGTGTCCTACCTGGGACTTTTCCCGGTAGCTTCAGTTGCGTTCCTTGCTAATAGCGCCCAGAGCAGAGCAGCCCCTCCCAGAAGATAACGTCTCGCGATCTTCTGGGAGGGGCTGCTCTGCTCTGGACGCTATTAGCAAGGAACGCGACTGGAGCTGCTACCGGGAAAAGTCTCAGGTAGGACGCGCGCCCCGCCCTGCCCCGCCCCTTTTGCCGCGGCACACTTAGCATGGCCTCATGGGACAAGTGCAAAGTGGCGCTCCCCCCCCAGGGTTCGCTCTGCCCCGCCCCGTGCCACCCTGTGAATAGAGGGGACTGAATCGGAAGCCTGTCGCTCGGGCGCGCGTCTGGCTGGAGGAAGAAGCGGGGGCTCAAAAATCGGGACTTTTTAAGAGGGCGGGCGGGACGCGGGACAAAGCATTAAAAAGCGGGTCTGTCCCGCCAAAATCGGGACGTCTGGTCACCTTACTCTATGAAGCCTTGGTCAGACCACAGCTAGAGTACGGCATCCAGTTTTGGTCACCACACTACAAAAAAGACATTGAAACCCTAGAGAAAGTGCAGAAGAGAGCAACAAGGATGATAAAGGGTCTGGAAAAATAAAACATACAAAGAGCGGTTGCAGGAACTGAGCTTGGCCAGTCTGGCAAAGAGAAGGACCAGGGGTGACATGATAGCAGTGTTCCAATACTTGAGGGGATGCCACAGAGAGAAGGGGGTCAGGCTGTTCTCTATGGCACCAGAAAGTCAAACAAGGAATAATGGATGGAAGCTGACCAAGGAGAGATTCAACCTGGAAGTGAGGAGAAACTTTCTGACGGTGAGAGCGATCAACCAGTGGAACAGCTTGCCAGGGGAGGTTGTGAGAGCCCCAACACTTGCGACCGTCAAGGGGAGACTGGACTGCCATCTGTCTCAAATGGTGTAGGAACTCCTGCTTGAGCAGGGGGTTGGACTAGATGACCTACAAGGTCCCTTCCAACTCTAATAATAAATCTAAAACATTAGTCTCTGGAAAAGTTCACCTGTGCCTAAAGCTCATGGTTGATGGAGAGAGAAAGGAAAAGAAAGAGAAAGAGAAAAACTATCTTTCCCATTCAAAATTAAACATTCAGCCTGAACCTTATTAGCAGGAGCATCAGCTGAGATGGGAGGGAGCCATTCCAGCATCAACCTGAGATGCTAACTGATGACTATCTGAAGGGTCCTGCTAGAAAGCCTTTGCCCCACCATGGGATAAGAAGAGCCCCAAGGGTTCTCAGAGGCCCCATTTCTTTGCAGTTTTCCCATATAAAGGCTGAAAATGTGCAGCCCTTGGCTTAAGGCAAACATGTTTATAAAAGTACTGTGGAAACTGGCATCCATGCAGGCCGGCGCACTCCTCCCCGCTCCCCCTCCTTCATTCCAGCCTGCACAGCCTCCCTGGCCCACTGCTCTTTGCTTCTGATTGTTACCAGATTTATGGATAGCCAAGGGAAAGAGGGAGGGGAAAATATAGAAAAGCAATGCAAGTGAGGAAGGATACAGGACTTATAAGGCAAGTAAAAAGCAGGACTGAAGTTGCTACAGCCAGACATTTGGCTTGTTAGCTGTAGTGCTGCTAATATAAATTAAAGGCACACTGCTCACCCTCCTTCAGCTTCATGCTAGATTTGCAGGAAAAAATTCAGTAGGAATGTTTGGGGTGAATTAGCTGGCAGCTAGAGCAGGGGGCAGCCAGCCAAGGCAATCTTTGTTTATCCATTCTTATCATAAAATTAGGGTAGCAAACTTCACTTTTGTATGATAGAAAAGTTACGAGGGGGAGGACTATGAACCAGAATATCTGAGTTCTGTTCCTTTTTCAGTTCTGGGTCCAGTAATGATTATAGCAAAGCTACCAGGTCTGGACTGCAAAACTAAGGACAATTCTTTTTCTGTGCCACTGGTCCAATAAAAAACATTTCTTCCTCTTCAACTAAGCATTTACCTTGCTGGGGAGAAATAATTGATATTGTAATATGCTTTTCTTTTATCTGCTCCTTCCTTACAACTGGTGCTAAGAACAGGTAGTCCTCGACTTACAACAGTTCATTTAGTGACCGTTCGAAGTTACGACATCACTGAAAAAAGTGACTTATGACTATTTTTCACACTTACGTCCATTGAAGCATCCCCATGGTCATGTGATCAAAATTTGGATACTTGGCAACTGGTTCATATTTATGACAGTTCCAGTGTCCTAGGATCATGTGATCATATTTTGGGATTTTCTGACAAGCAAAGTCAATGGAGAAGTCAGATTCACTTAACAACCATGTTACTAACTTAACCACTGCAGTGATTCACTTAACAAATGTGGTAGTAAAGGTCGTAATATGGGGCAGAATTCACTTAACAACTGTTTCACTTAGCAACAGAAATTTGGGGTTCAATTGTGGTTGTAAGTTGAAGACTACCTGTACTATTTCTGTTGCCATCTAGTGATTGCTTGGAATTTTGCAGCCCAGTTTCCCTAAACTTTGAGGTAAGTGGGTTGATACTACATGAGGCAGTTTGCAGACTGTTAAAGTAGTCAGGGAGCATTTGGGAAAAAACAGTTTCCACCCATGGGAGCTCCAATCTTGCAATTTTTGGAATGGCTATTCAGCAGATCTTGGCTCCACTGCAAAACAAACCCAAAACCCAGATGCATTGTGGAGATCTGTTTGGAGGGTAACTCTGAAAAGCAACAAGCAATCCAGTAGGTGTAACTAACAATGATCTGAAACATTGCTGAAGTTCTTGGAGCTCAGTATCTTTGTGACATGGCTCTGGGATGCCTCATCATGCTCTGCAACCTTGCAGATTCCCCGCTTGCATTATTTGAGACAGACATATCCTAGAAGCAGCAGATGCTGCTTCAGAAACACTGATTGCCAGGAATCTGTTTGATGCCAGCATGCTTTGCTTCACTCGGGGCATGTGCACATCTCTATCTATAAATCATCTAAGAACTTTTAGGAGGACAATGGAGTTTAGAGCCATGTTTTTGTTCCTGTTATTAATTGGTAGGAGATCCAGTTTGGTATAGTAGTTAAAGATCAGGCTAGAAACCAAGAGTTGTAGTCTCACCTTAGGCACGAAGCCATCTAGGTGACCTTGACCCAGCCCCCCCCCCCAGCCCTGGGAAGCAAGCAAAGGCAAACTGCTTGTGAAAAACCTTGCCAAGAAATCTGCAGGGACTTGTCCAGGCAGTTGGCAGACATCAAAAACTGACTCAAAAATGTACACAAAAAAATTAACTGATAGACATATATATATATATATATATATATATATATATATATATATATATATATATATATATATATATATATATATATATATATATATATATATATATATATATATATATATATATATATATATATATATATATATATACAGCACATAAAGCTTTTTAATATAAAGAATGATCCAGCAGCTAATCAGTTTCTTCAGAAATTCTCTTGATACAATTAAAAAAAACCAGTGTTTCCGCCGTCTGTCCAATCATATAATTGGCTCTTTCTTTTTAAATTGACTCCCTGTTATTGTAAGAACAAGAATGCATCTTGTTCTTACAATCAGTAGATGCTGAAAAAACCACTTGCTTTTTTGACCTCAGAGTTTCTCAAAACATCATACCAGCATCACATTGGTCTGGTCATGGGGGGAGGGATTGGGAGTTGGAAAGAATACCTTTGTATTTTGCGTGGGAGCACAGATTTCGCCTGACTTTGCTGCAACCAGTTTCTTTCAGTAAAAGTTCCTTTGCTTCAACTAAATGGAATCACGAATCATGTTTCCTGAGAGAGCAGACTGGGGCAGGTCTGACATTAGGCGGAATCTGCAATCTTGGTTAACCTAGAGAGGATTTTACCTCTACAGTGGTGACCATGCATACAATATTGACTCAAGGGACCGACCAAGAAGAAATTGAAACCTAGGGAGAGGCGTTTAGGTGACCCCCTCCGGGACGACTGTCTGAGTGGCTGGGTGAAGATGACCCATCAAGACCCTGATGGTCCCTAGGGGTCGGGAAAAAAGAGGAGTGGGAAGAGAAAACCCAAGAAGTGACATTCACCCGTGGGAGCAGAGGCAGCCACCGACGTGGAAAGGGAGCCGAGCTGGAAGGGCTGGAGGAAGAAAGCAATGAGGAAAGAGCGACTGGGCAGACTGGATGATGGAATAAGCCATAAAGCTCATGCAGGGGCCCTTCAAGAATCTCAAAGTGCATAAATTCCTGCCTCAGATGGGGCAACCTGATATACATCCACCCCCTACCACAGTTGACAATGGAATATCCATACCCGCTGCGACCTCCGGCACCTCAGCCAGCCTGACAGCAGTGGCCGCCACATCCCTACCACTGGGGGTGGCTGCCCAGCAGGGAGTGCTTGTGGCACCAGCCCCGGGGGGGAAGGAGAACCCACAAGGCACACACACACCGGGTGTGAAGTTTAACGGAGACCCCCAGCAACTGGGATTTACCCACTGAAGGAGCCAAGTTGAGATGCATTACCATGGCCCAGTGACCCTCCACACTGACAATGCCCCAGAGCTGAGAAATCTCAACCGCTTCATGGCCACCCTCTGCAAGCAGTTCGAAGATCCCCATGCTGATTACAAGGGACAACAGCAAAACCATCCTGCAATGGAGGAGGCAGGTGGCCAAGTACACCCAAGTACACCCAAGAATTTCATGAGTTGGTGTGCCAACTAACAGATTGGCCACAAGACATCCTCATCAGCTGCTTCAAGGATGGGCTGATGAAATCTATAACACCTGTGTCTCCAGGGGCACCCCCCCCCACTCTCCATGGGTGGTACATCCTGGTGGAGGAAGAAGAGATCAACCTGGCCTGCAACAAGCACCAGCTGGGACACGGGTGGCAATAGCCCTGCCTGAGAAGCGGGACACCCCAAAACCACTGATGAACACCCAAGGCCCACAGCAGTGCTCAACTGCTTGCTTCAAGTGCAGAAGGGAGGGGCACTATGCAGCTGAGTGCAGAGCCAGCCACCTGGCAAAAAAAGAGGAGCCTGCAAAGAAACCCACCAAGCCACCACCACAAACCCAGGAAATGGCCCTGGAAGGAGTACAAGTCATAGAATTCCCACCCCCAGGGGTGGAGATGGAACTCCAACCAACCCAGCAGAGGACTCTGGGGAAATTGAGACCGACTCCAATGATGGCCTCTTGGTAAGTGGCCCCATCAACCCAGTGACCATCCCCATAGAACTAGTGGTCAATCCTTATGACTCAAAGCAAGCTTGCTGACCCTCCTGGACTGAGGTTGTACCAGATGCCTGGTCAACCCTGCCCTAATTGAGAAGCTAGGGATCAAACTCAAGCAATTTAAGGTGCCAATGGCCTTCTGTCAGCTGGATGGGTCTGTAACGGGGGGAATACCAGCGATGTTTGTCACTCAACTGGTGGAGTTGAGGATGGGGGCATATACCGAGACTCTGAATTTTATAGTGGCTCCTGGTATGGAGAAACCACTGGTGCTGGGGCTAACGTGGCTGCTGAAATGGAACTCCATGTGAACTGCAAGAGGGGGACTATTAAAAATATGATGGACAAACCCGGGGAAAAATCAGAGGAGGGCCCAGGGGCCCCAGGACTCTAAACAGAAGATGGGAGCTGCATCCCAGGAGCAGAAGGAGGCAAACCCTTGAATCCCCAAAGAGTACCAAGACCTATGTGATGTATTTAGCAAAAAGGGGTTGGACACGTTCCCTCCCCATAAGCCCACTGACTATTTCATAGAAATCCTATTGAGGGCCAAATTACCCAAACCCAAGCTATACTCAATGACCCTTAGGGAACTGGTGAGCTACGGACCTTCATTGACAAAAATCTAGAACGAGGGTTCATCCAACCAGCCTGAACCCGGGTAGCTGCCACGGTTCTGTTCCAAGAAAAGAAAGATGGGCCCCTTCATCTGTTTGTAGACTATAGAGGGTTAAATGCTATCTGCATGGAAAATGTTTACCCGCTGCTCCTAATGAAAGATATGCTGGCCCATCTGGCAAAGGGAAAACTCTTCACAAAGCTAGACCTGCAAGAAGGACATTATCGAGTTAGGATGAAAGAGAGAGATGAGTGGAAGACAGCATTCAACAGCCCCTTAGGATGTTTCCAGTTCAGAGTCCTCCCATTTGGACTACAAGGAGCCCCTGTGGTCTT
The DNA here is from genome assembly GCA_023053685.1 of Diadophis punctatus similis. Lineage (NCBI taxonomy): Eukaryota > Metazoa > Chordata > Lepidosauria > Squamata > Dipsadidae > Diadophis > Diadophis punctatus. The sequence goes on from JALIGW010000002.1 coordinate 107,609,210, forward strand.
CATGCAGCTAATAAATGAGATGCTGCACAAACATTTATACAAAGGGGTGCTAGTATATTTAGATGACATTTTAATCTATACTGAGACTATGGTGGAGCATGTCAGGCTGATGTGGGTGGTACTAAAGAAACTTTGTGCTGCCAAGCTATACACTAAACTTTCTAAATTTGAGTTCCATCAAAGCAAAATTGACTACTTAGATTACCGCATATCCCATGAAGAGATAGAAATGGACCCAGAGAAAGTCTGTGTGGTACTGGACTGGGCTCCACTCTGCACTAGGAAACAACTGCAGAGCTTTTTGGGATTTGCAAACTTCTATCAGCAATTCATTCCCTCATTTGCACAAATCACTCTCCCCATCATGAACTTGCTAAAGGCAAATGGGGGGGGGGGAAGCCCAAGCCCAGCCAGCCGCTCCAATGGACAATGGAATGTCAAGCAGCATTTGAGAAACTTAAATGCCTGTTTGCAGCTGAGCTAGTCCTAAAGCACCCAGACCCAAATGCTCCTTTTGTCATCCAAGCCGATGCCAGTGATATGGCTGTGGGGGCAGTCCTCCTACAAAAAAACCAGGAGGGGCCCCTGCAACCATGCACCTACACATCCAAAAAACTCACTGACACCAAGCATTGGTGGGCCATTTGGGGAAAAGAGGCATATGCAGTGCGATGGGCATTACTCACATGGAGACGCTTCCTGGAGGGGGCTAAGACTCCTTTCAAGGTTTTGACAGACCACAAAAATCTAGAGGTCATAACCCCCCCCCCCAAAAGCTGTTGCCAAAACAAGTCTGATGACACAATACTTTAATCGCTTCAATTTCATTCTGAAATACCTCCCAGGGGGGGATGCCCTACCATAGCTGACGCACTATCTAGAATGCCTCAGTATAATAGATCTAAGCCACACACCAACTTCACACCAACTAATGGCACCAATAACCACCAGGACACAAATGAAAGCGAAAGCCCCCAAAACAGAAGGCATTGAAGCCACCTTAAAAGGGGCCATGGAGGGAGACAAATGGTTCCAGAAACATAAGGATGAGTGCACCATGAAAGATGGTTTGGCATGGATGAGAACTAAACCATATGTCCCAAAAAGTTAGAGACTGTTAATTCTAGAGAAAAGCCATGACTATAAAATTGCGGGATGTTTTGGGTTTGTAAAAATGGTCAATTTGGTCAAACGACAGTTTTGGTGTCCATTGCTGAAAAAGGACATTGAAGGTTACGTGGCAAACTGCCCAGTATGTGCCTCAGACAAATGACGGCAAAGGAAAATACTAGGGCTCCTTCAAACAGTGGCGGAGCCTAGCGCTCTATGGAAAGAAATCTATGGAATTTATTGTAGAACATCCTGAGAGCTCAGAAAATATGGTGATCTGGGTCGTAATAGACCTATTCTCCAAACAAGTGCATTTTGTACCCTGCCAAAAGATCCCATTCACCCGTGCCTTGGCTAAACTTTTCATTCAACATATCTATAGACTGCATGACCTACAACAGTGTTCCTCAACTCGGCAGTTTTAAAATGTGTGGATATCAACTCTTATGCTGGCTGGGAAATTCTGGGTGAATAGCCATAGTGAATAATCTCTGATCACGGAGTCCAATTCACCTTGAAATTTTGGCAGGAGTTTCTGGGACTTTTGGGGACCTCCCGGGGACTAAGCTCCAAACATCACCCTCAAACTAATGGAGTGTGTGAACAAATCAGTGATGTTCTAGAGCAGTACTTCAGGTGTTATGTAAACTAGCAGCGACGGATGGAGCTCCTCCTCTTTGCCGAAGTAGCATACAACAATTCCATCCATAGCAGCACAGGCTTCACCCCATTTGTTAACAGTTGGGTTGGCAATATATAAACAAGCCAACAATGTGTGTTTGTATGTATTGATGTAATATAGCTTTAAACTGTATGCTATGTTCTGATTGGCTGTAGTATTGCAAGTTGCCATAAGAGATCATGGCTTACTCTCTCTGTTGTTTCATTCTGTATTGACTCTCTGACTTGATAGTGATCTCTGTGTTATGTTCTGTTACTCTCTCTGATATTCTGTTTGTAAGCTTTAATATCTTTGTTGAATGTGTATGACGAAGACAAGCTGGTAAGAAGATTATTGTACTTCTAGATATTGACTGATTTGAACGTGTATTTCCTGGACTGTTTATTTGGACTGTGCTATTTCTTAAAGTAAACACTATATGCACTTTAACGTATCTGTGTGTGTGACTGGCTCATTACTTATATCTACTGCAATATCCCGTTTCTATGTGCATGTCCTTGATAACTCAAGGATTGCTTTGCACTCACCTCAACATTGGTTATGGGCCCAGTGAGGTATTGCCAGTGAGATATTGCCAGTGAGATATTGAGAAGTGTGGATATTCAGTTTTCATATTCAGACAGTTAAAGGTGTATTGTTAAAATATGATGGCACAAGAACAGTCAACTAGCTTATCTCTGATAACCCGGCTGGATGGAACAAACTATGTTTCCTGGTCTATGAAGTGTAGCCTACTTCTGCGTAGAGAAGGCTTATGGATTATAATAAATAATCCACCGGATATAACTGCTTGGGATGCTACAAATGATGAAGATGCAAAGAAAATAGCTGACTTTAACCGGGACAATGAAAAGGCTCTCAGTATAATTGGACTGACACTGAATGATCAGCCGCTAGTCCATATTAATGGCGAAGAATCTGCTGCCAGGTGTTGGGACATATTGAAAAGAATTTATGTTTGTGATAGTGTGGGTGCACACATCCATTGACTTTGCTTGTCAGAAGGTCACAAAAGGTGATCACATGACCTTGGGACGCTGCAACTGTCTGTCAGGGTTCCAAGTAACACCCCCCCAATGCAATAAGACTTCGAGGCTTGAAGTTCCTCAAAGTTCAATTTTATTAGAGATGTCATATTGGCACATCTGGGAAACCCGAATCTGAGAGCTTCCGGGTTTCCTCCACCCAAACGAAAGTTCAAGTCCCTGCGCAGCACCCACATGTCCATCACATGACCCAATCAGGCACCATCCAAAACTGAAGATGCCTCCCAGTCACTTCACCACAGTTGCAGGACACAATGACCTTGACTTTCTGGAAAGAATGTTATTTAGACTACTACATATCACCTACTCCATACAATCCCCCCTCCCATTTCCCCACAGTAGAAAATGTGGCAGGCCTGAATACAAAAAGGTAAAAGATGGCTTCCAGGCCTGACACCGTCATAAATACATGTCAGTTGCTAAGCCTCCAAATTTTAATAATCTTAATGTTTTTTTGTACCATCAATCATGCTATATTCTGGAATGGCCACAGAGGTTGGGAACCAGGGACACCATTTTACAAGGTGTGGGGTCCTTAATGCTCTCTGAGCTTTATTGCTTTCTTGCAGACATTTCATTACCCAAACTAGGTGATATCATCAGTGCACTGATGATGTTACTTAGTTTGGGTAATGAAATGTCTGCAAAAAAAAATCAAGCTCAGAGAACACCAAGGACCCCTCATTTTAACCCTGAAGTACACACATTCTCTCTTACTGATTTTACAATGTCTGTCTTACTTTCAACCTGACCAGGTGATGTTGTCAAGGTCCTGTCCAAGTGCCTGGAAGCTCTGTGGGTCTGGATGAAGAGACACCAATATTGACTTAATCTTACCAAGACTAAGTGGTTCTGAATATTAGCATTCCCTGCCCCCTCAGATTTGGGGATTTTCCATCTTTAATCTTAGATGATGATATATTTCTCCATGTCTTTGTACATGTTCTATATTGATTAGGTGGATGTTAACTTGTTTATTTATATTATATTGTGGGGGGGGGGGCGGTTGGGTTATTTTTTGATAATGTGACCTACCCAAAGTCATTTTGGAGTTGGGTGATGCCTATATCTAAATAATTAAAAATAAATAAAGCTGAATCATAAGCAAATCTGCCTAAACCAATTCCCCAGCCTACTTTGCAGCAACTTTTTTTAAAGGAAGCTACAATTTCAAATCCACTGTTTCCCATAAATTGCCATGATTTGCAATACATACATGAAGGAAAGAATCCCAGTCAAGTACTTTATCTTTTGTTAGGCTTCAACACCAGTTGTCAATGTCATTCAGCTTTCCAAATTATTTGGATACTGTTCACTGAGAACCACAGCTGTGCAAGCAACAATGGAGTGAATAAGCCTTCAATTTGGTGATTCCAATGAGAGCAAGAAATATTCCTTGTGAAACCTCACAGTTTATTTATTTATTTATTTATTGAATTAAAAAGCTGCCTATTCGCCAATGGTGACTCAAGGCAGCTTACAGAATATAAAACTACATTTAAAACAATAAAAGTAATAAAAAGAATTTAAAAAATTAATATAGTATAACCCCCTGCCCCAGCGACAGCAGATCACATGAGCCTTCAGCACTTTCTGGAAGAGTACTAGAGTGGGGGCCGTTCTAATCTCTGGGGGAATGATGTTCCAGAGAGAGGGAGCCACCATGAAGAAGGCTCTTCTTCTGGGACCCACCATACACCTGGGTCCCACCAGGTGTATCTCCCTCGGGGATGAGACCTGCAGCATTCCCTGCCTCCCCGCTCTGATGGGTTGGGTAGATGTGACCGGCAAGAGATGGTCCCTCAGATAACCTGGTCCCAAGTCATGAGGGGCTTTAAAGGTGACAACCAGCACCTTGAATTACACCTGGAAGCAAATTGGCAGCCAATGCAGCTCCCGCAGAAGAGGGAGGGTACATGTGCACACTGGGGTCTGCACAAAACCATGCGGGCCGCTGCATTTTACACCAACTGGAGCTTCCAGATGCTCTTCAAGGGCAGCCCCATGTACAGCGTGTTGCAATAGTCAAGACAGGAAGTGACTAGGGCATGAGTGACTGTGAGTAGGGATTGTTGGTCCAGGAAAGGGCGTAACTGGGGCACAACCCGCAGTTGCGCAAAGGCCCTCCTGGTCACGACAGCCACCTGCTCTTTGAGCAGGAGTTGTGAGTCCAGATTATGCACAGGGTCTGTTTGGGGTAGTGCCACCCCATCCAAGACCAAAGATGGCAATTCTCCCTGAGCTAATGAACCCCAAGCCCAGAGCCACTCGGTCTTGCCAGAGTTTAGTTTCAACCCGTTGCTCCCCATTCAGGCCGTAACAGCCTCCAGGCACTGGGAGAGGGATGACACGACATCACTTAACTCACCACGGGCCGAGACATACAGCTGAGTATCATCAGCATATTGGTGATACTTCAGTCCATGGTGACGGATTATCTCACCCAACGGCTTCATATAAATGTTGTGTTAATGTGTTGGAGTGTCCCAATTGGTGCTAAAAGGAGAAAAAAACCTTGATGCACTGTGTCCATTTCTTGGTGTCTATTAAACTTACATTGCCTTTCTGTTCCAAATGAGAAAGCAGACAATACAGCTTACAAAACATAAACAGCATCAAAAATAAGGGCTATGCTTCTGAACGAAGAAGGATTAATCAGCAAAGTAAGATGAATGTATGTGTAGATGGTTCATGAACAAGTGGCCTTCCTTCCTTCCTTCCTTCCTTCCTTCCTTCCTTCCTTCCTTCCTTCCTTCCTTCCTTCCTTCCTTCCTTCCTTCCATCCATCCATCCATCCATCCATCGTATGTTTTAGCCTCCAGTCCCCTAATCATCTTTGTTGCTCTTCTCTGCACTCTTTCTAGAGTCTCAACATCTTTTTTTACATTGTGGTGACCAAAACTGAATGCAGTGTTCCAAGTGTGTCCTTACCAAGGCATTATAGATCCTCTGCTGCATCTGTGATTTAGTAAATTAATACAGCAAACCTATTACAGTGCTCAAAAATTCCACCACCACTTATGTGGGTAGCATAAAAAAATACAGTGATAAATAGAGTGTGACTTTAAATATGCTTTAGTCCATTCTGAAGCAAATGAAGAAAAGAAAATTACATCAATGTCAAGCAATAGAGGATCATGTCAGACTATGACAATAGGCCGCATGCATTTGTGATTCAAGGTGACATTGTGTGAGGGAAAGTTATGCTGTATCACAAGATTACAAAGCACTGGAAAATATGTAATAAGTAATAAGTGTCATGTTCCAATCACTGATTCAATGAATCAGAATCAGCTGCTGGAAGGAAGGTTTTTTGAGTCAGGCCAAGTAAGCATTTAAAGTATGCATAAAAATGTGGAGTATGTTACATTTTTTAAACATAAAAAATGGTATGATTCTCTAGATTTATTATGTAGTTCATTTTTAAAACATTTTTGTTGTTGTTTCTTATCCTGCTTTACGAATACATATCCAGATGCTTTTGGGAGGCCCACTTGAACTTTCCTGTGGCACAAACATGCCTCAACAACCTCTTTTTTCTACCATGTCCTCATGATATTGCCTTCATTAATCACCATACTTGAAGCAGCCTTAAGTGATCCTTTATTATACTGGTGGTAGTGTTTCCCCCCATTGCAACCTGAGGATATACTATATTCTGTTGGCTAGAATGTGGGGCAGGGGTGGGTTCTAATTTACCTCGCTGCCTGTTTGCTTCCTTCCGCGCCTTGTGGGCGCGCGCGCTTTGCACACATGCACATGCGCAGTGCCAAAAAACCCGGGGGAAAAAAACCAAAAACAAGATGGCGACCACATGCACAGTGCCAGAAACTCGGCTTCTGCGTATGCTCAGAAGAAAAAAAAATAAAATTCAAAAAAAAATTCAAAAAAAAAGATGGCGGCACCCACGGGCCGTCACCGACCGAACCGGGTCAGTGACATCATCATGATGTCACCAGCTGGTCGCTACCGGTTCGGGCGAACTGGTCCGAACCGGGAGGAACCCACCCCTGATGTGGGAGTATTTGTTTATTTATTCTTTTAAATGATCTGTATGGTTATCTCAAAACAGTGCACAGAGTTAAAACAGTTTAAACAATTCAAGCCATAACATCTGAGGTGGCAAGCAGCAATTCCAACTGGTCAGTAAACAACATAAACCAGTTGAGTTTGTTTAACTTCATAGCCCAAATTCCAGGGGGGATTAGCCAGTCTTTAATTCATTACAAAAGACTAAGAGGGCAAGACCCATTAGATTCCATAGGTCTCTTGAGGGATGCTCTTCCACAAGAATGGATTAGCTTGGCACATTAATCAGTTTAGGTAGTTCAGGCACACTGTTTCCAGTGATGGGTTGCTGCTGGTTCGGACCGGTTCTTTAGAACCGGTAGCGGAAATTTACCGCTGCTCTCTGAACCGGCAGCAATGACCAGTGATCCATGCTCCCAAACCGGTCCTCCGGTCGCTGCAGCTTGCAAAAAAACCTCTTTTTTTGCAAGCTGCAGCGAAGCGAGCGTGTGCGCGCAAAATGCGCACTTCCGTCGTGATGCGAACCGGTAGCGAAGGTAAGCATAACCCACCCCTGACTGTTTCCTCTTGAATCCCTGGGCACAGCCTGCCAGAGGTTTTCCATTTTGGAGAGGAGGAAAATCCAAACTGGACTTAATCTCCATTCATGTCTCTGATCTAGGTGAACTAGATACTCACCAGCAGTGGGTTGTAAAATATTTTGCCACCGGTTCACGACACTTCTGCGCATGCCACTTTCAAGTGGCCAAGGTTACAAAACCCTGATCCAATCTCAACCTCACTCCCTTCTCAAACCGTCTCTGATTAAAAAGTCTGATCTTATTATATCACAGGCATTGACAAGTACTTTCCTAAGTGATCAGCTTGAATTCAGGAAATTCTAGCTGCCTGGGTTTAGTTATGGGAGAAGAACTGGTTGTTTCCCACCCATTTTAGGGATCTAGAACCAAAAGCAAAAATGTAGACATTCAATACCTGATGGCTTAAACCAAGGGAAAAATAATAGTATTTATTGACAGGATATTAATGTCAGTGATGGAATACTAAACTGGTAGAAAATCCCAGAAATACGCTACTAAATTCTCTTTCCTGTTCATGCTAATTTCTTTAATCTCTTCACCCTTGAAATTTAGTTCCCAGCCTTGTCTAGAGGATTCGTGGCAGTAATTACAGGTTTCACTGAATCATAACAAGTGATTAGTTGAGGGCAAGTTGTCTCTTCCTATTTGTCTTCTCTATTCTCATTAGGAGAATTATAGCCTGGTACTTAAATTGTAAAGTTTTTACTTTTTTTTTTTTTTTTTTTGTAAATTTGTGTTTTGGACTACAAATGGATCAGCAGCTGTTTGTTGCTCTGGAGAAGAATGAAGAGTTAAACTTTTGAGGTTCACAGGATAGTTTGCAAAAGTGTTTTGCTACAAAAGATGCCAACTGTCAGTGCCAAAATAACCCGAGACCCAAAACTCAGAGAAGAAGACAAAGCAAAAGGAACTAGTGTTAGAGTCAAGGAGGCTTGGCCAGACAGTGCTGCCCTCTGAGTGACTGGATTTTGTTTTTCTAGCTCATTCTTTTGAGGCTTGGATGCATGAAAAGGAAAGCAAGTGGTCTCGATGCTCAAAGCTACTACAAAGGAGAGAGGGGAGGGAATTGTGAAAGGCAGGAGGGCTACATGGAAGCATGAAATAGAAATGGAGTAATACAGAAGTAGCAGAGCAGGCAAGTTGGGAGGGAGAAAGAACTGTGGGCAGGGGATGCTCTGCCAATCAGATCCATCAGCATTTCCCCATTTCACACATGCTTGGGCTTCTGTAAATATTTAGAATCTCCATCCATCAGGAAATCGAGTCAGCAACAAAACTGGATGCCCCCCAAGCCCCTCAAGGTGGAAAAAATGACACCATTGCTTCTTAATACCATCAGGCTGACATCAGCATCCTTGGCAGGTGGCGATTGGCCACACAGCCTAGCCAATGGAAGAACTCCTCAGACCGGAGGAGGGGGAGAGTGCCAGAGCAAAGAGTTTTTAAACTCTTGCAGGGAAAGCTCTGGAGAGTCAGACCTGACGTGCAGCCAGGGAAGCAGTGAACCGCACTGAGCAACAACACCACACGCCCCCTCCCCGTCATGTCTGCAACACATTTCAACAGGGGCCCAGCCTACGGCATGTCAGCTGAAGTCAAGAGTAAGGTAAGGGTAGCCAAGATGCTAGGTGTTTGTATGTGTGTGAGAGAGGGATTTTGAGTACCACATGGAATGGTACTTTTTCAAGTCGGGGATGGGATTGAATCAATCATAGGACTGGAGAAGTGCAAAGGACTGTTTGCCTCTATGAAAAATCCAGGCACGAACGGAGAGAAATGCACTGCTTTGGTGCAGCTCCTCTCAAGCATTCCAAACATTTCACAGACACCCTCTCCTTTCAATTTCCATGTTTCAAACTAATGTTCTCCTGTATCCTAATATTACAAGCAAGAGGTGGACTGAGACTGGGAAAACTGTAGAGTAAACTTTGGAGCAGGGATAGAGAGAATGGAATAGTGAAAGAAAATGTTAATACCCATGAGCTGCATTTTTACTAATTCTATTCTATGTCTGGAAAGTTATGATTATACCCATTTTACAGATACAGATACAGAACAATAGATATGATGCAACTTTTGTCCCTTAACAGTATAGAAAGAGAATTTTACATATGAGGGTTCTGATTCTCTGTTTTATGATATTTATAAGGTCTGTTTGTTGAACCCTCAGAGGATAGCTTTTGGTCATGTGAATAAACATTCCGGCCAGTGGAGGTTTATAGCTGTGCTTTAAATATTAAGTAATGGCCATTGAATTCAACAAACCTCACTTCCAGACAAAGTCCAGGACTTCGCATCAACATACAATTCCAATCCCTGGCCCAGCATCATCCCACCCCATGAGAGTTGTTCACTAATATGAACAATATATTTGGACGGCACCAGGTTGGGGAATGCTGGGCACTTGTCACAATTACAGAAGCAGTTTAAAAGAGCTGCTCCACCAGAACCCTAAGGACAACCCTGATCCCCCCACCCAATAAATATAAATTAGTTTTTATAGTGAGTTCTGATGTACACAGAACTTAATTCAAAATAAGTTAACTTTAGACTACAGTTCTGATTTCTTTGCTATTGATCTTTTTATTGTTTCCAAAAATTAATTTCAGTATATTCAAGCTGGTAAATATGGAATCCCAAGCAGTCTTGCAACAAAGCATTGACCAGACTGAACTTTGGAGGGTCAGAGGTGACTCGTAACGAGTTTTTGCTATTACAATGCTTGCTTTCCATCTTAATGTATACATACACAGATTGCATACAGAGGTATTTTGTACCTCTGTCTGCATAAAAACTCTTCCTACAGGCCTACATCACACCAGTTAATTTGGAGATGAGATTTGAGAGAAGAGAACCAACAGGATTCACAAGTCTCTTGAGAGATGTTGGGCTCTCCCTTGCTAGAGTTGTTTAAACAAAAGTCAAAGGTTCATCTATTGGGAATGCTGTAGTAATAAATTCCTGCTATAATCAAGGGTTTGGACTAGACTAGATGATCCCCAAGATCCGTTTCGACTCTTGTTGTATGGTTTTATGAACATGCTATTCCATAAGTCATGTGTTCCACCCAATAGAGGCTGAGTAATTATGGGTTAGCATGTTCAGGGAACCCTGTTACTATGTGCATGAGGCTTTTCTTGCCTCAGATATCAGAAAGCTGGGAAGATGGAGACAGAATGATGGGCTTTCAATGGATTAGCAAAATAGCGGGAAGCCCAGGAAGCCATGATGTGATGGAACTCCCATTCGCTATCAATGACTCTTCACTAACAACATAGTGAGGCAGCCATTTCAGATTATTGGTCTGAGGCGCTATTTGGAAGGTAGAATGGAAAACAGCACACATAGAGCTATTACTTGAATCATGGGGGGAGGCAAACCCCTAATTTTGGAGGGACCCTTAGCTGCTATTTTAGATGGTTTCCAGAAGGGAAAACATAATTAAAATAAAAGAAACTCAGGAAATGGCCATGGCTGATTTGTTTATGTCCTCCCAATACCCTTTCCTCCCACCAGTACAGGTGCTGCATAGTTACAATCGAGCAGAAAGATTCCCTGCAGAAGATCAACCCTAGACTTGTGTTCTTCCTTTCATTTTATGATTTGTGAGGGAAAACTTCATCAGGAGTATGAGGATTGTGCTCAAGTTATTAGGCAGGAAAGTGTCCTACACCTCTGTCCTTAGCAGAAACAGCTGTTAGACGCTTGGCAGGCCTTCAAGTTAGGACTTTGTTATCTTTTGCTGCCTCCTTGTCTATGTCATGACCTTTTATTCTAAATCACATTGGGGGCAAGAGCTGATGTATTATCAGCAGGCTTTTTTTCTTGTAACTTAGCCTGACTGTTTGAATATGTGTGGGGAGCACTCATCTACATCCCTGGATGTAAGAGCATCTGTCCAGCTCTGATCAGAGTATCCTTTAGATACTGTCCAGAGAGTCAATGAATTGCACATCAAAGGTCCTGGGTTTCAGACTTGGCATCTCTAACTGACTCCCTAATCGGTCAGGAACAACTCAGGAATGCATCCTATCCCCAGTCAATGAGCTAGATGGACCATGGCTTGGCTGGGGATAAGACAGCTTCCCTAGCAAATCCTCATCGATTAGAGAGAGCAGAGCCTCTGTGGATTGGCCAGGAGGCCCTGATTTCTCTTCTGGTGCCCTGCCTTTCCCATGAGGGCTGGTTCTAGCCAAAGACCAGTCTCTTCCCTCCCCCTCCACAGCTCCTCTCTGGCCTGTCTTGCTGGAGTCTCGGCAGCAACAGACTCACCATATATGGTCAGTTTTGGGGTTTCTTTGAAGGCTAGTTCTAAATAAGGGCATGGCTGGGCAGGGTGTACATTTTAACATACAGCAGAGGGGCTGCACTGAGATACCAGGTAACAGAGGCCACCAACATAACCTTCACACACGTGTGTACATATATGTATGTGTGCATGCACATCCTTACATACAAACAGATATATAGACAAAGGTCCATCCTCCCATTCAAGATATAAACGCCATCTGTAGCCATCAAAATAAAATATTTTTTGTGAATTCTGAAATAAAAGAATCAGACTTCCTGAAAGAGAAGTGGTACCTTTCTCCCTTTCATCCTGTGCAAGTTGATTACTCTGAAACATTACCACCTTTAATTGTGATAATATTTTTTCTGTTCTTAAGAAAAAACCAGTATCCTTTCACAACAATTATGGATCCTAAGATCCAGAATGAAATTTTTTTTAAAAAGCCATTCAGCTTTTAAAATACCAAACTTTCTTCCAATTACATACAGTAGGTGTCCGGTGCCCTGTGCACATATTTTGTATATTTTGTATTTTGTTTCAATCTTCATCTCAAAGATCTACAAGCAAAGAAGCAGACCTTAACACTTTCAATTGATGTAAGACTTTGAAATAATTGAATTCTATAATTCTATAGAACTTTCAGGCAGAATAAAAAGAAATCCACTAAGAAGCCACAGAAAGAGCAAACATAATTAAAATTCAAATATCTCCAGTTCTTTCAAACATCCCCATAATAAGAAAAAAAACCATGGAAACTTGCATGCTTTTCTATCATTAGATTGTGATTAAATATAGAGAAGGGCATTGTGCATCTGAATTTGAAATTAAGTATACATTAGAACATCCATTTTCAGTAGCTTTGGAATACTACCATGCTATATCTTAGTGCAAATATTAGACAAAAATATTCCCAGGTCCTACAGGGAATTACTACAGTATACCCCTAGAGATTGTTTTCAGTTGTTTTCTGTCTCCAGAATCTGAAAAAAGGTTGCCAAAATGGGAGTTATCTTAACAGAACTTTTGTAGAACTGTTGAATCGAAATGGTAGCAAACAAAAAGCAGTGACTTTAATTTCTCAGGAGAATATGCAAAGGAGATTTTCCTCATAAAAATCAGATTTGTATATGTTTCACAGGTACTGCTAACTGCCTCTGTATAATAAATGGAGGACAGAACTTATAGAATCATAAGGTTAGAAGGGACCTTGGAGGTCTTCTAGTCCAACCACTTGACCAAGGCAGGAGTCCTTATTTCATCCCAGACAAATGGCTGTCCAATCATTTCTTGAAAATGTCCAGTGATGGAGTACCCACAATTCTTGGAGGCAAGCTATTCCAATTATTAATTGTTCTCACTGTCAGGAAATTTCTTCTTACTTCCAGGTTGGGTGTCTCTTTAATGAGCTTCCACCCATTGCTCCTTGTCCTGCCCTCAGGTGTTTGGAGAATAAATAAACACACTCTTTCCTGTGGCAGTCCTTCAAGTATTGGAAGACAGCTATCATGTCACCCCTAAACCTTCTCTTCATTAGGTTGAACATACTTAATTCCCTTAGCCATTCATTGAATGAATTAATCTCCAGGCCCCTTATCGTCTTTGTTGCTCTTCTCTGCACTCTTTCTAGGGCCTCAGCATCTTTTTTTGTATCTTGGTGATCAGTACTGGATGCAATATTCCAACTGTGGCCTCACCACTGCAGTATAAAGCAGTACTATCACTTCTCATAATCCTGATGCTATCCTTCTATTGATGCGGCCCAGGGCTGCATCGGCTTTTTTGGCAGCTATAGCACATTACTGGATCATACTTAAGTGTTAGCCCATCAAGACACCTAGATCCCTTTCACAAGTACTAATGGTGAGTCAGATACTGCCTATTCTGTACCTGTAAATTTGGTTTTTCCTGCCTATGTGCAGGCTTATTTTTCTCACCACTGAATTGCATTTTGTTTGATTCCCAATGTTCAAGTCTGTCAAGATCCTTCTGAATCTTGAGCGTATCTTCCAAAGTGTTAACGATTCTTCATAGCTTGGTATCATCTACAAATTTGATGAGTTCCCTTTCTATCTGCTCATTTATGTTAATTATGAAGATGTTGAAGAGTACTGAGCCCAAGGCAGAACCTTGAATTACCCCACTGCATGCTTCCTCCGTGTAGATGTAGTTCCATTGAGGACCACATGCTGTGTGCAGTTGGTCAGCCAACTGCAAATCCATCTAGTGGTAGTAGTGTCTATCCCACATTGTTCTAAGAAGTAGGCTGTGGCTACTTTATCAAATGCCTTATTGAAGTCCAAGTATACTATATCCACAGTGTTTCCTTGACCCACTAATTTAATCACTTTATCAAAGAAAGCAATAATGTTTGTGTGGCATGATCTTCTGTTTTTAACAAACTCATGCTGGCTTCTATTACCCTGTTCATTTCTACGTGCTCAGAAACCTGCTGTTTCTTTTCCAGGATTTTCCCAAGAATTGATATCAAGCAGATTGGGCTGCAGTTTCTTGGGTCCACTTTTTCCCTTTTTTGCAAATTTAAACCACATCAATTCATTTCCAATCCTCTAGCACTTTCCCCATGCTCCAGGAGTTCTGAAAGATTTTATTCAGTGGATCAGAGGTCATATCTGCCAGCTCCTTCAGAACCCTGGGATGTAAACTATCTGATCCAGGTGATTTGAACATCTGAAGTGGATAGGTGTTCTCTTACCAATTTTTGGCCTATTTTCACCTGTATTCCTGTTCCGTTTCCCAGGGTGCTGCTTTTGATAGGCTGATCTACTTTTTCCTTATGTGTAAAGACAAATGCAAAGAAGGAATTAAGCAGTTCTGCTTTCTCCCTGCTATCACCTTCTTGTCATTTTCTCCCATTAGTGGATGGATCATTTCCTTGACTTTCTTCTTATTTCCTACATATTGAAAGAAACTTTTTTGGTTATTTTTGTCATTTGTTGCAAGTCTTAGTTTATTCAAAGCCTTAGCTTCCCTGGCTTTATCCTTGCAGGTTGGGGCTATTTGGGGCTATTAGTTATATGTCCCTCTGTCCATTTTTTAATACTTGTCCTTTTTTTCTTTCAGTTTATCAAAGTGCAGTCTTTATGCAACCAGGCTGATTTCATCTGGGTCTTGTTTTTCTTTCTCTGTGGTATTGTGTCAGATTGGGCTTTTATAATCTCATTTTTCAGAGTTTTCCAAGCATCTTGAGTTGCTTTCCCCTTTAGGATTTTCATCCATGGAATTCTTCCTAATCTCTCTCTTAGCTTGTTGAAGTCAGCTCTCTTAAAATCTAAAACATTAGTCTGACTTTATTCAATTTCCTGTGCTTGCATTATGGAGAGTTCTAGAATGACACGGTCACTATCCCCCAAAGTTCCCTCAACCAACTTATCCCATTTAGTAAAAATTAAGTGTAGTATAACTGACCCTCTAGTTCCCTCCTCTATCTTTCCATGACAAAGTTGCCAGCTAGGCACATCAGGAGCCAGTTTGATTTCCCACTTGCTGCAGAGTTTGTCTCCCAGATGATGTCAGGGTAGCTAAAGTCTCCCATTACAGTGGTGTGGTTCCTGTACACCTCAATTTACTAATTAGCTAAAAGTTAATCTATTTCCTCTACTTGGTTAGGTGGCCTATAGTACATAACCTATAACAATATCATTTCTTTTTCCTCTAATATTCACCCAAATATTTTCAAGAAGGCTTTCATCTTTGGTATTGTGAATATTTCTGTAGAGGTGTAGTAATTCTTTGCATACAATGCAACTCCTCCTCTTTTGTTGAGTCTGTTGTTTTTGAACAATTTATATCCTTCTAACAGTATGTTTCAATCATGGGTTTCATCCCACCAGGTTTCAGTAAAAGCAACAATATAGTATTTGCTCTCATGTACCAGGACTTCAAGTTCTCTGTGTTTGTTCCCCATACTTTTAGCATTAGTGTACAGGCATCTGAGCCCTTTATGTTGACCCTATATTTGCTTCCTGCATCTTCTGTTAACGTACCTGAGTGCCCCTTCCTTCTCACCCCCCTCTTCCTCATTGTCTGCAGCTGGCAATGGAGTCCTAGGCTGCATTAACAGAGTTATAGAATCAAGACCACGCAAAGTGTTAATACCACTTTATAATGCCTTGGTAAGACCACACTTGGAATGTTGCTTCCAGTTTTGATCACCTCAGTATAAAAACTCTAGAAAGAATGCAGAGAAGAGCAACAAAGATAATTAGGGGACTGGAGGCTATAATGGTATAGGGTTGCCTGCTTGAGCAGAAGGTCCCTTCCAACTCTGTTGCTATTTTCTGTTGTTCTTATTTGTTTTCTTAGGATTTATGCTTTGGTTTTGGTCCTAAAAATTGGTCTCCTTCCCCCTGCAGTTTTACTTTAAAGCCCTTCAGATGAGCTGAGCCTGTTGTTTTCCAAACACATTCTTCTTGGTCCTTATGAGGTACATCCCATCTCTTGCATTGTATTGCATCTTGTAATACCAACGATTAATCATCTTAACTGCTCCTTCCACTATGTCCAATAAGGCTGCTACCTTTTCAACAGTAGCCATGGCTTGCAGAAATAATCTGGTTCCTCTCTTACATTATTGCTTCAGGCTTTTCTCTAGAAGTGTTTGTTGTTATTATTTATTTTACACCATGGTTGTATATTTGTTGTGTTATAATAGTCTCTTCTTTTAAAAATTGGTCTTGGAAAATAAATAAATATTTTCTGTTAGGAAGGCAAAAGATGGACTTGAGTGCTGTTATAAAGGGACCGGAAGAACTGCTGCTTAACAAACTGCATAAGAAATCTGTTCTGCAGAAAAAATGGGCAGGAGAAATTTTATTAAATTTTATTAGAAAAATAGAAAAACTTCTACGTAATCAGAATGGGCAAGTATGAAGGGACAGGAATCACCCTCACCAAACCAAGCACACAAACTGAAATCCTTTAATATATGTGAAAGTCTCAGATATAATCTGGAGCTGATCAGGACAAAGCAACAAGCACGCATGGAATGGCTTATCTAAAAAATGTCCCTAGACCCAAATCTCCTTCAATGGTGTCTGATTCAGAGGGATCCTCCTCTTCCTTTATTAACATTACAGACTCTAGTTTCCTTATGAAATTTCAATACTGTTGCCTTCATTTTACCAAACGTGGCATGACCCTTGCTGTGGAGCAGAAGAAATGAAAGTATTAGAGATGATTTTAAAAATGCAAGAGAAGTTTCTAGCACAATGTTTACAGTGCTTGGCATGAGAAGCTGCTGCTATTGGCAACATTTTTGCTTGATATCCACAGAGGCAACAATATCCAATTGTTTGCATCTGTGAAGCTGCTGTCAGAGATTGTTTGGAATACATCCCGATTCAAACTTGCTTCCCCTTCTTAGGTCAAAAGCAAAGTTTAAAACACAGAACAGTCTGTGACAGGCATTCCTGTGAGAACAATGTCCCATTAACACCATGTGATAAATTCAGATAATCAGTCACAAAAGCCAAAGCTTCCAACAATCTTGCCTGCATTTCTTGTAGCTCCACAACCTGGAACCCATAAATTAATATTTATTGCCTCTCTAAAATTGCACCCAAGCCTAGTTTGTACAAGGGTATATCGTAAGCTGACCAGATTTTAATATTTGTAAAGCGGGACACCATTGATGGGGGGGGGGGTTTCTAGGGGAGCAAGACGGGAGGGGTCCGTCTCTCTTATCCTGCAGCTTTGTGCACCCCCCCAAACACCCCCCCGCTTCATTGCAGCCAGGGGTGGGTTCCTACCAGTGCGGTCTTGCCTGTTCGTCGCCGCAGAGCCGAAGAAGCTGGTGGCGTTCGCGGTGCGGGGCTTCCCCCGCCCGCTTTCCCTGGCCACCAGGATGCCGCCATTTGCGTTCTTTTGCCCTCTGCGCATGCACAAAGCGTTCTGCTTGCACAGAGGGCAAAAGAACGCAAATGGCAGCGTCCCGGCGGCCGGGGAAAGCAGGCGGGGGAAGCCCCGCGCCGCGAACGCCATCAGCTTCTTCGGCTCTGCGGCGATGAACAGGCAAGACCGCCGCTGCCCCTCTCACTGCCCTCCCTCCCCGCCTGGCAGGAGGAGGCAGGCGAGGCAGGAGGCAGAGGGGTGTGCAGGGCAAATTCAAATTAAAAAAGCGGGACTTTTTTGAAACGCCGTGGGACGCGGGACAAATTATTAAAAAGCGGGACTGTCCCGCCAAAAGCGGGACGTCTGGTCACCTTAGTATATCGCCACACTAGCTGACTTTTCAAGCAGTCCCTTCAAAGGGCCCTTTGTAGATTTTGGAATAGAGTCTGAAAGAAAGTTTTGCAAAGTTCCTTCTGCACCGCATAAACATTAGTACTAATCAGCAGTATATCAGTGAGGGACTATCCAAAGCAGGAGTTCATGGTAATTGATAAAGGAAGAAGGTGTTTGGCTTGATAGCCAGTTCCTGCTTGGTATCACTAAGTTGCTTCTCTCTTGATGTGCTGGTATTACCTAATGCTACCATATCTGGAGTGCAGACATCTGGAAAATGCCTAGATAGATGGAAATAATTAGATGTTTCTATAGCTTTTTACAAGAATCTAGTACTTGTAACAACATCTTGATTTCTGCATTCAATTATAGTAGCTCTAATATTTTCTCTTTTAAAATGTTGTGAATATGAGAGTGGAACAATTACATTCTAGTTATACAATTTAAGTTTGATTTTAGAACTGATTCATTTGTTTGATAGTTGTGAGTTTATTTATTTATTTATTTATTTATTTATTTATTTATTTATTTATTTGTGAGATTTATATACCACCTCACAGTGCAAGCACTCTCTAAGCGGTTTACACCAGTAAGCAATGTATATTTATATTGCCCCCAACAATCTGGGTCCTCATTTTACCTACCTCGGAAGGATGGAAGGCTGAGTCAACCTTGAGCCGGTGAGATTTGAATCGCTGACCTGCGGATCAGTGTCAGCTAAAGTGGTCTGCAGTACCTGCCTCTAACTGCTGAGCCACCTCGGCTCATTTGGACATTTACCCAATTAATTATTTTAGAATACATAATCCAATGTTCAAAATTCCTTCCAGGAATTAATATGTTGAAAGTAGTTGCAATTGCTATGTTCAGCTTCAAACTGCATGGATCAACTTGACAATTGAAATCTGAGTTTGGATTAGCCACAACACAAATTACATAGTTCCACATAAATATTTTAACATCTTTAACAGCAGAGCCCATATCTTCATTCATGGATCTAACTTTTCATTCTTTCTGCCTGAACATCTATGCAATATATAGATAAGCTTCATTTTTTCCTTTAATTCACAGAACCCTGGGTACACATATTTGCAATTGCAACTAATTTCTGCAGTATTCAGATTGTGTGAATTGTGCCTATTTGCATAGGGTCAGATGAGCACTTCTGTTACTTAATACAGGCATATTAGACACTTTCTGCCCATGGTATGCTTTAGAATTATTTCAGGCACCAGCCAGTTTGTATGAGAAGTTCATGATATTACCCAGGAGATTTCACTTCTCTTGATTCTTAACAATGAGCCTGACTAATTATGTCCCATACTTCTAAATAGCCCCTACCTCCCAATGTTCAACTGAAAACACTCCAGGCATTTTAAGGAAAGTACAGCTCGCATAAAGTTTGGAAAGTTCCATGAGTTCAGGTTTGAAAATGCTAAGAATTTGTGATAAGTTGATAAATAAATCCAAATCCAAAATATTTGAAGCATTTAACTTTCATCACTCTAAATCGAAACAGTGGAATGAATACTGGCTTAACTTGAATTTGATTATTTTTTAACACTTATGCTTCAATTTTTGTAAATGCTCCATATGCACCAAAAGATAAAAAAAGCTACAGTGCACAATACAAAATGAAAAAGGGAGAGAGAAGGGAAGAAGAAAGCAAGCATTTGATTGAACAGCTGATATTTTAGCCATAGTAAAATTTAATGTAGAAATTACAATATAAAAATATAAATAGCCATGGATCTGATCTCGGTCATATATTTAACTTTTGTTAGAAGAGCAGTGGGATACTTCCACTGAAATATAGTGCTATCTTGATTCTATAAGACATATACGTGAAGGCAAACTGCATTACAGTATTTTTTTCCCCACAGCTTTTGTGGTTAGTTTATTTATTTGATTTGTATAGCGCCCCATCTCACCAAAGTGACTCTGGGCAGCTCACAACAGTTACAAATAACCCAATAAAAAGTTGCTAATATAGATTTCCCTTTTGATGTTCCTAGATCACCTGATAATAAATCCAAATCTAGCTTCAGTATATGATAAATTCCTATAATTAACAGAGAAAATAAGTTAAGCTGACTCACATGAACAAAACAAGACACACATCAAAATAGAATTCTTAACATTGCTTTTTCCAGTCTAATCACTATTACATATATAGATAACAAAGGAAAGTATAATGTTGGGCACAGCAGTGAAAGCTGTTCTAATAATATAACAGATAAAGTGCCAACACTGTGCTACTTTCCTTCTTCATTTTTTTCGTTTTTGTTTCGGTAACATCTAGTTCATTCTCTGAGGAAGATTAAAAATGAACAAATAAGTGAGTCTTGATAGCAGGCTAAACATATAGTTCTCCATTTGCTAAACTTCCACATAAGTCCTGCCTCCATTTAGCTAGGCTGATCTTTGAAACATCGCAACCAAGAGATAAATCTTTGTGGATATGCGACAAGTATGTCCTCCATTTTTCTCCCAAGTTTGGTGAATTCCTTGTAGAGGGGACACAGCGTGTTTGGATTGGCAGAACTCCCTGGCACAGCTGACGGTATGAAACTGTCTCATATCCAGAGAGAGGAAAGGCCCCAGGAATGCATATGAGTTCTTATTCTCAGCTAAGGCATTCATGCCAAGCACCAAGAATGGAGAAGAACAGTGCTGGGGAGGGATGCAGTCAGGATGCCAGTGAGATCAAACACAGCCTTCCCTTTTACATAAGATGAAATAGAACAGCTTGCCTTTTCCTAAATACTTAGTCTCCCAATGGTGGCAGTCTTACTTGGGTAAAAATTATAGTTTTGCTAGGAGACAGCCAGGTTTATACATTCCTTTCTAGTTTTAGATTGATCTCTCCCCTCTAGTTCTTCCTGATTTAAAGCAACTTTCCCTATGCTTTTTCTTGAGAATGTTTATGTTTGCTTTTTAACTCTTCACTTGGATTTAAGTACTAAAGAAGCTATTCTTCTGTCTGTGCCCTGTAATCACTTTGTATTATGCATATCACATGCAGATGTTTGCTCCAAACCATACTCCAGAATGTTCACTCACAAATCATACTCCAGAATGTTGATTTGCACGTTACTTTAACACTTTAACACTCTTCCTTTTTCAAAAGTGAGGAAAGTATACCTGTAACTAATGTTCCAGTTCTAGAGACTGACTGACTGATTATGTGCCATTGAGTCATTTTATACTCAGAGCAACCAGATAGATAGATTTTCTTCAGGTCTCCCAATGGTGCCCTCACTGTCATTGTAACTGTGTCCATCCACTGCTATTGGTTGTTTTTTTTTTTTCTCTATCCTTCCATCTTTGTCAGCATTAGAGCCTCTTCTGAGAGTTAGGCGTTTGTATATATGTCCGAAGCAGGATAATTTGAGTCTTGTCATTTGTTCTTCTCACGAGAACTCTGGGTTGATTTGTTCAATGGTCCATTGGTTTGTTTTCTTATCCATGCTATTCTCCGGAGTCTTCTCCAACACCAAACTTCAAAGGCGTCAATGCTCTTCCTGTCCTGCTTATTTAAAATCCAATTTTCACTTCTATTAAATGTCACAGGGAATACCATTGTTTGCCTGATTCTGATCTTTATAGGTATAGACACACCATGGCATTTGAACACCTTTTCCAAGGCTTTTGTGGCTGCTGTAACCACAAAAAGTGGTAGTTTACAGCACATTTCTTGACTGCTTGTTTGTTTACATTTGGCAGAAGCTATCTACCATTTTTTATCTTTCCCAGAGAGGTCACTATGAGCCATGGAAGATTCCATGACTATATTGTAAGAAATCCGCCAGGCCTGCTGGGTATCTTGGATGGTCACATCTTACTTTACAGAGGACAACCCTCTGTCTCAAAAGATGCAAATCCAATTTAAAAATAATGAATCATAAGAAGGAAGACCAAGAAGCTGGAAGCCCTTGGATAATAAACTGAGCAGGCAGACAAATTACACAATGGCTATAGTCATCACACTGTGTAGATGAGATTTTATGGCATTTTTATTTCAGTTTTAATAATTTTTAAATTTAAACATATAGAATATATAATGGTGCAGCCACCATTATATTCTATAATGAACATTCAAGGAATATGACACACAGGAGATACATTTCAGAATGTCAGTAATGATTAGCAAAATATCTTTGAGAGTATGTTATTCATCATTATTAATATTCTGATACCTGAACTGCTGCTCAAAAACTCAAGAGCTCTAAAGAACAAGACATGAGTTCTACAACATCACATAGGATCCAGCAGTGCACTTCTGCAGTTTCATGTTGCTCCATTGCTGCTTCTAGAGCTTGGCCCTCCTAATCAGTGGTTTGGAGAACTTGTGTGGCCAGGATGGGAGCAGAGGAAAATGGCAAAGGAGGAGCAGTTGCGTTTTTGTTGGAGGCAGAGTTTCAAGTTATTTCTTAGGCATGAAAGTGGTTGGCTGGCCAGCTTTGGATTAGTCCCCAGATCTGCAAATCTGAATTCTTAGATGATTTACATATATCTTTTAGCAGAGGTTATCTAGGACTGAATCTGATGTCACGCTAACCTCTCCATCTGCTTCCAAGCTGTGTTCAGCTTTCAATTTCACCTTGTAAAAAGAGTTTTTCTTTCACTGGAGGCCATGTATGCATAAACATATGGATATCCTTCCTCACAGACAAGGCCATGCTATTTTCTGCCTACTTTATCTGGTGTATCAAATAAAGCTTTTTCCTACAAAGTTTCAAAGTATGACCAGTTACTTGTCCTAAATTAATTTTTTCTGCTTTAGCTGCGTGCAAAAGGAAGGTATTTAAGGAGCTTTCTTTTCTTTCTCTTTCCTAAGAGAAAACCAATGTGGATTTTTCAAAGGTCTCTAGGCATTGCTATGTGAAGGTTGACCAAATCCTTGCTCCTTTACTAGTACAATTTCTCTTCCAAGCACCAAAACACCCAGTTTTGATGGGAATATTTCAGTACTAATTTAAGTTGGGTCAAAGAACACCAGCCGCAGCTGTGCATATCACCAAAAAATGTACAAGTGGAAGCGTTTCAATTCATCACAGCTTATTTTAAGAGTATCTCTACCTTGTTTTTAATCACCCCTGAAAATCTATACTCTTTTAGACAGAGTATACAAAAATTAAGCAGAGTTGAACCTGACTAGTAGTTAGGTGGCATATACTAAGGCTGCCATCTAGGCTACTTTTTTTTAAATGTAGTATCAAACCATTTCTGTATTGTTTCCAAGAAAACATTATGAATGCATCCATGAAGACATCCAGAGGCAATCTCAACATAAAGGAGATTTTATCCAAACTGCTGCTGTTGATTAATCATGGGTCTTGTTGGCTTCTATGACTTTGGGAAAAGATGTATAAAAGATTATTCCATGCATGCTATAATACTTAGGTCTTCACTGAATTGTGTTGGGCCTTCCACATTTGATCGTGTTTTTTGTGTTTTGACTTCAATAAAGATTTCTCCAAAGACAGCTGATTCATTATTGAAGATGAAGCTGTTTGGGAATTAAGGTTCATACCCTAAGAATAGGATGTAAACAATTGATAGCTGCAAGAAAGTATTGTAATGTGGAATATTATTAATTAGGATATGTGCCTGTCAGTCAGACTCTAGTTCTTATTTTCGTCTTCATGGTCAGCCAGTCCTGACCCAATTAATTTTTCACCCCGTTTTTTCAAATTATGACTTATTATTATTATTGTACTTCTGCAAATATTCATTTTTTTATCTCCATTTTGGTATGAATTTTCTCTAAATTATGCTGTGTGGAAACACAAATGTGACTTAAACATTTTCACAGTATTCTGCAAGCTATTTTCCTCTGCCAACAAGATTTTCCTCTGCAGGACCTCTATCCTGAACTGAACCCTAACCCCAGGCTAAATCCATACTCAGTACCCACAATCAAATGGTTGGCTGTGTTGCAGTTTTTTAAAATTCATATTCCCAGATGTGCTTTGGCTAGGGGTGACTAAAAGAATAATATTAAAAAAATAGAAATGTGGTATTATTCCAGATGTCAAGGAATGGTTGGCAATATATGATCTGTTTTGAATTTTCCACCACTCAAAGGATGCAGCAATGCATGTGATTATGACAGAAACACTGTGACACTTTATAACAATATTTTAAGTGATTATATTATGCTAGCACATTTATTGGGAAATCAGTGACTATTGATAAGTACCGTATATAGATTTTTCTTCTTTCTTAACTTTGTTTTTTGCCTCTTTTCTAATTTTTTAAAAGTATTTTTAAAAGTTTGTTTGTGCATAACAAAGAAAGAAAAAAGCATGCACTCTAAAAGATAATAAGTTCATTTCCACCCTATCCACATTTATAATTAATGCAATTAAGTATAGGAGAATATGTAGTGTGTTACCTAAACATTTTTTTTTAATATTTTAAAAATACAGACTAACAGAGTTGGAAGGGACCTTGGAGGTCCGACCTCTGGCTCAAGTAGGAGACCCTATACCAGCGGTTCCCAACCTGGGGGTCGGGACCCCTTTGGGGGTCGAACAACCATTTCCCAGGGGTGGCCCGGCATCCTCAGCTCCCCCCCCCCACTGCCACAAGCCTGGCCATATCACACTCCACAACCCACGCCCCCACCGCGCTCCACCCCGCTGCCGCCATTTGGGTTATTTTACCATCTGCGCATGCGCAGCACACTTTGCGCATGCGCAGAGGGTAAAAGAACCCAAATGGCGGCGGTGGGGTGGGTCACGGTGGGGGCGCGGGGGCGGGACAGGGGTCGCGGCATTAGGAAGGTTGGGAACCACTGCCCTATACCAATGATGGCGAACCTTTTTTCCCTTGGGTGCCGAAAGCACGCGCGCTTGTGCTTTCGCCCACATGTGTGCCTACACCCATAATTTAATGCCACCCATGCACCACGCCCCCCTGTTCATGCGTGCGTGACCACCCCATGCTGCCCCTCCCCCATGCATGCAGGCATGCCCCATTTCCAGACTTCTGGTGGGCCCGGTAGGCCCATTTTTTGCCCTCCCCAGGCCCCGGAGGCCCTCTGGAGGCTGAAAACACCCATCCAGAGCCTCCATGTGAGACAAAAATCAGCTGGCCGGCGCGCACATGCGCCTGGAGCTGAGCTAGGGCAAAGGCTCGCGTGCCAGCAGATGTGGCTCCGTGTGCCACCTGTGGCACGCATGCCATTGGTTCGCCATCACAGCCCTATACCATTTTGGACAAATAGCTTTCTTAAAAACCACTCATGATGGAGCACCCACAATTTCTGAAGGCAAGCCGTCCCACTGAATAATTGTTCTCATTGACAGGAAATTTCTCCTTAGTTCTAGGTAGTATCTCTCCTTGATTAGTTTCCATCTATTACTTCTTGTCCTGTCCTTAGGTGTTTTGGAGAATAGGTTGACCCCCTCTTCTTCATGACAGCCCCTTATATATTGGAAGACTGCTATCATGTCACCCCTGGTTCTTCTTTGTTAGACATACCCAGTTCCTGCAGCTGTTCAGCATATTTTTTAGCCTCCGGTCTCCTAATCATCTTTGTTACTCTTCTCTGCACTTTCTAGAGTTTCAACATCTTTTTTGTATTGTGGTGACCAAAATGTATGCAGTATTCCAAGTGCAATCTCACTAGTGCAGTGTAATTTGGTATTAACACTTCATATGTTGATACTATCCCTCTGTTGGTGCAACCTACCGTAGGACCACATTGGCTTTTTGGTGGCTGCAGCACATTGCTGGCTTATACTTCAGTGGTTGTCCACTAGGAATCCTATATCCCTCTCACAGTTAGTGCTGTTGAACAAGGTATCACCTATTCTATACCTATGCATTTGGTTTTAACCCTTCCCTTCTTTTTAAAAGAATCAGTCATGTGTGTTCTTCATTAAAACAAAGCACCTACAGTCATGAGAAGATTAAGAAACATGATATTGGAGGACTGTAGTCACTTTTGCCAACACAGCACAGGTGGCATAGTTTGAAGGTGACTTAGCACTAGAGAGAGTTGTGTGCATTCTGCATAGTCTTTGTATTGCTTAGTGCAAAATACTGCTTGCTACTGTAATGTTACATTCATTTGCCAGTATATAAGGAAATCTGGTTGGCTTTATTGCATCTAAAGAACAAATAAAAGTCTAGAAGAGCCCAATTAACCAGAGGAAAAGCCTGCAGGAGATCTTTTCCCCTATGCAACTCAAAGCAAAACTTTCTAGGTCTTTGCAACAATTTGCCAGGAACCCTGGATGAGAACTTTCTAAAAAATTGTCAGAAATTCAAGCATGGCAATAGGCTTTTTCCACTTGCCTCCCCAATGGCAAATGTTGTTTCCATTAAACCAAAGTTTTAGCAGTGAATAAATCATACTGTTGGCCTATTGGCCAAGTTCAGATTGTACAATCCAAACCCTGAATCAGATTACACCTGACAGGAACACTTGCCTGACTTTACTGATGCACATATGCTGGTTTTGGCTTTTTAAATACCAGCAGCTGCAGGAATTCACAATCTGAACCAAATTTGACATGTGGAAGCACTCTAATCAAGTTCCTCTCCCAGCCGAATGAGAAGTTGCACTAATAAACATTTGCGTGAAAAATAAACAGGAGTCAGGGAAAGAGAGAAATCTCTTTTTTAGTGGTTAAAATCTGATGTGGATCAACTTCCAGCAGATACTTAAAAGGTCCTTAAAGAGTGTGGGAAAAACTACATCTCTTGTAGTTTGATCTTTACAGGCTTGCTATATTCTTTCCAAGACATGGTGATGAGGCAGAAACAAAAAAAAAATTAGCGTTGCTCTACTCTTATCCAGGGCTGGCTTTAGCTAAGGCTAAAAAGGCACTGGCCTAAGGCACCAAAGCTTAGGGGGCACCAATGCTGCCTCTCCTTCCAAGTGATTCAAAAAATGCACATTGGTGAGAGGTGGCATCATCAGTGTAGTCTGAGGGTATCACCCACCCTTGAATCAACACTGCTTTTATCCAATGATACTTCAGTTTGAGGATAGGAGCTGTCACATTCAAATGCTTCGTTTTATCTGTCTTTAAATTCCTTCGGTTTTTTTTAAAGACTTTGTTTGGGTTGGGGGAGAGCAATCTCAACCTGTTCCCTGCTAGATAGATAAGAAACCTTGTTTATTTGTTTTATCATAACAGAATGTTCAGAAGCATAAAATGGCAGAGTTCATTCTTTCACCTCAGTTCAAGGGATATGTAGATGAGGCTCCATTCTAATTTTATCCATCTCTTTGCATAAATGAAAGGTTGCCATTTTTTCTTAGTATGACAGACTTTTATTAGCATGCGTTTAAATTCCAAAACATTTAGTTTCTGAAGTGTATGTACATGGTAGAAGGACAGAGGGTCCAAGGAGATCGAACTAAATAAAAAAAATCAAAGGAAATACATTGATGGATGACAACCAGGAATAGATTTGTGAAACATCATGCAATGCCATGGTGGCACAGTGGTTAGAGTGCAGTATTGCAGGCTACTTCTGCTGACTGCCGGCTGCCTGCAATTTGGCAGTTCAAATATTACCAGGCTCAAGGTTGACTCAGCCTTCCATCCTTCAGAGGTGGGTAAAATGAGTTCCCAAATTGTTGGGGGCAATGTGCTGACTCTATAAACCGCTTAGAGAGGGCTGTAAAGTACTGTAAAGTGGTATATAAGTCTAAGTACTATTGCTATTATGTCAGTGAAAATAAACCATTTTATGAATCCTCTTTGGAGTAGATTTGGGGGATTTCATTCCCATCAAGCTTGTGGGAGATTAATACTTGCAGGAAAAATATTTCTTTAGTGTGTCTCTTTTCCTCAAAATAATCTTGTTCACTTTTGTAAATGCACAAGGCAACAGAGCTCTTGGTACTTCCTTCCTTCCTATTATGGGAAGAATAGCCAATGTCCTCAGAAGTATGATTTTGAAATGGGGTGTATTCAGATGGTTGAAGTGTTACAGAAGATAAGCAGCCTCTTCAGAGGACTCCACAGGGCTGTAAGTGTGGAAGATGTTCTTTGTGAAAATGTGAAAATGGGTGACTTAATGTAAGTGAGTAATCCCATTTCCCCACATGCCAAAATAAGCTAGTTACTTTTTGTCCAGATTTTAAAAACGAAAAATGTGGACAAAAAAGTCTAGCATGTAAATCAGCCCATCAAAGAGGCAGTAAGTTGGATCTGATTTACTTGAATCCCTGTGTCACTTATAAAAAAGATGTGAAATTATTATGTGTAAGTTGCTGTCCTTGCCAGGAAAAAAAGTAAGAATCATAGCTCACAATGGGATTTAGCATATGTAGTGCGGGAAAACAGCTATTCTCCTATAGGGAATATTACAATCCCATCTGGATTGTAGGGTAGCTGGTGTACTGTGAAAACTGTGGATCAAGTCAAGCTATGAGGGAACTTTGGAGCTAAACAGTCTTTGGGGTCTCCCATCTACTGTATCATCTGAACAATTCATTGGTGGGTTAAAACTATCCCTTACTAGAGAAACAAAGTATCAGAGTGGCTTCATCTGCTGCATTTTGCTTTGAGTCCGTGTGTGTGTTCTGAAGATGTGCACGCTGGGAGCATGTGGCTGAGGTAAAGGGAGATGGTAGTGCTAGATCTAAATTTCACAAAAGCAAGGGGGGGGGGGACAAATGACATTGTCCAATATTGACAAAGACAAAGAGAGAGGATTTTGAAATAATATGGAACCTAAGAAAAGGTGATGAGGATGCCAGGCTAGAAACTCAGAAGGCTCTTGCCACTCATTATAATAAGTGGAGTCCTAACAAACTAAAAAGGAGATAACAAATCAAGTTTTCTTACTGACTTTGTGTCTATGGAGATTCTCAGTCATTCAGGTCATGGCTTTGTGATTTTGCTTTTAGCCATAATTCCTAGCTAACCTTGGCTGATATTACAAAGCTAAACAAGGCTGGTTCTAATTAGTATTTGGATGGGAGATCAACTGGGAATACCCAGGCAGTTCCCTTAACTGAGAAAAACATCTGAGAAGGAAACAGTAGCATGTAAACCACTTCCATAAAACTGCCAAGAAAATTGCAGTGTTGCAATCAGCAGGATTCAAAGTTGATTCAAGTGAACCTTTGACTTTTTAAAGCTAAACAAGTTAACACTTTTCTCTATTTACCTCCATGTTCACCAAAAACATTTTGTCCCATTAAATGTGGCAAACTGTTCATAAAAGATACAGGAGTAATGTCAGCAGAGAGTGTTTCTCACAAGAAGAAATTGGGAGTAGGATTAGAGAGTGGGTGAGTTTTATCATGCTACATATTGACCTAAACAACCAACAAAGTTATTTGGCAAAAAGCTTTTAATAATCTAATTGTTGAAAACACCTACAGGCTACATTTTCTTTGCTTCAGGTGATGTTTCATTTGTTCCATACTTCCACCTGCGCTGTTGTTTTAGACTTTAAATGTTTTAGCTCAAGGAAGTTTTTCTTCCATGAGCCCTTCTTGGGAGCCTCATTTTGAAAGAAGGAAGAAGTGTTTTGTTTTGTTTTTTGGTGACACATGCTTACCATCATCCTGAAATAGGAACATCTTTGCTCCAGCATCTTTCCTGAGAGAAGTTTATTTTTAGCAATAATGAGGAGAAACACTGTCTATGAAGATGCCTAATCTTAATTATTCCATCACCTGACATTTTCAACTGGCAGAATACTTTCACAAGACTGAAATACTGTTTTGGATTTATGTTTTTTTTTTTTTGACAAGATCACAAACTCTTCAGAGCTGTCTCCAATCACTCAAGCAGCCTGTTCCCAGACGACCAGTCAAACTACCGCTTCAGCTGCTTTGAGGGGGCTGCAAAAACCTTAGAAGGAAGGCGAGGACTTGGCTTGGAAGTACATTTCCAAATAAAGTGGCAGACTAGCACCAATATTGCTTTTCCCAGTGGCATAATTAAAAAAAACCTGGGGATATTAGTCCCATATCTGATAAAACCTTTAAGGCGTTTGACTGATGAAACTCTGGATTCTCAAGGATCGCTATCTAAGCTATATAAAAGTCTATACGGAATTTAACTACTATCAGAGTTTCAGTTTGGCAGCAAAAATTGTATTTTTTGACAGCATGATTCTCTACCTGCCATCTCCCCCCCCCCCACACACACAATAGCAGCACAATGGATGCATTAAACCTTCACAATGATAAATATGGCCATCTTACTTTTCAAACACCACGCCTTGAAAAATCAGCAAAAAGAACATCAGTGTAGTCTATGATGGGGAAAAAAATATTAAATGTGCTGCAGCATTCTGTATTTTTAAATAAGGAAAGTTATCCAAATCATGAATAATTTACAGGGTGATCTTGCAGGCAGAACATATGATTTTTAAGATCAACTTAAGACAACATAAGCAGAATGATGGAATAAAATAAACCAGTGCTGCTTGCCATTTTAGTCAGAAAGGATATAAAAAAATCAGCCTTCAGAGTTTATTTCCTGCTTTTCTTTGAAACAGCAACTATCTGGAGCAATAAATGTTTATGGAAAACATATTTCCCACATCATTTATACTGCAGGGCCTTTTGTCCTGGAACACACCTTTGCTGACATCCAGAGTAGGATATGAAACAAGAATCTTAGCTAAGATAGCAATAATGAACTATGGGTTCAATAGCTAGCGAACTAGTAAAACTAGCAGTACATACTGTCTATAAACCACCCGACATTGGAAACTTTTTCCTAGTCCAAGATAGATTACTGTACTAAACTATTAAAATCAGGTAATATAGATATTCTTAAGATTATTGTATGGGATAAGTGTATATTTAGAGACACAAAGTTGGAAGACTGACTACCTAAGTGTGGAGTGACCTAGAGTCACACATGCTATTGCCTATAATTAAAATAGAAGGTTTCCATTGCCACAGGGATTTGCCAACATATCTTCCACATGTATTTATGTTGGTTAGGAATTCACTCAGTGCTGAAATATGTTTTTTTAGTGATATGAGAAAGAGTGAGAGAGAGGGGGAGGGAAGGAGGGGGGAGAGATTGAGACAGAAGGTAAGATATTATAAAGGTAAGGTGTTGTAAAATAAGACAAGATTCTATATCTATTTTGCCCTTTTTTTCAAATCAGTAAAATCCTTTTTGCTCCCCAATATACAAACTTCAAACTCAATGCAAAATGGAGTGTTTTTTAAAGCCAGGATGAGATATCTCTGATTTATTAAATCTCTGTCCTTCACAAAGCATTGTTTCCAATGTAAAGTTCAACACATATACTTTTACCAACAAACTGAACTTTACTTTGATAAAGAGTAGTTTTAAAATTCTATTAGATGTTTTATTTAGTCTTTCCTCATACATTTAACCCATTGTAATAATTACTACTAGCTTTTAATTTTTAGAATGCGTAAATAACTGTAGTTAACATATGGTGATGGTGAGATTTGGGGGAGAAAAATATCTTTTGACCTTGTCAGCAGTAATTTTAAAACTTTGGATTGGATCCAAAACTTAATTTCACTTAAGAATGAAATAATCGAAATCCTCAGAGCTGCAAATCATGACTAAATCAGTATTCTGATCTCTCTATTGATATCATTCAAGTCTGGCAAGTGTGTGCACCACTTAACTGCTGCCTAGAGGGAAAAAAAACGTAAGTTGAATTCCGGCAGATTCTTGCCTGGGAATTAGGGAAGATTCCATGATGTTGCAGGTTCAAAGCTTTGAAAGCTACTGAGGCACAGCTGGCTTCCATAGCAAGGACAAACTTTTTCCAGCTCTTATCACTCATGGCTGTGGCTGGTCCTGGACAAGAGAGTAGTATAGCCAATAATGCAGTGCACTCTTCCGTAAAGCTTGGAATAAATGTTTTGGGCTCCACAAAGGTGCAGCTATTCCTTAAAACAGCCCATCTTTTGCCAGTCCCTGGAAAAAATTGCCAATCCCATTAAAAATCTATGTGTCAGACTCCAGACTCTGCCATTCAAAAGGAGAAGGGGGGTCTTGGTCCTGCTTGATCAAAAGGTTATAACTAAAGTGACCAGATATATTTATTTTTAAGCGGGACGGGGGGGGGGCCCTGGGCGCCGCCATTTGTTTTGCCCTCTGCGCATGCGCAGAACGCTGCGCATGCGCAGAGGGCAAAACAGCAAATGTCAGCGTCCAGGTGGGATGGGGGGGGGAGGCGGGAGGGCGCTTGGATGCCTGGAGCTCGCGACAGGTAAGCTGCCGGCTGCCTCCTTTCCCCGTCTCCCGCCTCCCGTTCGTTGCTTGCCAGCCCGGCCGAAGGGGAGGCGGGAGGCGAGGAAAGGCCTCCTGCCTCCCCTTCGGGAGCCGGCAGCCCTTCGGGAGCCTGCCTCCCCTTCGGGAGGCCTTTCCTCGCCTCCCGCCTCCCCTTCGGTCGGGCTGGCAAGCAACGAACGGGAGGCGGGAGACGGGGAAAGGAGGCAGCCGGCAGCTTACCTGCTCCAGGCATCCAAGCGCCGCGGTCTCCCGGTCACCCGCCCGGCCCCAGGGCAATGGCGGCAGCGAGGCGACGGGGGGAAGAAAGGGGAGGGGGACGAGGAAGGGCTGTTTGCGCCGCCGGAGGGGCCGCTCGTGAGCTCAAAGCGGCGACGGCTCCTCGTCCCTCACCCCTCCCAACAGCAGCGGCGCCTCCGAGGGCAGGGCTAGGGATGGGGCGGGGGAAGGAGAGGAGGAGCAGCCTCCCTTCCCCCTCCCCCCAGCAGGCAGCCGCCTCGCTGGAATTCCGCCCGACTTGCTTCCGGTACCTCTCTTTTGCTTCCCCTCTAAGGTGACCAGACGTCCCGCTGTTTCCGCATTCTTTTCAAAAAAAGCAGGAGTTTTTGAAAAGAATGCGGGACGCGGGACACACGCTTGAAAAGCGTGTCTGTCCCGCCAAAAGCGGGACGTCTGGTCACCTTAGTTATAACAGATATCCGGATCCTAGACACCTGGGAACCTTCTCATCTTAAGATAGGGTTTTATTGAGGGGCAATGCAAGTCAGTTGAACGGAAGGGGGCTGGGAACGTATAGCCATCTGGATTCTCAGGAAGGAGTTTCACACTTGTGGATTGATTGTGTTTGCATCCTGCCAAATGGGGAGGGGCATTAAGGTTAAATATGTTTGCCTTGCCTGAAGGCATTTAGACTTTGCTTTGAATGAATGGATTGTCATACAATTGCTAATTAAAGGAATCCTTTTGAAACACTGACTCAGAAGTTCGTACTTTGAATGTGGTTGGGAAGGCAGTTCTTACACTATGTAATTCTTAAAGTAACTGCTTTTATTTCAGGCTCATGCAGATGCCTGGAAAAAAAGATGGGACTGCTCTGATGAATGAATGAGAGGTGACATGCTTGTAGAAAGTCTGAAAAAAATTCATTCAAATTTTTCTGGAGGTTGCAGAGCCTTAGTGACCACATTGAAGATACATTTCTTTCAATGTGTACACATGATCTGCTTCTGAGATTGGGCTGGAAACTGCAGCATCATAGCTAGGATGCTGAAGGGGAGCAATTAAACTTCTCTGAAAGAGCAGCACTGACTGCTAATGCACTGCTGAGCTATAGAATAGAATAACAGAGTTGGAAGGACCTTGGAAGTCATGTAGTCCAACTCCCTGCTCAGGCAGGAAACCCTAAACCATTTCAGACAAATGGTTGTCCAATCTCTTCTTAAAATCTTCCAGTATTGGAGCATTAAAAACTTCTGGAGCAGGTTGTTCCACTGATTAATTGTTCTAATTGTCTGGAAATTTTTTCTTAGTTCTGGGTTACTTCTCTCCTTGATTATTTTCCACCCATTGCTTCTTGTGCTGCCTTCAGGTGCCTTCAAGAACAGGTTAACAACCTATTTGTGGCAGCCCCTTAAATATTGGAACATTCTATCATGTCTAGTCTTTCTTTTCATTAAACTAGATATAGCCCTGCTATTTTTCTTCTTCATTGGTATTGTGCCAGACTGGGCTTTTATAATCTCACTTTTCAAAATCTCCCAAGCTTCTTGAGTTATTTTTACCTTGCGGATTCTCATCATGGAATCCTTCCCAAGCTCTAAGTTTTTTGAAATTAACTCTTTTAAAAAGTCCAAGACTCTAGTTTGACTTTGTTCTATTGCTTGTGCTTGCATAATGTTGAATTCCAATATTGCATGATCATTCTCCCACAAGGTTCCTGTAGCTTCAACACTTTCTATCATTTCATCTCTGTTAGTGAAAATTAAGTTCAATATGGCTGATCTCCTAGTTCCCTTCTCTTTGTCTTTTTGGGAGACAAAGTTGTCTGTTAGGTTTGTCAGGAACCTGTTTGATCTTCCACTTGGTGCAGAGTTTGTCTCCCAGTTGATGTCAGGGTAGTTAAAGTCCCCCTATTTTCCAGGTGTATATGCTGACATAAAGTTTTACCCAACTAGGCCCTGAATGTCTGCTGGATACATTCTCTTACACAGTTGCCAGTTATTAAGGTTTACAAGGGATGCCACTGGATTACATGATATTTGCCAAGAATTCACTAGGCAATAAATTGTAAAATGTTTTCTTTACAAGCATCCAGATATGGTATTCCCTTTTTGATGTTTATATCTGGAGCCAAGCCTTAAAAATATCTAACTTTTAAATGAATATGTTTTTTGTTGTGATGGTTCTTGTTATTCTGATGTGTAATACATTTACAGCTTTATTTCAAAACGTATTTTATGTTCCTGCCTTCAGATTAACCAGATAAATTTCTCTTCTTGATATCTACTACATTTAAGCTTAAATACAATCCAATATAAATCTATTACTGCTTTGCATGTATTTTCTGTTTCCTCATTTATGAACAGTTCTGGACTATAATTATTATAGTATTAATTACACTCTTTTAAATTCTTGTATGTAATTCTCAGACGTAATAAACTCCATCAAAGAAAAGGCTTGTGAATGAATCTCCGTTTATTCCTTGGTTAAATATTCCAAAATACATCATTTCTTTCTGCAGCTAGCACAGAAATATGATCCCCAGCGGGAACTTGAATTGCGACAATGGATTGAGGAAACAACAGGGAAGTGCATTGGAGACAACTTCATGGAAAGTCTGAAAGATGGAATCATCCTGTGCGAGTAAGACAACACAGAAGGAAGGGAAAGCTTGTTCCTCAAAGACTGAGGATGGACAAAGGCGGCTTAGTGCTAGTTTAGACCAGCATTAATTAGCTAACAAAGGACTTGGAATAGTATGCTTAACTTATTAAGAAAAGGAAATGTTTACACACTTTCCTCTGGCTTCACAGCATTAGCTGTTTTCATTCAAATTAAACATTTAATGACTATCTTTTTCTAGGTGGGCATTTTCAGATACAATGTGGGGTGGGGGAGAAGAAATATTATCTCCTTTTTTAAGAAAACCCCGTACATGATTGTTGAGGGACATTTTTATTTAGGTTTACAGTTCATCCTATGCCAAGGATTCAT
Organism: Diadophis punctatus similis; assembly: GCA_023053685.1. Lineage (NCBI taxonomy): Eukaryota > Metazoa > Chordata > Lepidosauria > Squamata > Dipsadidae > Diadophis > Diadophis punctatus. The sequence goes on from JALIGW010000002.1 coordinate 107,644,627, forward strand.
CAATGCCAAAAACAGTGAATGACATTATAGATAATTTGAAAAGAAACCTGGATAATAAAACAAGATTTAATACCCTAAATACCTACTAAAATTACTTTAAAAGGAAATAAAGAAATCTGATGTATCCCTTGTATTCAAAGTTTTGATCCCTAAATATGTTCCCCCAATCCCAAGTAATGGAATAACTCAAGGATGCTTTAAATTTAATTGAATTTAAAGGGGATTGAAAGACATTGCTTTTTGGTGGCTTAGACATAATGAAATGCATCAAAGATGGATTTTTTTCCTGGTTATCTGGCAACTTTATTTACCATCTCAGCCAACTGGCAGAAAAGCAGATGTACCACTGTTTCCATTATACTGCATTTGTTTTTATTACTATGAATATTAAACAATTTAAACATAACCAGTATTTGTACACACAGGTATAAGACTGCAATGCCAGCTCTATATGGTCAAAGCAATCTCAAAATATTTGCAGTATCACTGAACCACATCCATTAATGTAATTTTAATCCCTTAATTCCATTCAATATCCATACCAAGTATCATGACTGAAAACAGCACCTAAACTGCCTAATAAAGACACTACTTTTTTGGAGACCAATTAATTAGGAGCTTGGAGAATCTGCACCCTTAATATATTTAATTTATAGTGGATGCTGGGATTTTAAAATTAAGATTACTGAGCTGCACTGGGTCTGTTTAAAAAAACAATACAGCAATTTTCTTCTGACTGACCACTTCTTGAGTAAATTCCATGGGTAAGAACACATAAGTATTTTTGTTTAGAGAGAACTTTTCAGAAGAAAAAAGCATACAGGTTGCCACTTCTGAATCACATGGTATTCTTGCATCAAAGTAAACACACAGAAGTCCTATATTGATGCTGAAGAAATTAACACCTTGGAATAAAACTTTCCTCTCCCCTTCTCTTTCAGACTTATCAACAAACTCCAACCTGGATCTGTAAGAAAAGTGAATGAGTCCACCCAGAACTGGCATCGGGTACCATTCTCTCTTACTATGTCCAGATCAGTGCTACCTTTATATTATTAAGAAACTTTTACTAAGGTACATGAGAGATTAGCATTATGGCAGCAGGAAATAGTTGAGCTTTTCCCTTTACTACACAGTAAGTAACTTTCCAATATTTGAGGGGCTGCCACAGAGAAAAAGGGGTCAAGCTATTTTCCAAGGCACCTGAAGGCCAGACAAGGAATAATGGATGGAAACTGATCAAGGAGAGATTCAACCTAGAAATAAGGTGAAATTTTCTGACAGTGAGAGCAATCAACCCATGGAACAGAAGTTGCCTTCAGAAGTTGTGGGAGTTTCAGCACGGGAGGCTTTCAAGGGGAGATTGGGCTGCCATTTGTCAGAAATGGTGTAGGGTCTCCTGCTTGGGCGGGGGTTGGACTAGATGACCTACAAGGTCCCTTCCAATTCTGTTAATCTAATCTAATCACAGCTGTTTGCTGTAAACAATAATGTATTGGCAACACAAACGAAGAAATGTTTCAACTAAAATAAAAAGGTTAAAGAAGTGAATTTTTAACAAATACAAATGTATTGGACAGAAATAAATAGTTAAATTCAATTTCAAAGCCTAATGAGCAAAAATATGCAGCCAAATATTGTAGGAGAAAGACTGGCAGATGTATTTGGGAGTATGAAGACTGGGCAATTAGGAAAGGAATTCCCTTCCCTGATTTTTTGATCCAAATGCTCCCTCTCAAAAGCAGCTTTTACTGCCAGAGTTCTCCTATGCAATACATCAGTGGCCCCCAACCTTTTGGGCACCAGGGACGTGGAGAGTTTTTTTCTGCAGACCGGGGGTGGGGGGGTGGGGGGTTTTTGCATGCTGCCTGCATCCCATGGATGGGGCTTTGCTCGTTTGCACGGCTCAGTTTCTGGCATGGTGCAGCCTGATGCCAGTTCACAGACTGGGGGTTGGGGTCCTGCAGTACATGTTGTGTGGCTGTTCTGATAGTAGATATTTAGAGGCACAGAGCAATTACCAAACAGTGCAGAATAATATTCATCTTTCTACTTTCCTATCTTTTTACTAACTGCTATATCTTTGCTGACTGTCAAAAGTGAAGGAAGCACTTCTGGCTCATGAATCCATTCATTATTAGAAGAGTCCTTATGTAGTCCTTATGCTTGCACCTTTGCACTTGTGATGCATTATGTAGATGGCTATAATTTTTCCCCTTGAGCTTTGAGACAGTACTAAATCAGTCCTCCCCACCATAATGCTTTTCAGACATGCTGGAATTACAGTTACATGCCATATTGGAGAAGATTCCACCATCCACTTTTTAGGGGAAGCATTGTAAAGGAAACCATTCTTGGAAAATGCTCAGTGATTGTAAATGATTATTTGACTCTCCTGTTTTGCAGCTGGAAAACATTGGCAACTTTATTAAGGCTATCACAAGATATGGAGTGAAACCCCATGACATTTTTGAAGCAAATGATCTCTTTGAAAATACAAACTATACCCAGGTCCAGTCAACCCTGATTGCTTTAGCTAGCATGGTAAGTTGTTTTTGCTCATTTTTCTTCAGTGAACCTATATGATAGTATGAAAGTATTTCCATAGATATCACCCCAATAATCTAATATTGGATAACGCAATCACCATATTGAAATGTGAGTGGAGGCCAAGATCAATAGCACTTAGCAATAGCACTTAGACTTATATACTGCTTTACAGTGCTTTACAGCCCTCTCTAAGCGGTTTACAGAGTTCAGCATATTGCCCCCAACAATCTGGGTCCTCATTTTACCGACCTCAGAAGGATGGAAGGCTGAGTCAACCTTGAGCCTGGTGAGATTTGAACAGCTGAACTGCTGAACTAGCAGTCAGCTGGAGTAGCCTGCAGTAGCTGCATTTAACCACTGTGGCCTCAGATTACATTTAAAATGACAATCTCATAGCTAACTCTTCACTACTAGAAGAAAATACCTGTTATACTGCCTCTGATCTACAACATCCCTTGTTGGTGTATACGACTTCCATCAGAAGAGTTATATTGATGGGCAGGAGGAACCTTTTTTCAGTATATTCAGTTAATTTCTACCAAGACTCCTTCCCAGAATTTTACATGCTAGCAGTAAACCCTAAATTATAGAAGTACGTAGAACCCTTTCTCTTTGCACGTCCATATATGCTCAGCCTAATTTTACACACTCAGAAGGAAGGTGCTGAGATTTCAGTTTGGACATCACAGAGATGATATCTCAAGGAAATCATTTGCAGATCTAAACACTGAGTCCAGGGTTTTTGATCCAATTTGAAATGAAATAACTACCATAGGAGGTCTGGGGCAGGGGGAAACTTCCTGTTGCTCTCAACTCCGCTGCAAAACAATACCTGAGAGAAACATCTGAAAGGGTTTCTGATTGTCACAACACAGGCGAAGACAAAAGGCAACAGGGTGAATGTTGGAGTGAAATATGCAGAAAAACAACAGCGGAAATTCCTGCCTGAAAAGCTGAAAGAAGGAAGGAACATCATTGGATTGCAGGTGTGTGGCTTTAGTCATAGCAACTGTTTCCCTAAGATACAGATATTTTGTATCATTGTCTGTAGCAAACCATTTAGGATACCTTGCTATACCTCCAAAATTAGTTTCTTTGTGCAAATGTGTACTGTGGCCAAATACATAATTACCATGGCACTTCCACACAAGAGCTTTCATCCTTCTGCCCAAACGCCCTGAAACAGTTTGAGATTGATCTGCAACATTTCTCAGCACAGTCAGCCTTGAAGTACCAAGAACGAGACAACCCTTCCTCCAGTCAATTAATTGCAGAGGAGACAAAATGGTGCCAAACCAGTGTATCTGCTATTCTTAGCTCATTAGATGCCAGACTAATACAGCAAGATGCATACATGTGGATCAGCCAGGTGTGCATTAGGCAGTTAAAAAATGCTGATGAGAACTATGAACAAAACACTGAAAATTGCAGGGGGGAGAGAAGCAATAGAAATTCCCTTTCTCCCATCTTACATTGCAGGGAAAGAAAATATGCTGTTAGAAGACCAATTTCTCCTCCAAAATAGACACATCCAGGAGGCGGGAGGGGCCAAAACAAAACAATCCCAAGCAACAGGAAGCATGCTTTGAGCCCACTGCTTAGGGAAGAAAACATAGTCAAATTCACATGAGCTCTTTTCATCTGAGTTATTGTGTGCAGGGAATCAAAACAATTTACTGCATAGTAAACTGAAATCAGTAGATTTTGTTGTTGTTGTGATATGCACCAAAAATATAGGAGCAGTTGCTGTAAAGATATGCCTGTAAAACTCTCAAGTCACTTCTGTTTAAGGGCTAAGTGAATACCAGTGGAATCTGCAGAATTGAAAGTGATTTTGTTTTGTAGGCTCCACCACTTTGAAATATGTAACATTATAATGCATGCACAAAAGGAATGGGCTTGCAATGTGATGCTATTTTCATCATTCACTCCATCTGGCCCCCAGTCTAGATGTCACTGATGCTATGCCAGCTCTGAAGCCTGGAGCTGGGAAATGGCAAGAATTTTTGCCAACAGATTGAAAACAGACCACTCAAAAACTCTTCCAAGCTTCATCACTGGAAACATATCAGTATTTTACACTGCAGCCAAGCTGCAAATTAACAGGCTCAACTGGTGGATAAGGACAGCAGCGTAGGAGATTAAATTCTGGAAAAAATTCAGAAATGGTGCAAAGACTGTGGGTGAAGTGCCCTCAGTTCCATTTTATACCTGACTCATTAAAACTGGCATCTTGTTGTCTAAGTATTATATTTGCCAATGTGATTTTTGCCAGTTTGTTCCCAAAAAATTATCTCTAGGAATGTCAGTGCTTTGAACTGAGTTTTCCTGCATTAAAATCACTGCCGAGTAGGTAAGGGAAACAGAAGACATGAAAAGGATCAGTTCTTCACTTATGATTTACAGTGACACCATAAAGCTGTCTTCATATGAAATGTTTTGTTACCAGTCATGGCTGAATGATGTTGCATGATAAAAATCACTAGGGAGAAAATGGAGAAAAGGTCTAAGTGACAGAATGAAGAGGAAGCTTTTAACCTATACAGTATATGAAATAGAAACTTGGCAAAGAGAGAATGATGAGTCTAATTGTCAATACTGCATTCTTCTTAGATGGGCACCAACAAGTTTGCCAGCCAGCAAGGTATGACAGCATATGGCACACGTCGACACCTCTATGATCCAAAGTTGGGTACAGACCAACCTCTAGATCAGGCCACAATCAGTCTACAAATGGGAACCAACAAGGGGGCTAGCCAGGTAAGAAATCTGAATGGGGAAAAATGGCTTACTGAGATGATTTTGATACTCCCCTGTTTCCCCCCCCCCTCATTCTTCCATTGGAACATCAACAATTTATTGACTAGTAGGATTACCACAACTGCTTGTACAATAGCAGATTACACTGCTTCTATCATAGTGTAATTTCCATGTAGAAACAAAGAATAAGTTCCTGCTTTGCAGTTTCTGTATACTTCTGTATGCTTACTCAGATACTAGGCTCTTCAGATTGAAGACAAATAGGTACTTCAAGGCACATGAATCTTATTTACAACTCTTCAAGTTGTATGCAGCAACCACACAGCAACTTCAGTGCAGCTGCTTTAACAAGTCAGACAGTGCTATGCTCATGCCCCTGCAGGCTCCAACGCCTGTTTGCATTTGACTCTGAAGTACTTCAGAGCTAGCCATATGTCTACATGACTGGGACATTCCTAAGGGTTTCAGACATACACTGTCCCTGTGTGAAACTAGGTAACTGTATCTAGAACACTTTTATGTAGCTTGTGTTTAGGTCTCACAAAAAAACAACTCTCAAATTCTTCCAAATACAAAGTTCTTGTTCCTGTTTGTACATCAACATTTAATTTGGGAGCACATGATTCTTTGGATTTTGGTCTCTGAAAACATGTGAACTGAGGATGAAGCAAGTTCAAGAGGCAAACACCATTATCTCAAGATATATTTGGTGTAAACAAGTCATAGTTTGTTCTTTCCTCTAAGAGTAGTGTAGAAATTAGGTACCTCAAATCTCAAAAGAGATTTTTAACTCTTAAAAATAAAGATAAAGAAATTGTTGAGGTATGCTAGAAAGCCAATTACTTCATGCTGAGATATATCAATTAGAAAATAAATATCTTACAAGGCAAAGTGTCAAATTCTTTTTCTCAGGTGGCATATTTTCTTCAACACAAAGGTTTAGTAGTCATGCTAAATACTAACTGGCAGGTATATGTATGTTGTCATTTATCAATTATTTCAATCTTTTCACACTTTCTCCAAGTAACTGCTTTTTACTTTTCTATTTCCCCCTTTTTTTCTTCTACTGTACCCACCTCAGGCGGGCATGACAGCTCCTGGAACCAAGAGACAAATCTTTGAGCCCACCCTTGGCATGGAGCACTGCGACACCCAGAATGTCTCCCTGCAAATGGGCAGTAACAAAGGAGCCTCACAGCAAGGCATGACTGTATATGGGCTACCACGGCAAGTCTATGACTCCAAGTATTGCCTCACGCCCACCTATGCTGCAATTGGAGATGATGAGGACCAATATAACCACAGTCATCATAACTTCTACAACTCTGAATAGCCAGCAGGAGTTGTGGGACAGATATAAAATTGAGACACCAGCACTGCAAGGCGCTTCCTAAAAGATCCATCATCATGTGATTATTTTAAGCCAGGAATATAAGAAGATTCAGACAGTTCCCTAAATTGCTAACCAGCTCACTAAAGACTCCTTAATGCACGCCAGAGCCAGGCTTCCCCGTCACTGAGTGTTAAAGCTTCACCTTGATATCTTTCACGCTTTGACTTATCAACTACTGTCACTGCTTTTGAGCATGCACTAATATGGCTCAAAATTCTCAGGATGAAAGATCAAATAATAAAACCAGTAGGTTGAGAGAAGTAGAAACAAAAGAATGAGTCCTCTTAACTTGGCTTCTCAATTGACAAAAAGCCCTGGCAGCTGTCAATCATTTGCCAGTGCCAGCTGCTGCTAATGTTTTGGATCAATGCAGAGGCAGGCAATGAAGGTACAACCTGTAAAATTGTTAGCTGCTGCACTCTATTTTGTATTCATTAATTACACAAATTGCTTCAGGGCAAGCCACATTTTCTGACCTGCTTAGATATAAAATATCAAGTTCTCCATATGCTAACTTTGCCAGAGGCTCCAATCATTTCTGTTTCCTGAAACACACAAAATTTGTGCAAGAGCAGTAGTAACCTGAGCCAGCCAGTAACTTCTTAGAAAGCAAAAACTTGTGGTGGAAAATGTGTATGGGTGGAGAGTGATTGCAGGAGCTGGTCATACCAGCCAGGCAATATTACTAGACTGGTGACACATATAAATATGCCTTAAGATCAGTAGGTGGCCAATGTCAGGTCATTTGGAAAGGATGGTGCAAAAAGGAAGATGCAAAGTTAAACCAAGCACCTCTGCAATTTCAGACAGAAACTGTCTGGAAACTGAACAGCTAGTTGCCCAAGAATACAAACTTTCCTGCAAAACAACCCAATGCTTTTTAATTCTTTGTTTAGTCATGTAACAAGCAGGTTCTGCATAAACCTGCTTGTATATTACATGGATAGGAATGTCTTGGCGATATACAACTGTTTCTTTGTATTTGCCTTACTTATCTCTCATTAGTCAGCATGTCACTACAGTATCTCTAATCTTATTTGTTCCATTCATCTCCATGGACATATTTAATTTGCAGTAAATAATAGACATTTGTGTATTTGCATACAATCTAAGAATTTAAAGGCATGGGAAATTAGGTAAGACTAACTGAACATAGGTTATATAGGAACCAAAATTATTTTTAAAGCATTCTTCTCCAGATTTATGTAAATAATCATGTGCCTTGTACAAAGACAAAAGCATCTACCATAAAGACAATACTGTGCAATTCAAGTTATAAGCCCAACAAGTATACACTTCACACAGAAGTAGGATTTATTGGTACTTGCTTGTGCATCTAGCTGTGTCCTGCCTTTCTTTCAGGAACTCAAGGAAAGCATCCTTTCCTTCAATTTCTCCCATGATAAGGTAGATTGTGAGATAGCCTCGACTGAGAAAGAGAAATTGGCTCAAAGTCGCCCAGAATGAGCTTTTCTGGGTGTCTCTACTCCAATACCTAGAACAGTGATGGCGAACCTATGGCACGGGTGCCACAGGTGGCACGCGGAGCCATATCTGCCGGCATGCGAGCCGTTGCCCTAGCTCAGCTCCAGCGCGCATGTGTGTGCCCGCCAGCTGATTTTTGGCTCGCGCAGAGGCTCTGGGAGGGCGATTTCGGCCTCTGGAGGGCTTCCGGGGTGGCAGGGAGAACGTTTTCGCCCTCCCCAAGCTCCAAGAAAGCCTCTGGAGCCTGGGGAGGGCAAAAACCGGGCCTACCGGGCCCACTGGAAGTCGGAAAACGAGGGAGTGGGGGGTCGCACACGCATTCGCAGGGGGGTGGGGCGAGTGGGGGGCTTTGAATTATGGGTGTGGGCACGCACGCACGTACGATAGCGCGCGTGCGCACTATTTCGGCACCCGAGGAAAAAAAGGTTCGCCATCACTGACCTAGAACATAACATCACACTTGGGTCTCACTTTTTGCTGCCCATGAATCTTTAATTCTGCATATTAAAACATTTTTCTATTAACAGATAAATTTTATTCAATTATCATCTAATCCCTGCACTGTAGTTCAGGATTGGTGTGCCTGTCATCTATATGTATATTTAGTTGAGGAATGGCTGGCTTCACTATTTTTTTCTATTGCCATGTTCTTTGGTAATTATGTAGAACTAGAGGAATATTTGCTCATTTTCCAAAATGGCATAAATATATACTACTGAAAAGTAAATAGTCAATGAAAGCACTTGCCCTTTATCTTCCTAAAAATCCACATCCTTCCTACAGTTGCAATGTTCTGCATGCTGAACAGCTAAAGGCACACTTCCCTTAAAACAAAAACATATAAAAAGGTATGTTTCATTGCAATGTTCTGCTAAAATTTACTTCATTTCACTGTGGCACAAGAAAAGGGGGGGGGGCTTTTAAAATATGATTTTAAATGCAATTTAACACATACTTCTGATGTGTCTATTTAAAAACAAAATGAAGATGTCACTATAACCTTCCTATTACAACATGTCAGATCATTTATTTTAGTGGGTCTCCACGTTCTCCAAGCAGAGGTCTTTTGTAACCCTTGGATCTAAGATATTTCAAGAGAAGACAACCACACAGAATTTAATTATTCCATGAAACCTCTATCAGCTAAGTTATTTGTTTGAATTTTTATATAAGCATCTCTTATCTAATGGAAGCAGTCAGCACTGCAAAATGTGCTAAAGGCAAAACCCATTACATTCATTACTCTTAGCATGAGATGTGAAGCTACATGTTCACGAATGCATTCTTTAAATTGCAATATAATCAACAGTATGAAAAAGACTTTCAGCCAATGAGTTATCATTAAAAGTTTTTGGTGAATCTAAAGATAAAATCTCAATATAGAGGACAGTCTCTGCTCACTTGAATATTTCTGCAGGAAGGAACTATCAAGATACAGCAGGTCTATAGGCAAGATTGGGAAATGTAATGTGTTTGTATCTGTATCTATCTATTTATCTGGAAAATAGCAATAGCAACCATCACTGTATCGTTGCCAAAATCATTACTGATGTATGCATATAACCACCAAGAGTCAATTTTGCATATTTGGAATAATTGGGAATATTCTAATGAAACACAGGCTTAAAAGTGAAATATTTCAGTTTTTAACACTTTGTTGTAGCAAGTCTGCTCAGTGAATTTTCAAATAATAAATTATCCCCTAATCAGCTGATTTTCACATAACCCCATGGACAGAATTGCACATAAAAGCCTATTTAGTGTGCCCCATTATTGCTGATGTTCAATTCAAAGCAATTCCCAAGAGTGATCCTGTAAGCAGGTGCTGTCCCTACATATACAACGGTGAGTCAAAACGTAATGCCATTTTCTTTAGGACAGGTATAATTACCAACACAGGAACATGTAGCATACATCAAAATGAAACTGGTCCTCTGTGGATCACATCCCGACTTCTCAACATAGTCACCGTTTCTCTCAATAGCAATGTTCCACCTTCAAATGAGAGCATTTATCCGTCTCGTAAAATTTTGTTGACTGTTCTTTGAGCCACTTCTTCACTGCAGTTTTCACTTCGTCACTGGAATAATGTTTGCCTCTCAAACCCTCTTTCATGGGGCCAAAGAGATGATAGTCTTAAGGCGCTAAATCTGGTGATACGAGGCAAACATTATTCCAGTGACGAAGAAGTGAAAACTGCAGTGAAGAAGTGGCTCAAAGAACAGTCAACAAAATTTTACGAGACAGGGATACATGCTCTTGTTTGAAGGTGGAACATTGCTATTGAGAGAAACGGTGACTATGTTGAGAAGTAGGGATGTGATCCACAGAGGACCAGCTTCATTTTGATGTATGCTACATGTTCCTGTGTTGGTAATTTATACCTGTCCTAAAGAAAATGACATTACTTTTTGACTCACCCTCGTACATTTCACTAACATATAGAGGCCAGACTCATACAGAAGATTAAACAGACGAATTAACAATTGTGATCCACTGAGAGTCATTTGCTGAGATGAACACTTGTCTCACTATGTTAAGTAGGTTCAGCTCTGCCATCATCATACTGTATCCAGTTGTGGTCACCACACTATAAAAAAGATGTTGAAACTCTAGAAAGAATTCAGAGAAGAGCAACAAAGATGATTAGGGGACTGGAGGCTAAAACATACAATGAATGGTTGCAGGAACTGGGCATGGCTAGTCTAGTGAAGAGAAGGACCAGGGGAGACATGATAGCAGTGTTCCAATATTTGAGGGGCTGCCACAGAGAGGAGAGGATCAACCTGTTTTCCAAAGCACCTGAAGGCCAGACAAGGAATAATAGGAGCTGAGATAGCGCAGTGGTTAAAAGCAGCATTGCGACCTTCAGCTGATTGCTAGTTCAGCAGTCCAGCTGTTCGAATCTCACTAGGCTCAAGGTTGACTCAGCCTTTCATCCTTCCGAGGTGGGTAAAATGAGGACCCAGATTGTTGGGGGCAATATGCTGAACTCTGTAAACCGCTTAGAGAGGGCTGGAAAGCACTATGAAGCGGTATATAAGTCTAAGTGCTATTGCTATTGCTAATAATGGATGAAAACTGATCAAGAGAGATTCAACCTAGAAATAAGGAGAAATTTTCTGTCAGTGAGAACAATCAACCAATGGAATAGCTTGCCTTTTGTTGTGGGAGCTTCATCACTGGAGGCTTTCAAGAAGAGATTGGACTGGGGGGATTGGACTAGATGGCTACAAGGTTCCTTCCAACTCTGTTAAACATGCAAGGACTGCCATTTTACTAACCAGAAGATAAAGAAACTCTAACATGGCAACCTTTTTACCAAAGGAGAGGATTCTGTCAGAACTCCAGGGTGAAGCAAACATACTGTTAAGCATGTTGTCAATCCAGGTAGGAATAAAAGCATCCAGTAGAGAACACCTCCCTGCTTTGGTTATGCTTCCAATATTTAACTTATATAACTATTCAGTTAGTGGGGTGATATCATTAGCTTCTTAACAAGCTGCTGATTCATTTCCAAAATGATTTAGAATCCTGGAGCAGAGATCCACTGGAAAGGTTGGATACATTCACATGACAGTTTACAATAAGAAGGTAATAGCTTATTATTTAAAAGATTTCACACTAACAATCACTTAGCTCCATTCTATGCATCCTGAGCTTCCAGTTAAGTGATATATCCTGAGGTTCCACTTAACCAAAGTTTTATATAGACACTGGAAAAAAGGAGTGATCTCTTGGCTGTCCTAGAATACTCTCTCTAAAGTATCAATAACTGCCCTGAAGATTGGGTAACTGTGTTTTCTCACAGAATAAACAAGCCTAATCAGCTGATTTGCCACAAACACACCATTCTATGATCCCAGGTTCTTAGATTACTTATTTATTCTGTTAGCTGGAATCTTCATGACTACTCTGTATTTTTCCTGGCAACAATATGGAAGTGGTTTGCTACTAACTTCCTTGAAGTAGAAAATTTTTTTTAGGCTTACCTGTTTTTTGATTTAGAAAGGCAAATTAACAAGGATGTCAGCTGCATATATCTGAGATAGTGCAGTGGTTAAAAGCAGCATTGCGACCTTCAGCTGATTGCTAGTTCAGCAGTCCAGCTGTTCGAATCTCACTAGGCTCAAGGTTGACTCAGCCTTCCATCCTTCCGAGGTGGGTAAAATGAGGACCCAGATTGTTGGGGGCAATATGCTGAACTCTGTAAACCGCTTAGAGAGGGCTGGAAAGCACTATGAAGCGGTATATAAGTAAAGTGCTATTGTTATTGCTATCTTCTATCTGTTCCAGATCTGCTTTTGTGCTATTTATGGGACAATTTCCCCTTATCATGAGCACTTTCCACTCCAGAGATGGGACCTGCCTTGCCCAATACTCCCAGGAAATGCTTTCTTCAAATATAAATGACCCCCTACACAGAAAGGAGATTTTGCTGTGCAGCAACTAGACCATGCTATATCATACATCTATTTAGTTGGTTATTTAATGACATTGCCTTTCTACTTACTCAGAGCAGATATGAAAAATGAAATATAAAAAATTAAAATCATACAGATTATTTATATGAGATTGGGAGGCAATTTCAGAGCATGTGTATTTGACAATCAGAGAGCAAGATAAACTCACTACATTATAAGTCATGGAAATCAAGGGATGGAATTCATGATTGTGCTATAGCAGGAGTGTCAAACTCGCGGCCAGCGGGCCGGATGCGTCACTTGCTGGCTCCGTCCCCGCCCGGTTTAGCGAAGGGGAAAAAAGTCCCGATACATCAAGTGATGCCGCGAGTTTGACACCCCTGGGCTATAGTAATGGAAGGATACAATTTGTTCAAAAGAAACTCAGCAAGAGAAATGGATTAATTATCACATTATACATACAGAATGACTACACCAATATGGACATTTGTGACACTCTGGTTGAAAACCCTACTGAAAGAATTTGGATGAATATGAAGGGGGAAAGAATCAAATAATTATTTTGCTTGGTTAGGCACCCTGTAAAACTGATAAGTGTTCAAAAGCACTAGGATATTTGGCCTAAAGAGAAGAAAGCTAGGGGGAGACATAAAAGTCTTCCAATACTTGGAAATGGGCTGTCACAGGGAAGAAAGTATAGATGTATTTTCTGTATTGTCTGAGAATACGACCAGAGTCAATGAAGTTTTATAGAGAAAGCACCAAATTTGAAATAAGGAGCAATTTCCTGACAATAAAGGCTGTTAATGGAAATCCTCCTTCCTGAAGGGTCCTCTGTTTCTGCAGGTTTTCAAACAAAAAGTTTGAACCATTTATCTAGGATTATCTGGTGATTCCTGCTCTAGGAAGGGGCTGAGTAGAAGACCTTCAAGGTCCTTTCAACCTATCAGTTTACAGTACAATAAAAAATAAGAAAAGCTGTATCCAAAAACCAAAAGAGCATCTTACACGTTATAGCACCGTAATAACACATTGAACCTCTTCTTTTATTATATGACATTTTTAAGAAGAAAAATATTCAGTTCAAGATCCCTTGCAGATTATTTTAAAAACAAGGAATGGGCTTTTGCTTCTTCAAACATTATTATGTACAAAGAACTTGGGAGTTGTTGTCTGTAGAGCATAGAATTAGTTCAGGTTTAGAAGTTACAAAACTTGATGCCATAGTGGTTTTAACTTAACTTTAACAGCAGTCTCTTAATTCCAATGCTGAAGAAGATAAACTGGGAATAGATCAAAATAGCTTCTCTTCCTTATACAGTGCATTCAGAAAGTATTCAGACCCCCTTCACTTTTGCCAATTTTGTTGTGCTGCAGCCTGATTCTACAGTTGTTGAAATTAATTTTATCATTAATCTACACTCAATACCCCATAATGACATAACAGGGAAAACAGAATTTTAGAAATGTCTGTAAAATTATTAAAAAGAAAAAACTGAAATATCACATTGGCATAAGTATTCAGACCCTTTCAACACCACTTGAAATTTAGGTCAGGTGCATCCCATTTCTCTTGATCATTGCTGACGTGTTTCTACACCTGTGGTCAATTAAATTGATTGGACATTATTTGGAAAGGCACACACCTCTCTATAGAAGGCCTCACAGCTGACCATGCATACTGTAGCAGAGCAAAAGCCATGAGATCAAAGGAACTGCCTGCAGAGCTCAGAGGCAAGATTATTGCAAGGAACAGATCTGGGGAAGGCTACAACAAAATTTCTGCAGCATTGAAGGTTCCTAAGCACAGTGGCCTCCATAATTCTCAAATGGAAGAAGTTTGGCACAACCAGGACTGTCCCAAGAGCTAGTCGCCCAGTCAAACTGAGCAATCGGGGGAGAAGGGACTTAGTAAGAGAGGTGACCAAGAACCCAATTGTCACTCTATGCTCCAAAGATCCTGTGTGGAGATGGGACAGAGTTCCAGAAGGACAACCATTACTCCAGCCCTCCACCGATCTGAGGGCCTAGATCAGGGGTAGGCAAAGTTGGCTCTTCTATGACTCATGGACTTCAACTCCCAGACTTTCTGAGCCAATCATGCTAGCTCAGGAATTCTGGGAGTTGAAGTCCATGAGTCATAGAAGAGCCAACTTTGCCTACCCCTGGCCTAGATGGAAGCCTCTCCTCAGTGCAAAACACATAAAAGCCTGCTTGGAGTTTGCAAAAAAGCACTTGAAGGACTCCGAGACTGTGAGAAACAAGATTCTCTGGTCCGATGAAACCAAAATTGAACTATTTGGCCTCAATTCTAATCATTATGTCTGGAGGAAACCAGGCACCGCTCATCACCTGCCCAGTAGAATCCCAATAGTAAAGCATGGTAGTGTCAGCATCATGCTGTGGGAATGTTTTTCAGCAGCATAGACTGGGAGACTGGTCAGGGTTGAGGGAAAGCTGAATGTAGCAAAGTATAGGGATATGCTCAATAAAAATCTGTTCCACAGCGCTCAGGATCTCAGACTGGGCCGAAGGTTCACTTTCCAACATAACAACAATCCTAAGCACACAGTCAAGACTACACAGAAGTGGCTCTGCAAATGTCCTAGAGTGGCCCGGCCAGACACCTGACTTGAACCCTATTGAACATCTCTGGAGGGACCTGAAAATAGCTGTCCACCAATGGCCGCCATCCAACCTGACTAAGCTTGAGAGGATTTGCAAGGAAGAATGGCAGAAAATCCCCCAATCCAGGTGTGCAAAGCTTGTCGCGTCATACCCAAAAAGACTCGAGGCTGTAATTGCTGCCAAAGTACTGAGTGATGGGTCTGAATACTTATGCCAATGTGATATTTCAGTTTTTCTTTTTAATAAATTTACAGACATTTCTAAAATTGTTTTCATTTTGTCGTTATGGGGTATTGAGTGTAGATCAATGAGAAAAAAATGAATTTCAACAACTGTAGAATCAGGCTGCAGCATAACAACATTGAAAAAAGTGAAGGGGGTCTGAACACTTTCTGAATGCACCGTATGCAAGATTCAGACTCAAGCCACAGTCTATCCTCCTATATGCATGGACATATTCATTCTAAAGTCATAAAAATGTTTACTAGGATTCATGTATGGGGGGGGGGGAAGCAATAGAGTGAAATGTTCTGAGCAGAATGTATACTCGTTCCATACATAGTATTATGGTAAAAGTAAAATGGTCAAATAAATGTCCCTACTAAAGGAATTATAATGGTAAAATTGCCCTTACGTATATTGCACCAAAATGTTTTTAAGACGATGGCACCATTTCTCAGTGAGTCATGCAGGTTTGCTTCTCTGAATTATACTTTATTACATAACACAGTTCTCAAAATCTCATGCCCAGTGCCACAGAAGAGCCCTGCGTACAACTTTTTCTGAAACACAGGCAACACGCTGCCATTCTAACTGGAGACATGTTATTGAGAAAAAGGTTGACTTCATGATTATTGATAAATATAAAGCTTGTATCATGGGACCAAGATAGGGCTATTTTTTTCTTACATTCCATATATTCTTTCTGACTATACTTCGCAATTTAACATGGAATACAATTCCAAGAATCATCATAGAAGAGAAGCTTGTGTGGAAGCCCTTCTCTATAAGCCCAAAATAAATTAACAAAAATGGAACAGCAGCATCTGATGCACTGAATCTCATATTTCAATCTTGAGAGAAAAATTTCCCAAGCATCAACCTGAATAAAAGCTGATCTTTCCCACACTTGCAGGTCTTTTTTGGTAGTCATTAGTCTTTATACTCCACAATATTCATATAAAAAGATAGATTACTGAATAGAAGAAAAGAGCACAAACCACTATTTCATAGTCACTCCAGCTGTATCGCCAATGCATTGTGAAACAAATACCCCCACCCTTGAATGAAGAAACATTAACTTCCAACAAGTTCCTTTTAAGTTGTTATTGATTGGCTGCCTCACAAGCATCTATCCAATCACTGTAAACATCCACTGGTTCCGAAAGATCTTTAAGGTCAAAAGTCAAGGATAATAATATATTAACGTGTCTTCTAACTAGAAAAAACTCTGAATTCAGAATGAATATGCAAAGCCAATATTTCTATTACGATTGTACAGATACCATGGAGCAAAGGAAAGTATGCAATTGTGCTTAATAGGATCAGGGTTCATTTACAGTTTCTTAATACTGGGTAGACAGAATGTGCAAATTTCAAGACTCAGTTAAAGCACTTGTCCTAAAATAAAAACTGGAACCACAAAATCAAGTTCAAATTTACACAGCAAAACAAAAGTAGATGTTACCAATTACAATAAACCCTCAGTTTAATGTGCCTCAATGTATTTAGATATCCCAGAGAACTTTTTTGTTCACCCATTCCACCATCACTTAATGAATTAATATCCATTAATTTGAGGCTGTAACGGCTCAAACAAGAGTTTATTGTAAATGTTACCATTTATGCCAATTACATGTCTTGATGCAAGTGGATTTAATTTGTATTTAATACACAATCCTCATCTTGAATGTTTGATTAAATTGAAGCTGTATTATAGGTAAAATCCAAGCATATTTTTCTTAAATGTAAAAAAAAGCTAGGACAAAGCAGAGCAATTATTTGATACTTGAAATAAATAAATGATCAAAGGATACAAGTGATAGGGGTCTGAAATTCTTCCAGACATACAGTACAGGATATCACTCCAGTATTCCGAGCTCTTTCCCTGGAACACAGAATCACAACGGCAATTAAATAGTATAGTTATTAGCCTAAATTAGTCCACTAGAATTCTGATTGCAGAATACAATGCAAATAGGTCTTAGGTGTTAGATATAAAAGCATACCAAATAAAAATACTATATATTAATGCTAACTAGATTACTATTAACATTCCAAACTTTCTCAATTTCACAACTGCCCTACCTAGAAAAATACATCTTCCTGTGTTTTTGTTTCCAAAATCTTTTCTTCTGGATATCTACAGCCCCAATAGCTGAATCATATACAATTCTGTTTGCCATCAAACAGGGAAGCTGTGTTTCCCCATCACTTATATAAACAGCTTACATTTTAACATCACAGGATTTCTCATGGTTACAAAAAGGACATGTGAATTGGGTCTCAAGTGTTCCTGTCATCTTCTTCTTGGGTGGAGGCTTCCGCTTTGACTTCCTACGACCCATGTTTGCCTGCAGTAAAAAGAAACAAAAGACTAAGAAGGATTTGGGGCAAGAAGTGGGGGAAATTCATAAAAAAATTATATCTAATACCAATATTTGTAAAGATTAAAGATGTAAATCTTAGCAAAAAGTTTGGTACAGTTTGTTACTGGATAATTGTTAAGATTCATCATCTGTAACAGGTGGAACTTAGAGGGAAGAAAAGATACATAATCAAAGATGGAACCTGCTGGGCCCTAGTAGAATTCCCTGTGATCATTATAAACCGAAGGCAGTTTCCTGCGACTCTGAAGCAGGTGATACTCTGTATTGTCTGATCTAAAATAGACCTAAAATTTAGGTTATATGTGGTTGCTATTAACAATGTTGTAATGACTGTGATATTATAGTGATGCACATATTAGCAATGAGATATGCTAGGTAGTTTATTGTATACTGCTTTGGTAAATTGCTTAGATCATAAAAAAAAAACTTCAGTGACTTAAAAGCAAACATAAGGCTCTACCCAGTTTATAGTCCTAAACAATACAAAAATAGAATTGCCCCTTAGGTACCAATCCCTGTGATTTTTGGAGAACTATTTTCAGATTATTTGGTTGGTCCTAAAAATAACAATTTCTCGGTGAATTGTGTAAAGGCTTCTCCAACCAAATAATATGAAAACAGCTGGGCCTCCGTAATCGAGAGTGGCCGCGAAAACACCACCCGGATACGGAGATATACGGCGATTCTTGCAGCATCCCTGCCGCCATACAAATCTGGCACACGGTGCTGCAGTATCCTAAAGCGAGGAGGAGCAAAGTCGAGCGGACGGAAGCCCACATGAACAGCTCTTTATAATACTTCACGTTATAGAAAGCGTATATGTAGCTGGGAAGTCCAGGATGAGAGAGAGGGGAGCATCAGCAGCAGAGGCCTAGCGAACCGGCACCGAAGGTTAACCACGCCGCGGCCCCCACGTCCTTTCGCAGGAGCAACGGTGCGGCTCCGGACGGAGAAGGAGAAGCGCTACCTTTCTTTCCTCCCTCGCGACCCTTTCCTTCTTCCAGCACGAGGGCCAATGCCGGCTGTCACCTCCGACCTGGTCACACAACTCCCCAAGGCCGCGTTTCCAACGGAGACCAGCGCTTCCGGCGTTGAGGCCGGAAACGGAAATTGTCGTCTGTCGTTCTCGCCACAGTAGAGAGAACAGAAAATGTAGAAGCATGATAGTACAAACTTCCGAATCCCCCTGGCGTTGAAAAAGGGTTTGGCGCTGCTCTGGAGCGCTTCAGCGACAACACGGTGGTGATAAGAGCGTGTTTTTGCTAATGCCAGCAGTACGCGTTTGGCCCTGCAGCAACCAATGCAGCGCACAAAACAGGTGTTACACGGGCATACCAAGACAAGTCCATTACTGCTTGTCCTACCATACTGTGGACCAATTGAAGCTTCCGTATGGTCTTTAAGAGCAGTCCCATTGCAGTCGTCAAGCTGTAAGAAGACTAGTGATTCTGTGAAGGGCCCGCCAATCTAGGAAAGGGTGCAACGGGGGTTGTGCAAAGGCTTTCCTGACCACAGCTATTATTTCATATGGCATAACAGGATACAGCATTAATGCATAAAAACTCACAAAAATAGCATATAAAATGTGCATCAAAATATAAAACATCAGAGCACTGAACCATCTTAAAAAAACACAGCACAAGTGATAAATAAAATTATGAATAAAATTAAATTATATATGAGCAGTTACTGGGGTTATGGGCCACAGCTGACACCTGAATAGGAGCTGTGAGGCCAGGAAGACCCTGAACTCTAAAGGAATGTGCTTATTATTGTAACAATTGTTCTGTTAATGCTGTTCAGTGCTTTTAAATTATATGGATGGAGTAAGTGAGGGGATGCACACCAAATTTGCAGATAGTACAATGCTAAGAGGGTGGCTAGAACTTTGGAGAAGAGGTGACAAAATTAAAAAACTTTTAAACAAAATAAGGGAGTTCTAGTTTCAGTTCTTGTTCTGAATCAAGAGGATCAACTGATCCCTTACAGTACAACCTTGTAGCTACAGGCTGAAGGCAACAGCAGGAAAGCAATAGCAATAGTACTTAGACTTATATACTGCTTAATAGTGCTTTACAGCAGGGGTCACCAACCTTTCGGACCTCAGGGACCACTAAATTCATAATTTTAAATCTCGCGGACCACTAATATGATCTGCCTAATGACTGGCTGGGATGGGCGTGGCTAGGTGGTCATGTGACTGGGTGCACTTTGTTGAGGTGAGAATGAATCTCACAGATATTGATCTTTCTCCCAGAATTCAGACATTTAGAAATAAAGCCGAAGTTTAAAAGTCTAATTGAAAATATTTATTTCAGTACAAAAACAATAAATTCTGATTGTTTACATCTCTGCTATAAAATGCGACCTTCTCGGTCAAGAGCCAAGTCAAGAAGGAAAGAATGGAATATCAGGAATGCATACATGCGTACAAGAATATTATATCACGTGGTAGGAATGTACCATTATATTAGATAGGGATGCAGCTCCCTGCATATACATACAACTGACAATAATCACTACGTGACAATCTTTTCATATACTATTCATCAAAATTCTTTCTGAATTATTCAATTAAATATTCAACTCTTAAAATAATACATTTTTTTCTTTTGAAATTTTGCATATAAACAATTCTCGTATATAAAAATAATACACAATCATAATATATCTTTTAAGCTCTAATATTCATGTTTATCATTCATACTTCTCATAATAATTAACATTGTTTTATCTACAATGCCAAATCCTTTAATTCTTAAACAATATTAATTATATAAAAAGAACAAAAAATTCTTAACTCTTAATAAGATAATAATACTGGTTATATATATCAATATTCTAAATTAACATTTTTATCATAATTAAATCTAATATGATAATTATAAAAAGGAAAAAATGAATAAAAAGAAAAACATTTCTATAATATTTCAATGCCATCATCCATTTCCTTCTAATTTCTCGACTATTTCATTTTTCTATATGTATTTCATCCACCCCCATCTCCTTAACTTCTTTCTCTTCTTTCTTTTAGCTTTACACCAATAGGTTCTCTTTTCCCACGCTCTTTTCCTTCCTCTTAGATTTACTTTCTATATATATATCTAATTTTCTCCATTCCTTTTTTAATTTTATGTATCTCAAAATCTCAAAATCAATCTGAACATAGTCGTTTTTAATATCTTTATCTCTATTATCACTGTTAAACCCAGTGGAATCATTATCAGTTTTAACATAATCATTAATCAGCATTGCATGTTCAATATTCTTTCCCTTTTCATCATCATTTATAATATTTTCATCAATCTTCTTTTCTTCTTCTGTTATCTTTTCCATTTTTTTCAATTTGTACTTTGTTCTTTCCTGTCTCAAGTGTTCCAATTCCAAAAGATCTTCTAAGGTCTTTAAAGAGATCTTTCAAAAACCCAGGCAATTCTTCATAGTCAATTCTCTCCATATCTTTACAGTCTCAGTTCTCAAATCCAAAGCTTAAACAGGTTCAATCTTTAATCAAAGTTCATTCAAAGATGCCACCAGTTCTTAGTAATCACTAATCTCCATGTCTCAAAGTCAGAAATCAGTAATTTCTATAATCCATTCAGCTGCTAACAAAAATATATTCCACAGCCTTTTATAGTTTGCAAGTTTTTGTTATAGTGATTAAAAAACCAAACCCTTCTGTTCTTTGCTGTTAACATCTGTTCATACTCCTTCTTATCCAGGTCAGTCCAAACATTTTCTTTCAAGCAATAACAAATTGCAGTCTGTTTTAGATTCTCTCAACTTTCAAAAAGGTTTTTTTTTCTTGTTCAAGGTCAGGACAGCTTTCCAAACATCCATAAAGGTATTCTACCATGACAGTATTTATTTATTTATTTATTTATTTATTTATTTATTTATTTATTTATTATTTATTAGTGAGACATATACCGCCTCAAAGTGCAAGCACTCTCTAAGCAGTTTACACCATTAAGCAATGTATATTTATATTGCCCCCATCAATCTGGGTCCTCATTTTACCTACCTCGGAAGGATGGAAGGCTGAGTCAACCTTGAGCCGGTGAGATTTGAACAGCTGAACTGCTGATCACAGTCAGCTAAAGTAGCCTGCAGTGCTGCACTCTAACTGCTGCGCCACCTCAGCTCATTACTTAGTAATTAATTAATTACTAATTAATTCTTAATCAATTAATTAATTACTCAGTAATTCTTCCAACCACCAGATGGCATTCTCCAATCAAGTTCTCATCTCTACATTTCCTGTTTTGGTTTTTCCGTTTTTAATCAATTCCAATTTACAAATTATTTCCTCCAAATTTATTTTCAAAATTACTTTCACCTTTATAAAATCTTTAAGGCAAAATTCCAGATCTTTAAAAGTTGGGCTTTAGTTATAAGTCTCTTTAATTTTGTTGCACTATTGTATCCAGCCGCTCCTTAATTTCCGCTCCTTTTGTTCCCGTTTTAATATTAGAGTATTTCTTTTAACATTTCTTTTGGCAGTGTGACTCACCAGCCTCCACCTTCTTCAACTTCTCCAGCACATCGCTTTACTTTTCTTTCCCAGATGACTCCAAGCTCGCAACTTCGATCCTTTCAGATGTAACCGCCGCAGCTAGAGATGACACTTTGAATGGTCATCTTCCATACACCGCCGGTTGAGGAGATCAAACCAGGTCCCCGAGCAATGCAGGTTCAGGGCTTTCCCGCGGGACGCAGGGAAACTCCATGGCGCCGCGGCGCTGGCCACCGGCTGGTCAAGATTGAACTCCTGGCAATGGAATAAAGAGTTAGCATGCAATATTGCATTCTAACCACTGTGCCACCATGGCTCTTAAAAACATGTTGAAAATGCAATATTCTAAGTATGGTTTGTTGAATAATATGAAGAATATGACACCTGCAAGTTGCTCAGCAGCAGATTGGCCCCAGAATACAGCTGACAAGGGTATGCCCTCCACAAACACTTAGTAACCCAAGTCAGAACTGGAATGGGAACAGATAATGGATGAATCCAAATAGAGGAATATTAATTTTTTTAGAGCAGCAGTGGTATATTTTGACATTTAAACTACATTGAGAATTGTATGCAGCAAAACAAAGTTAACAAATCAACTAGAAGGGAGCTATGGGATTGGTTTTGTCCTGCGGAGCAGCTGTTTAAATTTGGTGGCTTCTTAGGGAAACTTGCATGCTTGTATTCTATAACCACTTTGGAAAGCACCTCATTGTACCATCTGGGTTTTCAGAAGGAAAGTTTCTCAGACGATTCGCAAACTTCCATATCCATTCAGCTCCCATCTGCAGTATTTTGCTGGGAATATTAAGTAAAGCATCCTATTGGCAAATATCTGCACACATAATGTAACTGAAATGGGATTTTATATTCTCACCCTTCACCTTTGCTGGATTTGCTTCTTTTTATTTCTTGAAGGCAAAGCCCCATGGTTTTTACCGGTTACAAAAATGTTCTCCCACCATCCCAATGTGAAAGTTGCCATTTTATTTCCTTTAACATGGTCTACCATTACTTCCAATTAGTCTCTGGGAAGAATTCAGAAGTGCTGTTTTTGAACTTTAAAGCCAGGTGTCCTGGGGAGGTGCCTGTGGACGGCTCCCTTGGTGTTCACCAGTCTCACTGCACTGCCTGACATCCCCCCTCCCCACCTGCACTGTTTTTTAAAGGCCTCTTCTAATTAGATTAAAAATGACAGGCTGCAAACAGTCGCCCAGTATTATTTTTATCTCCCAGTAGGCCTGTGGGCACCCATTTTCAGAAAAAGATGGGTAGCTGAAATCCAATTATTTATTTTTTCTACCCAGAAAAAAGAAGTTTGCCAAAGGAGTAAAAAAGTTATATCCCAGCAGTTTTGCCTTCTGATTTTTGACTGGCTGTGCCTACCCTGGCAGTCACTTTGTGACTGTTTGCAATGCAGTATTCTACATGTTTGGATGGCTTTGAGTCAGGGAAACTAGTAGCCTAGAACAATAAAGTTGTTACAAGATGAAATGTAGAAAGAGCAGGAAAAATGCCATTCATTTTAAGTTGAACCTGAATTTCTTAATGGGAAATAACAGAATTGGAAGGGACCTTGGAGATCTTCCAGTCCAACCCCTTGCTCAATGAGGAGTCCCTATACCAGAGGTCGGCAACCCGTGGCTCCAGAGAAGCATGTGGCTCTTTGGGCCATCTGCCGCAGCTCCCTGTCCCATCACTGGCTGCCCCGCCCCTCGCCCTCCCCTCCCTTGCCTGGCCAGAGAATGTAAGGGCGATGGCAGGGGATGGAGAAATTGCTGGGGGTGATTCTCCAGTGCCTCACTCTTGTGGAGCTTCTTCTGGCCCTTGTTGGTGCTGGATGTGGCATACCTCGGTCGCTTGGGGAGACGCGCAACCTGCTCTCTGCCCCGAGACACTGGCCTGGCCCAGCCGCAACTGACGCCGGCCTCACTAACACAAGGGCTGGCAGGTTGGGAATGGGATCTGGGAGGAGGGGATGTCGGAAAGGGGGATGGGACAGCAGCGTCCAGCCACGACCCCCTGGCCAGCTTTGATGGCGCCGGGAGGGTGCGTACACATGGGGAAACCCTCAAGCGAGCGCCAAAGTGCAGCAAAAGCATGTGGGGGGGGGGGTAGGTGGCCGCTCACTTAAGGAGAGTCTTAACAGTATGCAAAAGGACGTGGCTTCTCTCCTGCACGAAGGCTCCGGCCATCGCCTTGCCATGTCCCACCCCCCGGCAGCTCTTCAGCCGAGTGCAGAGGGTGCGAGCTCCAGCCCGAAGTGGCAGGAAGCAAAGTCTGCCTTATGCACAAATGTGCCGTGAAGGCAAGTACAGGGCCGCTTTGCTCCTGCACTAAGGCTCCAGTGACCCTCCCCCCCTCCTCCCCCTCCTTCTCCTCTCGTGCAGGAGTAGCGGTGAGTTGCTCCTGGTTTGGCCCGGTTCTGCGAACTGGTAGTGCCGGCAATGGGATGATCCACCCACCCACCCACCCAGGATGCTTCTGTGCATGCACAGAAGCGTCGCATGCGCACACAAGTACACGCACGCGCACTGGTAGCAACAGGTTTTAGAACCCACTACTGTGCGGGGGGAATGGGACATGGCAAGGTGATGGCTGGAGCCTTAGTGCAGGAGAGAAGTGGCCCTGTACCTGCCTTCGTGGCACATTTTCGCGTAAGGCAAACTTCGCTTCCTGCCACTTCGGGCTGGAGCTTGCACCCTCCACACTCGGTCGAAAAGCTGCCGGGGGGTGGGGGATGACACAGCAAGGTGATGACCGGAGCCTTTGTGCAGGAGAGAAGCCGTGTTATTTTGCGTCCTGTTAAGACCCTCCTTAAGCGAGCGGCTGCCCGCCCTGTGTGCCTTTGCTGCGCTTTGGCACTCTCTTGAGGGTCTCCCTGTGCGGGCGCATCCTCCTGTCCCCCCAAAACTGGCCAGGGGGTCGCGAGAGGGGGAGGATGGTCACCCGAAGGGAAGCCTCCACCACAGATGGCGATCGCTCCTCAGCAGAGAGAGAGAGAGAGAGAGAGAAGGGGAGAGTGAAGAGGAGAGAGAGGGAGAAAGAGAGAGATGGGAGAGGGAAAGAGGGAAAGAGGGAGAAAGATGGGGAGAGGGAGAGGAAGAGAGAGGAAGAAAGAGAGAGAGATATATACCTGTTTCCCATAGAAAAGAAAACATAGAGAGCCACAAAACATGGGTAGGCGTGGCTGGGGTTATGTGACTTGGTGGGAGCGAGTGACATTGAATTGGCCACGCCCACCCAGGTTTTGCGGCTCCCAGTGTTTTGTTTTCTATGGGAAATGGATCCAAATGGCTATTTAAGTGTTTAAGGTTGCCGACCCCTGCCCTATACCATTCCGGACAAAGGGCTACCCAATCTCTTCTTAAAAACCTCCAGTGATGGAGCACCCACAACTTCTGAAGGCAAGTTGTTCCACTGATTAATTGTTCTCACTGTCAGGAAATCTCTCCTTAGTACTTGGTTAGATCTCTCCTTGATTAGTTTCCATCTGTTACTTCTTTTCCTGCCTTCAGGTGCTTTGGAGAACAGGTTGACACCCGCCCCCCTCTTCTTTGTAACAGCCGCTTAAATATCAGAAGACTGGTATCATGTTATCCCAGTCCTTCAGTTTGTTAGATTAGACATACCCAGTTCCTGGAACTGTTCATTGTAGGTTTTAGCCTCCAACCTCCTAATCATCTTTGTTGTTCTTCTATGCGCTCTTTCTAGAGCTTTAACGTCATTTTTTGTATCATGGTGACCAAAACTGGATGCAGTATTTCAATGTACTGGGTACCTTCATTCTATACCTGTGCATTTGGTTTTTCTTGCCTAAGTGTAAAATCTTAACTTTTCTCACAATTGAATTGCATTTTGTTGGATAGGGCCCAGTGTCTGTCATGATCCTTCTGGGTCTTGAACCTATCTTCTAAAGCAGTGGTTCTCAATCTTCCTAATGCCGCGACCCTTTAATACAGTTCCTCATGTTGTGGTGACCCCCAACCATAAAATAATAAAATTATTAGGAAACCCAGGGGTGGGTTCTAACTTACCTCGCTGCCGGTTCACTTCCTCCTGCGCTGCGTGGCCGCGCCTCGTGGGCGCGCATGCACTTTGTACCGAAAGTGCCGAAAATGTTTTTTAAAAATTGCAAAAAACAAAAAGCCAAAAAACAAGATGGCTGGAAATTTGGCTTCTGCGCATGCTCAGAAGTTCCCATGGTACAAATTTTTTTTCCAGTGGTCTATTTGCATGTGGATGGACTCCGCCTGGAGACGGATAGAGGAGCGGTGTCTCGGTTCCTAAGACCATCGGAAATATGTGTTTTCCGATGGTCTTAGGTGACTCCTGTGAAAGGGTCATTTGACCCCCCAAAGGGGTCGCGACCCACAGGTTGAGAACCGCTGTTCTAAAGTGTTGGCTATTCCCCCCAGTTTGGTGTCATCTGCAAAATTGATGAGTTCCCCTTCTATCCCCTCATCTTAACCATTTATGAAGATGTTGAAGAGTACTGGGCCTAAGACATAATTGCTTTTCAGCAGTGGTGAAATCCAATTTTTTTTACTACTGGTTCTGTGGGCGTGGCTTGGTGGGTGTGGTGTGGCTTGGTGGGCGTGGCTTGGTGGGCGTGGCAGGGGAAGGATACTGCAAAATCCCCATTCCCTCCCCACTCTGGGGCCAGCCAGAGGTGGCATTTGCTGGTTCTCCGAACTACTAAAAATTTCTGCTACCGGTTCTCCAGAACGTGTCAGAACCTGCTGAATTTCACCCCTGCTTTCAGGGAGCAATTGCTCTTTACCAGACAAGCAATTGCTTGTAGAATATTGGTGTGAATAGGAAGCTTCTGCAGCAAAAATATACTGTGTGGATGCTTGATGCACATTTGAGATATTCAGTTTTTTGATATGATTTTTAATTTTTATTGTAACTGTTTTGTGAAATTCCTTGCAAATTCCAAAAGAGCCAATTTTAGTTGGATTCATACTCTCTCACTTTAAAGACTATTTTCCTAAGGTATGGAAATCCATCCATACATTCTCACAGTCTTTTTTGGTATAAATGTTATTAAAAGTTTTGAAAAGAAGATAAAAAAGAACAAAAATGAATATAAACTAAAGAAAGTAAAGTAAGGAAAAAAAGAGGAAAAAGGGAAAAGACAAAAGTGCAAAAAGAAAAAATTTAAAAAATAGAAAGAAAAAACTTCTAATATCCTTTGTAGCAAATACAAAAATGATTACAAAATTATCTCTTACTCAATGGTTAAGACACTCACGCTGTCCAGGATTCTCATAGTTTATTAGGCTCAGTTGTCACAGAGTCTTGCAATATCACATTTCCTTGTGCCAGCAAATGTGTATTTGTGATGGATATGTTATGGTTTCTTAGTTGTATGTAATGGTTGTAATTTGGTTGAGCTTTCTTTATTTTTGTATGTTGTTGTTGAAAGATGCTCAGAGTTGCATTATATAAAATAGGCGGGCATATATGTATTTTAAATAAATAAATAGATAAGTACATTTCTTTGAAAAAAAGTTGAACAATAATCTGCTTTTCAAATGGATGCCTATAAACTCCTAGCAAAGCCAGCCAATGAACAAGGCTGCAGGGTTTTAAGGAAACCACAAATTTTCTTGTGGTTTCAAATATGCTGCAGCCTTGCCAGAAATATATCAGTTTGGCTCTTACACACTGCTGACATCATGGCAGGTGGTCCAGAGCTGGTTTCAAACTGATGCACTCTTTTTGGGTAAACTCTTAGAATTTATTCTTCCATTAAAGCAACTCACATGGCTCCTACTGTGTTGGAATTATTATATATTTTAATTTGTGAACAAAATCCCGTTCCTAAGACAAGTAATTTTAATTGTAAAAGACATTAAAAATAAAGCTAAGTTGATAAGGTACAATAGCCTTTATTCATAATTTTATGGAAGAAGTAAAAATTAAGACACTATCCTACTATGTAATGGAAAATCACTCTTCTTTTTGAAAGTTCACCTTTTTCAGTGGTGAGAAGAGTAAGGTCCTGCTCTTAGGCAGGAAAAACCAAATGCACGTGTATAGAATAGACAGTACCAGGCTGAATAGTAGTGCCTGTAAGTGGGATCTAGGTATCCTTGTGGACCACCACTTAACTATGAGCCAGCAGTTGTGCTGCAGCTGCCAAAAAAGCCAGTGCAGTCCTGTGCTGCATTAAGAAAGGGATAGCATCAAAATCACAAGAAATGATAATACCTGTCATGGTCCCATCGGATCCCAGTTCGGAGGAGGAGTTAGAACCGGGACCGTCCGATGGGTATGGCATGTGTCCCTTGGAATGTTTGGAAAGGCCAGGGGCTGAAGACCATGCTGTCCTAGGACCCTCAGGCATTGGAGGAGGTGGTCAACCAGAGGGCTGGCTGCCCTCCAAGACATGGGGCAGGATCGGCTGCAGACAGGCAGTGGTGCTGAGAGGCAGCAGATCCCCTCTGATGAGGAACAGCTGCCTCCCTCACTTGACCCAAGGGCATGGAGAGTAGAGCGGAGGCAAGCTCAAAGGAGGTCTGCGAGGTTGCTCAGGAGGTCGCCCCACCCCTCCTCACAAGGAACACCTGGCATGGGATGACCTAAGCAGAAGCTGGGGTTGGGGATGGGGGGGAGGATTGTCTTTGTCAGGAATAATTGTTTGCTTTGGCATATATGCCCCTGGCTTTGGGGGAGAAAACTCAGCCTTGACTCATGTTTCTGCTGTGCCTTGCCTTTGCCTTATAGACTGCCTTTTGCCTTGTGGACATGCCGTCGGCCTCATGGACTTGCCTTAACCTGTGGACTGGCCCTGCCCTTTGGACCTTGCCCTGTGAGCTTGCACCTTGTTTTTGGACTTTCTCTCTGCCTTTGCAAATTAGTTTTGATGCTTACTGGCTTTTATTTGGGCGACTGAGGGTGGCTGTCTTGAGGGAAGTGTAGGGTGGAGTCTTACCAGCCATTGTAGGGCCGTTTGTTGTGGATTTTAAGAGCAATAAAGGACTCTTATCATAGCCTGTCTCTGCCTAGGTGACCTGGGTCATAACAATACCACTCTATACTGTACTAGTGAGACCACACTTGGAATACTGCATCCAGTTCTAATCACCATGATACAAAAAAAATGCTGATGCCCTGGAAAGCATGCAGAGAGGAACAGCAATATGATGAATAGCTAAGGGCATTAGGTATGTTTAGCCTAATGAAGAGGACTCAAGGTGACATGATAGCAATCTTTCAATAGTTGCCATCCAGTTGCCTTTTGGAAAAGCATTTTTGGGACAACGATGACCTGGATGATTGAGAATCTCCATAGACAGTCTTCCAATATTTGAGGGGCTGTCACAGGGAAGAAAGATCGATTTGTTCTCCAAAGCACGTGAGGACAGGACAGGACAGGAAGCAATGGTTGGACGCTCATCAGAAGGAGATCCAACCTGGAACTAAGAAGGAATTTCCTGACAGAATAATCAAACAATGGAAGAGCTTGCCACCTGGAATTGTGGGTGCTCCATTGCTGGAGGTTTTCAAGATGATTGGACAACCATTTGTTTGGAATGGTATAAGGACTCCTGCCTTGGGTAGGGAGTTGTACTAGAAGACCTCTAAGGTTCCTTCCAGCCCAATGATACTATGAAATATTTATCTGTGTTGTTTGAAGGCTTAATACATCACACCCCACCTCTATTCCCCAAATATCATGGATAGTCACCTGGCACATTCCTCATGCAACTAGAATAGCTTCTGTAAGTTTTTCTAATAATTCCCTTGATAACCAATAAGTACACATTATTTGGTAAAACAGAGCTGAAGATGTAGGCAAAGACTCAATATAAAGTTATAAAAAAAAGCATACTCCTGCTGTCTGGCATTTTCCTATCTACTAAAATAGGGTAGGTAGAATTTTATCAAACTGGACTTGTGTTGTGTGGTTTATTTATTTTCTAATTATTGTATCAGATTATTATGCCATTTCACTTGCAACTGATTGCATTTAAGCTTTTATTCTGGTCTTAACCAAGTGAGAAATTGAATAGGTTCCTGACCAACCTAGCTGACAACTTTGTTGTCCAAAAGGTAGAGGAGGGAACTAGAGGGACAGCCATACTGGACTTAATTCTTACAAACAAAGAAGAAGTGACAGAGGGAGTTGAAACTGCAGGAACCTTGAGTGAGTGTGACCATGTCATACTAGAATTCAACATAATGCAAACACAAGCAATAGAGCATAATGATACCAGAGTCCTAGATCAGAGAAAACTTGGGAAAGATTCCTTGGATGAAAATCCAAAAGGGGAAAACAACTCAAGAAGCTTGGGAAATACTGAAAAATATGATCATAAAAGCCCATCCCAGCACAATACCACTGAAAAGGAAAACAAGAAATCCAAGAAGAAATCAGCATGGCTGCACAAAAATCTCTCTGACAAATTAAAAGACAAAAAGGACAAGTACAAAAAATGGAAAGGACACATAACTAAGGCACAATATCAGCAGATAGCCAGAATCTGCAAAGACGAAGTCAGGAAAGCAAAGGATCAGAATGAACAAAGACTTGCAACAAAAGTCAAAGATAATAAAAAAAAAAGTTTCTTCCAACATATAAATAACAAGAAAAAAATCAAGGAAACAGTCGGTCCACTAAAGAGAGAAGACAGCAAGGAAGTAAAGCAGAGCTGCTTAACTCATTCTTTGCATCGATCTTCACGCAAAAAGAAACTATAGCCCAACCTACCAAAAACATAACTGTAAAAGACAGACTAGAAATAAAAGCAAAAAAAAATGGTATGAGAACACCTGCCTGATCTTGAGGAATACAAATCACCAGGACCTGACCGATTACATTCCAGAGTTCTAAAGGACCTGGCAGATGCCATCTCAGAACCACTGTACCACATCTTTCAAAAATCTTGGAGCACTGGGGAACTACCAGAGGACTGGAAAAGAGCTGATGTGGTTCCCATCTTCAAAAAAGGAAAAATAACAGACCCAGAAAACTACAGACCAATCAGCCTAAACATCAATGCCTGGGAAGATACTGGAAAAGATAATTTTAAAAAAGCAGATCTGCCAACATCTAGAAACGAGTAAAGTAATAACTAGAAGTCAGCATAGGTTTGTTAAAAACAAATCATGCCAAACCAATCTTATTTCATTCTTCAACATAGTGACTAAATTAGTAGACCTGTGAAATAACATAATATATTTGGACTTCAGCAAGGCATTCAACAAAGTAGACCACAACCTACTTCTTGGTAAGCTAGAAAAAAGTGGGATAGATAGCATCACCATCAGATGGATTTGTAACAAACTGTACTCAACGAGTAGTCCTTAATGGTACTACATCTACATGAAGGAAAGTAAGCAGTGGGGTACCACAAGGTTCTGTCTTAGGCCCAGTGCTCTTCAATATCTTCATAAATGAGGGAATAAAAGGGGAACTTATCAAATTTGCGGATTATGCTAAGCTGGCAGGAATAGCCAACACTCTAGATCAGGGGTGTCAAACTCAAGGCCCGGGGGATGGATCCGGCCTGCGGAGTGCTTAGATCTGGCCCACGGGGCTGCCCTGGAAACAGCCCCGCGGTGCCTCTGCGCGGCCCTCCTGAGCTCCGTTTTTTGCTGTGACGGCCTCCTGCAGCCCTCTGCCAGTGAAAACAGAGCTTGGGGAGGCCATGCGCACCCACCCACCCCGAGCTCCATTTTTGCTGGCAGAGCTGCAGGAGGCCATCGCGGCTGAAAATGGAGCCTCAAGTGACGTTGAGCTGGCCACGCCCCCCAGCCCCCCAAGGTCAAACACAACTCTGATGCATCCCTCAATGAAATTGAGTTTGACACCCCTGCTCTAGATGATAGGCTCAAGATCCAGATGGATCTTGACAGACTTGAACACTGGGCCTTATCTAACAAAATGAAATTCAATGTAGAAAAAAGTAGTCTTACACTTAGGCAAGAAAAACCATAAGTATAAAATATAGATTGGGAGAAACCAGGTTTAAGAGCAGTAACTGTGAGAGGGATCTTGGAGTCTTAGTGGACAACCAATGAAATATGAGCCAACAGTGTGCAGCAGTAGCCAAAAAAGCCAATGCAATCCTAAATTGCATTAACAGAGGGATACAATCAAGATCAAGTGAGGTACTAATACCACTCTATAAAGCTTAGTAAGACCACACCTAGAATACTGCATCCAGTTTTGGTCACCATACTATAAAAAAGATGTTGAGACTCTAGAAAGAGTGCAGAGAAGAGCAACTAAGATGGATTAAGGGACTGGAGGCTAAAACATAAGAAGAAAGATTACATATGAGGAACTGGGCATGGCTAGTCTAGTGAAGACAAGAACCAGGGGAGACATGTTCCAATACTTGAGGGGCTACGACAGAGAGGAAGGGGTCAATCTGTTTTCCAAAGCACCTGAAGGCCAGACAAGGAATAATGGATGGAAACTGAACAGGGAGAGGTTTAACCTGGAAATAAGGAGAAATTTTCTGACAGTGAGAGCAATCAACCAATGGAACAGCTTGCCTCCAGAAGTTGTGGGAGCTTCATCACTGGAGGGTTTCAAGAAGAGATTGCACTGCCATCTGTCAGAAATGGTGTAGGCCTGTAGGGTCTCCTTCTTGGGTGGGGGGTTGGACTAGATGACCTACAAGGTCTCTTCCAACTCTGTTACTCTGTATCTGGTTTTTAACCTTGTTATTTGTTTATTGGTTTACCCCTGAAATTCAGCAGAACAATTTCTGGGTCCTGCTTCCTTCACTCTGTGTAAACAATGTCCATCAGTCATACTTTGCCTACATTAAGATCAAGATTTGTGAAACCACTGAAACCTTGGAAGACACTGATATTCTTGCCAAGCAATGTGGAAGAGCATCTACTATCCAACAAGTCAGGAATTTGCAACTTGAAGCAACCAGACTTGATAGGCAAGCTGTTTTTCAGAATATCTTACAGAAATTAAATGAATGAAAGAAGCAGACATTATTCATAAGACATTTATTGAACAATCATTTGGAAGAAAAAAATGAGAAGATTGTATTCTCTTATAAAGCAAATTAAGAACACTACATAGAGAATAAAATTGAATTCTGGTGGTAAATAATCATAAATCTCATAGGAAACTGAATTTCCCCAATTTTTGGCAAATATATGATATGAAATACATAACTGCAGCTAATATTTCAAGGAAAATGAAACAAAAAACAGATAAGACACAAGAAAGGAAATGATGCATTATGGTGTTCATTCCCTCACTGTATTTGCAATGCAAAATCATTATTAGTCAGATAATCCATTTAGAATACAGAAAAATCTCCTAACCCTTTGGCAGGCATGTCATGACATTCTTTAAGTCTGAAGCATTGGGGCATCAACTCCTTGGATAAGTAAATGAACCACTAAATCCAATGCCCTGATGTGGCTAAACAGTATAATATCCAACACATGCAAGAGATGTCCTGTATACTGTTGTTCCTTAGCCATTACTATCTCCTGCTCTATAGGACTTGCATGCAAAGAGGAGGGAAGCCCCTTGCTACACTACTTAAACTCATATACAGAGTGCTGAATTGTGAACCTAAAATGGTCTGACAGAAAAAATGGATGTACAATCCTAAAGTGGCAGTGCGGGAGAATGACAATAAAGTCTTTGTTATTCTTGAATCCAACTTAATCCCTTCTCCAGCACTTCAACTGCAGGTGTTAAAGTTAATTTCTGCCCCACTCTTCAGCTTGTTGAATCCCACCATCTTCACCTGAAACTGGCAGCATATTAATTTATTTAGAGTTGGTGGCATCATTAGGTCCAGTTATCGCTGCTACAGTATGCTCATAACAAGATCAGGCTTTTACCATACTCCTGGGACAAACTACATAATCAAATCAAAGAACTGTCCTCATTTTTACTTTACAGTGTTGAGGAAAGCTTGGAGAAATTATTACTGTGTTGTCCATGCCTCAATAATTGGCACCTTTATTTATGTATGCATGACAAGTAGATGCTAAAAGCACTGCCAACAGAAACTGCCCCACCCCATACGTTATCTAGCAATAGAATGTGCATACAGCAGGACTGTGACGCTCTCCAGGAATAAGCGTGGAGTTCAGCTAGATAGGAGTTGTATTGCTGGCTGATATTGCTAAGTCTTCAGCTCCTATTATTAGCCTATCCTAAAATCCTGAAAAACTAAACTGTACTACTGTTCAGAAATGAATCGGAATCACCGTCCATACAGCAAATGAGCTGGATCATTGACAATTCTTGATCTACGGTTGTCAAGGAATGGCAGGAGCCCCAAGCCTACCCATGGGACTTCAGAGGTTACATTCACTGGGAATGTTTGGAATGTTGAATAGAGAAAGGTTACCAGGTTCCAACAGGAGTCAGCCTCAAAATATGAGAAAAAGTAACACAAACTCTCATTAATTCCCCTTCTTACACTTGCCAGCTCTCAACTTAATGGAAAGAAGCGAGGGTATGTGTGAGCCAGAGATGCCACCAGTGCCACTCTCTCTGAGTCACAGTATCTAATGCAGAAGTTAGCAAAACCGCTGTCTGAATATTAGACTAGTCTCCGCCTGGGTAGTGCAGTCTTGTAAAGAGACTTGCCCCTGGCCTCAATATAGAAGATTCGCATTTCTTTGCCATCGATCTCGAAGTAGGCAAAGCCTCCTTGGGAAGAGGGCTGCCCATAGAAGAAGCGTAGGTAACCATTTGGGACTTTGTGGAGGTGTTGCTTGGAGTCATCCATGAAGTTTCCTGCTCCACTTAGCACATGGCCTATGCCACCTTTGTCCTGCAGGTACTATTCAATGGAGAAAGAAGAAGAAGAAGAAATGACAGATTTAGACCAGGACTGCATCACACCATTTGGGGGCATCTTTGTCCATTATGCTGTAATTGCACATTAACATTCCTATGGAGAAACATTAATTAGATTTCTATTCAGAATACAGAATAACAGAGTTAGAAGGGATGCTGGAGATCTCCTAGTGACCTAGTCCAACTACCTGTCCAAGCACCTTTACTGAACTGTCCAGTCTCTTCTTAAAAACCTCTAGTGATGGATCACCCACAACTTTTGGAGGCAAGCTGGTCCACTAGTTAATTGCTTGACGTGTAGCTCAGTCTGGGACTTGCAGAACAACCATGGCAAGCTTATTGCAATAATCACAGCAATAGAAAAAATATTAGATGCTCCAGCCAAACTAAGCCTGGAGAACAATTGCTGCATTTAATGTTCAGAATATACTGGATGACACAGGCAATGAAATGCATGGCTGTGCTAAAAGGGATTTCAGTGTGTGTAAAACGAACAAAAGAGAGTGGATTTGGGGATAGAGCATTTAATCTTAGGAAACACACACAGGGAAGCTAAGCTCATTCAAGAAAAGCTTTCATGAACTTTCAAGAAATCCAAAGTGCTGGCTAGAGAGAAGGCAAGAATAGGCGCAACACAGAGTTCAGGCGCAACACGACAGGAACAAAGGTAAGTCAAGGCAAAAGAACACTGCCTAGGTTTCTCTCACTCAATCCACAATGAAAGCAGAAAGATTATGCTTGAGATTGTTATAAGAAAGAAGCTGTAAAAAAGCAATAAATTCCATGGCAGATTGGAAAGCAGATTAAAAAAATGCAAATATGCAAGAAGCCTATGAAGAACTTATTTTATATTTATTGCCATAAAGCATTTACAATCTTGGTCATCTCCAGCAATTATAAGGGAGCCCATTGTCCTTCCCATTTTACAGGTTAAAAATAAAGACTGACAGGCAGGTTTCCTGATAGACCTGGGGCTCAGGCTCAGACCTTCTCTTTCATCAGTTGGGTTCCCATTCCAGTAGCCTTCCAAACGTTCTGTGCTACAGCCACAACCACCTCAGCCAAGATGGTCAATGGGGTAGTGGAAGTTGTAGATCAGAAACATCTAGAGGTTTTCAGGTTCCCTCCCTACAGAGGACAGCAGAACTCAGTGATGAGGTTTCTTCTCTCACCTGCAGGTTGTGATCATGGCCACACAGGTAGGCAGTGGCCTTGTGTTTCAATAGTAGTGGCTGAAGCTGCTTGACCAAGCATTCAGTGGGGCCGTGCTTTCCCACAGACCATACTGGGTAGTGCCCTGCCACTAGCAAGTAGTCATCCTGGGAACTGGCCATCTGTTTGCGGAGCCAAGACAATTGGCTACGGGCCATGCCTGCATTCTGAGGACGTAAGGGTTGCTCGCTTTGGAAGTCATCCGAATTACCGCAGATGGTCACTGTGTCTATCATGAGGATTGCAACGGTAGTATTGCTTCCAGGCACCTTGAACCTCAGCTTGTAGTAATATTTAGGGAAATGCCTGCGTAAAAAAGGTTGGAGGAAGACATTTTAGAGCAGTGGTTCCCAAACTTTTTCAGTCCACCGCCCCCTTGGTGCTACAAACTCATCCTCACCGCCCCCACCCCACCCCCTCAGGTGGGCGTGGCTTAGTGGTCAGGTGACTGGGTGGGCGTGGCCAACTTGTAAAGTGTGGTGAAACTGACTTAACAACGCTCTTGCTTAGCAACCAAAATGTTAGGCTCAATTGTGATCATAAGTCTTTCTTTCGTTCTTTCTTCTCTACCTTCCCTCTTCTTTCTTTCTTTTTCTTTCTGTCTTTCTTCCTACCATCTTTCTTTTTATTTCTTTTCTTTCTGTCTGTCTGTCTTTCTTCTTTCCTAACATCTTTTCTTTCTGTCTGTCTGTCTTCCTTCCTTCCTTCCTACCATCGTTCTTTCTCTTTCTTTCTGTCTTCCTTCCTTCCTCCCTCTCTCTTTCTTTCCTTTTTCTTTCCTTCTTCCCTCCCTTCCCTTCCCTCCCGCCAGCCATGGCCAGGCCGCCGCCGCCACTCACCCAGGCCGATGGCTTGGTAAGTGTTCTCCGGGTTGTGCACCATGTCGCAGAGCGCCATCAAGGTCGGCTGCCACGTCAGCAGCTCAGGGTGCTGCAGCTCTTCATTGAGCTTGGGGAGGCCTCAGTGGCCGAAGGCCACAGGCGCCTTGGTGGGGTCGATGTTGGGGGGCAGCTGGGCTGAGATCCGTGGGTGCGCCATGCCAGAGGGGAGCCTGCCGAATTGTGCGCGCCGGGTTGCTAGGCACCGGGGATGCCGGGCGGGAAAATCCGCGCACGCACAGGTTCCGCAGCGGGGCCTTCCCACGGGTCTGCGAGTGCTCGCCCGAGCAGCTTCGGGAGCGGTCGGCTTCCCTCGTCGCTGTGCCGCGCTCAGTACCTAGCACTTGTAACTCTGTCGCATTCCACGCTCCTGTGTGCAGGGCAGCCCATTCTGAAAGAAAACATCTCGCATTTTCTTTCAGAATCGGCTGCCCTGCACACAAGAGTGAGGAACGCGAGAGAGCTTCAAGTGCTAGGTAGGACACCCGTCGCGCGGTGGGACGTAGTTGTGCGGGGCGGGGTGGAGCCTGGGCGGGCCGCAAGACAGGCATCATACCTAGCACTTGTAACTCCGTCGCATTCCACACTCTTGTGTGCAGGGCAGCCCATTCTGAAAGAAAACCGCTTGCGTTTTCTTTCAGAATGGGCTGCCCTGCACACAAGAGCGAGGAATGCGAGGGAGCTTCAAGTGCAAAAGCATGGTGAACCACCTACCGCCCCCCCTGGCCCCTCTCACCACCCTTGCCTCTCACCGCCCCCCTAAGGGTTCCCACCGCCCCCTTGGGAACGCCCACTTTGGGAACCACTGTTTTAGAGGAAAGCAAGAGAACATGCTTCTACTTCACAAGAGCATTTCCAAGGTACTTCAAGATCTGCAAAAGACATACTGTAACTCCTAGATTATTTTTTTTTAAAGTCTCCATCCCAACTGGAATATCATAGCAAATAGCTAAACAAACTGGCAGTTTTGGATACTTGAATCAAAGCTTTATTTACAAATGTAGTTTGGGGAAGCAAGGAGAATGCTTCTTGTCCATGTGATTGAAGCATTGTAGCCAGCCAGCCCAGAGAGGTGCAGAAGTTCAATACAGGTCAACTTTCAGCCATAAAAGTAACATGGGATTCCCTAAAAACTTATTGTTTGTTTCTCAGTGTAAGGAGAAACAAGTGGCAGAAGAGGGTCCCAGGAAGTCAGCCTTGTACTAATAACAGTACAGATGTTGGCCAGACTCCATTCTAAGTTCATTCAAAAGCCAGAAAGGTCTTATGACTAATAATCTCATATTATTGGCAGGAGCCCTTTTTTTAATCTAAGCATGTACATATAAAGACAGGATATAAAATCACAGGAAGAATAAAATAAATGATGTCCCATTAGTTTATGCCCAGAATGTCCCTTGGCAAAGAGGAACACTTTCACAGCCAGAGCATTGGAAGCCAGTTTAAAATTGTGTACTGGATGTATGATGCAAAAATTGTGACCGATTTATGTCAAATGCATGTACCTAAGAATAGAGTTTGAATTATTATTACATTAATCTGTGTGCTGCAATCTTGGTTTGCTGCACATTTGTAGGAGGCAAAGAATTAGAAGTGTTATGACTGTTGTGGGTAGGGCAGGACACAACTGTTCAATTTGCATAGTTGTGTGTATGTGTTTCTGTTTAAGAAGAAGGAAATATGAAGGAGGCAAAGAAAAGTGTTACTGGCTGGATGTGTTTGTGGGTAGGGCAGGACAGAAGTGTTTAATTAGCATAATTGTGTGTGGGGAAGGAGGGTGTTTCTGTTTAAGAAGGAAATACGAACTCAAAGAAAGCATACACGTCTCTGTGTAACATCTGTTCTCATACCACAAGGATATAAAGGATTTTATGCTACATTATTGTAAAAGATAATTTAAAAGAATTATTCATTCTCTTTTTGAGAGATAGCATAATCTGGTGGCCATTGATATTTATTGTTTGGGGGGAATCTCCTTTTTTCTAATAGTAAATGCAGTTCAACATTCGAACCAATGGCCAAGAAAAGTGGTCACCTGCCAACAGTGATTGTGCCCAAGTGGAGGTTAGACAACCATCTGCCTAAGATGCTGTAAGAGGCTGCCTGCACTGAGCAGGATTAGCCCCAGTGGCCTCTTCCGGTTCTAGGATTCCATGCTTCTAGTGTGAATATTCCAGCAGAGGATATTCACTGCAAGGCAATAGCATTCCTTGCACATTGTTTCTCTCCCCACCAACACCTGCACACCCAGCAACAGCATTTCCTTCTATCCTCTGTCAGACCCCAGACTCACCAGCGCTTGGAGATTTTGCTGTAGGCAATCTGGGCGGAGACATTCCCAGAATGATCATGGTTTCCAGCCACAACATACCAGGGCAATTTACGCAGTGAAGGTGCTTGGAAAACAGATTCAAAGGTTTCCTACAAAGAAACAAGAAACATTTATCTGTGGGGTAGAGGAAGAAATTTTTTCTGCACAGTATCAACTGCTGGTAAAAATGTCAAGATTTTTCCAGGTACCACAAAAATTAGCAATTGTTTCTTTTACAATAATTGGCTTCCGACAAGCAAAGTCAACAGGGGAAGCCAGATTCACTTAACAACTGCACCGATTCACTTAACAACTGTGGCAAAAAGGTCATAAAATGGGACACAACTCACTTAACAACTGTATTGCTTAGCAATGAAAATTTTGGGCTTAATTGTGGTTGTAAGTAGAGGATTACCTGTAGCAGGTTAGGCACATTGACTTAAGAAAATGTTCCTTGACCCGGGTACTTATATCTTTGTAACTTTACAGACTGTCCAGTTCTGATAGAAGAAAGGACTTGTCAGAGGCCCAAAATGGGATTCTTCCCAAACAGGAATCTGCTTCAGTTATTGATTGATTGCCTCCCACCCTCTTTGGGATGTTCAGTTGCACTCTGATGCCATATCAGACATAATTCCACCTTTCCACTAGAAAGGGAGTCCTGCCCAACCAAGTGATTAGAAGCTACTCTTGGAGGCTAGAAGGCGAACTCTCCCTCCCTCCCAAACAGCCAGACTGTTCTTATATAAGGGGCCCTGTTTCCTAAGACAAACTTATTCCCAAATAAGGTTTTGTCCTCTGAGGGTAGAAGCTGCACATTTGTAAATAGTTGAAGAAGAAAATCCCAGGAAGGTTTCCTGGTCACCCTTCTTTCTATGGGGGGAGGAATACGTTTACCCAATGTGCATACATCTTTAGCAATACAGGCACACCTTGTTTTATTGCACTTCAGTTTGTTGTGCTATGCGAATGTGGTTTTTTTACAAGACCCTCCACCAGCAAAAAGATTATGACTTGCTGAAGGCACAGATGATGATTAGCATTTTAGCAATAGTTTTTTTTTAAATTAAGGTATGTACATTGGGTTTCTTTAGACATAATTCTATTGCACACTTAATAGATTACAGTATAGCATAAGCATAACTTTTATATGCACTGGGAAACTAAAAATGTGTGTGACTTGCTTTATTGCGATATTTACTATTCCTGTATAGTTGTTTTCTACTGTTATCATTCTCAATGCAATGTTTGAGCAATCCCCCCACATACAAGTTTCTACATAGGTAATTCACATAATTTGGTTACTTGTGGTTACAGGACAGAAGCATCAACAATTCTTTTTCCTATACTAAAGCAAGGTACAATGCAGTGAGTTTTTCTCATTGTTCAAGCCCATCCCTTGTTCTTTTGATTGTATTCTTCTCACATTTGAATGTTTCTGTTCTCTGAATACAGGAAACAAACATATAATCCCAAGGTTCTGAAATCTTTCATTTTTTTAATCATCTTCATTTCTTCACCTCCTCTATCATTTCTACACAAACGGTTTGCTTTTTCTATTGATGTGGCAAGATGTAATCTATTTAAATGTGCATCTCCCAAATTTTAGGATTTTGAGTATGTAGGTTCCTTCAATTGAATAAGTAAATATTTTCCCCTTATCTGTTTCTTCCCCTTCTTGCTAATCCTCCCATGCAACCTTTTGTAACATCTTGCTTGGTGAAGACATCTGGAGGTGTTGAATACTTGCTTCCTCTTTTGGAGCAGGAACCCACTGACATTTAATGTCATTTAAATTGATTTGGGATGAGTTTGCTTCCCTGTCATTCATATGCTAAAGATTGATTAATCTTTAGTCAAACATTACACAAAAGAAATATCTGTAAGAGTTCGGTAGTAAGTATGTATAATTCTGATCTTCAAGGTGAACCTAGGAGCAGGACCTCCCACCTCATTCTGCTTCCCAATTCCCTGTCTCTGCTGAAGGGAAGACATCATGATGCCTCACTAACATTTCAGTCATCTTTTGTGTTGCTACTCCCTACTAAATAGATAACTTCATTTTAATTTACCATGGAATTAAAGGCCAGCATGAACATGGGCTAGAACACTGTCTGCATGCCAATTATGGTGGTTAATTAAAACCAAAATGAACACTGGTTGACTGATGAGGAGAACTCAGCAGTAATGGCAAGAACATTTGTAGGGTGGCATGATAATGCTTCAGTGAGCAAAAATGGTGCCTGGGTAGACATCCTAATTGTCAGACAATAGTTTATGGAATAAGTTAGCAAAGACGTCCTTGAACATTCTGCTTCATATTCTAATTTCTGTCTTCACTCCTTACCTTGTGCCAATTTAGTGCTGACAGCTAGTTGACCAGATTCTTGTGTATGGGTGTGAGCAATAAATCTTTCTGAGCTACAACTCAACCTATGGTCCTGATCCTTTCGCACCTGACATATACTCCACATAATAGTGAAAAAATATCTACATAGGGCTAGCCAAATGCTCGACATTAGCTCAAAAGAGGTGCAGAATGCCAATTAGATGCATATTAGGATTGCACATGAACATTATTCAGAGAGCCCTGATGGTGTTTTCATGCTCCTCACCTGAAAACGCTTGTCATGCATATCAGTCACTCCATTGTAATAAAAGTTGTCTCCAAGAGATAAGATGAAATCAGCTCCCAGTGAAGCAACAGTTCGCCCCATCTCTTTGGCCACGGCTACTTCGCGAGCAGTGTAGAAAGGTGCATTGGGGAGTCCACCCCAATCTCCAACTGCAATGAAGCGTAGGGAGGAACCACCATGAAGGCTTGGAAGGACAGCCAGGAAAACACCCAGGAGGTACAAGAAACTCATCCTCTGAAAATGAGAGAAAAGATGAAATCATATTATGAATTTTTATGCTCACAGACACACACATACAAAGAGTAGAAGAAAGAATTCCAGGACTTATCTGGAAAGCCCAGCCAAGTTCTGGTTCTCTAGCTTTATTATTTGTTAGAGTTATGTCTTGCCTTTCCTCTAGTCTAGGAGCTCAAGAGAGGAAATCTGAAGCTAATCCTGCCCTCTCTACAGGTCACTTGAATGGATCCTAATGGCCAGGTGACATCATTTATACTGGACCATCCAAAACATCCAAAAAGCACTGCAGTTTTTCAGACATTATGAGATAAAAAGCCCAGCAGTATCATCCTGCTCTTTTTAATCCAGATTCACATAGAAGCCAAGCTGGACTAGTAGTTGATTTCCCCCCCTCCAATAATCCAAAAATGGTGCCTGGGTAGACAACTTAATTGTCATCCTAAAGCATTCTCCAGCTTTATGTTCCAACACTGTGTATTCACTCCTCAGCACCTGCTACATTGTGGTCATTTCTTTACCTAAAAGTGTATCTTTTAGAATAGTAATGATGCTAAGAATGCCTTATGCATCTAATCACTCACTGTTTCTACCAGTGATGATAAGCTTTCATATGGCAATCACAATGGGAATTAGTTTCACTGAAGTAGTGGCTTTACTGCTGAAGAGATGGAGAATATTACAAGATCAATGATCTAAAACTGTAAGCTGTTTTAGATAAATCAAATATATTATCTCAGTGCATCTTGCTCATTTTATATGTTTTTCAGTGACTCTGACTTATTCAAAAGTATTACCTTGATTGACCAAAGCCATCAGTTGT
Source organism: Diadophis punctatus similis (assembly GCA_023053685.1). NCBI lineage: Eukaryota > Metazoa > Chordata > Lepidosauria > Squamata > Dipsadidae > Diadophis > Diadophis punctatus. The sequence goes on from JALIGW010000002.1 coordinate 107,687,897, forward strand.
GACTGAGGTCAATATCTATTGACCTATCTGGCGATGATCATCTTTTAGTTCATTTTATATGCTTTTTAAAAACATGTTTAGGATTGTACTTTTGTTCTTTTTTTTGTAGAATTGAAAATTATTGTAAGCCATCTATAGTCATGCATTTAATGGGTGGCTATATACACCCAAATAATAAATAAATAAATAAATAAATAAATAAATAAATAAATAAATAAATAAATAAATAAATAAATAAATAAATAAATAAATAAATAAATAAATAAATAAATAAATAAATAAATAAATAAATAAATAAATAAATAAATACAATATGAACAATTGCAACTTGAATTCCCCAGCTTTGCTGGCTGGGGAATTCTGGGATTTGAAGTCCTCCAGGCTTAAAGTTGCCAAGGTTGGAGACCCCTATTCTAAATGACCCATCTTCCCAGTTATCAGCCTATTCTCTTCCAAATCCTTCTGTGGCTTTCTTTTCTTTGATCTTTAAGATCTCTATGTAATCCCCTGTCCAAATATATAACATAAAAAAAAAAGACTTAACATAAGATTTTCCTACTTGGAAAAAGTTGAATTATTATCTTCCAGATTGTTTTGCATGCAGTATTTCTCATTATTAATAATTGTGAATCTGCCTGTGGCTGATCACTTTAAATATGCTATAGCACAATCCTAATGAACAAAACTGAATGTCAGTAATATTATATTGTTGCAATAACAAATCAGCCAAATAATAAAACCAAATAAATAAGCCACAAAACGTTTCAGAGCAGGACATGACCTTCCTCTCATTGCTCACATTAGCAAAGAGTTAAAGAATAGGTGCTATAATCAAACTATTTTGTCTTATTCCAGGGGCAATAATAACAATCCATATGAGAAGCTTTATTGCTACTGTAGTCAAGATAATCTTGAATAAATAAGATTACTGCTGCTGCTCCCTTTTAAATTTGAAATTGATTATCCTTAGCAATCTTTCATTCTAAGATGATGACCCATCCGAGAAAATAGTACTGGTTCAAACGACAGACTTTCTACGCCCCATATTAATTCACTGGAAAGCGTTTGGAAGGCCTTGAATGAGAGGGAAGAATAGAATAGAATAGAATAGAATAGAATAGAATAGAATAGAATAGAATAGAATAGAATAGAATAGAATAGAATAGAATAGAATAGGAATACTTTATTGGCCAAGTGTGATTGGACACACAAGGAATTTGTCTTTGGTGCATATGCTCTCAGTGTACATAAAGAAAAAGAAAATACATTTATGAAGAATCATAAGATACAACACTTAAGTGATAGTCATAGGTTACTAATAAGCAATCAAATCGTATTAGGAAACAAATAAAACAATATAAATGGCTTAGGGCCAGTTTACCTCCGAGACCGCCTTCTTCAACATACCTCCCTAAGATTTAGATTTCTTATTGTTGTGAGCCACCCAGAGTCTCTGTGGATTGGGCGGCATACAAGTGCGAATAGTAAGATCAATAATAATAAGTGTGAATAATAAATAATAAATAAATAAATTGTAAAGATACAAGCAACATGGTTATAGTCATAAGTGGGAAGAGATAGGTACTAGGAAGGATAAGAAGAATAATAGTAACACAATCTTAGTAAATGATTTGACAGTGTTGTGGGAATTAGTTGTTTAGCAGAGTGATGGCATTCGGGAAAAAGCTGTCCTTGTGTCAAGTTGTTCTGGTGTGCAGTGCCCTATAGCGTAGTTTTGAGGGTAGAAGTTGAAACAATTTATGTCCAGGGACAGATGGACAGACCCAGCAAAGTAATTGCCCCTTTGGATGGTTTGACAGGTAGTATATGTTGTAGGCTGTTGCCGTTTGTTTTTCAGAAGTCACTTTGGTGTAAAATTAAATTTGGTTTTGCGCTTCCTCCGTGTGGTCTAATGCTGGGGTCCCCAACCTTGGCAACTTTAAGACTTGTGGACTTCAACTCCCAGAGTTCCTCAACCAGCACAAGTCTTAAAGTTGCCAAGGTTGGAGACCCCTGGAATGCCTCCCTGCCTCTGTTATTTAGCCACGCTGGCATCCCATTATCCATGGGGTCTTTTCCAGCTAGGAGCCACCCGGTGATCCTAGCAAAGCCAACAAACAAGATAGAGATAGAGAGAGAGAGAGAGAGAGAGAGAGAGAGAGAGAGAGAGAGAGAGAGAGAGAGAGAGAGAGAGAGAGAGGTAACTTCAAGCGGCAGGTGAAGTGTCGCTGCCCGCAAAGCCGCCCTCCTTACGTCTGTCAGTTTTGTCGGCCAAAGCGCCAGTCCAGGGGTTCTCTCAGCGCCGCTCGCTTCGGGATCTATCGCCCATGCCAGAACAACTGAAGCGACTCACTGGGCAGCGGAGCATTTTATCAGGGGCTGGAAACGGGAAATTGAGGTGGGGTGGGCAGTTCCCTCCGGCACCCCCCACCCAGGGGAGCAGTGGCAAGGCAGAAAAGCTGAGTGTAGCGGAGGAACAAACCACACGTTCCCGCCCCCCTTCCCCCCCGCCATGTGACGCTCCCGCCTCCGCACAGGCTGGGGTTAAAGTCATTCTTTAACCTGAGGGGCCGATAAGAGCGGCAGCCGCCCGAAGGCATTTAACCCTTCTCAGCTGCCCAGACGTTGGATCCGAGGAGGCCACGCTCTGCAGTTTAAGGGGGCTCTGAGGACACCTTGGAAGGAGAAAGGGTGGCCGGCCGTTTTGCAGGGACGATCCCCGCGGGACGGCCGGACGGAAGAGGGGTTTTTTCTTAGTCAAGCTGAAGCTAAAAAGAGGCCCGGGAGTCGTCCCGCTCGAGGCTGACCCCCAGCCTGAGGCCTTCGGGAGATCCTGTGCAGATAGGGGCGATCTTTGGATGTTATAACATAAACTGGAAAGGCTTTTGTGTCACTTAGGCAAATAAAAGGTCAAACGCTGCTGACATTCCAGGCAGAGATAACAAGGAAGATGGCTGGGTCTGCTCAAGCAAGCTAAGGGGGGGGGGAGCTGACCTTGAATGTTATCCTTCACTCCTACTTGATCCTCCTGAATCAGACAAGCACAACAAAGCTGACTTTTAATATCTAAAGAAAATGTGATAGGTAGCCATTAATTACAATATCTAAAAAGAACCTGCACGTGCAATGGGAGAAATCTTCAGGACCAAGTTGGGAATAAACATCAGAATACTGACATCTCTTTCAAGCCCTGAGAGTCAACTACTGATAAGTTATCGTGACATACCCAGAATAAAAAAGGAAAACATGAAATGGTGCTCTTTTGGAATGCATTGAAGTTTACTTAAAGTTTTCCATCAAAACACAATTATAAAATAGAAAGATAAAAATGCAGCACATTTCAGAGAAGAGTTGCCACTGCATCATATGCTCAGTCGCCTTCCTGTAGACGGAAATCAAAACTGGCTAGCAAGATCCCAGGGCAGGGAGGGAGTTGGGGACCTCTGGACTTGGGTAAGGCAAACCCTCCCCATAAAAGACAGCTATGGGACCTTGCCTGTCCATGGGTTAATACATCAGTTTCAACAGGGATAGGGAGGCCTAGGATATTAAAAGGGGGTCATGGGTGAAAAACATGTAACAGGTCCCCAGCAAGTGCCAAGATGGCCACAGAAAAGCAGAGTACAACAGCAAATGCAGCAAGTGCTGTCTTGTTGATGCCAGAGAAAGTTCCAGTTATTGTTCCATGTCTGGATCCGGACACCATGCCATGGTCCTGGACATGGGGATCTTTGGAGAAAAACAAGGTCAGAAGGAGGCCATGGGTTAAAAAAAAAGGTGGAGAAACACTGGGCTAATAGATAAGAAAGCCTGGAAGTGGGAACCTTGATTTGGATTTCATGCTGTTGCAACCCTTTTTGCAATTAGTGAAACACAGTAGGATTAATTTCTGAATGAGCAGTGGGGGGATTGCACTGATGGATTTCACTTTCTTGCACTTCTCATGAAATGAAAAGAATGTGTCCGACAAAAATTCACAATTTTTTTTAATTCAAAAAGTTTTATTAGTACAAAGTACAAACATTTTTCTCTTTTCTCCCCCCCTTCCCCCCCACCCCTCCACCCCCTTCCCCTCCCCCCCTTTCACCCCCCGCCCCCCGACTTCCCCGAAAAAGCACAGGGTATAGCAGTGATGGCGAACCTTTTTTTCCTCGGGTGCCGAAATAGTGCGCGCATGTGCTGTCGCACACGCGTGCGTGCCCACACCCATAATTCAAAGCCCCCCACTTGCCCCACCCCCCCGCGCATGCGTGCGTGACCCCCCCCACACCCCCATTTCCTGACTTCCAGTGGGACCAGTAGGCCCGCTTTTTGCCCTCCCCAGGCTCCAGAGGCTTTCTTGGAGCTTGGGGAGGGTGAAAATGCTCCCCCCTGCCACCCCGGAGGCTCTCCGGAGGCCGAAATCGCCCTCCCAGAACCTCCACGCGAGCCCAAAATCAGCTGGCAGGCACTTACATGTGCACTGGAGCTGAGCTAGGGCCACGGCTCGCGTGCCAGCAGATATGGCTCCGCGTGCCACCTGTGGCACCCGTGCCATAGGTTTGCCATCACTGGGGTATAGTATACAATAAGCATAATATTAAAATATACTAACAAATTGTTAATTTCAAAATTTCTCTAGTTCTTTAACTCCTGATTACTCAAAACTTTTAAAACATAATCTAAAAATTAAGTGTATAGCATTGGTAATCTAACATTCCAATATATGAAATTGTAACTATATATCTTTCATTTAAATAGTCCTTAGAATATAATATGATAATACAAAAAAAGAAAAGGGAATTTTTTCTTCACCATCCAGCCAGATGCGCGACCGTCGACATCAATTCCTCAATAATAAATGATCCTTCTTTCAGCACTAAACCTCCGTGGTGGCATGCCATACCTGGCATTTAGAGTCATCTTGCTTAATTACAGTACAGTCCATAGTTGTTCTCAACAGGAAAAATTATGTATTAAACTTAATATTTTCTGTAACATATTTTAAATGGTCCACCATATTTTTATCCAAAAGGCCTAGGTTTTCTTCCCCCCCCCCTCCCTAATATAACCATCATATACAAAAATACATAACATCTTCATATTACCCACATTTAGATTATAAATTTGGTCTTTCCCCATATTACCATCCTTATAATTTCTCCAGTATTTTAACCCAATTTTCATACAATCCTTAAACTCATTTTCTCAAAATAACTCCATTAGCACTTTATACAACCTTTCTATATGCATTTAACTATTATCTTTTATTTCTATTATCAAATTGTCCTCTTAGTGCTAGATACAATTTTAAGTCTTCTCTCCATCTGGCCTACGATTACCCATACTAAAGCCAAATTCTAGTTGTTCCTTCTTCTTATTCGACCTTTAAATCCAACTCTTCCACCCGCTTGTGATTTGATAATTTCTTGAGTTGTCAACTTGATTTTTTGTTGTGTTGATTCATCCTTAAATATAGTTGCTGCTCTGGTCTGACTGATCCTTTATCTCTCCTTGTATCACAAATGAATCCAAATTACAAATATCACTCTGGTTCTGTAAATCCCCCATTCTTCTTCCTTCTGGTATTTTAGATATCTTGGCCTCTAGCACTTTTTCATAAAAATCTCTTGCTTTCCATATCGTATTGAGCCGATATCTCTTTCCCAAATATATTAATGATAAACCAACTGGGGCTTCCCATCTGTACTGTATTTGCTGTTTTTTCATTTCTTCCACCAAAAAGGCATAATCCTTTCTAGCTCTCAACATTCTGGGGGGAATTTCTTTCATTGTCATCACCTCGTGTCCATTTATCTGGAGCTTGTTCTTGAAAGTCGCCTGTAGGATTTTATTACGTAATGTCCTTGTAGTAAAATATATTACTATATCTCGTGGCAGATGTTTCTGTTTAGCCATCCAAGAATTGGCCCGATATATCATCAATCTGCATATCCAGTTCCTCTTTTGACACCCCCAGCATTTGCACAAATGCCTCCACCATAATTGGTTTTAGGTTTTCTTGTCTGTTCTCCTGTACTCTTATTTTCTCTTATTCTTAAAGCAAACTCCATATTTCTATATTGGATCATTAATGTCTCAATTTCATACTTTTCAATTCTATTTTGAACCTCTTCTATGTTGTCACTCAAAGTTGTCACAGATTGCTTAATTTCTGCCACCTCTTTTTCCAAAATTTCCGTATTTCCTACCAGTCCTTTAAATGCCATAAATGTATCTTCCCTTAATTGCTGGTTCCTAATTACAATCTCTTCTGAAACAGCCTGTATTTTTTCATTAAGATCATTAATTTTTGAAGTAAACTCCATAACCAATACATCTTTCCTAGCCTTTAAAACTTCTTGTAACTTTTCAAGCGTTAAAGTCTGTTGGGGTGTTGAATAAACATTAGATTGCATACTTGAAATATAAACAGGAGGACCATAAAATCCTTTGTTAGAAACAATCTTTCCAGATTTTGAAGCCATTTAGAATTTAAGGATTAAACTTTGTTTTACTCCGAAGTCAGAAAGAAAAGAGAAAGTTCATTAAAGTCAGATGTTTTCATACAAAGAGCTGCTAGCAAAGCCAAGCTTTCTTTTAACTTTCACTTTCACGCCCTTTGAAACTTCAATCGCCATTTTGTAGCTCATTAACTCATTTAGTTTGTCACTTCCGAAGTGTAAATTGGAGTTAAGTTTGAATACTTGCCAACTGTGTCTCCTGGCTTTTTCTGTCTGCTCTCTGCTGTAAATCCTGAAGTTAGAACCACATGTTGGGAGCAGAAATTGGACACGGCTTCTTGCTCCGCAAAAGAGGAGGCGTCCCGGGTCCCGGAGCAGATGACAGGCTGCCTGGGGAGCCCTCACCCTTCGCGCCCCAGATTGTCTCCTGGGGCACTAGGGGGCTCTACCCTCGCCTGCCGGCTCTCATCTCTCCCCTACGCCCGGGGAGAAGATTTTCCAAGCCGCCAGACAGCTGATCTGGCGGCTTGACAGAACCCAGGAACAGGCGCCCAACAAGGAGCATCTTCGAAGCTCGCGGAGCCAACTGGAAGTCAATTCACAAATTTTTAAGGGATTTGTTAGTTTAGGTAGTGAAATGCACAGAAAAGTGATATGTAGGAAGTGGCCTGCTCATCTTCCACTATTTGGCATTAGGTGCAAAGTTCTTTCATTTTCTTTTTAAGCTGCCCATTCTAGCTCAGTATTCTTCTGCTGAACAGATATAGAAAGTCCACATGAGACCAGTCAGAATAAAAGCAACCAAACATCATGTCTTAGTTGAGATGTCACATTTAGGAAGAATCTGAGATGCAAGCAGGATTCAGTGGCCCTTGGAGAAAAAATATTTTAAGATTATTGTTTGGTATAGACTTTACCAAATCTGTTTGGATCTGACTACAGAGAACCATAGTCTTAATTTTGAGAGCCAATTCGGTGCAGTGGTTTAAAGCATCACGCTAGAAATTGGGAAATTATGAGCTCCAGTCCCACCTTAGGCATGAAGCCAGCTGGATGACTCTGGGCTAGTCCCTCTATTGCAGGGGTCACCAACCTTTCGGACCTCAGGGACCACTAAATTCATAATTTTAAATCTTGCAGACCACTAATACGATCTGCCTAATGACCAGCTGGGTGGGCGTGGCAAGGTGGTCGTGAATGGGTGGACATGGTCAACTCAATGTCACTCATGTCGAGGGGCGCCTTGCCAGCCTCTACTCGCCATCCTTTGCCTGCCCACCCAGGCTCCTTAGGGCCCCAATAGGAAGCAGTTGCTGGAGCTAAGCAGCCACCATGGAAAGAGCTGGCTTAGTTCAAATTGGATCTGACTAATAAGGAGGCTCAGCAGAAGCACCTCACTGAGGACTATGAGCATAGGCTTTCCAAGCAGAGGGAATACCTGCAGGAGTACAAGGCCTGGAGGCTCAGTGGGCTGAGATGGTCAGCCAGTTCCAGCCATGATGCTGTCAGGGTTCCAAGTAACACCCCCAATGAAAGAAGACTCCCGAGACTTGAAGTTCCTCAAAGTTCCATTTTATTAGAGATGTCATATTGGCATATCTGGGAAAACCCGAATCTGAAAGCTTCCAGGTTTTCCCCACCCAAAAGAAAGTCCAAGACCCTGCCCCAGCACCCACATGTCCATCCCATGGTCTAATCAATGCATGGTCCCAACTGGAGATCAGAAGTGGGTTCCTACCAGTTCGGACCGGTTCTATAGAATGCGTGACAGTTATCCTGATACCACTGATGTCCCGGTCGCGCCCCCCCCCCAAATAATCTTGGGGCTTTACTGTCCTCCCATTAGTACTTCCTTATTCCTTTCTATACATGTAGATATATGATCAGCTAGAGGTAGATAAGGGAGACCGGCAAGGTCTTGGTTCCCCTTTTCCCAGCTTTCTCCTTGTTTCAGTTCTAGGCTTCCACAGCAGCTCTCCCTGACCTAGCCAGACTCTTAGTCAGCAAGCATCCATTGCTCCCACCCTTCCTCCTCTCCAACATAAATATATGTTTCTTGTGCTCCATGTAAAGTTTTACTGTTACTTTTTATTGGTTTCTTACTTCCAATGTGTATATCTGAAGGCTGCCCAGACCTACTGTATATCCAGCAACAAACTTTGGATCTCTTGGGCTTCCAAGATCTGCAGAAAAATTATTTGCATTTTTTATATTGCACTAAATACTATTTATCTTTTTTTTAATTCATATTAGTGGTCCACGGGATTTAAAATTATGAATTTAGTGGTCCCTGAGGTCCAAACGGTTGGCAACCCCTGATCTGGAGGAAGGATCCAGGAATTCTTTAGCTTGGAGGGAAATCTAGTTCAGGAAAGATAGCAGAAAACATCCATTTAAATAGCCTTGATTAATTATGTGCCATCAAGTTTTCCATCAACTCTTATTGACCACATACTTTTTCTCCATGAAAAGTATACCTCTGTTTAGGTATACTTAGAGAATAATTTTCATTTCTTTTTCTGTGCATTGCTAAAATCTTTATTGTCCTGATGTTTTATGTAATTGAGTTATCATATGTTTGATGCCTCTTGGGATCGTTGCGCAGCAAATCCCTTACACTTTCTGGTCAGATTTAAATTCAAATTTTCCTTCCTTTTCCTTTTTGAGACCATTTTTAAACTGCTTTCTATTTTGAGCAGATCTATTTTTTTAAATCTCAAAGTCCATCCAATGTTTTGCATATGACTACATTAAAAAAAGAGTTTTTACATTCTTTTTTCCATCCCCCTTTTTAATAAAGTATTTTGTATTTATTTCTTGTGGGATCGAAGTATCTCTAGCAGACAATTCATCCCTCCACTATTTCTGGGGGTGGGGGGAGATTATGATTGTAGTATAGAGGTATCCTCTGCTGTATTATATTTAAATATATCATATTTTTTGGAGTATAAGACGCACCTTACCCCCCAAAAGAGGCTGAAAACTTGGGTGCGTCTTATACACTGAATGTAGCCCCACCCAGCCACCCCCACCCTTTGGCCTCTGCCTCCCAGAAATTCTGCAGGAGAAAAAAATAGTTACAAGTGTGTTTCAGATGTTTCTTCAGTCAATGTCCATTGGAGACCCTGCAAATGTATATGCAACTATAAGGAAGCTACTTTCCATCATTTAAAATTAGTGGGACAGTACAATAATTGTGGAGCGAGATAACTGGACACTGTATTTTAAAACTATTATTAGTACTGTAATGAAGACCTGAAAAAGTTCAGTTTCTTATGAAACCTGGAAAGAGGTTAATAGGATTTTTAAATTATTAAAACAGAATAAAAAGTTAAACATGACATGAATCATATATATGTAATTATTTTAAAAAATATTTGCAGTTACAAAGGCAATTCATATATGTGTGTTAGTACTCCTTTGTTCGATGGAATATATCAATATAACAACAACAACAACAACAACAACAACAACAACAGCAACAACAACAGAGTTGGAAGGGACCTTGGAGGTCTTCTAGTCCAACCCCCTGCTTAGGCAGGAAATCCTACACCACTTCAGACAAATGGTTATCCAACACCTTCTTAAAAACTTCCAGTGTTGGAGCATTCACAACTTCTGGAGGCAAGCTGTTCCACTGATTAATTGTTCTGTCAGGAAATTTCTCCTTAGTTCTAAGTTACTTCTCTCCTTGTTTAGTTTCCACCCATTGCTTCTTGTTCTACCCTCAAGTGCTTTGGAGAATAGTTTGACTCCCTCTTCTTTGTGGCAACCCCTGAGATATTGGAACACTGCTATCATGTCTCCTCTAGTCCTTCTTTTCATTAAACTAGACATACCCAGTTCCTGCAACTGTTCTTCATATGTTTTAGCCTCAGTCCCCTAATCATCTTTGTTGCTTTTCTCTGCACTCTTTCTAGAGTCTCAACATCTTTTTTATAGTATGGTGACCAAAATTGGATGCAGTATTCCAAGTGTGGCCTTACCAAGGCATTATAAAGTGGTATTATCACTTCGCGTGATCTTGATTCTATCCCTCTGTTAATGCAGCCTAGAACTGTGTTGGCTTTTTTGGCAGCTGCTGCACACTGCTGGCTCATATTTAAATGGTTGTCCACTAGGACTCCAAGATCCTTCTCACAGTTACTACTGTTGAGCAAGGTACCACATACTGTATACTGTACCTGTGCATTTTGTTTTTCTTGCCTAAATGTAGAACCTTACTTTTTTCACCATTGAATTTCATTTTGTTAGATAGTGCCCAATGTTCAAGTCTGTCAAGATCCTTCTGTATCTTGAGCCTATCTTCTGGAGAGTTGGCTATTCCTGCCAGTTTGGTGTCATCTGCAAATTTGATGAGTTCCCCATCTATCCCCTCGTCCAAGTCATTGATGAAGATGCTGAAGAGTACTGGGCCTAAAACAGAGCCTTGGGGTACTCCACTGCATACTTCCCTCCATGTAGATGCAGTTCCATTGAGCACTACATGTTGAGTGCAGTTGGTTAGCCAGTTTTGAATCCATCTGGTGGTGTTGCTGTCCATCCCACATTTTTCTACTTTATCTAGTAGTATATATATAATATTATATATAATATAATATAATTTGATATATCAAACAAATATGGGAAGGGGAAGGTAAGCAAAGTAACAATAAATGTATAGATAAAATAAAAATGTATTGCTTGCAAACTTTGGGAGTTGTAATCCAATATCTGGTTTGAAAGAGGCATAAAGATAAATTTAACAATAGATTTTATTTGCTGTTTTAACTTTGTTATTATGATTTTTCTAAATAAAATATCATCAGCTGCTAGATCCTATTGTATTTATCTGAAGAAACATTCAGGCTACCTAAATAAAGACTAAGCTATATTTGGAAATGAAAAATTCCATGAACTGGTCTATTGGATAAAAATAAAATAAAAAAGTAGGGTGAGAATAGAGGAAGCAACAAATTCTCACAGAAGACAAGTCATCTTGTCCTGACAGTATTATTATACAGAGGTTTAATGTAAGAGGGGAGGAAGGTGGTCAACCAGTTCTTATTATTATTAGGAATTCTATGAGGGTGATAAATATTAATGGCTAAATATAACTCTTTGTTGGTGAATACTGTGTAGCTCTAATCCAGCCATATCTAAGGGTCTGGCCTTAAAGCCTCAGATTGCAATTGGATCCAATTCTTGTTTTTTTTTTAAATTCAACCTCATACAGAATTATCACTGTAGGCAATTATGGATTGTCATCCAGGCAACACAGGTTTCTAACTTTTACAGAGATAAGATACAACTATTTATTTATCACTATATTTGGTTAGATATTTCAGTGCAATCCAATTGTTTTCAAGTATTCAATCTTTATGGAATATTGTTTATATCAGTGTTTAAAGTGGAGGCATTCAGTTTAAACCAATGGGAAAACACCAAGGGAGGCCCAGAACCACATGCTTTCAAGATGTTCAGTCAGCTGGTTCCTGTGGAGAACTGGAAGTCATTGGATGCTGGGCAAACTTTTCTTTTGTCCACTGTGCATTTCTTGAATTGTTGGGTATTGCAAAGAGGAAAAGTGGCCTGTTGCAATTTAGTGGAAACTTATTTAGAATACTATTAAAGCTGGCTTGGGTGGAACAGTATTGAAGCAGGAAGAGTCTGGGTGACTTTGGCCAGTTACTCTCCCAGCCAAATGTACTCCACAGGTTGTTTCTGTGGGCAGAAAACAGGAGGAAGGACTGCAGTGTATGACCTCTAAAGCTTCTGAATAAAAGGTGGGATGCAGGGGCGGGTTCCTAATTTTTTTACTACCACTCTGTGGGTGTGGCTTATTTTGTGGGTGTGGCTTGCCAGCCATGTGACCGGGTGGGCGTGGGCCTCGGGAGCTTGGCAGTGGCCAGAGAAGCGGGGGGGCATTGCCCACCCGCAACGCAGCCCCCTGCAGCGGGAGCAGCAAGACCGCGGCAGCGGTTCTTTTAGGAGGCTCTGTCTGGCCTGAATGCTTCTCCCCATTTGATGATCCTAGGCTCCTGCCGCCCGTTCCCCCTCCTCTCAGCAGCTCGAGAAGCCTCAAACTTGCAAAAATGCCTGGGATCATCACTGCACGTTCGTGGCTTCTTGGACTGCTGAAGGGAGGGGAACTGAGATAGGTCCTGCCGCCCGTTCCCCCTCCTCTCAGCAGTTCGAGAAGCCTCAAACTTGCAAAAATGCCTGGGATCATCACTGCACGTTCATGGCTTCTTGGACTGCTGAAGGGAGGGGAACTGAGATAGGTCCTGCCGCCCATTCCTTCTCCCCTCAGCAGCTCGAGAAGCCTCAAACGTGCGAAAATGCCTAGGATCATTACCATGCGTTCGTGGCTTCTTGGACTGCTGAAGGGAGGGGAATGGAGATAGCTCCTGCCGCCCGTTCTTTCAGCATCTCACGCGCTCCCTCAGCCATCCTCTCCTGCTTGGACTCACTGTGGGGTAGGAAGGCAGCGCATGCGCAGTGTCAGAAGCTTGGCTTCTGGGCATGCGCAGAAGAATTTTTTTTTTTAAATGGCGGTGCCCAGGCACCGACCGCACCGGTACTGTGACATCACCAGCGGGCCGCTACCGGTGCTATAGAGTGGACCGCACTGGTAGGAACCCACCACTGGTGGGATGTCCCTCTTATAAATAACTTTAGAGTTCTGCTGTCCTCTGCCTGGGTGGAAAGATAAGTTGATATCAAAACTACAGAGGGCACAGAAGGAACTTAGAAAATATAGTGCTAGAAGAGAGGGCAAACCCTGAGAGAAACGGTGGCAGCAGATATTGGTTGCCTAACCAGAGGGGAGTTTATGCTTATATGACTCTCCTATGAGAGGACAACTAACTACCCTTTCAATATACAGGATGATAAAGTATTATCAGTGTTTATACAACTGGAACCTGAGATGGAATAGTATTAGCTGAAAGAGGAGTGTACTACAGTGATGCAAAATAATTTGGAACGCAAATACTCAGCATCTTCCTGCCATTCAAGTGAGTGGCTCCTTTAAGAGTTGTGTGAACTTTAGTTAAAGTGACCAGATATTTTTTTTTAAGCGGGACATTTTTTTTAAACGGGGGGGGGCGGGGCTGCCTGGACGCCGCCATTTGAGTTTTGCCCTCTGCGCATGCGCAGAACGCTGCGCATGCGCAGAGGGCAAAAGTCAAGAGCTGAGTACGGGGCACGGGGCAGGGCAGGCAGGACGGGGCGTCGGGTTGCAGGCCGGCAGCGGCGGAGGGTCGCTTGAACTCGCTTCCCGCCCCGGACCGCGTTCACGCGCGGCGGCGGCGACAGCAGCAAGCCGGGAGCGCTCGCCCGGAATTGGAGTCAGCGAGCAGCCGGGCATCGGGGCTCTTCCCCCACCTTCTCCATCCTCCAGGGTCGCCACTGCCGGGGTTCCGTCTCTCCAGTGGTGCCTGCGTTGGAAGGGAAGGGGGGGGGAAAGGCGGCCTGCGGGGCTTGGCACGGCTGGGAGTTGCGAGGCAGCGTAGCAACCGGGCTGTTCCTCCGGGTGTGCTAAAGTGCTCAAGTTTTTTCTCTCTCACACACACATGCACAACCTTCCAACGACCGGGAAGTCGTGCTGGGAGATCCAGTCCGACCCGGTCGTTGGAAGGTTGTGCATGTGTGTGTGTGAGAGAAAAAACTAGAGCACTTTAGCACACCCGGAGGAACAGCCCGGTTGCTACGCCGCCTTGCAACTCCCAGCCGTGCCAAGCCCCGCAAGCCGCCTTTCCCCCCCCCTTCCCTTCCAACGCAGGCACCACCGGAGAGACGGAACCCCCGCAGTGGCGATCCTGGAGGATGGAGAAGGCGGGGGAAGAGCCCCGATGCCTGGCTGCTCGCTGACTCCAATTCCGGGCAAGCGTTCCCGGCTTGCTGCTGTCGCCGCCGCTGCGCGTGAACGCGGTCCGCGGCGGGAAGCGAGTTCAAGCGACCCTCCGCCGCTGCCGGCCTGCAAGAAAACGGCATTACTTTTTGACTCACCCTCGTTATTCTATTCTGCAAAGTTTTAGATAACCGTTAGAGTATAAATTCAGATTAAGAAAAGCGGAGGATTAAAGTGAAGCGGGATAGGATAGGGGGGGCAAAGGCCATAAAACAGACCAGAGACAAAGGAATAACGATCTGCGTGTGACCAGCCCCGAACAACTATCCGCCGCGTCCACTTTAACAATCCTTTCTATACCTTCCTCGCTTCTCTCCGCGAACTAAAGAGTTAACTTTCATGGGCTCCCAACTTCCGACGCCCGAGTGCGTCCTCGGCTCACCCTTGAACAGCCAATCAGCGTGGGGCGCCGACAGCAGCGACATCATCTCTCCGCGCCCGCCTTGCAGAGAGAAAGGCATGGGTGGGTGTTGTCGTAAGGTGACCAGACGTCCCGCTGTTTCGGCATTCTTTTCAAAAAAGCGGGACTTTTTGAAAAGAATGCGGGACGCGGGACACACGCTTGAAAAGCGTGTCTGTCCCGCCAAAAGCGAGACGTCTGGTCACCTTAACTTTAGTAAGTGCACAAAATAAGTGGGTAAGAGAGTGAGGAGAAAGTTCTCCCACTGTTCAATGTAGTCTTGGGCTTGAAATTAGTATTGTTTTTTTTAAATGGAAATATAGATTCCAGCTGCTCCAGTCACAGAGCTGTACATACAACTTATAAATTTATATCCAAAAGTCTGCAAGGCCTACTGACTTTAATCAAAGCAACAAGATGCAAGTTCAGCATTACAAAACCCAGCTCGCTTTTTAGAATAGTACCAGGAGAAATAGTGTTAGTAACTACCTGGAACAGTGTCCGGGAGCTGAGCTGATAAGCCTTTCCCCATTGCCATTTTCATGCCACTAAAAGCCCTGTTTGCTCACTAGGCTAAATATGAAAGGCAAACAGGAGGAGGAGTGGTTGAATTAGATAGGGCCTCAGATCTGTACCTCGTCTTTTGCTTCCATTTTTCCCCCTTTTTTCCTCTTGGGTACAATATTTTTCCTTTCAAAAGGAGATGTGCTAAATTCTCCCGTGACATGCTGTTTCCATACCTAACAATCTTATGGGCTTACTCTATGACTTGTTGGCAGTAGTGAATCACTGGAATAAGATTTTGTTGTTGTTGTTCAGACTACATCTGCTACATTGGTAGATGTTCACTTCCCGATTAATCCTGAAAAGTCATGATTTCCTAGGGCCGTAGATGCTATTCCTCAATATTGAATGTTTTTTGCAAGAAGCAGGAAAATTTATCAATGGAACCTTGATGGCATCCCAGTGGAACAGGTCCACAGATTTCAATATCTAGGTATCCTCTTTCAATCCAACACCAAGTGGCCTGCACAGGTTAAATCTCTCTGTAATAAGGCTAAGATTTCCACCCATGCCCTCTTGCACTTCTTTTACAGAGGGAGCTCATCATCTCCCCTCAGCAATAAAAGTCTATAGGGCAAAGGTGATAGCTGCTATCATCTATAGTGCCCCCCTCTGGGTCCAATCCAACATCTCCTCTCTTGAGTCTGTCAACAGTAAGTTCCTATGCCGTCTGATGGGAGTTCCTCCCTGTGTAAGTAATGCCGCAATTCGTTTGGAACTGGGCATGTCCTCAATTGCTACAATCATGTGGAAACGTGCAATTGGCTATTGGTTGTCCCTCTGGACTAGACTCCCAGGCCATTACCTAGGCCAATGCCTATGGCGGGACCCTTTTCATAGTCCCTAGGCCCATAATATTCATACTAAACTTTTGAAGATCGGGATTTCCCCCAGTGAAGTTTTTATCTTAGGCCCTGATGCTGCCAAATCGTTGATTTTTCAATGGCTGGACAACATTGATAGACAATTCAATCTGGCAAACGGATCAGGAACTTGCTCATCGTTTTCCCTTGGTATTGTTCCCTTGGTTCACCCCCTGCCTTACCTTTCCGCGTTACACTCTATCAAACATAGGCTTGCATTTATGAAGGCACAATTTAATGTGATCCCCTCGAATGTCCTCGACAGTAGGCTCTCAGGGGGAGGTAAATCCACCTATTGTACATGTGATGGCCAATCCCCGGAATCTCTGCTCCACATTACATTCGTATGCCCCCACTATCGAGACATAAGATCAAGACTCATCTCCCCTATTTCCCAGAGATTCCCTGGTTCACCGGATCTGTTCAGCCTTTATTTTCTACTCCAGGATATAGATCCTAATATAACCTCAAAGGTGGCAAAAAAAATTGCTGCAGTCGTGGCTGGAAAAAAATGGAGGAAAAGACGGGTAACCCCTATGACAGAGGATCACTAGTATTGACGGTATAGATTGTAGTAGATGGTGTACTGTCACATGATCTATCTATATTTGTAAAATTTACCCCCCTCTTTATAGATTTATATCTATATTTGTAAAATTTACCCCCCTCTTTACCCGCCTTAAATTGGTCTCTGACTGCAATAAAAGCTATCTATCTATCTCAATATTGGCTAGGACTGTGGGGTAGTTTCCTACCTTCTGGAGGACCACCTATTTCTCAATCCCAGTTTAAATTATCAGAATATTGCACTTTTTAATATCTTCATCCCTTTATGAGATGGACCTGTAGATGGCACCACTTGAAGCTTATTAATCAAGTAAGTAATTCCAAGTATAGTGATATTAAAGTTGTAATGCTGTAATGGAATTGTAAACAGTTATAAAACAATTTCAGTTGGGCCACCATAATAGTAACAATTAGTGATGGTAACTTGAAGCCTGCAAGATGACTGAATGGCAGCACAAAGTTACAAAAAAAAATCTAATTCTCTCCTATCATCTAATGATTGCAGAGGTGGGTTCCTCCAGGTTCGGACCGGTTTGCCCGAACCGGTAGCAACACGCTGGTGATGTCACAATGATGTCACGGAACCGGTTCTGTCGGTGCTGGTCTGTAGGCGTCGCCATCTTTTTTTTTAAAAAAAATTGAATTTCTTTTTTTGAAATTTTCTGGGGTTTTTTCTTTTGCACATGTGCAAAAGCCGAGTTTCTGGCACTGTGCATGCGTTGCCATCTTGTTTTTGGCTTTTTTGGGGTGGGTGGGAACTTTTTTGGATTTTTGGCGGCAACAGAGGCAGCAACAGCCCCGGCACATACCCCTCCTCGCCCGGTGTGGCTGTCAGGGCTTCTCCTCCATCATGGGCTCCAGGAGGAGGAGGAGATCCCATCTCCCCCATTGGGAAGCGGGCTAAATTTCACTGTGCTGCATGAAACAGTCTTCCTCATTCGTGGCAGTACATTTCCTTTTGGTGCCTTGAGCAGCAGCAGAGTGAAATTTAGCCGTGCCAGGCAAGGAGGGGTGTGTGCCGTGTCTGTTGCTGCCTCTGTTGCCGCCACCTCTTCTTTGCCACTTCCCTCCCCCACCCCGGCTCACCAGTCTCTTTAAATCGCGCCTCTTTCTCGCCATGCATACTCCACCCCCACCCCAGCGCCACCCTGAAATGAGCCCGTCCTCAGTAGAAAGCACGCATGGCAAGGGCCCAAGCGGGACAAACCAATTGGGAAAGGATGGGGGGGGGAATAAGGTAAGGAGGAGGAATGGAGGCATCTCGGATTGCTCCCGCCTCCCGGATGGCTTTCCTGGCAGAGCTGCCTATGTTGGGATGCCCAGCCTCCATGCCGGACTGCTGGGCAAAGATTCTCCTCAGAGAAAAAGGAGGAGAGAGCATCGCCTGAGGAAAATCGCTGCCGTCCCCGGGTCGTGCACTGCTACCTCGGGGAAGCCTCTGGGGAGGCAGCGGTGGAGAGGGAGAAGGTGAAGCCCTGGCAGTCATGCCGGTTGAGGAGGGTGTGTGTCGAGGCTGTTGCCACTGCTGCTTCTCCTTCGCCACTTCCATCCCCCACCCCGGCTTGCCTGTCACTTTAAATCACGCCTCTTCATTGCCATGCATGATTCCAACCCCTGTGCTGCCCTGAAACAAGCCCATCCTCGGTAGAGAGCGCACGTGGCAGGCTCCTCTCCAGAGCCGCTGCTGCTGGGCTTGAACAGGAGAAAGCAATTGGGAAAGGATGGGGGGGGGATAAGCTAAGGAGGAGAAACGGAGGCACCTCAGATCACTCTCGCCTCCCGGATGGCTTTTCCAACATAGGTGCCTGTGTTGGGATGCCCCGCGTCCCTCCGCCCAGCTGGGCTTCGCGGGCACGCTGCTCCTGGGCTCGTCAGCCTCTGGACAGGTGTCAGATTCCAACCCTCCAGCACCAGTTCAGGGGTTCCTCCCCCCCCCGGGAAGAGAGAGGGAGGGAGGGAAAGGCAGGGCATCCCAACACAGGCAGCTCTGCCGGAAAAGCCATCCAAGAGGCGATCCGAGATGCCTCCATTCTTCCTCCTTACCTTATTCCCCCCCATCCTTTCCCAATTGGTTTGTCCCATTTGGGCCTTTAAGAGGAGTCTGCCACGCGCGCTTTCTACTGGGGACGGGCTCATTTCAGGGTGGCGCGGGGTGGGTGGGAGGAGCATGCGTGGCGAGAAAGAGGCACGATTTAAAGGCGAGCCGTGGTGGGGGAGGAAAGTGGCAAAAAAGAGGCGGCAGCAACAGAGGTGGTAGCAGCAGCCCTGGTACACAGCCCTCCTTGCCTGGCACGGCTGTCAGGGCTTCTCCTTCGTCATGGACTCCAGGAGGAGGAGGGGATCCTGTCTCCCCCATTGGAAAGTGGGCTAAATTTCACTTAAAGGCTGTTTCACGTGGCTTTTTAGTCCCACAAAGGATGGCAAGGAACACGACAGAGCTGGGCTGGGGTGACCCCCCCCAGGGGAGAAAGAGAGGGGGTGGAAGGGAAATTGAAAGAGAGAGAAAGAGAGGGAGAAAGAGAGGGAGGGAGGGAAAGGGGGGAAGAGAAAGAGAGAGAAAGAGTGGGAGGGAAAGAGAGGAGGGGAAAGAGAAAGGGGGAAGAGAAAGAGGCGGGTGAGAAAGAGGAGAGGGAGGGAAAGAGGGAGGGAGGATGGGAAAGAGTGAGAGAAGGAGAGAGAGAGGAAGAGAAATGGGGAGGGGGAAGAGAAAAGGGAGGGAAAGAGGATGGGACAGAAAGAAATGGGAAGAGAAATGGGGAGGGGGAGGGGAGGAAGAGAGAGGGGGAGGGAAAGAGGGAAAGAGAAAGGGAGGGATTGTGGGAAAGAGTGAGAGAAGGAGAGACGGGGAGAGAAAGCGGGAGGGAGCGAAAGAGGAGGAGAAAGAGAAAGTGGGAAAGAGAGAGGGGGAGGCAGGGAAAGAGTGGGAGGAAGGGGGGAAGAAAGAAAGAGGGGAAGAGAGAGGGAGAGAAAGGGGAGGGAGGGTGGAAAAGAGTGAGAGAAGGAGAGGGGGAAGAGAAAGAGAAAGAGGAAGGGTGGGAAAGAGGAGAGGAAAGAGAAAGGGGGAGAAAGAGGGAAGGGAGGGAAAGTGAGAGGAGAGAGGGGGAAGAAAGAAAGAGGGAGGGAGGGAAAGATGAGAGGAAAGAAGGGGAAGAGAAAGAGAGATGGGAGAGAGGGAAAGAGGAGGGAAAAGAGAAAGGGGGAAGAGAAAGAGGGGAGGGAGGGAAAGAAATGATATTACTAAAGTTTCTCTTTTTTTATTGTAGCTAAACATTTCAAAAGCAGAAAAAAAGGGGCATAAACAGCATTTATCATGTTTTTCTTAGAACAATTAGCTGAACTCTGCCTTGTTTATCATTATTTTAGGTAGTAAAACCTCATTATTCAGGTTAAATTGCTGTGTTAGCACTTTGCGATAAATAAGTGGGTTTTGGGTTGCAGTTTGGGACCTCGGTCCCTGAAAGGTTCTCCACCACTGGCCTAGATGTTACCTAGTCTGGTAATGAAACCTCTGTAAGCAAACATGCAAGCTCACGGAGCACCAAAGTACCCACAGTTCAACCTTGGGCTACATATATTCTCTTCCATCAATAAGAAACCGCTTGATCTTTCATTCCTAGATTTTTCTGGAGGTGCTTAGAAGCTCTGTAAGGAAGAGCTGATTATTCATTTCAAATCATCTGGGAGTGGAAGAAGGATGACACCATCTCTTTGTGTATTCAGAATTTGAAGATAGATAATAAGTGATTGATTGGGGGAAGGGAATTGAGGAACTATTGTCTATTTTTCTGTTCTCTTCATTCAAAATCAGCAACACAATTATTCAAGTTCTAAGGATGAATTGAAAAAGGTTAATTTTATTCAATAAATGATAAAAAGGACAGGTAATGATATTTATGGATATATTGCTCTTTCTTTTTCAGTAAGTTGCCAGTAATATTGCATTAGTGATGAGTACATGCAACTATTTCCTTATTGTTCAGGAAAAATCCATTAATTACTTTTAGCAGAAAATAAAGCCTAAACTTGTAGTTCCATAATGATAATAAATTATGTTTTTAGCATTCCTTTCCTACAAATCTTCAGACTTAATAAAGATCTAAACCTCAAGAATCTTCCTTAGAACTACCAGATGTTTTTCTAGAAAACCAATTTCCACTAATCAAATTATTATTTAAAACATACTTGTCATTATTTCCAATGATGGGATTAATATAATTTCTGATTTCGCATTAGTGCTTTAAAGAAACTAGCACAAAATATTTCATCTTTAGGTGTGCTGGCAATATAACAGGACATCCCTTATTTATTAAAATAATTTATATTCCGCTTTTCCACAATCAGAATGACTTGCAATAAAATATGAAACTTCCACTTAGAAAAGGGTAGAACATACAAGTTCAATTTGGCAGTTCAAATCTCACCAGGCTCAAGGTTGACAGAGTCTTCCATCCTTCCGAGGTGGGTAAAATGAGGACCCAAAATGTTGGGGTCAATATGCTGACTCTGTTAGAGTGGGCTGTAAAGCACTGTAAAGTGGTATATAAGTCTAAGTGCTATTCCTATGCAATATCTTCTGCTGAGCAATATCTTCTGGTTACTTTCCATAAGACTAAATGAGAAAAAGGGTGTCCCTTTCAATGAATGTCCAGTCCAGAGAAGACTGGAACAATCAGTCTGACTACATATCCTATCCCTAAAATTAATGACCTGAGCTCTGATGTAAACTTAACTGATAGAGGGAATGAATGTGCTCACAGGGTTTTCTCTCTGAGGAACACTCAGAAACCTAGAATCTAGACATTTTGGTCAGGTTTGTAAATTCATTGCTACCACATTAATATCTCCTTTTATATCATATCATGCTCATCCAAAGATGTTCCAATAGAAGACACCTTGATTGCTTAAAAATTGCTGAGGTAAGCAAGAGACCATGGCATATTTAAAAGCTATTTAGGAAGCTGGGAGCATGTGCTGGACTGTCATGTCTTTGAAGAAGGAGATAATAGCCAGGCTGTTTCAAAGACATCAAGGTATGGATTAGATCTCTGGGATTAGATGCAGAGGCTCTCCTCCATTCAAGGATCCCTCACCAAGATTGGCTAATGAGGTTGCTTTGGATGCTGATGTGTTTGGCTGCTTTTCTCATAAACTCCTTGGTTATAGCACCAGCGGTGAATGAGAAGTATTAACAGGGCTTCATTCAAACCAGTTTATAGTCCAAGGGGATTGAGAACTGTTACATCTCAGTAACGAGGAGTCCGGAGACGAGGCTTGTGACTTCAGCTCTTTATTAGGTTTCAGTGACAACTCCAGCTGGGGCTGGGATCAGGGGCAGGGGTTTAAATAGAGCGCTGGACTGGCAGAGAGCCAATCAGATTTTACCTGCTCAAGTTCCTAGTCGGACTGGAGTGAAAACTTCCCCAGTTCCTCAGAACATAACAAGAACAAAGCTACCTCCACTCCTGGCTCCAGATTTTTATTTGTTAGTTGATATATCCCTGTTGGATTTCTTTGGTTTTCATATAGTGTGGTGGTTTGCCAGCAAAATAGCAATGGGGCTAGATTTCTAGCTTTGAGCAGTTTACACCATGGGTTGAATGATTCTTAATACCTTACAGTGAAGCCTGAGTGAAGGGGGGGGGGTGTTAAGCAGTTAGACTACAACCAAGGAAATCCAGGCTCAGCCATGAGAACTCATATGGTAACTTTGGACTACTCTATCCTACCTCATAGAGTACACTGTACTTGGATAGGATGCTTATGAATCCACAAAATAAATACTGCAGGGACTTGTCCAGACAGTTGTCAAGACAAGAGTCTACACTAACTTGAAGGCACAACCCCTCCCCCCTGAAATGTAAATAAGTCTAGTTTGATTATCCATTTTTTATCAAATGCAGCACATTTAATTGGTTTGCACAGTATTGTGGGTAGACACACTCTAGTTCATAAGCAAACAACAAACCAGTTATTATATTTTATTTATTTATTTTATTTATGTATTTATTTTCATCAAGCATGTATTAGAAAACAGATACAAGTATAACATTATTATGAATACATGAAATGGATACGAATAAAAGGGAACATTAGGACAGACACGCCCCTTAAAGACCTCTTAGGAATGGGGTGAGATCTACAGTAGACAGTCTAAGGTTAAAGTTTTGGGGGTTTTGGGAAGAAACCACAGAATCAGGTAGTGCATTCCAGGCATTGACAACTCTGTTACTGAAGTCGTATTTTCTGCAATCAAGTTTGGAGCAGTTTACCATAAGTTTGTATCTATTGTGTGCTCTTGTATTGTGGTTGAAGCTGAAGTATTTATTGACAGGAAGGACATTGTAGCAGATGATTTTATGTACTACACTTAGGTCGGACCGAAGACGGTGAAGTTCTATGTTGTCTAAGCCCAAAATTTCAAGTCTGGTGGCATAAGGTATTCTGTTGTGAGCAGAGGAGTGGAGGACTCTTCTCGTGAAATATTTTTGGACTCTCGATTGTATTAATATCCAATATGCAGTGCAGGTTCCAGACAGGTGAGCTGTATTCGAGAATTGGTCTAGCGAATGTTTTGTATGCTCTGGTTAGCAGTGTAATATTGCCAGAGAAGAAGCTACGCAAGATTAGATTAACAACTCTTAGTGCCTTTTTGGCAATGCTGTTACAGTGAGCTCTGGCACTTAGATCATTTGAGATGAGTACTCCAAGGTTATAGCTAAACATGATTTCTGCCTAAATTCAGTTCTGAGTCAATGCTTGTAGGCTTGCTAAATCCAGCTGTGGACTGTAGATGCTTAGCCTGAAACCATTCATTTCCCCCAATTATTTCCTCCATGTATTCATCAGAGGATGGCTAATTTCAGTCCAGTAACAGTATTATGATCCTATCTTGGAAGTCTTTCTATAAGAATTGGGTTGGGGATTGGGAGAAACTGAAATTAAATTATGATTTAGGTATCCTTTTCAGGGAATATCCAAATACCAGTGAGGGCAACAGAGAATCCTACTTCTAGGAAAGCAAATGATACAGTAAAACGAAAAAAAGCTTGTCTAAATGTATATTGAGGAAAGCAAGCTATAGAGGTGTGCAGCACTTCAAAAATAGTCCAGAAAAAAGTACTTTTGGGCACAAACGACACCTGCGTCTGACTCTTTAAAGAACAGTGTCTTTGGCGGATTGTCCACTGCTCATTGAAGATGCCATTGATTGCAAGCTAAGGCAAGGCTGCTTTTAAAAGTGGCAGACAGGTGCTAGATTCATCTCATGGTAGGTCCCAAAGTATCTTTCTGAAATTGAATCTGAAGCGTTACGCAGTAATCTGCAGGATACAGCACAAACTCTACAGCAGAAGCATTTATAAAAACATAAGCAGCAGATTTATATTTTAAACATTTTGATGAAGCTGAGTTTATCTTTGGTCATGGGTTGCCCTAAAATATAGATGAAGGTAAAAAAAATGTTTATTCTTTCATTCATGGTTAAACTAAACTTCAATCCACACATGTTTGCTGAAACAAACAAAACAGTACACCACAAACCTGGTATTTGCTTCCAGAAAATCCAGGTAGGATTGAAGCACTGTGGACAGCTTAAAATTCTTGGAACAGAAGTAGGATACAGTAGAAATACTTGCAGTGCAAAAAAGCTCTCTCATGGATCAACTTGGCTGATGAGACCACACTAATTTGGCAATTTAGGAAAACTCTGTATTTAAAAACAGGAGCTTGGTCTATGATGAAGGGAAGGCAGGGTTTATTTGTGTGCAGGAAAAGCGCCACCTGGTGGTTTCAACAGATTCAAGGACTACGTTGGGATGATGTCTTTTCCTGGTACATTGAAGTCCCTGCAGAGATGCAGTCCTTCCTGGGGCATCAACAGGTTAGTGATGCAATGGCCAGATGCCAATGAATCAGACAGAACCTTATATACTTCAACCTGGTGAAGGAAAGTTGCTCTCTTCCCTTTTGCATGTGACTGTTTGATCCCAAATTCTGGAATGCACTCCTTTGAGAATTGCAGTCAGCCTTCAGTCTTTTCATTTTTGGGAAGGGACTCAAGGAATTAATCATGACAAACACTCTAGAACTGTGATGGCGAACCTATGGCACGCATGCCACAGATGGCACGCGGAGCCATATCTGCGGGCACGCGAGCAGTTGCCTTAGCTCAGCTGCAGCGCGCATGTGCGCTCCAGCCAGCTGGTTTTGGCTGGCCCCGCCCATGCCACCCCTCCTCTCCCAGGAGTCTCCTGAATAGATTTTATTTATCCATTTGGACCTTAAGCATCTGCCTCTGAATACTCTTACTGGCCCGTTTTGGATGCCAGGTAAGTACAGGGCTCGCGCGGAGGCTCTGGGAGGGCGTTTTCAGCCTCCGGAGGCCTCGGGGGGGGGGGCAGGGAGGCCGTTTTCACCCTTCCCAGGCTCCAAGAAAGCCTCTGGAGCCTGGGGAGGGCGAAAAATGGGTCTACCGGGCCCACTGGAAGTTGGAAAATGGGCCATTTCTGACCTCCGGAGGGCCTCTGGGGGGGGGGCGGGGAGGCTGTTTTTGCCCTCCCCAGTCTCCAGGAAAGCCTCTGGAGCCTGGGGAGGGTGAAAAGTGGACCTACTGGGCCTACCGGAAGTCTGGAAATGGGCCGTTTCCAGCCTCCGGAGGCTTCAGAGAGGCCTGCTAGGCCTAAAACAGGGTACGGGGGGTTGTGCGCACATGCACGGGGAACATGGGGCATTTGTGTGCACATGCATGGGGGCGGGGCAGCACAAAAGTGTTGTGCGCACATGCGCAAGGGTGCAGGGTACGGGGGGGTATTGAATTATGGGTGTGGGCGAGCGCGTGTGCTTTCAGCACCTGAGGAAAAAAAGGTTCGTCATCACTGGTCTAGAACTTATAAAAACAGTTAAGGTCTGTAGTGTAGGTGCATTTTTAAAATAACTCTGGGATCCTCAGGTTTCTTTATTAATGGCCCATTTGGCAGAATTGTAGAGAATATGAGTAGCTCAAAGTTGACTATGGGGTTGTAGGACGTCTCTGATCTTGGTTTTCCATTTGCCATGTTTCATTAAGTGAGGTTTGTTGGTTAATTATGGAATGGAGTGTAGCTTCTCCAAAAGCAAAGTGCTGAAGGCAGGTAATAAAACATCTGGAGATGAAAAACCAAGCTCAGAGAATCCAAATACGTGTGTAAATAAAACCAGTAAGAGTATTCAGAGGCAGATGCTTAAGGTCCAAATGGATAAATAAAATCTATTCAGTAAATGAAATACAGGAAGTTCTCCACTGAAAACCATTTATTTAGTGACCATTTGAAGTTACAATGAAAAAACCTACTTCAACTGGTCCTCACACTTAGGACTGTTGCAGCAACCCCAAGGTCACATGTTCAAAATTCAGGCGCTTGAAAAATGGCAAGTATTTACAATGGTTGCAATGAGTCCTGAGGTCATGTGATCACCATTTGCAACCTTTCAAGCTGACATTTAACAAGCCAAGTCAATGGGGGATGCTGGTGTTGCTTAATGACCACATTATTCACTTAACTACTGTGAGCATGGCAAAAAAGATTGTAAAACCATGGATGACTCACTTAACCGCCTTGCTTAGCAACAGAAATTCTGGACCCAGTTGTGGTCATTAGTTGTAGACTATTGTATCTCACAGAATGCCTAAATCTATGCACTTGGTCCTCATGGTGGGGGGAAATAGAAAAAATATATACGTAGAAAACAGGCTGAAAAAGCAGAGCAGAAGCAAAGGTAACCCTGGCTTCCTAGCTCTGCTCCCTCTAGTGGTCAATAAGTTAAGAGGCACAATGAACAAATTGCTTCTGCAGATGGATTTTAACAGAAGAATACAGGGGTGTCAAACTCAATTTCATTGAGGGCCACATCAGGGTTGTGTTTGACCTTGGGGGGCCAGGGTGGGCATGGCCAGGGTGGGCATAGGCCAGCTCGATGTCACTCATGTCGGGGGCACCTGTGGTGGCCCGAGCGCTCTGCCAGAGAAAATGGGGTCCAAAGCTTCATTTTTTGCTGCGACGGCCTCCTGCAACCCTCTGCCAGTGAAAACAGAGCTTGGGAGGGCTGCATGCAGCCCTACTGAGCTCCGTTTTCAGCTGTGATGGCCTCCTGCAACCCTCTGCCAGTGAAAATGGAACTCAGGAGGGCAATGCGCAGCCCTCGCAAACTCCATTTTTGGCTGCGACGGCCTCCTGCAACCCTTTGCCAGTGAAAACAGAGCTCGGGAAGGCCGCCTGTGACCCTCTTGTCCTCCATTTTCAGCTGTGATGGCCTCTTGCAACCCTCTGCCAGTGGAAACGGAACTTAGGAGGGCCACCCACGGGCCGGTCCTTTGCTGTTTCTAGGGTGGCTCTGCGGGCCAGATCTAAGCACCCTGTGGGCCAGATGTGGCCCACGGGCCTTGAGTTTGACACCCCTGGATTAATAGATTAACAGAGTTGGAAGGGACCTTATAGGTCATCTAGTCCAACCCTGCCCAAGCAGGAGACCCTAAACCATTTCTGACAGACGGCAGTCCAGTCTGTTCCTGAAAGCCTCCACTGATGAAGCTCCTACAACTTCCGAAGGCAAGCTGTTCCATTGGTTGATTGCTCTCACTGTCAGAAAATTTCTCCTTATTTCTAGGTTGAATCTCTCCTTGTTCAGTTTCCATCCATTATTCCTTGTCTGGCCTTCAAGTGCTTTGGAAAATAGGAAACAGGCATGGCCAGCGGCGAGGCAGCACGGAGTTCCCCGCGGTCCGCTGGGGAACCTCGAATTCCAGGCGCCTGGAGACACGGTACAAGCCAGTACCTGGTCAGAACCTCCCTAGAGGGGAGGGGAAGAAGAGAGGAACTGTCGGTGGACTGGGGGGGGGGGTGGCAAACTCCCCAGGGAGCCAACTTTATCCTCTCGGCCGGCAGCTGTGAAAAACGACGGAATGTCATCCTAGTCTTGGCGGCCATAAAGAAGAAAAAAAAGATTGTGAGTCACCTGGGCGAGAAGATCGAAGTGCAGAGCTGGAGAGAGGGAGAAGTCAAGAAGCTGGTGAGTGTTTGGCCGTGTTTGAAGATAAGAACTGAGTTTTAAACTACAAAGGGAACTAAAAGTGCATTAAATTGAAAAAAAGCGGCTATCTAGCAATTCGGAGAAATCATAGAGACATTGGGGGATTACAATTAAAAGCCCAATTTTTAAGGATTTTTCAGAAAAGACTTTTTGGAATTAAATAGAATGGAAAATTAAAGAATTTGAAGACAAGTTTTTAAATTGTGAATTTTTTTTTCTTTTTCAAAATACTGAGAAATAAATGTTGTAAGAAGGAGCAGATTTGGGACATTGGGAATAGACATTGCCATCTGTTGGTTGGAAGACAAACTACAACTAATTGTGGGAATATAATTGTTGTCATTAATACTGACCTTGACTTGTAAGAGCTATCTTAGAGTTTGGAAGAAAGTGAAAATATTTTGGAGGCTGTGGAAACAGTTTAATGTTAACAGCTGGAGATTGATCTAAAATACATCTGGGACTTTGTTTAGATTGGAATAAATTCTACATAAAATATAATTCTATAAAAGGCTGTGGAAGTTGATTTATATTAACAGCCTGAGACTGATTTCAAGCTCTTTTGAATTTGTATATTGTGATTTTGAGATGATGGAGACAAGTGAATATGAAGAACTTGTTGGACTTTTGAAAGAATTGGGCAATGATTTAAAAAGTTACATTTTGGGATTTGGAGATGGAAAAGAAATGATAAAAGAACTAGATGATAATAATCACTTTGAAGTTATGATGGTAGGGAATGAAAATGGAAGGAATGAAAAACAAGAAGATAATAAAGGAAAGGTAAAACTAGAAGAAGAAAAGAAGATTGATGAAAATATTGATATTGGAAATATTGATGGAAATATTGGACTCTTTGATAACAAAAAGGACAAAGACATTAAAAATGAAGGACAGATTAATGATCATATTGGAACCTATAATAATTATACTGGGATTTACAGTGTTAAAAGTAAAATAGCAAGGAGAAAACACGAGTATTGAAAAAAGCAAGTAAAAAAAGAAAGGGGAAATAGGGAGAAGAGGTTGAGAGGAATGGAAAGAAGACATATACTAATGAAATATTTAAAAGGGAAAAAAGGAGTTTGGGAGAAAATGAATTGGTGGTTTAAAAGCAAAAGAAAGAGAAAGAAGAAGCTAAGAAACTGGAGGTGGAAAGGAGATATTTATAAAAATGAAAGAGTGGAAAAATCAAAAGGAAATGGGTGATTGACAATAGAAACTTATAGAATCCTTTTACCATATTTTTCGGAGTATAAGACGCACCTTTTTACTCCTAAAAAGAGGGTCAAAAACTGGTTGCGTCTTATACTCTGAATGTAGCCCCCACCCCCCACCTGCCAGCCCGCCACTCAGCCTGGGGAGGAAAGCGTTTTCAGGCGGCAGCGCTGCGATCCCCTCCCCAATTCCAAAATGGGGCGTGCAACCGGCGCTGCCCGTCACCGGAAACGCGATGCTCTTCTTTCCCGAGAAGGACCCTCGATCAGCCATCTCCAGGGAGCCACCCCCTTCCTCAGGAGGCAGCGGCCCCTTTAAGAGTGAAGGAGCTTTTTAATTTTTTTATTTCCCTCCTTCCAGCCTGAGCCGGCCGATCGCGAGCCCACCGGCAATGACAGTGCACCACAGACGTTCGTGGAGGGGAGGGGGGAGGTGATCGCTTGCCACTGCCGCTGCCGCACAGGTATTGGTGGGTTGGAGGGTCCTTGTCCTGCTGCTGCCCCAAAGAAGCTGCGGAGCTGAAGAAGCCTCCACCCACCTGCCAGTTCGCCACTCAGCCTTTTGGAATCGGGGAGGGGATTGCAGCGCTGCCGCCTGAAAACGCTTTCCTCCCCAGGCAGAGTGGCGAGCTGGCAGGTGGGTGGAAATATTTACTAGAGAAGTAAATATGTTATTGGTCTGTTATATGTAATAGGTATTAGAATTCATTCACTCAGGGAAGGTTTTAGGAGGAGAAAGAGGAAGTAGAGGAGGAAGAGAGAGAAGGAGAGAAGAGAGAGATTTAGAAGGGGAGAAAGGAGGAAGGAAGGGAGAGAAGTAGGAAGAAAGGAGAGAAAGGGAGAGAAGAAAGAAGAGAGACAGGGAGAAAGGAGGAAGAGGAGTGGAAGTAGAAAGGGGGAGAGAAGGTGTAAGAAGATAGGCAGGAGAGGTGGAGAAAAGGAGGGGAGTGAAGGGAAAAAAAGGAGAAACAGACAGATTAATAATAGTAAGACTAGGAATAAAAATAGATTATTGATTTTTTTGATGAAAATGTATTTTATTGATGTATTGGAGGTATATGTGCTAATGTGACTGTGATAAATGTGGAGAGAAAATAAATAAAC
The DNA here is from genome assembly GCA_023053685.1 of Diadophis punctatus similis. Classification (NCBI taxonomy): domain Eukaryota; kingdom Metazoa; phylum Chordata; class Lepidosauria; order Squamata; family Dipsadidae; genus Diadophis; species Diadophis punctatus. The sequence continues at coordinate 107,718,013 of JALIGW010000002.1, forward strand.
ACTTATTAAAAAAATAAAAAAGTGCTTTGGAAAATAGCTTGACCCTGACCTCTCTGTGGCAGACCCTCAAATATTGGAACACTGATATCATGTCTCCCCTGGTCCTTCTCTTCTCTTCACTAGACTAGCCAAGGTCCTGCAACCATTCTTTGTATGTTTTAGCCTCCAGTCTTGCTTGGATCTTAACTGGATCACCAGCAAAATCACAATTAAACCAACTTCTTGACTCCCTTCCCAAAAGTGAAAAGATTGAAGGCTGACTGCAAGGCTCAAAGGAGTGCATTCCAGAATTTGGGAACAAACACAGAGGGCCTTATCTGCTAAGCTGGATGTCCAGTCCCATTCAAACATGAGAGATGAGGACTTAAGCCAATTAGGCCTTTATATATTAAAATCTTAAATTATGCCCAGAAAAGAAATAGCAATCTGTATAGATCCGTGATGGCGAACCTATGGCACGCGTGCCAGACATGGCACGCAGAGCCCTCTCTGTGGGCACACGCCCCAGCCCAGCTCCAATCACGTTTCTCCATCGTGTTTCACTCAATCAATTCCAAGTTCTCGCGAAAGAAAAAGAAGATCTCACAAAGTTGGAATTGATTGATTGAACTTTTTCACTCGTGTGCTTCACAATGGGGGAGACGGGGTCCCGTCCTCCTCCTGAAGCCCATTAAGACGTGGAGCCACAATGCGACCCTGCATCAGCTCGGCTCGGCATGGCAAAAAAAGCAGTTTCTTTTCTTGCAGAGCTGCTTGTGTTGGGATGCCCCGCCTCCCCGCCAGCCAGCTGAGCGTGGGCATGCTCCTCCTGGGCTTGTCGGCCTTCACACATCATTCCCAGCACCCAGCACCAGTTCAGGGGTTCCTTCTTCCCCCCTTTGGGGGGTGGAGACAGAGAGAGAGAGATAGAGACAGGGAGGGAAAGAGAGAGAGAAACAGGGAGGGAAGAGAGAGAGAGGGGGAGGAGGGAAAGAGAAATCTTACGCCGCCCTGAGTCCCCAGGGAGAAGGGCGGCATATAAGAATCCTAAAAATAAATAAATAAATAAATGATATTACAAAAGTTTTTCTTTTTTTGTTGCTAATTGTAATGTTTCAAAAGCAGAAAAAGTCACCCCAAAGGAGTTTTTGAGGGCTGAATGCCAAGAGGCACAGACTTCCTCTGCCTTCTGCGTTCCCACCCTGCGCTGAAGCGAACCAAATGGGCCAGGGTATCCCCGCTAAGCGGCCCCGCTGAGCCCGCTTGCGAACTCCACCGAGCGTGGCTCCAAATGTTCGGCTCGCGCATCCCTCCTGGCCAGCGCCCCAACGGCGGCAGGGAAGGTGCGTGCCCTGCCTGCTCCGCTCTGGCTGGCCAGAGGTGGGGCTCCAAGCCCCAATCTCCCAGCCAGAGCGCCATGTTTGTTTGCTTGCTGGTGCCTCCAAGGAGGGAGTTGCGCTCAGGCTGCCCAGGCCCCCACCGTGGGGGGAGAGAGGGAGAGAGAAGGGGGGAGTCTCCCTGACAGGATCCAGGTTGGAGTTGCCTTATTTTGTGTGGCTCTCTAAATGCTTGGCTTTGCCTGCCAGCCTCCACTCCCCCTTCACAGTTCAAGTGGTTGGATTCACACGACACGTGAAGTTGGACAGGAGAGCACGGATAGATACCGTATATTCCGGTGTATAAGGCGACTGGGCGTATAAGACGACCCCCAACTTTTCCAATTAAAATATAGAGTTTGGGATATACTCTCCGTATAAGACTACCCCTCCTACCATCTTTCTTTTTCTTTCTGTCTTTCTTCATTCCTAACATCTTTCTTTCTTTTTCTTTCTTCTTTCTTTCTTTCTTTCTTCTTTCTTTCTTCCTTTTTTCCCTCTCATTTTTTTCTCTTCCTTCCTTCCTCCCACCCTCACTTTTTTCTCTTCCTTCCTCCCACCCTCCCATCTAACATTCCTCTTCTTCCTCTCCTTCCTCCCTTCCTCCCTTCCTTCCTTCCTCCCTCCCTCCCTCCCTCCCTCTTCTTTCTTTCTTTCTTTCTTTCTTTCTTTCTTTCTTTCTTTCTTTCTTTCTTTCTTTCTCTTTCTTTCTTTCTTTTTCTTTCTGTATGTCTGTCTGTCTGTCTTTCTTTCTGTCTTTCTTTCTGTCTTCCTTCCTTCCTTCCTTCCTTCCTTCCTTCCTTCCTTCCTTCCTTCCTTCCTTCCTTCCTTCCTATCTTTCTTTCTCCCTGCAGGAGGAAGAAGGAGCCTCTGTTGCCGTCTCCCGCGGGGCTCCAGCCACCCGGCTGAGTCCTTGACCGCGCTGCCACCAGGGTTAACGCGCATGGGAGGGAAGGAGAGCGCGCGCCACCGCCGCCGCTATTGCTGCTTCGGCGTGTCCTTTGCGCAAGGCGCAGCATGTGCAAAGTCTCCCCGGTCGCTGTGGCTGCACCGGGGAGCCCGCGTCCTTGTCAATGATGGAGACGCTGTGCGCGCGGGAGGTACCGCGGAGCAGAGGCGCCTGGCGAGCGAGACGAGTGGCGGCATCGGCGGCAGGCTCCTGCCCGTGTCTCCCACCCGCCTGCCCGCCTCTTGCCTTAGCATTTAAAAGAATGAGAGGCGGGCGGCCGGGAGACACGGGCAGGAGCCTGCCGCTGATGCCGCCACTCGCCTTGCTCGCCAGGCGCCTCTGCTCCGCAGCCCCTCCTGCGCGCGCAGCATCTCCATCGTTGACAAGGACGCTGACTCCCCGGTGCAGCCATAGCGACCGGGGAGACTTTGCACATGCTGCGCCTTCGTACCCGGCGTATAAGACGACCCCCGACTTTTGAGAAGATTTTCAAGGGGTAAAAAGTCGTCTTATACGCCAGAATATACGTAGATAGATAGATAGATAGATAGATAGATAGATGGATGGATGGATGGATGGATGGATGGATGGATGGATGGATGGATGGATGGGACACAGAGAGAGAGATAAAGAGGGAAGGAGAGAGAGAGAAACAGAGAGGCAGAGAGAGAGAGAGAGAGGGAGGGAAAGAGAGAGAGAAAGAGAGAAAGAGAGAAATAGAGAGGGAGAGGGAAAGAGAGGGAGGAAAAGAGAAAGAGAGGGGGGAGGAAAAGAGAGAGGGAGGGAAAGAGAAAAAGAGAGGGGGAGGGAAAGAGAAAGAGAGGGGGAAAAGAGAGAGAGAGGGAGGGAAAGAGAGAGAAAGAGGGGGGGGGAGAGAGAAATGATATTACAATTTTTTTTCTTTTTTATTGTTGCTAAACGTAATATTTCAAAAGCAGAAAAAAAATAAAGGGTCATAAATGTGCATTTATCACATTTTTCTTAGAACAATTAGCTGAACTCTGTGTTGTTTATCATTATTTTAGGTAGTAAAACCTCATTATTCAGGTTAAATTGCTACGTTGGCATTTTGTAATAAATAAGTGGGTTTTGGGTTGCAGTTTGGGCACTCGGTCTCTAAAAGGTTCTCCATCACTGGTATAGATCTTTTAATACAGTCAAAATAAGGTCCTGATAACACACATTGGTTTGCAGTCTAGGTGTTATACTTTGTACCTACTGAGACTGCAAAGCAAGTTCCATCTAGTAGTCTCTAGGGGTCAAGTCAAGATGTGTCCAATGCCTGTGATAGTCTGAGCAACCTAGAAATGGCTACAGCTGTTTTATTTTAAAACTTATTTTAGAATTTGTTTACCAGGTTTTAGTGCCCATTATTCCAAAGCTATTTCTCTACAACCCCTAACCATTTAATCAACAAAAAAGTTTTCAGACACCTATATTTCCTGGGAAGATGTGATATTTGCAAGTCAAATGCTAAAATGTTGCCTCCTTAAAAAAAGATTAAAAATCAGAAGTTTGCTGGCAATAAATTGAAGGCTTGTCATTAAAATTTAAATGCAAACTTGCCAATATCCAAAGTACACCAGATGCTTGATTTGAAAGATGCCAGGACTACAGTTACAGCTGGAAACACAAGTCTTTGATGGCACAGGGCTGGGCTGTCTTTGGAGCACCAGCCAATCCACAGCAGGCATCCCATTTTGCAGAGCTGACCTCTAGCTCTCTATCCTAAGAAACAGAGAGAAACTATCTTACACACTGAGAGGTGGTTGGACTATCTAATTCCATAGCCCTTAATATCATAATGTGTTATTAACTGGCTTTATGATTTAACTGTCTGAATTTGTGTACCACGTTAAGCCATTACATACTTTGTTTAATTTTTGACTTGGCATATTGTATGAATTAAATGTTTGGCTCTGCAAAGCATAATTTCTAGTATTTGAACCTAGACAATTGTGATTTCTTTTACATCCACAATTAAACAGAACATGCTTTATTGTATTGTGTGAATCGTGGCCAGATGGGATCTTAAGTAAGCATTTTTTCCAACTCTATCAGGACTGAACATGCAGGGCAGGACTAAGGGGCACAGCTTTTAATGAATTAGTTTCAGTTTTTATCATAATGATCCAGACTGACAAATTATCTCCTGAGTGCATTAATTTACTTATGTCATGAGAACCAAGTTGTCAGAATCCCAAGAGTGATTCTACCATTAAGTGAGAGAAGGGGAAGTCTTGAGCTTGATTTATCAACATTTCTTGCATCAACTGAGGGTTTTACAACACATGTCCTGGCGCCAGGATTCTTGAAACCTCTTAATCTTGGGACATCGTTTATAAGGGGCAATGTAGGGTATTTCACTTGATTAGGGTGAACTTCCTGACAAACATTAGATGTATTTTGGAATGTTAAATATATTTATATTTAATATGGATTAAATATACAACATTTGTATATGTAGGGTATTTCACTCGATTAGGGACCGGAAGAGGCTCTGGGAACCAGAGAAGCATACATTCCACACAGTTGATTTTCACACATGTGTATTGGCCAGGCTCTACACTCTGGCTGATGGGGAGGGGTTTCTAAGCTTTAAGTGTGCCTGCTTTGCCTAAGGATATTCAGATCTTGCTTTGAATGGAAATGCTTTCACATCTACTTAAATAAAGAAATCCTTTTGAACTACTCGGCTCAGGAGTTCGTTCTTTTCTAAGTTAGATGGAGAGGCAACCCTTACACAAGTGCCTGTTTGGGAAACGAAGACAGGGCAACTCTGTTACAAAGAAGGAACGTAGGACTATAACAACAGGTATGAACTTTGTTTTAAACATCCAGTTTCTTCTCTGAATTTTCATTTTGTGTCTATCTCATCTTGACATCATCAGGAAACTCATGCAGAGAGGATCCTCTCTCACTAACTTCCCTGACAAACATTAGATGTATTTTGGAATGTTAAATATATTTTTATTTAATATGGATTAAATATACAACATTTAAGCAAGCCAGTCTCACTGTGGTTATATATTATTTCATATCTTTCTAGAGCATGGCTGTCCAACCTTTTGGCTTGCCTGGGCTACACTTAATGAAGAGAAATTGTCTTGGGCTGCATATAAAATATAAAACAGTTAATGCATATAAATCTCATAATGATAAAAGTTTACAATCTTGTTGGGGCTGCATTACTACCTGTCCCAGGCTGCATGTGGCCTGGGGTGGTGGTGGCTCGTTGGCTGTTCTAGATAATTCCTGGCCTGTTCTTGTTGCCAGAGAATAATTTTTCAAATGGACTCAGGTGTATTTTTCTAGGTCTTTACTTCTTTCTGCTCTAATGGATAACTCTGCTGGTTCTTTGTTCTTAGTGTCAAGAATTTGTCACAGTAGGACAATTGAGGAATGATCTAAGAGGGTCAGCTTTCCAAAATGCGGTGGGGGCCGTCCTGCTCCAAAGAAATGAGAAGGGAGCACTCCAGCCCTGCGCCTACACTTCCCGAAAACTGATTGACATTGAAAGACATTGGGCGGTATGGGAAAAAGAGACTTATGCCGTTAGTTGGGCACTGATGACCTGGAGGCAGTTTCTGGAAGGCAGCAAAATTCCCTTCGAAGTGTGGACAGACTACAAGAACTTGGAGGGCCTGAAAGCCCCGAGGAAACTTCCCCCAAACAAGTACGATGGGCTCAGTACTTTAATCAGTTCAATTTCACTCTTCGGTACTTGCCAAGGGGGAAGAATTTCCTTGCAGGATGTGCTCTCACAAATGCCCCAATATAAGAGCCCCTGGGAGGAAATAGTTAACTACATCATCCCCTCCTAGCAACTGGCGGCGCAGGTCTCAGCAAAGCGACAGCCACTAGCTGCTCCTCAGCTGACTGATGATGCTCTGAAATGGCAGCTGAGGGAAGCTCTGGAGGAAGATGAGTGGTTCAGAGACCATAAGAAAGAACTGATGATGAGGGAAGGCCTGGCTTGGAAGGGAGGAAAAACTGTATGTCCCAGCCAACCAGAGAACCCTGATCCTACACAAAGAAGCCACGACGTGAAGCCGGCAGGCCACTTCAGGTTTGTAAAAATCCTTCACTTGGTTAGGAGGCAGTTCTAGTGGCCTAACATGAAGAAACACATTGAAAGCTATGTGGCAAGCTGCCCGGTGTGCATATCCATGAAACGCTTACCAGGGAAGTTTCCTAGGCTGCTGCATCCGGTGGCCAACCGTAGCCGGCCATGGGAAGAGATCGCCATGGACTTTATTGTGGAATTGTCTGAGAGCACCAGGAATACTGTAATTTGGACAGTGGTCAACCTGTTTTTGAAGCAAGTGCACTTCATTGCGTGTCCAAAACTTCCTTCAGCCCGGAGTCTGGCCAAGATGTTTGTGCAACATGTTTATCGGCTGCATGGCGTTCCAAAATGCATCATTTTAGACTGGGAGGGCACAGTTCACGGGGAGGTTCTGGTGGGAATTCACTAAGCGAATAGGTTCCTCCCAAGGGCTTAGCTCGGGGTTCCATCCGAGCACTAACGGGGGACGGCGGGAGGAGGAGAGAACTAAAGGAATAGTAGAGCTATATTTACGTTGCTATGTGAGTTACTAGCAGACCAACTGGGCGGAACTCCTGCCTTTCGCAGAAGTGTCTTATAATAATTTGGTACATAGTAGCACTGGGTTCACCCCATTTAAGACATGAGTTAAGTTTGTACCAATGCATTTGCAACTAAATTGCCAAGCTCGGCGCTCAAACCAACAACCCAACATAGGGCCTTTCCCAATCGTTCGGATCATAAACCTGGTCATGGTGGAATTATAGTTGCCAAAGGTGCTTTATCAAATCCATTCAGTGTTCCATTGTAGTTTATTAAAAACTTTTCAAGGCTTTAAATTAAGGCAAGTTGAAAGAGAGCCACACCTCCCGTTATAGTGGGAGGTTTAGAACAATATGAAAACAAAAAAATATTGGACTCAAGACATTTTAAGGGGAGACTACAATACTTAGTGCAGTGGAAAGATTATCTCTCAGCCAATGCTGAATGAGTTGCTGCCCATAATATCAGGGCAGAAGAACTAGTCAGAAGGTTCCATGCTAGATACCCACAATCCCCAAAGGAGGATTTGAGAGTTAAAGATTTGTGAGTAACAATGTTAATCTGTGTTTGATATTCTTCTAGGTCTACTTTTCCTCCAGGAGGTCGGCATGTCAAGATTAAATCGCTTTACTTCTTCTGAGCTTCCATCGCTCTTCAACTTGCCATTCAAACGGGAGGAGGGAGAGGGAAAATGGAATACTAAGATTTCATCTAGGACTGTGAGAGCCTGAACCTCACCAATGTCACTACTGCAGGTGTTAGATGGAGACATGGACTGTTCCCATAACAAAAGGAAGATTTATAATTGGACCATGTGAACACCCAGGGGTGGGGAGAAAGGGAATCTATTGTTTAACTAAGTGAGCCTTTGAGTGGGAAAACCAGAGCTGGTTTTGCTTCTGCAGTTCCGAGATGGTGTATCCAATAAAGTTATACTTTTGGGAATTCAAAGATCCTGAGAGTGTCTACTTCTTTTGGATTTGTTAGTCGAACCATTGACAATAGACAATAGAGAAATGCCACCTCTTGAGTCTAAGCATTTCTCAGAGGCTGATTCATGTGCAACTCTTGCCCCTCTTGCCCCTCTGTGACCCAGCCTAATGTTGCCTGAGCTGTAAAAGAACTATAGCCAAGAACCAAGGAATGATGTTTGAATCTGGGCATGCTTGAAAATCTGACAAGCCAATGGGACAGCTGTCACACCTCTGGTTCTCCAGGCCAAAAGGACAGTCTAGCCTCCCCCCCCAGGGAGGAGACAAACTCTTATTCTGAACACAGCTGAGAGTGGACTGTGCTGCCTGTCATGTGCCAATAATTACAGATTGTCAAACCGTGACCGCTGTAGTACTTCACAGCACTCCAGTGTGACTCTAGCCTTGGATAGAGGAATGACAATGAAGTGTCTCCCTAGAAATGTGCCCAGCTCTGTCATAATTCCTGAGAGGCATTGGTGCCAGAGAGGAAGATTGATCTCTTGACGTTTGCCATACTTTAAAATCAAGCAAGAGTCAGTGGAGTCAGGGAACTCTAGCCACCTGTAAGTGGTCACTTCTGCACATTTCCTGTTTGGACAGAGAGCCTAAGCTGCCCATCCTCCCTGCACTAGCCTGTCTCCCCAACCCCCAATACAACAGGAAGAGCAGGAAGCAGATAGAGCCGGCTGCTTCCGTCAGACAGGCCAGGTGCTTCCTGCCATTGGACCCAGGAGGCAACCCATGCAGGCCCCCAGATTGCTTCTCTCTCATTCTGTGTGCCTGCTTGTGCACGCGTGGTCAAAGGCAGACACACTGCTGTGTGCCTGGGTGCCATGTGCAGATGTGGGCGGCTGCTTCTAGGTGAGAGTCTGGGATATACCAAGAAGAAACTATTGTGCATCTGTGGGAAATGCCACTAGGGGCAGGGGCAGGATTTGGGGCTGCGCTGCACACCTCAGCCAAATGGGGTGACTTTTGCAGAATCTACAAATTTGGTTTGTCTTGGGAGGGTCACCCACATCATAGCCACAGTACAATTAGAAAGCCAAAAAAACCAGACTGTGTTCCAATAAGCTTCCAGCCTAAGGTTTAACGAGACTGATTATTTACTTCTGCTAAAATGATCTCTTGGCCTTCCAACAATAAAAGGAGAACAGAAATACCTTTAAAAACATATTTGTTGTTACAGCATAAGCTATCGAGGAGGGAACCTCCCCTGCCTCACCTCTCTGATTCATCCAAGGGGATCCATGCTGGGAACTCCAATTACTGTTAGCAGAAATGTGTGGCTCCTTGTCCAGGGTTGGAAAAGTTTGCTGTAGTGATTAAGGTGACCAGAAGACAGTGACTTCTAGTGCTGCCTTAGGCATGAAATCTGGCTGGGTGACCTTGGGCCAGTCACTCTCTCTCAGCCCAACCCATCTCACAGGGCTATTGTTGGAGGAAGAAAGAGTATTAGGTATATTTGCCACCTTGATTGAGTTTCTTATCAAGTAATAAAGATGGGATAACAATCTAATAATAAATAAAAACAAGACCACCTTCATAGCCTCAGAGGTGCTATCCGTGGCTGGAGATGGAGGTAGTATATGTGGTAGAATATAGCTCCACAAGGAAAACTGAATTTAGAAGGCTGGGTGGCGCCAGGACTGGTAGGGTTTGCTCTTTGTAGGCGTGTGTGCTTATCTGTAGAGATTGTTACCTCACATTAACATGTAATCATGCCTGCATGTCCATAAAGCCATAGTGTTCACTTTTCTAAACTTTGCATCAACCTCCTGGTTTCTTTGCCTGCAAAAGTTCCTGGAACTTTTTTTTTTTTTGCAGCCATCCCCCGGTGCTGCTGTTTGTCATAGTGGGGTGTCCTCCCCCCACCCCTTCTGGATTAGATGATTCAGGTTTGGATTTCTACGATTGCAAAGACTCTGGCAAAGCCTTTGCTCCAGGAAAGTCAATTCCAGGACAGAGCAGGAAGCAATGAGCGCGAAACAACTCTATTGCTCTGTGTGAAGTGGCCTAATGGTTCTGAGTAATATTTTCCTGAGCAGTGGCTCCAGGAGAAGCAGGAAGTGAAGACATTTCCTGCCATTCAAAGCTGACTCTCCCGCTCGCTCCTCCGCAGACCTAGCCCTCATCATTCTTCCACATTAATGTGAATATTCTTGGATACTCATTACACCCACCTTCATCTGATTCCAGGTGTTTTCACAGACAGCCATCGAGGCCTGGCTTCCTGTTCTGTACAACAGCTCCCCAGAATTCTGCCGTCAAAGTAAAATGGTGCTAAATGACTAATTTGGCATATATGTGATGGTTTCGCTTATTTTTTTTCTAACAGCCAAGAGCTATTTACAAAGAGCTTAGAACCAATTTTCTTCTAGTAATCACTGAAATTCTCATTATAACATTTTACTTGCCCCGGGATAGGATTGATAAAGGAGGGGGTTGTTTCTAGACCAGGGGTGGGCAACCTTTCACCCTAAATGGCACACATCACTTAGCAAGCAGAATAAGGGGTAAGGGACGGACACTCTTACCTGCCTGCTTTTCTGGGATCCTGAAGCCCAGTGCAGCTTGTCCCATGTTGAGGTCTCTCAGAGGAAGAAAGATGCTCTGGTACCAGCAATACTTGAGATGATTCCTCTTCAGCAATATTGCTGCTGAACTGCTAGGACTGCTGGCCTGCTGATATAAGGGACACTAGCAAAAACAATGGGCCCCACAGTGGTTATACAAGGCCTGGCACTCTTGTGGATTGACATTCCTGTCTTCATTGGTTAGAGTTCTAGGTGATATTGTCATCATGTGGTCATCAAACCAACATTCTCTCCTTTTTTTCTTCAATTTTTCAATTGAATATGAATGTTGTTATGAATTAGAAAGTTGTACAATTTCCTCCCCATATTAATTCCCATTGGCTTTATGTGGATATGGTTTCAACTTCAGCAGCAATGTAATTGCCCTTCCTTATTCTGTTTAAAGCAGGTATACAAGTGTTTTGTTCAGCAGGATCTGCACTTTAAAAAAATATTTAATACCAGAATTTAAGATTTCAAGGTACATTCAGTTTTATCATTTTCAAATGTATCCAGGTTCTGTGGTCTCACCCTTTCTTCCCAGAGTATAAGAACATTTCTGTGTGGCTGTATAGAAGTAGTTATTCTACTTACCTATTTTCTTCTTTAAAAATATATTTTCTTGAATGTTTACATGTCAACCAATTCTGAGAGGGGGAAAGAGAAGTGGACAACAATTTTCATTTCTCCCTAGAGACAATTCATTTATATTTACAAACATGGAAAAGTTTTCAGCGAGGTGCTGAATAGTTGGGATAATTTTAAAATCCTGAAATAGAGCTCAGGTGTATGAAAATGTTGGCATGCATACTATGACTGATGGGTTCAAAAGAACCTATCTGGGGCACAGGGCAAAAGAGACAGGGCAACCTGGACAGGAGAAAAACTTGATACGTAGTTCGTGCACTGCTGAGATTTTAATGGGTTCTGCAGTGGTTAGTGGCACTTGCCATATGATTTGGCACAATATTCAACTACTAAAAAAAAATCACACACTTGCGGGGGCTATCTTATGCTTCAGAAATGATTTGGAAAATGGTTAGGACTTAACCCGAGCACATCTCCTTGCCATCTTCTGATGCATCTTCTTTCATGAGTTGATCAAAGCAGCTACGGTATATCTTTTCTTCAAGTTCCAACAGAAAAAAGATTTCAGCATGTTTTACACTTCTAGTGACATGCTTAGTTATGGTATGAAATGGCTTTCATGTGGGCATGTGGTTTCCTTCACTTCAAAACATGCATAAGTGAGGGAGGTGCCATCATGCCACTTACATGTATTTGCATTTGGAAATTGAGATACATACAGTAAAAGAAAATATCAAATGAGCAATAGGCCAAAAATAAGCAGAGTGAGTGCAGATGATTAGACGATCTACCACTGCACATGGACTTTTATGGGGTGGGTTTGTTGGTTGGTTTGTGTCTTGCAAGCTCTTTTACTTGTTCAGGACATTTGAAGCCGCCAGGAAGAAAGCGAGTGCAGAGAAGAGGACCCTGAAAATAGTGCAAGCAAACCAGGGAGCAGCCAGGAAGCAACATTCTCTGGCAAAAAGGAGGGGAAAAAATAAGATGGGGAAAAAGCTGAAACGGAGGGGGGAAGCCTTGGCAGTTGGTGAGTGTGATCAGCCCATCCTCCTACAACTTCCTCAAAACTAGAAAAGGGATGGACTTGCTCCCTTTTATCTCCAGCCCTACCCATTCAAGATTCATCAATTTAGCAAATATTTCTGTTCTGTGAAAAAGAATCAAGCTGATCTGATAATAACAATGGGACATTAAAGAGGTTGGAGCAACCAGAGAGTTGAACAATAACCTTCTGCTAGGTGTCTATATGAGACATCAACTTTCTGCTAAGTGACAGCATTAAGTGAGCACCAAATGCAACATGATCCAATGTTTCAATTGCTACTCCACCACAGAAGCACAGTTCCCATTCAAATGGGCTGTTCCAATACTTCCCCTCAATAATAGCTTTTGGGAGGGTGTTAAATCTGGCCTTCTGAATTTGTGGGCTGTTATAGAGCTAAGGCACCTAACAGGGCAGAGTGATGAGTAGAGCAACTCAAAAACATTTCTAGGCAAAACTGTCAGATCCACGTGTATCTCTGTGTCTGTGGCATGCTGCTTTGGTTTGGCCAACACATAGCCCATCTCAATTATTGTGGTGCACGCACACACATATACACACCAATGCAATTACTCAGGAAGTGTCTGTCTCTAGGAAGGATTAAACTTGTCAAGCAAGATTAGAAGAGCCAAACCAGTCAGGAGAAAAAATAGTTTAAGCCATTAAGGAAACCACTAAACATGGACAGATGTTTCAATTTTAACACAGAATAAGTTAGAATAACAGGAAGGGACCTTGGAGGTTTTCTAGTCCAACCCCCTGCTCAAGCAGGAGAGCCTATATCAGTGAGGGCTAACCTTTTCCGGACTGAGTGCCCAAAGCGTGCGTGCGAACCCCCAAAATGCAATGTATGCGCACATGCATGCACCCTTCGCATGTGTGCATGGTGCCCTGCATGTGCCCTGTCCCCCACACATGCGCACGCAGTCCCCAGATGCACCCCATCCCATGCATGCGTGCGCAACCCCCCACATGCGTCCCCCGTGCATGTGCGGCAGAGACCCGAAGACCAGCTGGCTGGCGGGAGGTGCACACATATGCAAGGCGGAGCTGAGCTGGGGTGACGGCTCGCATGCCCACAGAGAGGGCACTGCATGCCACCTCTGGCATACATGCCATAGGTTCACCATCACTGCCCTATACTATCCCAGACAAATGGTTTTCCAATTTTATTTTAAGTAAACTGACTTCATAGCACACATCACATTAGCCCAGTGGGTCTTAAAAACTGGGGTTGTACTCTTTCAAGGAGAAGGGATGACCTGGAAGGGCTGAACTGGGCTCCAAAGCCAACAGACCTTAGCTAAGAAGACTTTAAGCATTGTAGATACAAAGTAAGCTTCTGGTTTTCACATAGTTAGGATAGCATAATCAGCATGGGCTTTATAGTTACCAGTGACTTGAAAAACAGTATCTGACTAGTTGAATTCCTTGATTCATTATATTGGGTGTAAACTTCTAAGTTGGGATGCTCAGCACACAGCATAACTTTGACTTGGGGGTAATTGATTTTCAGCATTTCTTCCCAGTAGTATTTGGCAAGTGTGTAAAGTGATTGCTTGGGCCACTCTGCCTCTGCAAAAGTTGAACAGTGTCATCTGCATAAAGGATGGTGGAGACATGTTTATTTCCCAATTTTGGCTGATAGAGAGCTGTATTGTTCAATTTGGCTGTAGGACGATTGAGCAATAGATTGAAAAGAATGGGGAACAAAATGCACTCTTGTCTAACATCTCTTTTGACAGGAATTCCCATAGTATAATCTCTGGGTGTATTATACCACACCTTCCTCTGGGAAATCTCATGGTGTTTGCAGATAAGCAATAATAACTTTCTTTCCACCGAATAGGTCTTCAAAGCCTTTCATAATTTCAGTCAAGAGACAATCTGAAAGCATATCTCAGATCAGTAAAAGCTGCATTAACTGCTGAATGAACTCTAGTACATTATACTATATAGAATATAAATACAATGCTTTATTTGGCCAAGTGTGATTAGACAAGGAATTTGTCTCCAATGCAAACACTCTCGATGTACATGCAAAGCAACAGAGTAATAATAATCATAATAATACCAATAAGAGGGGGTAGTAAAGAAGATGGGAAGGATAATAATAATATTACAGCCATACAACATGGGTAAATATACTTAGACATTAGTACTGTGAGGATTAGGTATTCAACAGAGTGATAGCATGAGGGGGGGAAAACTGTCCCTGTGTCTAGTTGTTTGATGTCTTATAGTGCTGTCCTGAGGGGAGAAGTTGAAACTGTTTATGTCTAGGATGTGAGAGTTCTGTAGATATTTTATCAGCCCTCCTGACTGCACAATATACAGGTCTTCTATGGAAGGCAGGATGCTTGCAATTGTTTTTTCTGCAGTTCTAACTATCCATTGGAGTCTGTATCTGCCCTGTTTGGTTGCTGTACCAAACCAGACTGTTATAGAAGTACAAATGACAGACTCAATAATTCCTCTGTAGAACTGTATCAACAGCTCTGGAGGCAGTCTGAAGCATTTGTGGTATTAATAAAGGAGAATATTTGTATCAGGGTTGACATGATGGGTCCTTGGTGCTCTCTGAGCTTGCTTGTTTTCTTGCAGACATTTCATTACCCAAACTAGGTAACATCATCAGTGCTAGTGACTAGCATTAATGATGCTACCTAATTTGGGTAATGAAAAGTCTGCAAGAAAACAAGCAAGCTCAGAGAGCACCAAGGACCCCTCAGTTCCTGGCCCAGTCTGAAGTTTTTGAGTTGATGCAGGAAGAACATTGTTTGTTGTGCCTTTTGAATGATGGTTCTAAAGTTAGGTAACCATTTCAAATCCTGGGAGATTATAGAACCCCAAAACCTGAAGGATTCTACTGCTGATAGTGTGCTGTCAAATATAGTAAGAGGTGGTAGAATAGAAAGGCTCCTCCTAAAATTCTCTCTAGTTTTAAGCATGTTCAGTTACAGATTATTCTGGCTGCACCGCAGGGCCAGTTGTTCAACCTCCAATCTACGGTATATGCAGACTTATCACTGTCTCAAATAAAACCAATGACTGTTGTATTATCTACAAACGTCAGTACTTAACAGAGGGATCCTTAGAGATGCAGTCATTGGTATATATAGAGAAGAGCAATGGAAAGAGCACACAGCTCCGAGGGGCACCTGTGCTAATTGACCAGGTGCTCAGTGTGATTTTCCCTAGCTTCACCTGTTGCTTCTTATCTGTCAAAAGCTAATAATCCATCTACAAGTATGGATAGGCACTGCTAACTGAATAAGTTTAGAGAGAAGAATTTCTGGAATGATGGTATTGAATGCTGAGCTGAAGTCTACAAAAAGGACCTGTGCATGTTCCCTGAAGTTGAAAGATGTGGTGCAGTGCCATATTGATAGCATCATCTGCTGATCTATTTGCTCAGTAGGCATACTGCAAGGGATCTAATAGGGCTCTAACATAGAGTATGTTGAAGAGTTACAGCATGATCAAAAAGAGAATGACCTCTGAAGCCTATCAGCTCCTTGACATGATTGTTCTCACTTTTAATCCAGTCTAAAAGTGTTTATACTGTACAGTTATCTGGCACAATGTTTACTGATCGTAATTGACAGACAAATTTGCATTCCTTTTTTTTTTATAACCAGGGCTCATCAAGACTCAAACTCAATAATCAGGAGTACAAGTTCGGGCAAGGCAACGCTTCATTGTTAATATCACAGTTTGGAGCATTGGTCAATTTTAATTGCTTGGCAGTCTCAGAGCCTGACATAGGAGGCAGTGAGAGGAGCAAACATTTTTCATAGACTAATCCCATTTTTGGTAAAATGATTTCTTCTCTGTGCATCAACCTAAATGGATCGTCCCTATTGGAAGCAGAAATAAAAAATGGAAATTTTAAGAGGAAATTTTCATCAAGTAAAGAATTACAAGTTACTAGAACATAATTGACTTCTTGGACTGAGAGGCAGGTATGTAGTTGATTCCATATCTCTCGCAGGGCTATTTCATAATGCCTGGATAACCATTGATTATCCAGATTGGATAATAGAACTCTTCCTTCCACAAATATATAGCTAACTTTTATTTTGTTTTTTAATAACTTATAAAATTGAAAGTTTATTTCAAGTACAGTATCTCTTAAAGAAGCTAAAATTCCATATACTTCAGACATATGTCAGACTGTTTAATTAATACAATCTTCAGTTGTTTAAATTGTCAAGTGCATATTAAAAACAAGTGTAATTTAAACAATGTTTCAAAATCTTTAAAACAACTGCTAAAAATAAAATGATTTAAAATATTAATCCCTTGTTTAAGCCAAGCATTCCAGAATATTCAGAATAACAGAGCTGGAATGACCTTGGAAATCTTCTAGTCCAATCTCCTGCTCAAGCAGGAGACTCTATACCACTTCAGACAAATAGCTGTCCAGTCTCTTTTTAAAAGCCCCCAGTGATGGAGCACCACATTCCAATAAAACATCTTCCCCACTGATTCCAGATTTTAATTATTCCACAATGTCAACTTCTCGAGTGATTTGGGATCAGCTTTGCAACTGCTCACCCATTGATGCAAAGAAAGGTGGCCTTTTGATCAAAAGATGTCCTCCATATTGCCCCATTCTGTTGATAACACAGCCACTAGATCAGCAGTTCTCAACCAGGGGGTCATGACCCCTTTGGGGGTCGAACGACCGTTTCACAGGGGTCGCCTAAGACCATGCCCAGAGGCGCTTTCTTCTTCCCTAGAGCTTGGCCCATGGCTAAGAAACAGTCTTTTTGGTGGTGGGAGAGAAGCTGGCGGTGGGTGCCACAGGGCTTTGTTTGAATGCAGCTAGGCGGGAGCTGGCTGCTCTCCCTCCTGCAGCGGCATGCAAGAGGAGGAGGAGAGGAGGAGGAGGAGGAGGGAGGCATGGTGAAGCAGGCGAGGCCTGTTTGGAAAGAAATTGTACAGCAGCATGGATAGCTACTGAATGCTACTCTGCCTGCAATGAGTAGTGGAACAGAAGGCAACTATAAAAGTCCATTTTATTGGCACACTGAAGATACATTACCCCAAAAAGTGAACTTTTCAGAGGAGAAATGTTACTTCTGTTAAAGATAATTAAAAAAAACCCAAAGGGGGTTACTCCTAATACCAAGTTACCTGTAGATAGTTTGAGCATGCACCCATTGCTTAAAGGGTGTGCCCTCTCCATGCACACAGACACACAAACAAACACATACAGTCCTCTTGACATTATTAGCATCCAGGAGTTCCAGGAAATGTTCTCCAAATAGTTTGTCGTGCCAAAGTCACTCCACAGAAGCTTGCAAGGGTAGCTCGCCATAATAGGTTGTCATAAGCAGATCGGGCAGTAAAAATTTCATAGTTGCTTCTGAAAACTAGTCTTGACTATTAAGCCAAAAGGTGAGTCCATATGTGT
This sequence comes from Diadophis punctatus similis, assembly GCA_023053685.1. Lineage (NCBI taxonomy): Eukaryota > Metazoa > Chordata > Lepidosauria > Squamata > Dipsadidae > Diadophis > Diadophis punctatus. The sequence goes on from JALIGW010000002.1 coordinate 107,735,510, forward strand.
ATGATGGCTGCTTTCCTTTTTGTGGATTTTTTCTGTTTAAAACTTGGGGTCATCCTTAACCTACAATTTTGTTCACGGACTTTAGGATTTTATTAATTGATATAGTTTGATAATACATTTTCATGGATTGTTGTTAGGACAACTCTGTTCAGGAATACTACATATTCCAGTGAAGACAGGGGATTCCCACCCCACCCCCATTTATTTATCAAATTTCAAAAACACGCATACCTTAAGCAATTTTGGATGGCTTATAATTAAAATCCCCATCCATATAAATAACACAGCTGAACAGAAGAACAAAATATAAAAAGTACCAGAACCACGATGAAACAAAACAATTTTTTTTAAAGTAGTACAGTCACCCGGTCCCCAGGGCTTGGGAGAACAATCAGGTTTTCAATGGTTTCTTAAACAACATAAGGGTGGGCATCCATAGTAGAGGCTGTTTTCTTAATCTTCATAGATATTGACAATGTAGATTGGTTGAATCATGTTCACTTTCACCCAGTAGGGTAAAGGTATCCAGATAATGCTTCCATGCAATTGTGGCTCAGCTGAAAGAAGATATTTCACCTCACCATTCAGTGTGGCAGTCACGTTACAATTATGTTCCATGTTAACAGGACTCTTGACCAGCTGCATTGTATTATGGTTTGTTTTGCCTTGTGTCACTCACAAGGGATCCATTCCAAATGGAAGAGCTTTCTACGACAGTATTAATTTTCCTAAGATGTGCAGTTCTGCCAGTTTCCTTTAGACATGCTATAAATGACATGGCTAAAAAGAATGACATCAAAATGGCCTCAGGTTAGATGAGTGCCTATTAGGCTAATAAATTCACGTTGGTCCATGTAAACATACTTTCTTTACAGGAAGTCCTAAGGTCTTTAATTGGCCATTGATCTTGCTGCCAATGGCTCATGGGCTGATATCCACATTAAGTAAGGCTGAAGGAAGTGTTGGCTTTCAGCCAAGTACGCGGGATGCCCAGCTGGAGACAGATAGGCACAGTATCTGGAAGGAACCCCAAGCCAGCAGGATGGAGGGACAAAACCTGTTTTTTTTCTCTGCTTTTTGGCTACCTTCACATCCAAGGCATACTTCTGGTCGCCTATGAAAGCACTCTGAGGATTACTAAGCTACCTCCCTCCTGTGTGTGCTGTGGAGACTTTAGTGCTCACTGGCCTATGTTATTCTAGCATGTAGACGCTGGGCTTCCTCTTGTTTGCCTTCCAAGTCCTCTGGCTTAGGCTGGGTCCGACTTGGGAGTTTCCTTATCAGTCCTGTGCAGGCAGCTCCTGTGCTGCTTATCTACAAGCTGCAGAACATCCCCTGTCCAAAGAGGGCAGGAAATCTCTCTCATGCAGGGGCGGGGAGGGGAGCAGGAGGGGGCGGGAAGGGGGAGGGGGCCTGGGCCAGGCTCCGTCTTCAAAGCAGCTCCTTCCAGTGGCCAAAGAGAGCCTGTCAAAAAAGAGAAGTGGCCACAGGGGGGATTCAGAGGGAACAAGGTGGCAGGAAAAGCTGGAGCCTAATTGATTTGACGTCCCCAACACCACCGCCAGTGACAATAATAATTATTTGCAAGCTCTGGCTGAGGGAACCAGTGGCGAAGAGAGGAAGCAGCCGCGAATCATGGCCCCCAAGCATGGCAGCCAGCAGCAGCCATGTGGCTGACGATGAGGGTAAATTCTTGGATAATGCCAGTGGGTTACATCCTCTCCAGACTCTAGAACCGGACCTCAGCATCTTGTGTTTCATCATCAGGTGGACTCTCACAGCACCCTCTCTACATGTCCCTCCACTTTGCCATCCAGGCCTTCTTACAGCCAGCAGTCAGGTGACCCTTCCTTTCCCTTTGAAGATCCCTGGCAATCACCTGGAATTCTTCCATCTGCCTCCTTGCCAGCAACAGAGACTTGGAGATGTCGATCTTTGACCTTTGGAAACTGGAAGATGACTTTGGTCCTGCACATTTGGACAGGTGAGGATTGGGGCATTTAGGGAGAAAGCACGTTTCTAGGCAAGGAAGAACATTTCAGCAAGGATTTGATTTTAGGAAAGATTGTGGACCAATGTCTTTCCATTTATTAGTTCCACATAGGTTGGGCAGTTGAGCTATTTCCCTTTCTTGCAATTTACTATTGACCTAAGACTAAATTTCTTTTACATACATTGCTGTGCATGTTTTCCTTTTATGCAGTGTCATGTCTTTATTTTTCTTTAGTAGTAAACAGTAGTAAACAGTCTCTGTATTTTTATAACCGTTCCCTTATTATATCAAGCAATCTGTAAAAAGGAGGTTTAAAGCATCTTCTGAAATAATGACTTTTCTTAAAACTTTTTTACTTCTTTTGATTTCTATTTTTCTAAATTTGTTTGTCTTTTTCTAACTCTCAGTTTCTTTAAATGCCCAGTTTAAGAAAAGCAGCAGCCTCTGTAAGCTTTAGAACATACAACTACAGAACGAAAATTTCACATTTTAATTTTGCATTAAAATCTAAAAATTCTAAAAGTTAGAATAACATCCTGCTGGCAATTATAGCTGTTACATGAGTCTTCATTTCTCTTTGTGATGTTTACAATTAAATAATTTCCAGACATCAATAGATTTACAATTACCAGTTATACTTTTTATTTGAAACTCAAACTCTCCTGAGTTCTTTTAGTTTTTCTTAGAATGCATCATTGTTATCATTTAATCTATAGTGATATATATAATTAGTCTGACAATTGCATTCCTTATCATGTCCTATCAGCTTCATGGTTTCCTTCCAGAGTGCAGTCTGAAGTAAAACTGAGTGATTTACTTGGTTCAATGTATTTCGTAAGATTAAATCCAAAGCTTTTTCAAGAATCCTATCAGAGTAACACTTAGTATTCTTTTATCTATTATTATGACTTTCTCTAGACTAAGGTACACTAGACTTTTGTTATTATAATCTATAAAATAAGGACCCATATGACCATTTATGTAAGGAGCACGTTTGAATTTCAGAATAATACACTAATTAATGTACTTTTAAGGATATAGTTGGCATATATACCCCTACATTATAGAGCTGACTTCAATGTTTTGGGAAGCTGGAAATATTAAACAGGGAAAGTGATTTTTCCCGCTTGTTTTAAGGAGGGGCCTTTATAACCATTACACACTTCCTCTGTGACAAACTTCCGTGTAGGAAAAGGAGTAAAGGCTGCCTGTATATTGTCACATGTGACATTGCACACACATATTTGCTTTGGCATGAGCGCATTTGCTGGAAACCTGAGGATCCTTGTATATGTTCATCACATAAACAAATTACAAGTTTAAGTGTGTGAAATTGTCATAAGAGAGAAACAACACATGTGAGGAATGTATTCACTGGGCCTTTCTTCCAGGAGAAATTGTAATGCCATTATGTCACACAAACATCGTTGAATCTTATGCTAATAAAATATTATTATAGACTTAATAACAGCCATTTCATTCCCCTTTTCACATTAGGGGGATGTTTTAAGGGGCAAAATGGATGCCTGACACATAATAAAATCTTAAGGTTTCTATTGTACTCCTTGAAATTCCTACATACAAACACACATACCCCAGCAATGGCCTTCATTTTCCTCCATTTTTGGAGCATGCCTCTGCCTCTGATATCCCAGGCAAAACTTGGGATGGGTTTGTATTATGCATAGTTTAATCAGTGCTTTGAAGAAAACAAAACAAAACAAAAATAAGCAGCTCTACTAACAATAGCAAAACATTAATAATCCACTTAATTAAAAGTATTTTGATTTTAGTCAGTACCCCTGGAAGTACGAGAACAAATTTAATTTAATTAGCTCAAATTATTTGTGGATTGTAGTGAAACTTCCATAGTTATTTAGCACTCATAATGTTTTATGCACCCAATTTTTTCCCTTTGCGTAATAGGTGCCCTAATGAAGAGCTGCATACCCAAAACGTGTGAATTTCTAATAAGGCTGCTTTTCAGCTTCAGAGAATATGATAACTCGGGTATTTCAGTGGCAGAACTGGCTTTTGAAAAAGCATTTCCTGCTTTTTAATTGTATGCATATCCAAATATACACATTCAAAGGGAGCCCCTTTTGCCCTTTTAATTTAGGATAAGAATAGCTTTGAAAGAGCCTTGGATTCTGCTGGTTGGGAGGCCAAACCCTCCTAATGAAATTTGCAAAAACATTTCCTTAATTTTTAAAAGATTTTTATTGCCTGATACAGGAACAAAGGACTGAGGCAATGGCCTGGCATGTGCTTTGTTGTTATTTTATCTCCTTCATTTCAGTTACTTGCTTTTCAAAAGGTCATCCCATCTATCTCAGCGATGAATCAGAGGCGTGGGAAAGGAGAGGTCGCTTAAACATCATTTCATTTGTACTGAGTAGATGGTCAAGAATTTGTCTCTCTATTTGTTGCTTCACCATCTATTCAAACAGTCCCACTGACAGTGAAATCCCATTATTCATATACATGTTTTAATAGGCACTAGGTCTGATAGAGTTTTGATTAAAATCCAAGTAGCTGCAAAAAAGGTAAAACCTTTAAAGTAAAAATTCATCGGGTGAAAAATGTAAGCATTGTCTGAACAAACTATATTTTCCAGAACTAAGCATGTTTCACCACTGAAAGGTTACAGCAGCCTTACCTAATCTGCTACAACTCAGATGTACTGGACTATATCTCCTGTTTTCAGTAGCGAGCATGATGTGCTTTGTGGTTCTGGAAAATTGGGAAAGGTGAGGCTAGTATGAGCATGGCAGCTGTGTTTATAGCCAAGGCAAGTGCAGATACGAACCCCTAGCAAGTGCCCCCATTCTCTCCATCATTAGACACACTTACCACAAGAGATAATCATATAATAGTGCTGACCCATTTTCTCCTTCCCTGCTCAGCTGGCACTGTGTGATCCAGGATGACTGTATGAGTTGTGTCTTGGTCATTTTTAAGTCTCCAAACTGTCCAAAATAAGGCTGGGATGTTGCCACATTCTATTCCTCCACTCACTCAAGGTAGAATCAAGAAGTCCTTCCCTCCAATGAGAGGTTTCTGTCAATGGGATGGGGAGAGTATGACTTTCAACTCCTCTGTCTTTCTACAACCACCTGCAACCTCTCAAAATTTGTACTGAAGGCCAGAAGAAATTTCTGGAAAAGAGAGAGAGTTGAAAGTCACACTTCTCCATCCTCCTCTCAGCAAAGGGAAGCTTGTGGGATTGAATTAGATCAGCTGCTGAAACTCGCTGGCATTGGTTTCAGGGCTGAAAAAAACTTAATCTTCATTATTTTTTAAATTTATTTTTTAAATTTATATTACTAATACTAGTACTACCATGAATACTGTCTGCTCACAACAATCTGAAGTCCCAATTGCCAGTTCTTTAGCTGGCATAATTATTTACATCATCATCATCATCATCTTTTATTCATTAAACATGAAACTTAGTCAACTGAACATTTAAAAATGTATCGCAACTATCACTGACTGGTTGATACGGGTAGCTGCTTGTAAGTATATTCTTAAAATGCATGTTGTTCCGAGCAGCGCAGCTTTTTTGCAGTTCCGCTGGTGTTATTGCAGGAAGCTGTAATTTCTTGATGTATTTTGTAAAATTCTTGGACATGGTACCAAGTGCCCTGATGACAATGGGTATCATTGTTACATGTTTCATCCATAATCACGTAGTTTTGATGGCCAGGTCGCGATATTTCGTGATTTTTCCCAGTTCTTTTTCTTCGACTCTGGTGTTTCCTGGTACTGCGATATCAATAAATTGTACGTTTCGGTTTTTGACAACTGTGCTATCTGGCGTGTTGTGTTCCAAATGATGATCCATCTGTATTCGAAAGTCCCACAAGATCTTCACCTTCTCATTTTCAACAACTTTTTCCACTTTATGTTCCCATGACTTTTCGGATACAGGTAAGTCGTATTTTTCACACAATGACCAGTGGATTAATTTAGCAACTCGGTCGTGTCTAGCTTTGTAATCAGTTTGTGCAATTTTGCTGCATTAAATGTGAAACAGTTTTGACTTTGTCGTTGCAAAGTCGGCAGTTTGGATTGTCAGTGGATTTTTGTATCTTCGCTTTCATGTCATTTGTTTGTAGTGCTTGTTCTTGAGCAGCGAGTATTAAACCTTCCATTTCTTTCTTGATGGTTCCCATTTTAAGCCATGCCCAGGTATTATAATTATTATAATTATAATTATTATAATTATTATAATTATAATTATTTACATTTACATGCCTCCTGACTCCAACGGACTCTGGGCAGTGCACAAATGATTACCATAAAAACAACAAAAAGCAAAGAAGGGTAGAGATGGCAGGATAACCAACCAGGTGAAAAAACCCCAAAAGCAACCTCATTTAAAAAGAGGCTCCAGTCATGCCCACCAAAGGCCTGGGGAAAGAGCTGGGTCTTCAGATTCCTTTGAAACACTAAAATTAGAAACCCACCATAGGCATTCTGACTAGAAAACAAGAAAACAGAATGCTACATTGGACAGATTTATCTGGTGATAGATCTCTAAAACTCTTTTTTCTGTTTTCTCTCTTCAGTGGCCAAAGAATTCAGGTAGAAACAAAACATCTGTCAACTTGCTTTGATAGGTTGATTCTACGATAACAAATTTTGGAGCTTAATCTAAACTACCTGAACATTACAGCCTGAAATGTCAGTTGTACGCAATATATCATTTCTTCAGTGGCTATGATGAATTCACTTTTTCTTGGCATTCTTCTTAAGACAAATTAAGACAATTGCTGAAGAAGCATTATTGTGATGGTGACCTTGCGATGTCACAGCTATTGCAGGGATTGGCATAAAATTAAATGCAAAAGGATATCTTGATGAGTGGTGTTGTATTTGTCAAACCTGCCAAATTTGTCAAACACAATTTTTACTTCGGTGTTGTTTGACACTTCTCATTTTCTTCTGTAGGAATATGATGCTGGAAGTGAACTTAGTAATGGAAAACATAGCCAGTGAAAGCAATTTTGTGAATGAAGAGAGCTCAGCTGCACTCAACCATGGCCAGTAAACTCCACCCCAAAGAAATATGCTAGTGGGACAGATGTAATTTTAAACAAGTGGATATCCTACCCTCAAGTGCACTTTGACCTTGTAGTTTGTACTTGGGAATCAAAGTCAATGGGAGACCAATCAGTCTCAAATCTAGTTACTGGTTAACTGATTGGTTGTTGGTTCATTAGGACACTTCCATAGATACAAGTTGCACATTCCAAATATCTCCCAAAGCTTCATAACCATTCTCGCCATGGGTGGTGTTGGGTCAGTGATCCTAACTGACCTTTCCAAATGACCATTAAAGGAATAAAAAAACTTGCTCTGTGTATCACCCCTTTCCTTCTACTTGAATTACATGTTCATGGCTGAAAGAGTTTTTCTGTGTCAGTGCAGAACATCCAATTTACTTTTAGTAACACTTTCTTCTTCTTCTGTTTGATTGTGTCCAATTCTCAGAGATTGCCTTGACAGGTCCCTGCAGTTTTTTTAAGAAATGGTTTGCCATTGCCTCCTTCCTAAGGCTGAGAGAAAATGACTGGCTCAATCTCACTAAGCTACCTTTGTGCCTAGGAGTAAAATTTATGGTTTTCAGGTTTCTAGCCTGGTGCCTTAATCTCTATATCAAGCTGGCTCTCATAGTAACACTATACACATATATTTTAAAGAATGTTGCTTTGCATTGTTCACATTGGTTCAATAAATACATGTATTATTTATTAATCAAATTTATATCTGGCCATATCACAAAAAATGACTCTAGGTGATTATTGTTGTTTTATCATTTGTGGAATTACTGTATTTTTCGGTCAATAAGACGCACTCCCCCTCAAAGTGGGTGGAAATGTCTGTGCGTCTTATAGAGCGAATGTTGCTGAAGCACCGCCCACCCGCCAGCCCCCACCCTTTGGCCTCTGCCTCCCAGCAATTTGCCTCCTTGCAGCAAACAGCCTGGTCAGCTTCAGCACAGCCTGATTTAGCATGAGCAGCTGATTGCCGGTTGGATCGGCCTCCCGGAATATCGCCAATGAGCTGTTCCAGGCTGTGAGGATCACCGCCATCCATCACCGCCGTCGCTGATGCCACCTATCGCTGCCTCCATGTGCCCCATTTTCTGCCTCTGTGCACCCCATTTTCTAACTCTGCATGCCCCATTTTCTGTCTCTGCGCATCCCATTTTTGGCCCATTCTAGGCGTGGGGATTGCCGCCGTCTATCGCCACCAAATGGTGGAACGGGCTAAAAACGGGACACACAGAGGCCAAAAATGGGGCTTGTGGAGGCCAAAAATGGAACGTGTAGGGGCCAAAAATGGGGTGCCCAGAGGCAGAAAATGGAACATGCAGAGGCTGTGATAGGTGGCATTGGCGATGGGCAGCGGCGATCTCTGCAACCTAGAGCAGCTGATCAGTGGTATTCTGGGAGGCCGATCCAACTGGCAATCAGCTGCTCGTGCTAAATCAGGCTGTGCTGAAGCTGACCAGGCTGTTTGCTGTTTGCTGCAAGGAGGCAAATTGCTGGGAGGCAGAGGCAGATTTTTTTTTCTTGTTTTCCTCCCCAAAAGCTAGGTGCGTCTTATGGTCTGGAGCATCTTATAGTGCGAAAAATACGGTAATCGGGGGGGGGGGGAGTTCTGAGGGGAAATTCAGTTCTTTATCTATTTGAGAAGATACTGTTTCCTCTAGCAGAATGAAGTTGGGAAGAATTTCCCCTATCCCTCATAGTTTCTTATGCTTTTTTACTTTCTACTCAGAGGGAGGGTCCCTTAACCATCCGAAGCAGTTTTTGTGGGCATGTATGCAATAGAAGAGGAAGGAAGGACTAAATATCCACCTTCCAACAAAAAATCCATTTTCAAAGAATGTTTAGCTATCATTTCAGGTGTAATTTACTAGCAAACAACATTATGACTCCCATTGCAGAGTATTGGCTCATCTTGCCTCCCAGGTCACAGTAACTGTAGGGTGGCATCATTGGAGATGGGACCAAACACAAAAACTGGTGGGAATGGTACAAATTTAGTTTAATTTTTAAAGGAGAGGAGCAATGTCTATTAAGGAAAGATCTGAGCAGATAGCAGCAACCAAGTACTAACTGGCAGGTTCCCTTCCTTAGTTATTGGTCAGAAAAGGCAATGGTTGATTGGCTTCTGGTTCTGTGAGAACCTGCAGACTTGAGAACAGACCGATGATCTTTACCATCTGAATCAATCTGCGTTTTAAACCAGAACTAGAAGGTGATGGACTTAGAAAACAAAATAGAAGAACTAAGAAGTAGGTAGCAAAAAGTGATCCTATAGAATTATCTTCTAGTCTTTTGGTGCTCCTCTCTCTCTCTCTCTCTCTCTCTCTCTCTCTCTCTCTCTCTCTCTCTCTCTCTCTCTCTCTCTCTCTCTCTCTCTCTCTCTCTCTCTCTCTCTCACACACACACACACACACACACACACACACACACACACACCCAACTATTTTGTGAATTAGCAAGCCCACCATTCTGTCAGCACCTCCTTCAATATGCTTTTCAATGAGATAAGTTTAAGTTCACTGGCGAAAAATACTTTCAGCCAATCCTTGTCTAGATTGGGGCAAGTAATTATGAGTAAATCAATGTTTTAAAAAGAAATGATACTGCAGATATTTCTTTATACATGAGATTAGAGAGTTAAAATAGAAAGTGAAGAAACTTCAACATATTACTTACATGAAAATCAACAATCACGTTACAAATATATTAATAGCAACCTTAGTTATTCCAAGGGACCATATTTACGTAACCCTAACCCTAACCCTGCTATCGTGAAGTGGAAAAAGCAGTTGGAAGAACTCACATTTTGCATGTGCAGCAATAGAAACAATATGTAAGGGACAAAAATCCTAAAAGGGAGGGGGAATTAAAAAGACAGAAACAGAAAAAATACAAAAGTATGTTGTGTTGCTGCAAACTGCAGCATGTGCATTGTCTATTTGTTGGAACTCCCACTTACAATACATGACATAACACAGTCATGTTCCAGGAAACACTGAAAGCATTAGGCTTGTAATGGGAACTTTCTCTGCATCTTTCCCAAGTTCCAGTTTTGAAGACAAAGCTCTTCCTCAGATTGGCACTTTCCAAGTATGTTGAAATGTGCAGGTTGTAGTCCCATTCTATCCCATACTGGGATAGAAAGCAGTGAAGCCCTCACTTGGGTGCAAGCTTGGCTGGGGATACGTTCTACAAACATAATGACGGTGGAAGGAGAAAGCCCCCTCAAGAAGAGTCTCAAGAAAGTAGGCCTTGCCAGTCCTGAAGAGGCCTTTTCCCCTCCCACAAACACAGAGCAGAAGTTTGAAGAAACCCACATATGAGTGTGGCTGATTCTCTCTGCCTGTGGGTACAACCGCAACCGCTGGTTTTTGCTGCTGCTATCTGCCTCGCCATCTCTTCTCCTTGCAGGCAGGGAAGTCACCACAGATCAAGTTTTCACAATCACCTGCAGTAAAAGCCATTCTTCACACGGTTGAAAATCACAGCCAGGCTGAACCAAATCCCAGCCTTGTCAAAGTCTGGATCACAGTGTTGCCCCAGTCACATGTTTATGTTGGAATAAGCTTTTTTGGATTAGAATCTACCTTGGCATGTAAAGCGCTGTGATGAATAAACAGGTACACATTATTCAAGCAGATAAAGGAGAAAAAGTTTAGAGGGGATCTATTTGTTGTTTTCTTGCCTGTCCATGGTATCCTCAAAAGCCTTCTCCAGTACCGAAGTTCAGAAGCATTAACACTCTTTCTATCTGGTTTCTTCAAAGTCACAGAGAAGATCTAGCATTCATGCAATTTGAGAAAATTGTATTTGGATACCACAAGAAATCACCTTCACTCTCCTAAGCTAGTGGCCCTCAACCTTTTGGGCACCATGGACCAGTTCCATGGAGAAAGGTTTTTCCGTGGACCAGAAGGGGTGTGGTTTCACATGCTGCCTGCATCCCTCTGACGGGGCTTCACTTGTTTGCGCAGCCCGGTTGCTGGCATGCTGCAGACCGGTGCCAGTCCACGGACCAGGGATTGGGGACCCCTGTCCTAAGCCATACATGCATACTTGGAATTCAGGGAAAGTTATCATATCATGGATAATTTGATACCATAATTGAAGTTCCTCCATGCTAAAATTAATTGTATGTATTTCAAAACTGAACACATAATATCCTCTCACAATAACATCCCATCCTCTGGACCGTTTGCAAAAATCTGTTGCAAATGGTTGGATGATATGTAAGTGGGCAATCACACCAATGCAGAAAAAGTGGTTGTGAATACATGGGGTAGGGCAATCTACTTCTTCTCTCATAATACTCATGAAAATTATCCACTAAAGCTGAACAACAGAGTATTAGGGACACACAAAAGGCACTAGTCTGTTGCTCAGCACACAGTTAAACCATGGATTTTGCAACCACAAGACGCTGTGATAGCTATCAACTGGCTTTAAAAAGGGACTAGGCAATTCCTTTGAAGTCCAGGAGCATGCCTCTTTGTCCCATTTGCTGGAAAAAAAATGTCAATCAACAATAGGAATAGAATAGAATAGAATAGAATAGAATAGAATAGAATAGAATAGAATAGAATAGAATAGAATAGAATAGAATAGAATAGAATAGAATTCTTTATTGGCCAAGTGTGATTGGACACAAGGAATTTGCCTTTGGTGCATATGCTCTCAGTGTACATAAAAGAAAAGATACATTTGTCAAGAATCATGAGGTACAACACTTAATGATCGTCATAGGGTACAAATAAGCAATCAGGAAACAATCAATATTAATATAAATCGTAAGGATACAAGCAACAAGTTACAGTCATACAGTCATAAGTGGGAGGAGATGGGTGATAGGAACAATGAGAAGACTAATAGTAATAGTAATGCAGCCTTAGTGAATAGTTTGACAGTGTTGAGGGAATTATTTGTTTAGCAGAGTGATGGCTATTATATTCGTGAGGAACGACGCTGAGGCTTGAGTCGGACTAATGCTTTATTAACTTCTGAACCTCCTAACTAGAGTCGTCTGACAGGAGCAGGCCCCGATCTGACAGCTCTGTATTTATACTGAACACAACATAACATCAACCAATCACAACGCTTAGAATTCCCGCTCCTTTTGGAGCCCCCTGGTGGAGCCCCAGGACATTACACCCCTTACCCTTTAGTTGGAGCATGCGTACTCAGCGAGGTACGCTGGGCGCCGTCTGATCCGACTAGATCGTCTTAGCTCTTGGGGTTGTTCTCCCAGACTGCGGTCTCCGTCTGCATGGTCTATTGCCGGACTTGTCTCCTCCCCGGGGAGAGGGGTGAACTCCTCTACGACTGCTTCTTCCCGTCCCGGTAAGTCAGCGAGAGCGGTTTGGCTCGCGGCTCGTCGCGCCCCCTCCTCCCCTAGTCGGAGTCCCTCTATAGGGTTGGGGGACTCTGCCAGTTGTGGCTTGGCTCCTGCCGTTTCCCCCCACCGAGATCGCAGTTGGTCAATGTGGCGGTGCCACTCCTGGCCGTTGTCTAACAGGACACGATAGGAGCACGGGCCGCTTGAGCCGACTACCACCCCTGGGAGCCAAAGTGGGCTGCCGGCATAGTTGCGTGCATACACAGGGCTGCCTACTTGGAACGAGCGCCCTGGCCGGGAGGAGTCTAGAGGCTTTTCTGTGGAATAATGGGGGTGTAGTCTATCGAGCTGCGTTCTCAAACGCCTCCCCATGAGCAACTCAGCCGGTGTTTTATTCGTGGCTGTACATGGCGTAGTGTGCTGTGTGAACAGGAGCTCAGCTACTTTATCTCGCCAATCCCCCGGGCCTAGTTTGCGAAGTGTTTCTTTCGTTGTGCGAACCATGCGTTCCGCCATGCCATTACCTGCAGGGTGCCATGGCGCAATGAGACCATGCCGTATGCCTAAGTTGGCGAGGAACCCCTCAAATCGGGCCGCTGTCAGCTGAGGCCCATTATCCGAGATCAATACGTCGGGGTACCCATGTGTCGCAAACAATGACTCCAAACACCTAATCAGGGAGTCAGTGGTGGTCGTGGACATTAAGCGGACTTCCAACCATTTAGAAAAAGCGTCCACGACCACCAAGAACATCTGGCCTTGTACTGGGCCGGCAAAATCCACGTGGATGCGGGACCAGGGGCCTGCTGGGGTTTCCCAAACCTGCGGGGTTGCCTTAGGCGGGGATGCCCTATTCTCCTGACAGATGGAGCACTTGGCCACCCTTTCTTCGATGGCCTTATCCATCCCCGGCCACCACACGTAACCCCTGGCTAGGGCCTTCATTCGGACCACCCCGGGATGGCCCCTATGCAACAAGTTGAGGGTGGCTCGCCTAAAAACCGTGGGGATTACAACCCGCTCACCCCACAATAAACAGCCCCGTAAAACAGACAGTTCACATTGGCGCGTTTTGAATGGGGCAAATTCGGAAGTCACAGTGTCCCCAGGCCAGCCCCTCAGCACCCAAGTCAGTACTCTTGACAGGACAGGGTCTCGAGCCGTAGACTTGGCGATGTCGCTTGCTGCGATGGGTAGGTTGATGTCGTTCAAGTGGAAGACCGTAGATGCAGGTGCCGGGTCCTCCAGCAGGATAGGCAGGGGGCAGCGGCTTAAGGCATCGGCGTGCGCGATGTTGCGGCCAGGTCGGTAGATCAGGTGGTACTCGTAGTTGGCGAGGAAAACGCTCCAACGAGTCATTCTTGGGGATATCATCTGGGGTGTCGGACGGTTGCTGGAGAGTAACCCCAGAAGTGGCTGGTGGTCAGTCACGAGGTCGAAACGGCGCCCATACAGATAGTGATGGAACTTGCGAACCCCCGCGATGAGAGCCAGGGCCTCCTTGTCGATTTGGCCGTAGTTCCTTTCCGGCCCAGCTAAGGTTCTGGAAAAAAATGCAATCGGGGCTTCCTCTCCGTTCGGCAAGCGGTGGCTAAGGACAGTGCCCACGCTGTAGGGTGACGCGTCGCAGGCTAGCACTAGTGGCAGTTGGGTGCTGTATTGAGCCAGCACCGTGTTTGCTGTCAAAAGTCCTTTCACAGCGGCAAATGAGTGTGCCTCACGGGGGCCCCATTTCCACGGTGCCCTGGCGTCCAGCAATCTGTGCAGCGGTTCTGCCACTGTGGCTTTGTGAGGCAGGAAAATTGCATAAAAGTTCAAGAGGCCAAGAAAGGCTTGCAGCTCCGCCTTACAATTTGGCCTGGGTGCATCCACAATGGCTTGGATCTTAGAGGCTGTGGGGTGTATTCCAGTGGAGTCCACCAAGAACCCGAGGAATTCTACGCTGCTAGCCGCAAACACACATTTAGATTTCTTAATTCGTAGCCCCTCATCCTGGAATTTGGTGAAGACAGCACGCACTCGAGAGATTAATTCCTCACGTGATGACGCAGTGACCAAAACGTCATCGAAATAAGGCACTGTGCCCGGAATTCCGTGTAACAGGCGTTCCATCAACCCTTGGAAAATGCCCGGGGCAGTGCTTATGCCAAATTGGAGGCGGCGGCAGCGGAAAGCGCCTCGATGTGTAATAATAGTCTGAGCTTCGGCTGCTTGGTCATCCACAGGCAGCTGTTGGTAAGCCTGGGACAGATCTAACTTCGCGAAGACTTTTCCCCCTCCCAGGGAATGCAGCAGGTGGTGCACGATGGGCACAGGGTATGCGTGGGACTGTAATGCACGGTTCACTGTGCACTTATAGTCTGCACATAGCCTGATTGAGCCATCTGGCTTAACAGGGGTCACTATGGGGGTCTCCCAACGCGCCTGATCTACAGCTTCTAATATGCCCTGTGCAAGGAGGCGGTCTAGTTCAGCGTCCACCTTTGGCAGTAGTGCCAAGGGCACTCTCCGTGGTTTGAGGCGGACAGGGGCAACCATAGGGTCAAGATTAAAAGTCACAGGTGTTCCAGTATACTTCCCTAGCTGCCCGTCAAATACTGCGGGGAATTCCTGTTCCAATGTGGCCCCCATGTCTTCCCCTTTCACTGCGTTAATGCCCTCCAGGGAAAACCCCAGAGCTGGAAACCAGTCTAGTCCCAGAAGACTGGTAAGGGGGCCATCTACAATTACAAGGGGCAGGCGGCCAGCAAAAGTTTTGAACCTGACTGGAAACAGTCCCCTGCCCAGGATAGGGATGGAGGACCCCTGGTAAGCCCTAAGGAATAATGGGCATGGCTCTAGGCGGCTCTTTGACATGCCAGGGAAAATGCGTTTCAAGGTGCTCCATGAGACTATGGACACAGCTGAGCCCGTGTCCACTTCCATTGGACACGGCTTGTGGCCAAGCGTCACAGTAACTGTGAATTACTCACCCGCGGGCACCTGAGTTTTCTGAATGACAGCAAGATTCCCCCTAGTGGAGGGGAAAATCGCATTACAGCTGCCTCTTCTTGGCTGACCCCCCCAGGGCTGTCTCCGTGGGCCTGCAGGTGGTGCCTCTCTATAACTCTGAATGGGGGCGGCTCTACCCATCCAGCAAACCCTTGCTAGGTGGCCCCTGCGGCCGCAACGACGGCAAATGGCGTCCTGGAAATTGCATTGGGCCCTCAAATGGTCCCCCCCACAGCCCCTGCATGGAGAGAGAGATGGAGGCGGTCTTTGCCTCACGTCCCCCTTATTCTGACCCTCAGAAATGTGGCAAACGTCCTCTTCAATTTTGAGCTCCCTCTCTAATGCTTCTGGGAGAGCGGCGATGGCATTGGTCACAGAGGCATTGGGGACGGGCGTTGGGTTAATGCTAATGTCCATCTCAGTGAGGGATTGGTTGGACAGTTCAGCAGCACGAGCCTCATCAAATGCAACTTGGAATGTGAGGTTGTGCATGGCGAGCAATCGCCTCTTCAGTCGGCAGTCCCTGACTCCAAAAACAAGCCTATCCAAAAGGTAGTCTTCTAAATTGCTGAACTCACAATTTAAGGAAGCCCTCCTGAGGGCAGCCACGAATTGATTCACTGTCTCACCCTCCTTCTGATTCCGATGGTAAAAAGCATAACGTCTAGCACATCTAGAAGGAGGGGGTGCGTAATGATCTTTAAGTTTCTCCATAAATTCATCCCAAGGCACGCTATGAATCGAGCGAGGGGCGAAAAGGGCTAGGGCAGTCTCGAACATGTCAGGCCCACAAAATCCGAGAAAATATGCCCGCTTTCTGTCTCCTGACAGCTCGGTGAACTCATTTGCGATGAGGAAACATTCGAACCGGGCTACATAGGAGGCCCAGGTCTCCCTCGGCGGGTTAAAGGGAGCGAATGTATGTTGGGTGGCCATTACTCGTCCCTGACAGTGCTTTCACAATTTTCCTTACGTTCAGGTGTGCTGGAGTCACTCGATGTGGATTCGACCTCCTTCTTCGTCGCCAGTATTATATTCGTGAGGAACGACGCTGAGGCTTGAGTCGGACTAATGCTTTATTAACTTCGGAACCTCCTAACTAGAGTCGTCTGACAGGAGCAGGCCCCGATCTGACAGCTCTGTATTTATACTGAACACAACATAACATCAACCAATCACAACGCTTAGAATTCCCGCTCCTTTTGGAGCCCCCTGGTGGAGCCCCAGGACATTACAATGGCGTTCGGGGAAAAACTGTTCTTGTGTCTAGTTGTCTTGGTGTGCAGTGCTCTATAGCGTCGTTTTGAGGGTAGGAGTTGAAACAATTTATGTCCAGGATGCGAGAATTCAGTAAATATTTTCACGGCCCTCTTTTTGACTCGTGCAGTGTACAGGTCCTCAATGGAAGGCAGGTTGACAGTAATTGTTTTTTCTGCAGTTCTAATTATCCTCTGAAGTCTGTGTCTGTCTTGTTGGGTTGCAGAACCGAACCAGACAGTTATAGAGGTACAGATGACAGACTCAATAATTCCTCTGTAGAATTGTATCAGCAGCTGCTTGGGCAGTTTGTGCTTCCTGAGTTGGCGCAGAAAGAACATTTTTTGTTGTGCTTTTTTGATGACGTTTTTGATGTTAGGTGACCATTTTAGGTCTTGAGATATGATAGAACCTAAAAATTTGAAGGTCTCTACTGTTGATACTGTGTTGTCTAGTATTGTAAGAGGTGGTAGAATGGGAGGGTTTCTCCTAAAGTCTACCACCATTTCTACTGTTTTGAGTATATTCAGTTCCAGATTGTTCCGGTCGCACCATGAGGCTAGTTGTTCAACCTCCCATCTGTATGCAGTTTCATCGTTGTCTCGAATGAGACCAATCACTGTTGTATCATCTGCAAACGTCAGTAGTTTAACAGATGGATCGTTTGAGATGCAGTCATTTGTATATAGAGAGAAGAGAAGTGGAGAGAGCATACAGCCTTGGGGGGACCCTGTGCTAATTGTACAGGTATCTGATGTGATTTTGTCTATCTTCACCTGCTGCTTCCTGTCTGTTAGGAAGCTTATGATCCACTTACAAGTGTGTTCAGGTACCGCTAGCTGATTTAGTTTAGTTAGAAGAATGTCCAGAATGATGGTATTCAATGCTGAACTAAAGTCTACAAAGAGGACCCTTGCGTAGGTCTTTGGAGATTCAAGATGTTGTAGGATGTAGTGCAGAGCCATATTAACAGCATCATCTGTTGATCTATTTGCTCGGTATGCAAATTGCAGAGGGTCTAACAGTGGATCCGTGATGGTTTTCAAGTGGGACATCACTAGCCTTTCAAAGGTTTTCATAACTATAGATGTTAGAGCAACTGGTCTGTAGTCATTCAGTTCCTTGATGGAGGGCTTCTTCGGCACTGGGATGATAGTGGAGCGTTTGAAGCAAGAAGGAACATAGCATATCTCTAGTGATTTGTTGAAGATATTGGTGAAGATGGGGGCCAATTGGTCAGCACAGACTTTTAAGCAAGAAGGAGTTATCTTGTCTGGGCCTGGTGCTTTTCCTGGCTTCTGTCTGTGAAATAGATCTTGCACTTCCTTTTCTGTGATCACCACGGGTTGTGAACCCAATGGGATGGGTTCAGTTGTAGGAGGTTTGGCTGTTGCTGGTGTGTCTGGGATGGAGGTTGTGGAGAGAGGTGGCTGTAGTTTCCTTTCAAACCTGCAGTAGAACATGTTCAGGTCATCTGCCAGTTGCTGATTTCCTTCAGCTTGGGAAGGAGATTTGCTGTAACCGGTGATATTTTTAAGAGTTTTCCCATGTTTGCTGGTTCATTTGTTGAGAACTGATTCTTTAGCTTTTCAGAGTAGCTTCTTTTTGCTGCTCTGATCTCCCTTGTTAAAGCATTTCTGTCCTGATTGTACAGCATTCTATCACCTTTTCTGTAGGCTTCCTCTTTGGAAGGAATAATCTGTTGCCCTTGGCTTCCCACCATCTTTACTCATAATTGATCATGATGAGAAAGAAAATCTAGACAAGGAAGGTACTAGGTCTCATCCAATCTGGTTGTCTTGTCTTACCTTTTCTTTTTCCAGTTTAACATAAAAGGGTCAAAATATTGCAGTGATACTTTACAGGTAGTCCTTGACTTATGACCACAATTGTAAAAGTTTAATAGTCCCAGGAATACCTGTAGTTCTGTTTGGTTCCTGGGGGTGGGGGCTTCTTGTATTGCTCTGACATTGTCATTTGTGGGGTGTAGTGCTGAGCCATCTATCAGGTATCCTAAGAATTCTACTCGGGGTACAGCTATTTTACACTTTCCTTTTTAACCTTAAGACCCACCTCCTGGAACCTACTGAGGACTATCCTTAGGCGGTCAAAAAGTTCCTCGTTGTCATTGGCAAAAATTAAGACATCATCAAAGTATGGTATTACCCTGGGATGCCCTGTAAAAGGTGTTCCACACTTACGCTGAATTGAAGTCTGTGGCATTTAAAGGCTCCCCTGTGGGTAACTATTGTTTCAGCTTCCGCAGTGGCATCGTCCACCGGTAGCTGTTGGTAAGCTTGTGCCAAATCTAATTTTGGAAATGTTTTTCCTTTTCCGAGGGAATGTAAAAGGTGCTGCATGATAGTGATAGGCATTCTGCTGTAATGCCTTGTTGATCGTGCATTTGTAGTCCGCGCAGATGCGGACTGAACCATCTGGTTTGACCGGTGTGACTATGGATGTTTCCCACTTCGCATGGTCAACTGGTTCTAAAACCCCTTGGGCAATCAGCTTATCCAATTGGCTGTCAATTTTCGGGCGTAAAGCAAATGGAACCCTGCATGGCTTAATTCTTATGGGGGCGATCTGGGGGTCAAGGTTGAAAGAGATAGGTGTTCCATTATACTTGCCTAAGCTTTCGTTGAACACATCCGCAAATTCCTTGATCAACTCCTCAATTCTGTCATCTTGGACGGCGTGGATGCCAGTCACCCCCAGGCCCAGGGATGTGAACTAATCAAGTCCGAGCAGGCTTGGCAGGGTGCCATTTACTATTGTCAGTTCCAATGGTCCTACAAATTCTTTGAAAACCACTTGGAATGTTCCGTGCCCTATGATGGGTATTCAGTTTCCCTGATAGTCCTTCAATTGAGTCTTCTGGTACCTTAGTTTAATTTAATTTAATTTAATTAAAAGTTCTTATAGGCTGCCCAATCCCGTAGGACCCAGGGCGGCATACAACAGAAATAAGAACGATACAATAAAATAATTTTAAAACGTTGCATTACTTTTTTTTTTTTTTTCTCAAAAAAGTTTTATTAGTACAAACTTACATAAGTGGTAACAAAATATTAAATCCAAAGTACAAACATTTTTATTTTCCCCCCCCAGACCCACCCCCTTCCCTCCCCACCTCCCCCCCCCCGGACTTCCCAGAGATAATACAGGGCATAATAATAAGTTTAAATTGTTAATAAAAAGAAAAAGGAAAAAGGAAAAAAAGAACACTATTTTTAAAAAAACTTCAACTCCATACTATACAGTACTAATATATCGCATTTGTATACAATAGTAAAGATACAAAAAAGAGAGAGAAAAAAAAGAAAGAGAATAAAAAAAAGAAAGAAAGAAAGAGAAAACTCTTTAACACTACAAACAAACAAACCTCCTACCTCCTCCCTTCAGTCCTCTATCTTATACAAGGTAAGTGTTACATAAGTAATAACTAAATATAAAATACACAAATCTTAAACTAATATTATTGACATTAGAAATAACCTCTAAGATAAAACTTAACTAAATGTTACATAAATAATCATCAAATATTAAATTTCATCATGATATTAATAAGATAATATTATTCTAAATTAATTCGCTAACTTCAATAAACAAAAAAAAGAAAATAAAAGAAGAATAAACAATAAACAAATCTTCAACAAACTATATATATCTAATATTATCAACATTAAAAATAACCTCAAAATTATATAAAACTTAACTAAATATTGCATAAGTAATCATTAGATAGGGAAAAGATAAAATACAATCATATTAGTCTCTATCCATCCAATATATTTCAACATCACATTGTTTTGTATCTTGATAGTTCATCTTTTAATAGTTCAATAAATTCAAATTTGTCAAGTCGTCTCCCGTCTGCTCCCAAACCTCCATCTCCTCTTCCCCAGCTATCTGATTCAGGCACTCCTTTTGGATTTTTGAGTCTATTTCTTTTTGATCCATCAAAGGTGGCTTCCCCTCCTCCTCCTCTTTTATTTTCATACACCCTTCTTCTGGAATCTTGGATATATCAGCCTTTAGAACATTGACATAAAATTCAGTAGCTTTTTTTATCGTGTTGAGCCGGTATCTTTTTCCAGAAAATTTCACTGTTACTCCAACTGGTGCTTCCCATTTATATTGTAAATTTAATCTCTTAAATTCATCAATCAAAAAAGTATAGCTTTTCCTGGCTTTAAGCATTTTAGAGGGGATTTCTTTCCAAATCTTTAGTTCCTGACCATTCACCATAAGATTATTGTTAAACGTTGCTTGTATAATTCTGTTCCGTAGAGCTCTTGTGGTAAAATATATGACAATATCCCTTGGTAGATGCTTTTGTTTGGCGTACCACGAGTTGATTCTGTATGTTTTGTCGATTTGTGTAGCCAATTCCGCTTTAGAAATTCCAGACACCTGATCCAATATGTCAACCATCCTGCCTTTTAAATTTTCATATAATCCTTCTTTCAAACCTCTAATCCTTATAGCAACTTCCATAGATCTGAACTGAGTCATTAAGACCTCTTTTTCAAAATTTGCAATGTCATTTTGGATTTTATCTATGTAATTCACCGAAGTTGCCAAAGCTTGTTTATTTGTTTCAATACGTTCTGCCAAAACTTCAATATTTGTTGCTAAGCCTTTGCAAACCTCTAACACATCAAATCTTAGTTGTTGATTCATATTCTTCAAAGCAGCTTGCATCTTATGGTCTATCTCACTTATTTTCTGGTTAAATTCCAAAGTAAGTTCATGTTTCATAATCTTTAAATTATTTAATAAATTTTCAGGTGTCAAAAGCTGTGGAGGTGTTAGCTCAGTGTTAAGTTGCATTTTAGAAATATATCCAGATGAATAGTCATTTCTTTTAGTCAAAACAGTCTTTCCAAACTTTGAAGCCATTGGTGTTTCAAAAGAGTACAAAAAAGAAAGAAAGCCAGTTGCCTGATTAAAGTTCTTTCCAGTTTAAAAATCAGATAGTCTTTTATTATTGAAAATATTTCTATTATAACTTTAATCCAGAGTTAGGAGACAGAGAAAGAAAAAACCATTTTTCCAAGTTAAAAGTTTCCATAAGAGAGAGAGAAAGAAAAAAAAAAAAAGCCTCTGGGGAAACGAAAGTCACTTTCACTTCTCAATCGCCATATTGTTACTCTGTTTCCTTTGTTCCCTTGCCGAAGTGAAAGCTTACCCAGGAGTTGAAAAAAAAAGGAAAAAAAGAGGTTTCAGTACTTGCCCATCTCACGCCTGTTTCTCTCTGTCTGCTTCTATAGTTTAAATGTAGTTATAAATCCCATTTTTGAAGCAGCGGCTGGTCACTCCATCTAGCTCTGCAAAAGGCAGAGGTTTCCGGATCTTCGGAGCTGGAGACAGGCTGCATGGGGAGCTCTCCCTTCGCGCCCTGCCAGATGGCTCCTAAGGCGCTGGGGGGGCTCTACCCCTCCTGTCAGGCTCTCATCTCTCCCCTTTGCCCGGGGAAGAGATTTTAAAGCCGCCAGACAGCTGTTCTGGCGGCTTTTAACAAAGATCGGAAAGGCATCCAACGAGGGATGTCTGCGATGAAGCGCTCCAAAACCGGAAGTCCCACGTTGCATTACTTTTAAAAACCATTCATACATGGGGGAATCCACTCTTCTTCACCCCGCCTGCCGGAAGAGCCATGTTTTCATGGCTTTACGGAAGGCCAGTAGAGTGGGGATAGTCCGGATCTCTGGTGGGAGTTGGTTCCAGAGAGATGGGGCTCCCACAGAGAAGGCTCTCCCCCTAGGACCCACCAACCGACATGGTCTGGCTGATGGGACCTGGAGGAGGCCGACTCTGTGGGACCTCACTGGTCGTAGGGAGGTATATGGTAGGATGCGGTCCCGGAGGTAACCTGGTCCTGAGCCATGTAGGGCTTTAAAGGTCAAAACCAACACCTTAAATTGCAACTGGAGACTAATAGGCAGCCAATGCAGCTGGCGGAGAATAGGTGTTATGTGGGTGTATCTCGGCACACCCTCCACAGCTCGCGCAGCTGCATTCTGTACCAATTGCAGTCTCCGGATGCTCTTTGAGGGTAGCCCCATGTAGAGCGTGTTACAGTAGTCTAGCCGTGAAGTGACAAGGGCATGAGTGACTGTGAGCAAAGTCTCCCTCTCCAAGTAGGGTCGCAATTGGTGCATGAGACGGACCTGTGCAAAGGTCCCCCTAGCCACAGCTGACAGATGTTGCTCCAATTTTAGCTGTGGGTCTAGGAGAACACCCAAATTGCGAACCCGTTCCGAGGGAGTCAATTTTTCTCCCCCGAGAACCAAGGAGGGGAAGTTGACATGATCCCTGGGGGACAATATCCACAGCCATTCAGTCTTGTCAGGGTTGAGCTTGAGCCTATTCATTCCCATCCAGACCCTAACATCGTCCAGGCAGCGGCACATTACATCGACTGCTTCCCTGAACTGACACAGGGTGGAGATGTACAACTGGGTATCATCAGCATACTGCTGATACCTCACCCCGTGTCGTCGGATGATCTCACCCAGCGGTTGCTCCTTGGTGATTCCTGGTATTAATTGCTGAATGGTTGCCCAGGACACGATTGACATCGATGATCCTGTGTCTATTTCCATGTCACATGGTGAACCCTCAATGAGGACTGTGACATGGATTTTCTTCGCCCGCGGTAAGTTTGCATGTCCAATAGTTGTCTGGTATGTGTTTTTTGGCTCTGCGTATCGTTCCTCATCTCGCTGTGGTCTTTGGGGCTGATCAAAGTTTTCCGTGGCTCTGACTTCCTCTAGTGCTGTCTGCAGGGTGAGGTTGGACTTGGCCAGCAACCGTCTTTGGAGATTTAGGTCTTTTACCCCATAGATTATTCGGTCCCGGAGCATTTCATCTAGTTCTCGGAACTTGCAGTATAAGGTGGCTGTTCACAATGCCACGATGTATTCATTCATTGATTTGCCTTCCTCCTGGTTCCAGCAATAGAATTCATGCCTCCCGATGATCTGGGATAGCATGGGCGAGTAGTGTGTCCAGAGAGTATTCTGCAGCATTGTCCATGGTATGGTCTGCAGGACTGCAGGTGCCACGAGTGCCTTGGCTACATGGAATACTTTCGACCCACAATAGCTCAGGAATAGTGCTCGCTTTCTGTTGTCAGAAAGTCCCAAGAGGTCATTAGCTTCTAGGAAACATTTGAATCGGGTCATATAAGAGTCCCAGTTCTCTGTGGTTGGATTGAAATGTTTGGGTGGTGCGTGTGTCGTCATCTCGAGAGGACTGCTGCAGGTTAGGCTGCGTTGATGGTCACTGAGATTTTGGTGCTGCAGTAGCCCATCTTTGTTCATTGCCTCGTTCACTCCTGGCTGAGATTGTGATGAGTTCTTTTGTTCTCCTCTCCAGATAACAACCTTCGTCGCCAGTGTTAGATAGTGGGTGGAGAGAGTAAGAAGCAGAGACATCAGTGTGACTTCAGTTCTTTAATGTACAAAGAAACTACAGCTAAGCCTGTTTGGCAGCTTGCCATTTTAAAGGGGGCTGCCAGACGAATTGACCAATCAGTTTAAACTATTCTTCCTGCCTGGATGGCGGACCTGAGTGAAGCCTTCCTTTGTTCGGCTTCACTCTATTTGCTAATGAGTATTCAATAGGTGAATCACTTCAGTTGTTAAATTAGTAACATGGTTGTTAAGTGAATCTGGATTTTCCATTGACTTTGCTTGTCAGAAGATCACAAAAGGTGATCACATGACCCTGGGACACTGCAACCATCATAAATATGAACCAGTTGCCAAGAATCCAAATTTTGACTACATGACCATGAGGATGCTGCAACAGTCGTAAGTATGAAAAATGGTCATAAGTCACTTTTTTCTGTGCTGTTGTAATTTCAAACAGTCACTAAATGAATGATTATAAATCAAGAACTACCTGTATTTTTTAACCTCTGGAATGCCCAATTCAGCACAGCTGGTACAGTCTCACTTTCCTTCTGTTCTTCCTACAGATGAGAAGCCAAGCAAACATGATGGAGAAGCTGAAGAATTCCCAGTCGCCTGTTAAGCCTGAGCAGCCAAGCCTTCCACCAGCTGTTACCCCAACCTCTCTTCCTTCCCCAGATGGTGGGGGGAATGATGTAGAGGCCACTGAACCCCCCACCAGCCCCACTTCTTTCTCACCTCAAACAAAGGGGAGCCCTCCTGCTGAGGCTCCCCATGCAGCACTGCCCCCCAATGTCCCTGTCATCAGCCTGGGCTACAGCAAGTCCCCCACTGCTGTTGAGGTCCCCACAACCCAACTCACTGCCCTACACCCCATTCCTAACTTCTTGCAGTTCTCAGGTCTGCCTGGACCCCCTCCACCATCCCTGCCTCTGACTGGAGTAAGGAGTCCACTTTTAGCCCCACAATATCCGCCTCATCCCTTTCTCAACAAGTAAGTCCAGAAATCAGATCTTGGGGGGAGGGGAATGAGGAAAGGAAGAAATCCCGGTTATGTTGGCAAGCTGCCAGTGCCAACTCTGGGAACAATGGCAGTGGGTTCATCTAGACTGTGTTATAAACAAATATTCACTTTTGGAAATTGACAAAAAGAGAACTATTGCAGGTCCATGTCAGCAGCCACAGCTTCTCTGTGTCAGCATCTCCCAACATGGAATATGTACAACTCTCGGAATACCTAACAAGCATTTATGTTCCAAGTTGCCTAGAATTCTGGAAATTGAAGATCAAACGTATCTGGAAGATACAATATTAGGGGCAGGTGCTTTCCTGAGTCATCTCAGGAGCTGAGATGGTGCAGTGGTTAAATGCAGCACTGCAGGCTACTGCTAGTTCAGCAGTTCAGCTGTTCAAATCCCACCGGCTCAAGGTTGACTCAGCCTTCCATCCTTCTGAGGTCGGTAAAATGAGGACCCAGATTGTTGGGGACAATATGCTGAACTCTGTAAACCGCTTAGAGAGGGCTGTAAAGCACTATGAAGCGGTATATAAGTCTAAGTGCTATTGCTATTGCTATAGTGCTATACTACAGAGTGCTAAGCCTTTAAAGTCTCAAGACAACTAAATTTGGAAATCGAGAAGGAAGTATCCCTGGCTAATAAGATAGCTTGTTGATAAGTAGTAGAAGCTCCCACACAGTGGAAACCAGAGAGGACCTTTTGCAAGCAAGAAGGTGAGGATAGCAGCTTAGGCATGGAGCTTACTAGGCCAAGGATCATGATAAAGCTAACAGTCAGTGTTCATCTCATAAAGCAGATGACAAAACCAGATGGATTTGTAACTGGCTGACAGACTGTACTCAATGACTAGTCCTTATTGGTATTACATCTACATGGAGGGAAGTAAGCAGTGGGGTAGCACAAGGTTCCATCTTAGGTCCAGTACTCTTCAATATCTTCATAACATATTAACAGAGTTGGAAGAGACCTTGTAGGTCATCTAGTCCAACTCCCCCCAAGGAGACCCTACACCCGTGGTGGCGAACCTATGGCACGCGTGCCACAGGTGGCACGCGGAGCCATAGCGGAGGGCACGCGAGCGTTGCCCACCGGCAAACCGGAAGTGCGGAAAAAACGCACTTCCGGTTTGCCGGTGAGCTGTTTTTTGCACTCCGGAGGGTTCAGGGAAGCTCCCTGAAGCCCTGGAATGCAAAAAATGATGAAACGGACAAACCGGAAGTGCATTTTTCCGAACTTCCGGTTTGCCCGTTTCGTCGTTTTTTACCGTCCCAGGCTCCGGTAAGGCCTTTGC
Source organism: Diadophis punctatus similis (assembly GCA_023053685.1). Taxonomy (NCBI): domain Eukaryota; kingdom Metazoa; phylum Chordata; class Lepidosauria; order Squamata; family Dipsadidae; genus Diadophis; species Diadophis punctatus. The sequence goes on from JALIGW010000002.1 coordinate 107,761,880, forward strand.
GCGGGGGTGGGGGAGTGTGCGCATGCACAGGGGGCAGCATGGGGGTGGTGTTGTGCGCATGCGTGGGGGGGAGGGAATGGGTGTGGGCATGCGTGCGCGCGCTAGTGCGCGCACCCCCCCCTTTTTGGCACGCGAACCTAAAAAGGTTCGCCATCACTGCCCTACACCATTTCTGACAGATGGCAGTCCTGTCTCTTCTTGAAAGCTTCCAGTGATGAAGCTCCCACAACTTCTGAAGGCAAGCTGTTCCATTGGTTGATCGCTCTCACTGTCAGAAAATGTCTCCTTATTTCCAGGTTGAATCTCTCCTTGTTCAGTTTCCATCCATTATTTCTTGTCTAGCCTTCAGGTGCTTTGGAAAATAGCTTGACCCCTTCCTCTCTGTGGCAGCCCCTCATATATTGGAACACTGCTATCATGTCTCCCCTGGTCTTTCTCTTCACTAGACTAGCCATGCCCAGTTCCTGTAACAGTTCTTCATATGTTTTAGTCTCCAGTCCCCTAATCATCCTAGTTGCTATCCTCTGCACTTTTTCTAGAGTCTCAACATCTTTTTTATAGTGTGGTGACCAAAACTGGATGCAGTATTCTAGATGTGGTCTTACTAAGGCTTTAGAGAATGGTATTAGTATCTCGCTTGATCTTGATTGTATCCCTCTGTTAATGAAATTTAGGATTGCATTGGCTTTTTTGGCTGCCACTGCACACTTTAGCAGTTAATTGGTTGTCCACTAAGACTCCAAGATCCCTCTCACAGTTACTGCTATTAAGCCTGATTTCACTCAGTCAATATCTGTACTTTTGGTTTTTCTTGCCTAAGTGTAAGACTTTACTTTTCTCTACATTGAATTTCATTTTGTTAGATAGGGCCCAGTGTTCAAGTCTGTCAAGATCCATCTGGATCTTGAGCCTATCATCTAGGGCAGGGGTGGCCAAACCGTGGCTCATGCGCCAAATGTGGCACATTGGCTGATTGCAAGTGGCGCATTGCAATCATCCAACGGACAGAAAAGGTGATGCTGTTTTAGCGAGTGAAAGTGATTCCGACTGTGGAGCAGAGGCGCCCGGCACCCACCAATGTTGAGTTGAGCGGCGGCTGGAAGGGGGGGCAGGGGCAAGGGGCACGGGGGTGGGGTCTGCTCCCTCTGCCTCTTACGTTGTGCTGTCAAGAGCTGCCAGGCGCCTGCTGACTCGTGATAAAGTGAAAGGCAGCCGCTTCGGCTGGGTGCAGAGCAGTGGCAGCGGCAGCAGCAGTTCCCGGCTGGCAGAGACCTGGGGGGCTGGAAGGAGGAGGAAGCGCGGGGCAGGCGGGGGGGAGGGGGGATCAAAAAGGAGAAGGCCAGATTGTCCACGAAGCCTGAAGAACCAGGAGGGGGGGGGAAGGGCGAGGAGGAGGAGGAGGAGGAGGAAGAGGAAGGAGATTGTAAATTAAAAGGAGGAGGAGGCAGAGGAAGGAAGGAAGGAAAGGAAGGAAGGAAGGAAGGAAGGAAGGAAGGAAGGAAGGAAGGAAAGGAAGGAAGGAAGGAAAGGAAGGAAGGAAGGAAAGGAAGAAAGAAAGAAAGAAAGAAAGAAAGAAAGAAAGAAAGAAAGAAAGAAAGAAAGAAAGAAAGAAAGAAAGAAAGAAAGAAAGAGAGAGAGAGAGAGAGAGAGAGAGAGAGAGAAAGAAAGATGTTAGGAAGGAAGGAAGACAGAAAGAAAGAAAAAGATGTTAGGAAAGAAGAAAGATGAAAGAAAGAAGGAAGGAAGGAAGGAAGGAAGGAAGGAAGGAAGGAAGGAAGGAAGGAAGAAAGGAAGGAAGAAAGAAAGTTGTATGGCTGCCCTGAGACCTACGGGAGTGGGGCGGCATACAAAAACAACCCAAAAAATAAATAAATAATAAATGGCGGATCGGAACTCGTCTGCGAAAAAATTTGGCGGATGGTATGCTTAAGATTGGCCACCACTGATCTAGGATGTTCACTATTCCTGCCAGCTCAGTATCATCCCCAAATTTTGTAAGTTCCCTTTCTGTTCCCTCATCTAAGTCGCTTATGAAGATATTGAAGAGTACTGGGCCTAAAATGAAACCTTGTGGTACCCCACTGCTTGCTTCACTCTATGTCAGTGGTTCCCAATCTTCCTAATGCCGCGGCCCATGCCCCACCCCCGCGCCCCCACCGTGACCCACCCCGCAGCCGCCATTTGGATTCTTTTACCCTCTGCGCATGCGCAAAGCGTGCTGCGCATGCACAGATGGTAAAATAACCCAAATGGCAGCAGTGGGGTGGAGCGCGGTGGGGGCGCGGGTTGTGGGGCATGATATGGCCAGGCTTGTGGCAGGTGGGGGGAGCTGAGGATGCCGGGGCGACCCCTGGGAAATGGTCGTTTGACCCCCAAAGGGGTCCCGACCCCCAGGTTGGGAACCACTGCTCTATGTAGACGTAGTATCATATCTCAAGACCTAAAATGGTCATCTAACACCAAAAACGTCATCAAAAAAGCACAACAAAGAATGTTCTTTCTGCGCCAACTCAGGAAGCTCAAACTTCCCAAGGAGCTGCTGATACAGTTCTACAGAGGAATTATTGAGTCTGTCATCTGCACCTCTATAACTGTCTGGTTTGGTTCTGCAACCCAACAAGACAGACACAGACTTCAGAGAATAATCAGAACTGCAGAAAAAACAATTACTGCCAACCTGCCTTCCATTGAGGACCTGTATACTGCACGAGTCAAAAAGAGGGCGGTGAAAATATTTACTGACCCCTCACATCCTGGACATAAATTGCTTCAACTCCTACCCTCAAAACGTCGCTATAGAGCACTGCACACCAAGACAACTAGACACAAGAACAGTTTTTTCCCGAACGCCATCACTCTGCTAAACAAATAATTCCCTCACCACTGTCAAACTACTCACTAGGCTGCATTACTACTACTATTAGTTTTTCTCATCGTTCCTATCACCCATCTCCTCCCACTTATGACTGTATGACTGTAACTTGTTGCTTATATCCTTATGATTTATATTCATATTGATTGTTTCCTGATTGCTTACTTGAACCCTATGACAACCATTCTTGACAAATGTATCTTTTCTTTTATGTACACTGAGAGCATACACACCAAAGACAAATTCCTTGTGTGTCCAATCACACTTGGCCAATAAAGAATTCTATTCTATTCTATTCTAGTACCATTAAGGACTACTCATTGAGTACGGTTTGTCAGCCAGTTACAAATCCATCTGATGGTGATGCTATCTATTCCACCTTTTTCTAGTTTACCAAGAAGTAGGTTGTGGTCTACTTTGTCAAATGCCTTGCTGAAGTCTAAGTATATTATGTTCACAGTATTTCACTGGGAAATAAATGTACATAAATGACTTAGATGAGGGAATAGAAGGGGGACTCACCAAATTTGTAGATGACACTAAGCTGGCAGGAATAGCCAATATCCCAGAAGACAAGCTCAGGATCCAAAAAGATTTTGATAGACTTCAACAATGGGCCCTATCCAACAACATGAAATTTAATGTGTAAAAAAGTAAGGTTTTACATTTAGACAGGAAAAACCAAAGATACAAGTACACAATAGGTGAAACCAGGCTCAAAAACTAACTGTGAGAGCAACCTTGGAGTCCTAGTGGATGATCACTTCAATATGAGCCAGCAGTGTGCAGCAGCAGCCAAAAAAGCTAATACAATCCTTGGTTGTATAAACAGAAACATAGAATCAAAATCTTGTGAAGTATTAGTACTGATTTATAAAGCCACATCTAGTAAGACCACACTTGGAATACTGCCTCCAGTTTTGGTCATCACATTACAAAAAATATGTTGAGACTTTGGAAAAAGTGAAAGGAAGAGCAACTAAGATGAAACTGGAGATACTGGTAAAACATATGGACGGTTGCAAGATTTGGGTCTGGCTAGTCTAGAGGAAAGAAGGACTAGGTGGGACATGATAGCAGCATTTCAGTATTTGAGGGGCTGCCACAAAGAGAAGGGGGTCAACTTATTTTCAAAGCATTAGAGGGCAGGACAAGAAACAATGGATGTAATTACTTCTAATTACTTGATCCTGGCAGTCTTTTGCCTCTTTGTTTGTTTGTTTATAGCTTGGGACTTGCCAAAACACGGACTCTCTTTACTACTATCTGTAATGAATGAGTTAACCTAGCAATTTAGGGCACAACAGGGAAGATGGAACTCTGATTGTTTTATTGAGTTTTGTGGCCAGGACTTTGGGGAAAGCTGAGCTTATGAACTGTGCCAAGCTACACAAAATTATATGTCTGTAGAAATGGTCTACAAAGGTTCAGCTTTATTGATTATATGCTGAGAGAACCAGTGTGAAAGTGAGCAACCTGGAGGCCACTAATAATATTTCTACATGATAGTGGTCCAACTAGTGCCATCCTGTGTGAAAGCTGCTAACTGAGTAGGGATGGTTGGATTGATGGGGCAGTACCTGCCAGTGGTCCTTGGGAACATGATAGGTTCTTGACCACTCTGAATGGGAGAAGAGCAAAGTTGTTAGTGTGTTTCAGGTTCAGTTTAATCCAGTGATTTCTTTTAATGTTGAGATTTCATTTTCTTCCCATGGTTTATCAACAGCCCAACAATGGGTGTACTCTCTCTGCTTGGTCAGTCTAAGTTGTCTTTCCTGAACATGCTTTGCCTTGCCCCAATCTCTGATGTAGGCCTGGCAGCAGATGAACTGTTATGGATGTTTTCTATAACAGCTATAATGGGACATCCCTATAATGTATCCTTATAATGGGATGACAATTTTTTTCAGAATTAAAATTGGAGGCACACTTTGCCAAATACCTGCAAATATTTATTTTGTGGATTATGATGACATTGGGATGACTATGATACATCCCAAACAATGTGACGGAGCCACTCACAATATGTGAAGGAATGTAGCTGAAATAATTGTTACCTGGGCAGGTTAATCCCAGGTATGGGTTTTTGTTTCTCACCACAGTACAAATGCTATAAGGCTGGACTTGCAGAGAGGGATGCAGCAGACCCTACATAGAACAATGTTGATCCTGGACCTGCTGCCAAGAAACATGAGAAAATGATAATAGTTGTAGCCTATTTTTGTAGGGAAGATTTGTAAGTAAAGTTATAAAAACTTTGTATTCATGCTTTGACATGAGGGTTCTGATCACTGTTCTTTATTTCTCTCTAGCATCTACCTAGGCAACTCGGGGACATTTGGCCTCTTTCCCAATAACCGTCTCAAGCGGAGACCAAGTCATTATGAGCAAGACATTACTGAAGGTGAGTGGCCATGGGGAAAAAATCAAGCGTGTTCCTCTCCCAGGACAGAGCAGAGAGAACTAGCAGAGTAACACGTGACAGCTTGTATAAAGTGACTGCCAATATGGGGGAAGGAGTTCAGCATGACCCCTTTTGCAAAGGCCTCTCACTCTTTGAGACTTTTCCATGTATTTTCCCAGGTCTTCAACCCCAGAAAGTGGCACGCCGGGTCTTCACTAATAGCCGGGAACGGTGGCGTCAACAGAATGTGAATGGTGCCTTTGCTGAGCTTCGGAAACTCATTCCCACCCATCCACCTGACAAGAAGTTGAGTAAGAATGAGATTCTTCGCTTGGCCATGAAATATATCAATTTCCTGGTCAAGCTACTGAGTGACCAGGCCAGACTGGCTGGAGGGGAGACTGCTGAAACAGACAGCCCCTGCAATGGCACTCCCAGGACTCCATCACCATCAGCATCCATAAAACTGGAACAGTTGACCGTCGAGTCAATGACTGTATTGGAAGCAGGAGAACCACGGTGATGTCTAGCAGTAACAGACCACCATCACCACCCTATTCTGTGCATCTACAATGCTGCACACGTGGATCAAGCTAACATCAGTGGAAACTCGTTGGCCTGCACATCCCTTCCTTGAATCCGTCACCCATGGAATGGGCTGCCATAATAGGGTTATATTGACTTTGGAAGACTTCATTTGACTTCAGGAGTCCAAAAACAGAGGGAGAAAGTGCTGGAGTCCCTTTGACTGAGACATCCATTGATGCCCAATGGAAGCCTCAAAACGTGGGGACTCTGGGAGAGATGAGGAATGAGATTTTATATACAATTCCCTGGTTTAGGGCAGTGGGGAGCTGCTGTATGATATCTGGTTTGAATAAGACACCCTCTAGCTCTTGTTGGCTGTAAGAGGAAGACCTTGATGTCAGGTAACACCATGGCTTGGGAGGGTGCTCTGGAGTTTCATTTTCACTGTTTATTGATTAATGCTTCTGACTTTTAGCCTTAACACTGCTCCTGCCGACAAATCTAAGCCTTATTGTTGTCGGGGCCCCACATAAATATTTGACCCTGTACAAAAGAGCAAAAGGATATAAAAAGAAGTGGCAAGGTTAAGAAGCTGAGCTCCCAGGCCCAGCCTACTTTCCACCTTCTCATCAAAATGGGACTCTGGCTCGTTTATATTGGTGACATCTTTCTAGATGGGAAAAGAGCTGCTGAAGGACTTTGAGCATTCTTGTCAATGGCTTGGAAAGCAAGGGCTACGTAACTGTACAGACTGTCCAGTGCATCTGCCATGCTCTGCCTAGTTGGGTGTTCAGTAATACCTCAGTCAGGTCTATACAGGCAGTGGTTTGTGTGAGGAGCTCTTCTTTTTGACATGCTGATTTTCCTGCATCCACAATGTTTTTGTTGGCAATTTTTGTGCAGAAACGTTCATCATCAGTCCCAAAATTCAGGAGCACCACCTCTGCAGGAGAACTGGGCCTTAACAATGGTCTCTTGTGATCCAGGTGTGCTGTTGGGGAGTTATTCCAGATGCAAGCAGTTAAGAGGGAGTGGGTGGTGGTGGTGCAGTGGCTGCTGTGTCACTCCCAAGGAGCCAGTTGGGTGGGTGGGGGGTTTCTGGGAGCCCAGTCTCAGAAACCTTCTCCCTTCCTGGAAAGAGAAGGGCGGTTTGTGCTGAGTCAATATCTTGAACTTCTCCACAAACCCTGGGCCCCTTGCCAAAACCACATACGACAGCAATGATTCTGGAGGCCTGGGCTGCCTGTTATCGGAAGAAGTAGTTTGCTGAAAGGTCTTTGGGATGAAGGAAGAAGAAAGATGACCGTATACACACACACACACACACACACACACACACACACACACACACACACACACACAAAAGCATCCGTTCAATTTCCAGATTTGCTTGCAAAGGAAATTGTTCTCTGCTAATATTTGCTTTTATTGGGAGGAGGATTTGTAAGATGGGATTCTTACACTCCTCAATGCTGTTCAGACCAGGAGCTCCTTGGAACCAAATTCTTCCAAGTTGTATGATGTTTTAAAACTGAAGTCAATGCCATAAACAAAAAGAAAAATAATATATTTGGTGATAATTGTTGACACTGTAAAAAATTGTGTGGGTTGCATGCTATGTTTTGAATTTGAATTTTTCACTGCGAGGAAATGATGAGGAAATACATGTGTGTCTGTGCATGTGTGTTTGTAGCGTGTTTGTGAAGGATGGGACAGAAATAGAAGTGAAAAGCCATTGAAGATACAGAAGTACTGCATCCTGAGGTGATTCCTCCTCAGTCCTCTCTGACATGCTGTAAGCTATAGCAGTAGCACTGCAATGGTTAGCTGAAGTCATATTTAAGTCTCCAGAGGGGAAATGGCCCAAGTATGTCCACAGGGCCTGGTGTATTATTCTGCCAACACCCAGCAACTTACCTGACATCATGCACACTCCTTGGGTAACTCTTCCTTGGCTTCAACCTAGTTACATGCTAGAAATTACCCTCAAAATACAGGGAGCTGAATGGCAATTTGTGAGGCGTTCCAGTTTCCTCTTGCCAGTTTTGGTCTCTTTCACTTTGCTGAAATTAAGGTGGCTTTCTTTTTGATTCTACCTTCTGGGTTTGTAGTCTAAGCAATCACTATGCCCTTCTTCCTCTTGTCCACTTTCTAAGCAGTCCTTCAATCACGTGATGTTTATTTTATTTTATTTTTCATATTCACTTATCATGCTATACTGGTCCTTGCTCTAATCAGCTCAGTGAAAGGATCCAGGATATCTGTTTGGGTTTGTACAACATATTCAATCTCAACCAAGTCTTAGGCAACTATATTTTAGCCCAGAATCTAGCTAGGATGGGAAATCTGTGACCACTGTGTTGTGCAAACCCAAGAAGGATAGTAAACTATAACTGAATGCAGTCTAAACCTGTGGTTACCCATTAATGTTTATTATCCAATCATTCTTTAAGTTAGTGACATAGTTTTATTTAGCTGTTATTGTTTATGTGCAATCTTTGAGGTGCCAAAATCAAATTAAACGTTTTGCTCAGAATTTAGTGAAAATAACGTGGTTCCAAGGAAAACTACTAATCGGACCATAACAGGCCCAGTCAGTGAACTATTCTGCTCAGGCGCCACATAATGAATTGGATGGCTTAAAGAAAGATGCAGGTCAGCAGACAAGAGAAACTCCTATCAGACTGTTAGAATTGATAGATGTACAGAGGAGATGGTGTGTTTGTATGTATTGTTGAAGGACCTTATAATCCGGAGTAGGGTAGCCATATTTTAAAAAGCAGTGGATGCAACTTAGAGCACATAATGAAAAACGGATACATTTCCCACTATGCTGGCATATGGAAGGTGATGGTTTTAAATTCCACCATAACAGAGACAAATGGGCTTGTCCATTTTAAACAGCTGAAGTCAAGTTATGTTTCTGTATTTTGGTCACTGATCAGCAACAACTAACAAATTCTCCATTGTGATCCCCAGATGTCTTGAGACCAAGCTGGCAAGTAGAGAAAGGCCGGCTTTTTAGACCTGTGCATTCACCTGAGCATCTATTTTGCTATGGTTTCATACAACTGAGTGTTGCAAGGATCACTGCACCTCTTGATTGACTCACACTTATCAATTCCATGATCCTCAAATGGTATTAATAGAAGAGGTACACATGCCTCCCCATGCTGAAAATTTCAGTTGCTTCCTGTGAGGGTCTTCAAGACTATCTGTTGTATTGCCCTGTCGAAGGGGTGTCCACAGGGGATGATTAAGAAAGTCAAGATGACCACTACAGTGGTGCAGTTGAAGTGCTGCCTGTTTTTATTTGCATCACATGCAGAGCTTTTGTGGATACTTGTGCTATGACACTTTAAAATCCACAGCAGGAGAGGGAGAAGGGAGAAGTGTTAAAGGACTAGATATTTTTCCTGCCTGCCACTTCTTTGCTCAAAATCACCCTTCCCGAAGCCAAGGCAAAACAAAGCTCAAGAATTCCGAAGGAAAGTGGGGTGAGGAAATTTGAAGAAATGGGGGATATTTGGAAATTGAGTCCCGTACTGCTTGCTTTGATCCCATTGCCCTTCAGGAGCTGCATTCCCTCTAAAGAAGATGGAAGGTGTACTATTGTACCATGCAATGGAGGACCCCCCCAGTGAATTCCAGGCAAAGGGCAACCAGAAAGAACCAGAAACCCTGATAAGAAGATACATCTTGGAATTGGGGTTGTGCTGAGAAACACCTAAGAAGATCCCAAGAAAGGATTAAGTCTCCCCTTCTATTCCAATTAGTTGGAGTTAGTTGCCAAAAATGGCACTCACCATCTACCTTTACGTACTGCTGTTTTCACTTCCCAATTCCTCAGATGATCACAATCATTTTGTCACATTCACAGTGTCTTCCTTCTTGAAGCAATTAGAGATTTCAGGTGCTGGGGTTTTCATTAGCAAAAATAGATTTACATTTGTATCAGAAATTGGTTTAAATCTAATGATATTAATGTTGAGGCCTGAAAGCCTTGTGCTTTACATAAAAGAGATGAAGGTCAAATGGTTGGTGTCAGTGCAAAGGAATGCCAGAGGTGGGCTTCTGGAACAAACAAATACCCAATGTGTACATACCCTGGATGATACATACTTAATAGGCTTAAAGGGATCTTAATTAGGACTAATGTCTTGACCTGCAGAAGACACCTGTTTGTTTGCACCCGATTCTGGATGTTTTCTACATCAGGGCCAATGGCGCTCTCCCTCCCTCCCTCCCCCCCTCCCTCCCCCCCTCTCTCTAGAAAGACAAACAGAAACAATTACAGTCAATAACATTCTTTAATTCAATCAGTTAAAGAAGGTGCTGCATCTATAAACTTTTATTATGGAAAAATTGTAATTAATACATGCGTATTACACCCCGCTCGGAGAGTGGCACTTGGGGAGGGAGGGGTAGTGCCGAGGGCTGATTGGGACAGGGGCTGGGGCTGGAGGAGCTGACCCACCACATCACAGCTGCTGGTTCCCTTCTTTGGGGTGAGGATGAGAGGGGGGAAGCTACATGCAATGCAGGCGGGTTAGCAGAGGAACTGTTCTGCAGACTTGAGCTATCTTCCCCTGTATAAAACCTGCACGTGGGGAAAGGTAGAAAGTCATGATGGCTAGCAACCAAGGGGCTCCCATGAGCCCCCCCCACCTGGAGGCGATTTGCTTGTAATCTCTGTAAACATATTTTGTTCACATTTCTGAAGCTGGATGCATAAAGTTTGATCGCTTTCTCTTCCTGTCTCAACTTGTTCGCTGGTGGCAGCAAAGGCATTAGTTTAAGGCACTTCCCTTAATTCAGCTGCAGGGTTATGAGTTCCTTTTGCTTTCAGAACCAAACCAGTAGCAAACCAACAGCTTCATAAGGAGTGGAAGGGCACTAAAGGGTCAAGGGAAAGAGCTGGAGATGGCTGCTCTGAAGCATCAGGCTGATATGGGTAGAAACAGGTATGTGCATTTTGAGTCTAGACTAGGCAGGTGGGACACCTTAGCTTGGCACACTTTTGGGAAAACTTAAAAAAGGGACCCCTGTCCTTGTACTGAAATGGGGAGTTGCTATCTTAATATCCACATAGGACTAAATCAAAACGGGGGTTCTTGCTGCAGGGGTAAAAGAGCCCTTCCTGTAAACATCCTGAGTGGGTTAGAGAAGGAAACGCTCTTTAGGGCTACCATATCTGGATTGCAAAAATCTGGATGGCCATTAGATAGCACCCAAAGGTTAGTGTTTTCTGTACAATATGTCTACGCTGCCTTCCAGTGGTCTTGCACTAGATCTTGTAGCCTTAGGGAGTGTGGTCATATTCCCTGATCAAGGAAAAACAGAATGGCATCAGTGGGAATCATTTACCTCTGCAAGAAGTGGAAGACACAACAAAACACCTTACAAAACTTAGGGAAGAAGATTTGGGGAACAAAGCAGGCCTGTTGGCCTTACTTGCCATCTCAGTCAACTCCATGCCATTTGGAAGGGATGCTCCTCCAAGTCTTCATGGGAAACAGGAGCAAGGTTTCTTTCCTCCTAGCATTGAGCACCTTAGATCCTCCTTTGGGAATGGCTGCTGAACTCCCAGGATTTCAGACCACTAATCCTTAGGCCCCTTTATCAGATCACAGCAGTCTCTGGCAAACTCATTGTAGGCTTTTGGAAACCCATAGGTGCCTAAACAATCTTTGAAATAAGTCCTCTCCCTGTCCAGGTCATATCTCCCTGCTGACTCCGCAAAAGTGCGTTTCTCCTCAGCCAAAAGTGAGCCTTGCAAAGAGAAAAGTGCCTCAGAGAAGAGGTTGCAAGAAGATATATATATATATATATATATATATATATATATATATATATATATATATATATATATATATATATATATATATATATATATATATATATATATATATATATTCCACACATATACATATACATATACATATATACCTCTTCGGCACTTTAAAATTTGACCAAAATGCTGACAGGATGTGAATATGGAAGAAATGAGTCTAATCTTGATGTTTCTGAGCAGCTCCTCCAGAAAGCAGGGGAATGGGGAAGAAGGAAAACTGACCGCCCCATTCACCCACCAATACAGACACGGATACATGATCTTGGAGCCCTCGGCACTTCCCTCCACTGGGCTTCCCATCTCTGCTCTGAGGAAGGAACTGGTGGGAATGGGAAGAGGGAAGCCGATGATTTTTTTTTCTTTTTTAAAATATATGGTTTTTTTTTTGTTTTTTAATTTTTTTTAAAACATTTTTATTTCATTTTTTAAATTCACATAACACAATAAGCCATTCCAATGGAGAAAGCCGAAGAAAGCTCAGGCAAAAATGATAAAACAGTTCGGATTTTTCTTTTTTTCTTCTTTTTTTCTTTTTTCCTATATATATATTTTTTTGTTGTGAAGCAATATTGACAGTTATAACATATGGCTACCTGCATTCTGCTAGACACGGAAGAAACTTTAGAAAGAACAAAAACAGACAAAGAGCTACCCTTTATTTTCAAGTGCAGAGGGGTGGGGTCAGCAGCAGGAGGGGGCCTGGAAAAACAGACACAAAGGGAGGCTTGGGGTTCCAGGGATAGAGAGGCAAGGGAGTCAGGGATAAGGAGAAAAAGCACACCAAATTCCATTAGTACTATATATATATACTGTACTGTACTCATATATATACTGCGTTTCTTAAACAAGGAAGAAACTTGTTCAAAGGGGCAGGGGTAGGTTGCAGTCTGGGAAGCTGCAGTTTCATGGATCTCAAGGTTTTACTGCCGAGCGAGAGATGTGGGTCTGAGATTAATGGGGAGGGGGCATATGGAGGGCATGAAAGGGGGAAGCCAAGTGGGTTGTCAAAGGTACCTTGTGAAAGGAAGGACAGAAGGGCTCAACTGTTCTTCTAAAGCAAAGGTCAGAGGAAGAAGCAGCTCCATAGCAAGTAGGGTCTGAGGCTCACTACCAGCCCACTGGCAGCCAAACAGGGGACAGCTGACTTCTCCAAACCAAGAGCTCAAGGGACAGCAAAGTGGATGCTGATACATTTACAGGGCAGAAATGCAGCAAAGATGACTGCCCACCAAATGAAATTGTCTTGGGCCCTAAGGAACCTTATCATCCTCCTGGGTCAGCAAAGGAACCCACAACTGAGCATCACCGGGGAGAAAGTCACTGAGCAGCCACCCTTTCCTGCAAACAGAGGTCTCGGGGATCCAGAAAAGGGGATTAGAGAAGCCCAAGTGCAGACATGCGTTTGGGGTGTGTGGGAAGGGATTCGTATGGTCTTCAGGATTATTTTGGAGTTATGCTTCCTTCACCCTCTCTTTTGGATGGGGCAGCAGTAGCCAGGCCAAAGAGGACTAGAAACCACCATGTTTAGCCCAAGTAGCTCCCTCTTGCTGGTCAAGCCTAGGCTTTTATTGCTTTCCCCTATATTAAGCACATGGATTACAGTAGGAGGGGGTGGAATTTCCTGCACCCGCTCCCCAGGCAGAGCACATGGTCCATCTGTTTCAACAAAAGATTTACAAAGGCACTATGTCAGCTGGCCAGTTAAGCATGTTGAGAGTAAGGCAAAGTCATCCATCTTGGTCCTTCCCTGAAGTGAGAAATTTCTCCAGTCAATCTCCCATGCTCTGTGAGGTGCAGGGTATGATCTGAGTCTGGCTCCTGCTTTACACACAGATCCTTCTGCCTTGCAATTTCACAAGGAGCCGAGAGGAAAGATTCCTCTTAACAGACAAGAAGGCTGTGAAAAAGGGCAAGCAGGAGTTACAACTGGGGGTAGGAATGTAAGGAGTTCAAAGGAAGGGATGCTGGTGAATTCATAGATCAGCTCCTCGTTCCAAAGAGAAGCCATTGAGCAATAGATACATATGTGAGACAGAGTTAAAAAGAAGGGAAAACTCCCCAACATTGCAATTAGGCTGGTTTACAAGAAAGTGGGGTAGGGGATAGAAATGAAGGCCAAACACCTAGTCAACTTTTGCTTAGCTCTTTTAGGGGGAAAAACAAGACAGAAGAAAAACACAGAAGAGAAGGATGTGCAGTGGCAGTGATGGAAGGTGCCAAAAGGATGAAAGGAGCCAGAGAAACAAAGTCTACCCAATATGGCCTCTGTTCCAGTAGGAACCTTCCCCCTTTGCCATGGCAACCTCACCATCATCCATCTCGCTCGGCAACCCGGGAAGATCCATGAGAAGCTGCCAGATGCTGCTGGTGCGTTTGACCGCAAAGCCCGCTGCCCCTTTCAGCTAAACATAAAGAAGGGATAATGCGTGTTTCCTAAAATGTGCTTTATGATAACAATTAATTGATTCATAAACTATGTATAATAGAGATTTTAATGTATTTTATACTGTAAGAAGCACCAGGTTTTGTATTTTTATTTTTTTTCAACTTAGGTTTTTTTAGTTTTTTTTCTTTACTTTTAATTTTGTAATTGTCTTCAATTTTTTTAACCTGATACAGTGTTTTTTTACATGTTTATTTTTGTGTATGACAAAATTTTTGCCTTCAGCCCTCCCATAAAATGACAAAACTAATGAGGAAAAGGAAAAAACAACAACCAATCCTCAATTATTATCGATCTTTTAAAAAGAATTTAAAAAATAAACAAGGAAAAGGAAAAATAGACAAATGAAAAAATAAACAGAAAAAGTTTTTCCCCATACTTACAAAGGTGGGTTTTCTTTTGTCTCAATTTATTTAGAGTCCCTGAGAACAGAGGACTTTGCAACAAAAATAGATTTTTTTCTCTTCTTCTTAACAATCTTTAACATACAAAGATATTAAAACTATGCACTCCATTGCACTTGGCTCAATGCAAACAAAATTGGTTCTTTTAAAACCCTCAATATATATTTCGTTTTTTAAAATCCCCTCCCCCTTTTAAACAAAAGTTTTTGTGTGTTTTGCTGCCCATACCTGTAAGCCACCAAAATTGAAACTTCTCCATGTCACCGTTTATGGATTCATTCCCAGGATTTACATTTACCCCTTCTTTTAGGACTCCAACAAGGTAACATGTAAATAGATGGAACTGGTATTCCATCTACCCACCTACATGCTACTGTTATTCATCTGTTACCTCTTAAAAATCCCAAGTATTAAATAAGTGCTTAAGCACTGTTAGGATTTAAAGCTTCTTTTTTTCAGAATTAAATAACAGTAAACTTCTACTCCTCAACCAACCACCCTCTAACCATTTTAAGTGCTGTTTCATTGGTGGTCACCCACTTCTGGATTCCTGCAATTCCTACTTTTTTCTAGATCTATCCATCTCCTGTTTTTAGGGAACCCATTCTGAGCAACGCTGGGCATTAAGGTCAGAAGCTTCAAGCAATTGAGTAAAATTATTGGACTACTTAAAAGGAAAGCAATCAGTGTCTCAAGTGAATGAGCTTACTAAATATATTTAAGAACTGAAGGAATGGAGCAGTATCACTTCTTGCAGGGCTAACATATCTATTTGGGCTACAAAATGCCAGGTGGCCACTGGTCTTGGAGGCACTCTAGTGATGGTCTGGGTTTCTGCATATTAAATATGGCCACCTGGACTACTGTGATCTTCACAATATAATATTTGGAAGATTTTTCATGCTTTGTATGTTTGTGCTCAGAAATTGTCAAGCCTAATGGAAACAGAAACTTGGATATGTTTGGGGTAGTGAAGGCACAATCTTCTTCAATCTGGGAATGTTTCAAATGTTGTTATGACCAAATCAAATAAAAATAATGCAGCATTTCAAATGTTACAGCTTGAGTTATGTTTAATGTTAGCACATCCCCAAGCCTTATTACACATTGGAATCCTTTCCAGTGCAATCAGACTAGAAAAGGTGCTTGATGTTGATATTTTGCCAAAAAAGGCAGTGACGGTTGGCTGAATAGTCCAAGGATATCTTTTTTTAAGGCCGCCAGATTACGTACTGTATCAATGCCCGCAGATGCAAAATATATCCAGGCTTAGTGTTCTTAAAGAAACACATGCTTTGGGCATTTTGTAAACTGAGCAGTTTACAACCTTTCATAACAGGAATGGGGTTACATTCTAATTGTAGCTGCTGCATCCAAATTCTGCCCATATCACTGATTTGGCTCCATCTTTCACTCTATGAATATTCAGCTATAGAATAGACAATATTTTTTTTCTTAGAGTGCTGAAAGATGGATCAACAATCATGGTGTGAATTTTTATTCCAATGTCATCTCTGGTACATTATACTTAATTTTTGAATAACATTAAGATAACTTAATGTGAGAGGACCTGTGGTATGACAGAAGCAGCAGGTAGAATGCTAATCCTAGAATTCATGAAATTCAGGTCTCCATTGTTACTTTACAGGAATAGACCTGGTTCACACCAATGACTAAAGCATCAGATGAGTGTCTCCTCTTTGTGGCAGCCCCAAAATATCTACACGCAGGCTGCTCACTCCATTACAATTTTCCTCACAAAGAAGACCTCCCTCTTTGTAGAACAGCTGTCCTGCAGCTGTGCAAGGTCAGGCTCTAAGAATCCTCCACAAGAGCAGGCCTTGGATGTGACTGTCTGCTGGTGTATGTCCATTTGCATGTGTGTACAGGACAGGGGAATTCAGAACATTCCTCTGACATGTGGATTATAGGATAAGCATGAGAGCCTACTGCTGGCAGAGGAGAGAGGCAAATCTGCAACCCTCAGATTCCCTTCCTTGACCCTGTTTGTCCATTTGGGAATATAAAATCATTGCACTTGGACAAGGGTGCAGATTCTTGGTCTCACCAGCAGGTCTGTTTTGGACTAACTCTGCTCCAGAAATCCTTGGGATGCTCCATGAATCAACTGAGCATTACTGTAGCAAATAGTAGAACAGCTTCAGGAGATTCTCTAGATCAAATTAATTATTTGGAACACAATTTCAGGTATTGCAAATCATGTGCCTAAATACAATTGCTCTGGAGTAATTGCACAGAAACTTGTTCCCTGCATTACTTTCTGGTCCTTTCCAAATCAGATAATTCCTCATCCCTATCCTTACCCCTTACTCTGATATAGAACTTCACTGTTGCCCAGTAAGAACCAATGATACCTCATGCAGAGGTGAGCATAGTTAATAGGAACAATGGAGCGTGGGAGATAAACTCCAAAGAATTTGGCAAAGCTCCTGTCCCCAAAACTCAGCATCTGCTAAGGAGAAGTTTCTATCAAAAATGCTGGAAAAAGAAACAAGAGAGATCATCTCATGGGTGCACAACAGAAAGGGATGCTGGTTTTTCTCACAGGTTTTGCTGTAATGTGAGACAAGGAAAGAGGAAAGTGCATGGAACTGTGTGACTGATCTGGTGCACATGTGTGCATTTGCACATGATGTACAGATGGTAGTGTCAAACCCTCATAACTACCCATTAGGCAGCCTCCATTACTTCTAATTATATACAATTCATTTTGTTGCGCTGTGGTCTGCTGTGACTGTTAAGATCTTTGTTTTTGTTTGTTTTAACAGTAACAACAAAACCCAATTGTACTTAATTGCTGGTGTCACCTGTATGTAGAGGAAGCCAAAGGAAATGCAACAACTCAAAGAGTAAGAAAATGAAATGGAGAAAAGGGATCAGCAAAAGTATCAAACCATAGTAACAACAGACACCCACAATCTCACAAGGCCGAAGCCTAGACTAGGTTGGGTACTCTGACAAAACGTACCTGTCTGAGCTAGCTACTCTAGCCCCAATGGTCAGTTTGGGGTACAATTGAAGTATGCCCCTTTGCTGCCTTGCTAATCTTTTTTATTATTTATAAAAGAATGAATACTGTACTATCCTAAATATTTGTCCATTTTCAATAGCAGCAAGGTGTTTCTTTTCAAAGAGAAACACTTTCCAGTCAAATCTAACTTGTCACCATGAACCAAAGAGTGACCATATTTCTTGTTACTATGGGAAAAGGAATTCCAGTTCATGCAGAATAAGACTGGAAATATTTTCCATGTAATCCAGACATTGTTTTTTCTGAGATGCAGGAAAAGTTCATTCAGAGCAAGGAATACAAGGAAGCACTAGATACCAAGATCAGCAGAGAAAAGATTTGTGCTGGGGTCAGTGTGTGCATGCATGTTTGAAGAGGGAGGGGAGGAAGAGGAATTTATTCCTTGCTCTGGAATGGAATTCAGTTGGAGCATCTGGTATTCAAGAGTGTTTCTGCTTTTGCTTTGCTTTCGCTTGTAGAAATGCAATATTAATTTGGTTAACAAGGGAACATATGTTTGGTGGGAGAAGTAATGCTTAATCTAAACCATTTCCAGATCTGAACCACAATGGTGCACTGAATTGGCCTACTCACTGAGTGGAACTTAGACCAAATTTGATTTGCCTGCAGCCTCCACCTACCTCTGCAGGTGTTTCTTCAAAGCAATGAGGGACTCAAGCCCTGATTGAGCAAGTGCTCTTAGTTTGTTTAACATATTCAGAATTCACCTTGGATTTAGGCTAATAAGTAGACAAATCTCTAGGGAACAATCTCCCTTTTTATACCCCAGCAAACATAATCCCTCATAAATCTTGAGACAGTTTTGGGATTTGAGACTGGTAGATGTGAGTGTTATTCTTTGCCCATGATGAATGAAGAAAAATCCCTTTTTAAACAAAAACAAAAAACACCATTGTTTGGGTGGCCTGTCCAGAACTATTTTATACATTATTTTAACAGAAAGTTACTTCAGTGTGAGTTGATGAGATTCTTTGAGAAGACAAGATTCTCCTATGCAAATGCAAAATCTGCTTTGGATCAGAGAGGTCCAACATTTTTTTTTAAGCTTCTCATCTGTGTTACCCAATGTCTCTTACTTTTCTTTGAAGAGGAGCAGCTCGGTGAAGATATAGGTTAAGGACTGAAGATTCTGATTCGCAGGGCTTGAGTGAAAAAATATCATTGTTGTCATCATCATCATCATCATCATTTTTCTTCACTTGAAGATCCTGTCAGAGGAACCAAGACTGGACCAGAAGACACAAAGAGAGAGGCAGAATTAAACTTGAGACTCTGATAAACTCCTTTCTTTTTCCTATGCCTGATATTGAAATACTCGTTAAAATTCACCCCATGGGTTTCCTAGGCTCTTTGTGACTTGTTATCTTTAGTCTCAGGCAATCTGATAGCGCCCATTATTTGTCCCTCTGTAACACTTAATCCCTGATTTCCACTCATATTGCACCACAGTACTGTGCCCATCACCTTCTTATAACAGTCACCTAATGAAGCCTCCTGAGATTTTCATTCAGATTTGTCATCAAGTATAAATTTAATAGGTTGCTAAAACCAGTAGCCAGCACTGATTCTCAGATGAGTGTATCCACAGGGATTACACATATAATTCCATACATCTATTTTTTATTGCATGCACACTACACATTTGTAGGGATATATTTCAAACTGGGAAAAACTAAACAGCATAATAAGCATACTACCAGTACTGAAAATGGTAGCTCTGTATTCAGTTTGTTTGTTTTCTATCGTCTTTATTAAAATATATTAGGATCTTGAGATCCACAGCTTCCATCCTTCATCATTAAGTGTTGCTGGCAGAGTAAAGAATAACAAACTAATGATGTCAAGAGGGATAAATTGAGCTGAGTGTGAAAGAGGATCATGGACCACATATATTATCAGGTTAATATCTGATTCTATCCTTCACATCCTTTCATTTCAGAAACTGAAGACAAGTTGCTGCTTACCAATTGTGTATTTTCCTTATGGCCCTGCAAAGGAGGCCAAGCTCTGACTGGTTGTCTCCTTACTTCTTACCCTTTCAATCCATGAAGGGACAGGGAAGCCTTACTGTCTGTCATCTGTGTGGATGGGCCTCCCAGAGCTTGCCTTTTCCTTTTAGGGATTGTTTCATCTTTACTTTACTTTTTTCTTTTCCTTGTTTGTGCATATGGGAGCCTTTATACAACCTCTCTCCACTGACATTGATACAGGTTCTTTCGCTGTAACCGAACCATCTAAATGGATGGCTCAGATTCACAGAAGAAAAAGAGAAGCATTACAGTTTCCTTCCAACAGGCCTACCTTGTAAATTAAAGTTTGTTTAATTTAAAAAGGGAAAAGGGAACCACTGCAGTACAGTGGGCACAGTATAGGAAAGAAAGGAGAGTATTTTTCTGCCACTCTGGGTAGAAACTGAAAGGGAGGCCACTGTGAGATATAAGGGTGGAATTGAGATGTACTGGTAGACCCAGCTGCTGTGGCCTAGAGGTAGAGCTCTTGCCTCACAATCAGGAGTTTGTGAGTTCAATCCTAGGTAGAGGCAGATGTAAGGGTCTCCTGCTTGGGCAGGGGGTTGGACTAGATGACCTGCAAGGTCCCTTCCTAATCTGTTAAGAGATGGGGAAAACAATGGTGGCCAGGAGACTTTACTGGACTCCATTCCTTATGGGTCATAGTTAGATCAGCTTTTTTTTAAAGGAAGCTGTTGATCAGATGAAAACAGAGCAGCCCAGAGTGAAATGGCTATACAAGGCAAAACCAGTTGCTGGGAGAGAAGAGGGAGCATGCCAGCCACTATACCCAATTATAGAGGGTATAGTGGCTGGCATAAGCATAATGCATAATGCGTAATGCATAATGGCATAATCATAATGCATGCATAAGCGCACCATTGTGCCTACCGTCCCTGTCTTACTGTCCTATTGTCCTCATTTATCTGTACTTATTTTGCTTATGTTTATGTTTATACAAATACCTGCTATCTTGTACATGTTTGACAAACAAAATAAATAAATAAAATAAATATAGAGCTGGAGATTCTCCTAATCTGGAATAAAACATTGTGGACTAACCACGTGGAAGGGTTTAAGGCACCTCAGAATGGAAAACTTGAAGCAGAATACAAAATTTAAGTTGGAGGTACATTTTATGAAGAGGTAAATGATAGATAATAATCTATTTTCTTTACTTCAAGAAATGGTAGGTAGCTCTTAGAGGTGCTGGGAAAAGCAGAAAGTGTAAATTTGGTCTATGTGGGAATTAAACTTGATGACTAAAGAAAATCTATTGGTACCACACCAAACTTGAATTTGGGACTTTTGCCACTTCTGCTGAAATTAGATAACAATGTTTTCTGGTACCTTCATATCACATGATGTAAGTTTTCTCTTTCAATTTATCTTGCCTTTCATGCAATCTCTCTTGAGACTGCTAGATAGGGCTGAATGCAACCCTGTTTGGGGCTGCTCCTTCATCAGTAAGAAAATGTTACGTGAGAATTCAGTAAATTCAACAGAAATCAAAAGTTTCTCAGAGGCAAGAAAGATAACAAGCTTATTTTGAACTACCAATATCAGATAATTTTATCTCAATTGAAAACACCACCTGACACCTCAACTATTGCATTTGTAGCTTATAGGTCATTGCTAGCAGTTACATGTTATATAAGAATGTAAGATTTTATTTAGACATGATCACTGCTGCTGGTACTCACAATATGTAATCCCATCTTCCCACAATATTGTGGAGCAATATTGGCCCTGTCTTGCAATGTCTCTGTAATCTAGGTTCCTCAAAAATGGCTATGCCCTCAAGCCAAAGGGAGAGCCAGCTGATGTCATAAGCGGGGGTCATTATTAGAAACCATCTTCTATGCTGTTCCATTTCCTTTCCATTCTAGATCAGCAGCTATCTTCTCTCTCTGCTCCCCAAAAGCTGGAATAGTCCCAAGGTGACTAGGAGATTAAAAATCGTTCCTTCTTCCAGCCTAGCCAGGGATTGGGAGAGAAGCTGACAGGCTATTACATGAAATTTCTTCAGGCAGTGACAGAAATTTCTCTGGTCTCTGGAAATTCAAAATTTCTTCTGATTTGAAAAGTCAAGGCAGAGACGCAGGTGCTGCACAATTTGCCCTCTAATGGCAGAGAGGGATGGAGCAGAGCCACACTGTGGACACACTTGCCATCTGCAATATGGAGACAATAGTGACGGGGCAGCAAATGAAGGAAGCAGGAAGAAGTGGTTGGATTTAAATAATTCAGATTCGGGGGGGGGGGGGGGGGGGAAACAGCATTGAAAATGGCCACCAGGAGGGGCTATGTGTCCACTGCTGGGAAGATTGGACTTCTTCCATTCTCCAGCTCTCAGTCTCTCTAGCTCTCTGTTCCACCTCCCTTCTGTCTCAGCTTTGCTTCTTCTTGGTACTGAACAACAGGCTGGCATCACAGACTGAAGCTCTCTCTTCAGGATGCAATATCCTGAGGTAACAGTGCCTGTTCGAAATCCCCACAGGCCTCAACAGATTTAGTATAGCAGGTACAGGAAGTGTCAATGTCACATGCTACATTTTTCAAAGCCTGATGGACAGCAGATGCTCTTTAATTACCAATCTCTCAATGGGAACTTTATTTTCTTCTCAAAGCAAATACTAGCTGCTAGTTCCCCTTCACAAGTTTCTCTCCCTTCTCTAGAATCAACTTTCTAAGTCCAGAAGTTCCTCTCAAGACACATATCACTAGACATAGCTCTACTAAGATTGCTTTGGAAAAGAGAGGAGAAATTATGCATTTTACAAACTTTGGCACAGTTGATGAAAATCCTACAGCTAAGACAAGCAGTGAAATATATTTGCCAGATCCAGGTCCATTCTGTCCACACTGAAAATACCATTCCTGTTTTGCTCAGGTTGGATATTGTATCCAGATTCCTGCTTTCCAAAGTTTATTTATTCAAGTAGGCACTGCTCCTTTTCACAATGTTTTTAAAATGTCTGTTTTCTCCAACTCTTTTTGTTCCACATTTTCTCTCCCATCCAGTCAATCCATATTTTTTTAATAAAATAAAGATGCCAATTCCTACACCCTAGTAATTCTATGCCAGCCAATCAGATTCTTGACCACTGCTTATTATCATTAATTGCAGCCAATCAAATGAATTTCCCCCTGATATAAAGCTACCAACTGAATGAGGTGTGCAGTGATGTGAATTATATGGCAATGGTCAAATTACAGAATTAGAAATAGCCGCCACTACCATCACCAGCCCCCAATATCTTCTAGTAGTGGAGCCAGTCATACAAATGAGAGATTTGGAAACAATCAGTCAAAACAGAAAGAGCTCAATTCTCATTGACTGTTTCTGTCCCCTGATTGGTTGGAATCAGAGACTATATGCCTGGGAAACCAATCAGAATGTTGTTCTTCAGTAACAAGCCACTCAGGAGTTGTCACTCCACTATGACAACATCTACTTGGCACTGAGGAATGAATCCAGATGTCCCTTCATGTCAGAGCATCATTTAAATGCCTTGAGTTAATTTCTATAGCTGTCTATTATATCTGCCTACAACATACCTAATCTACTCTTGCCTCAAGTAAGACAGAATCAAAACAAGCTACACAGCATCTATTCAAATCTGTGAACCTTAAATGACTTTGGTAGGTTACTCACTGACAATTTCTGCCTTGCAATGCATTGAGCAACACTGAGTTATATCATCTTGCTCCACACTGTTCTTAATCAGAAGGTTCCATTTCTTCCACATATAATGCATGAATTTTGTCTTTTAGATTAAATATTCCAGGTATATCGCTCACAGAAACACAAGCTGAGAGATAATTTTTATTGATGAATATATTATATCCCAAAATTTCAATTCATGGTTACCATGGAAAGTGATAATATAAACTGTCACTCCCTTGCTCATTTGTGTCCTAGGGGAATAACAGAATAACAGTTGGAAGGGATCTTGAAGGTCTTCTAGTCCAGCTCCCCACCCAAGCAGGAAGACCCCATACCATTCTGGACAAATGGTTGTCTTATTAAAAACCTCCAGTGAGGAGCACACATAACTTTTGAAAGTAAGCCGTTCCACTGGTTAATTGTTCTGTTAGCAAATTTCTCCTTAGTTCTAGGTTACTTTTCTCCTTGATTAATTTCCGATCCATTGCTTCTTGTTTTGCCTTCTGGTGCTTTGGAAAATGGGTTGATCCCCTCTTCTTTGTGGCAGCACCTCAAATATTGGAACACCGCTATCATGTTGCCCCAAGTTCTTCTTTTCACTAGACTGGACATACCCAATTCCTGCAACCGTTCTTCATATGTTTTAGCCTCCAGCCCCCTAATAATCTTTGTTGCTCTTCTCTGTACTCTTTCCAGAGTACATTTTTATATTTTGTGGTGACCAAAACTGGATGCAATATTCCAAGTATTGTCTTACCAAGGCATTATAAAGCAGTACTAACTCTTCATGTGATCTTGATTCTATCCCACTATTAAGGCAGAGTAGGACTGCATTGGCTTTTTTGGCAGCTGCAGCACACTGCTGGTCCATTTTTAAATGGCTATCTATTAGAACTCCTAGATTCCTCTCTCACCATTGAATTTTGTTAGATAGGACCCAGTGTTCAAGTCTGTCAAAACCCTTCTGGATCTTAAGCCTATCTTCTGGGATGTTGGCTATTCTTGCCAGCTTGGTGTCATGTGCAGATTTGATGAATTCTCCTTCCCTATTCCCCCATCTAAATCATTTATGAAGATTACCATTCTTCATTACTGTATGAAAAACCTTGGAGTACTTACATGTAGATGCAGTTCCATTAAAGACTTATCTAGTGCGGTTTGTCAGCCAGCTATGCTGTCTATACCACATTTTTCTAACTTACTAAGAAGTAGGTTATGTTCTACTTTGTCAAATGCCTTATTGAAATGGAATATACTATGTCCACAGCATTTCGCTGGACTAGTGAATTTAGAAATTAGTGCACTAATTTAGAATTAGTATAAATTATAATGTATAAATTTAATATATTCTAATTTAGAAATTAGAATTTAGAAATCAGTGGACCAATTAATTTAGAAACTTCTTTCATTTGTATATCATCCTTAGAAACCAATGTTTATGGACAGTCAATTAACTTACTAGAAGCTGAAATAAGTTCCTTATGATTTGTTGCTGTTATTAAAATTAATATGCTGCTCAACCCCTAGTGATTTTGAAAAAGACTCTTTCTCCCCGCGGCCTACTTTCTTTACTGCAGATTCTGGATGTTGAGACTCTAGAAAGAGTGCAGAGAAGAGCAACCAAGGTGATTAGGGGACTGGAGGTTAAAACATACGATGAACAGTTGCAGGAACTGGGCATGGCTGGTCTAGTGAAGAGAAGGATCAGGGGAGACATGATAGCAGTGTACCAATATTTGAGGTGCTGCCACAGAGAGGAGTGGGTCAAGCTACCGTATTTTTTGGAGTATAGGACGCACCGGAGTATAGGACGCACCTAGATTTTAGAGGAGGAAAACAAGGAAAAAGTATTCTGAACCAAATGGTGTAGTAATATATTATTTAATAAAATAACAGTATAGCAGAATACTTTCTACAACTATGTATACTTTTTACAACCATGTACACTTTTTACAAACTTCAAACTTGACAGCTTTGTGGACTTCAACTCCCAGAATTCCTCCTCCAGTCATGCTAGCTCAGGAATGGGAGTTGAAGTCCACAAGTCTTAAAGCTGTCAAGTTTGAAGTTTGTAAAAAGTGTACATGGTTGTAAAAAGTCTTGCCAAGTTTGAAGACCCTTGCACCCCTAACCCCTAACCCAGGGGTCTTCAAACTTGACAGCTTTAAGACTTGTGGACTTCAACTCCAATTCCTGAGCTAGCATGACTGGAGGAGGAATTCTGGCAGTTGAAGTCCACAAGTTTGAAGACCCTTGCACCCCCTTGGCAAGTTTAAGACTTGTGGACTTCAACTCCCAGAATTCCTCCTCCAGTCATCCTAGCTCAGGAATGGGAGTTAAAGTCCACAAGTCTTAAAGTTGCCAAGTTTGAAGAGCCCTGGGTTAGAGGTGGCAAGGGTCTTCAAACTTGGCAAGTTTAAGACTTGTGGACTTCAACTCCCAGAATTCCTCCTCCAGTCATCCTAGCTAGAGTTGAAGTCCACAAGTCCTCCCGGTCTCGCAGCCAGTTCCCTCCTGAAGTTCAAGGGCCGACTTGAGCTGAGCAGATCTGCGGCGAAAGCGGCGGCTCCTGGTTTTCCCGGCCAAAGAGCGCTCGCTAGAGAAGAGCAGCTGATGAAGCAGGCGAGGCGCGGTGGCAGGCAGGTGTCTTGGAAGCGCCGAGGGCAGCACGCGCGTCCGGGATGCACCTCTCTGCTTTCCGCTTAGGTGGCTGCAGCGGGCACAGCGAGTCCCATCCCCACGCGCGTCCCCGGCGCTTGCTGTGGCGACGCTGTTTTCTCCGAGAACTTTGTCTCAGAGAAGGAGCAGTAGACAAAGGTCTCGGAGAAAACAGCGTCGCCACAGCAAGCGCCAGGGACGCGCGTGAGGACGGGACTCGCTGCGCCCGCTGCCGCTGCCTAAGCGGAAAGCAGAGAGGTGCATCCCGGACGCGCGTGCTGCCCTCGGCGCTTCCAAGACAGCTGCCTGCCGCCGCGCCTCGCCTGCTCGCACACCCGCTCGCTCGCAAGCGGGCAGCGGTGGGGATCGAAGCGGAGCGGTGGCACCTCGAAAGGACTGGGGTGCTAGATGTAATGCTTCTCAGGAATGGGTGGCGGGGGCAAGCAGCGGTGGTGGCGGCGGCAAGCAACAGCGGGGACGGCGGGGGCAAGCAGCGGGGGGGGGGGCAAGCGGCGGTGGCGGTGGCAGCGGCGGGCGGCGGGGAAAACCT
The DNA here is from genome assembly GCA_023053685.1 of Diadophis punctatus similis. Taxonomy (NCBI): domain Eukaryota; kingdom Metazoa; phylum Chordata; class Lepidosauria; order Squamata; family Dipsadidae; genus Diadophis; species Diadophis punctatus. Next base: position 107,788,324 of record JALIGW010000002.1, read on the forward strand.
CCGAAGGGTGGGGGCTGGGGGTGTGTGGGGGCTGCATTCGGTGTATAAGATGCACCCACTTTTTGACCCCCTTTTTGGGAGTAAAAAGGTGCGTCCTATACTCCGAAAAATATGGTATTTTCCAAACCATCTGAAGGCCAGACAAGGAATAATGGGTGGAAACTGAACAAGGAGAGATTCAACCTGGAAATAAGAAGAATTTTTCTGACAGTGAGAACAATCAACCAATGGAACAACTTGCCTTCAGAAGTTGTGGGAGCTTCATCACTGGAAGCTTTCAAGAAGAGACTGGACTGCCATTTGTGAAAAATGGTGTAGGGTTTGCTGGGCGGGGGGTTGGACTAGATGACCTACAAGGCAGAGGTGGGTTCCTGTCGGTTCGGACTGGTTTGCCTGAACTGGTAGCAACCCGCTGGTGACATCACGATGACGTCACGGAACCGGTTCTGTAGATGCCAGTCCGTGGGTGCCGCCATCTTTTTTTGAATTTTTTTTCTTTTTTCTTCTTCTGAGTATGTGCAGAAGCTGAGTTTCCGGCACTGTGCATGCGGTCGCCATCTTGTTTACGGCTTTCTTTTTAAAAAAAATTTAAAAAATTATTTTTAATTTAATTTTTTTTCTTTTGAGCATGTGCAGAAGCCATGTTTCTGGCACTGTGCATGCGGTCACCATCTTGCTTTTATTATTATTATTTTTAAAAAATTTCTTTGGCACTGCGCATGCGTGCATGCGCACCCATGAGGTGCGCCCATGCGACGCAGGAGGAAGCGAACCGGCAGCGAGGTAAGTTAGAACCCACCCCTGCTACAAGGTCCTTTCCAACTTCCAACTGTTAATCTGTATGTATATGTATGTCTGTATTCTGTATTTGTATCTTCTAGGTCTATCTTATGACCTGCATAATTTGAACTGCCAGCCCAGTTTAATGTTGCTGGGAGGAAAAACTGCATTGTTTGGATTTTGCACTGTTTCAAAATTCAAAATGAATTTTTTTTTCAATTGAAAGGAAAATTGCAGAAAAAATGTTTGAATAGCTCACATAAAATCCACATCATCCCTGACACTACTACAGTGAGCTGTTCCCAGAAAATAAATCTGGAAAGGGTTTTTCAAAGACTGCTTGTGGGGATGAGGCAAGAGGTATGAAATGGGGCTGGAGAAAAATGAAGTTTAAGGAGAGTTACCATAGCAGGACAGCAGATATTTTCTTTTCTCTTTCACACTTTAAAACTAGTAGAGCAACCTTTCTTTTAAAAAATATTTCTCCTTTGAAAATCATTTTTCATTGGGCTGAAATATTCAGAGTAAAGCGTGGAAAATTGACCCTGTTTTCAGGAGTGGTGAATTTTTTATGGTGGAGTCCTGTCTCTGATGCCATTTTATATATAGTGGTGGAGTCCTGACTCTGATGCCATTTTATATATACTAAGCCCATTAAATATTTCAGGGAAGGTTTATCATAGCTCCTATTTTCATAATCTTTTAGGAATGTCTTATAGGAGGTGGTGACAAAGGTTAGTTCAACATCTCCTTGGATTTGCCACAAGTTTTGAATGCATGTCAAACTCAAAGCACACTGGCGTTTTCTTCTCAAAGGATTTGGAAGCTCAGGATAAGTCAAGAGGTTCTTTCACACATCCCTATCAACTGCCAGAGAATAATCAAAGGATTTGATATTTGAGCTTTGCCTTGCTTATACCTGCCCAGTACAAATAAGATCCTGGTAGATGTGAGGTGGGCAGTTATAGGTATTTATCCATACACCTGCCTCATTTGTGCCTAAAGTCAGGGGCCACGCCTCTATGAAAACAGAACATGGGTGAAGAGAGATAAGGCCTCCTCTGCTTTACTGATTCACCTGGCCTGCTCCCCCTCCCCCTCCTCCCCCCTCCTTCTCTTGACACCTCTAGGCTTGGGGCAACTGATAGGCATTAGTAAGAAAAACAGGAGAGGGGAGGGGGTCAGGTAAGTTATTTCTTTCACATGCATGGTTCATTTCACCCAATAATTTCTGTCCATCCTACCCTATTTATCAATGAATGGTATATTGAGTCAAATATCATATCAGCCCCATTCTTTATCCTCTTTCTTGCATTGTATAGTCTGCCATTTGCTGACTTGATGAAAAATAATTTCATTACAAAGATGGTGAGATTTTTGGACTACTTGCCATTTGGGGGTTTAAGTTTCTGGGTGTAGTTGCACGATGACGTGTATAATTAGTTATGAGTCATTCCCTGGGCAATGCCAAAATCATTAGCCACACTCCCATTGATTTGAGCTAATCTATAGCACTGGAAGATGACCATCTAATGAGAAATCTACTGGACACTTCATCCATACTGGAGCTGGCACAGCCTTACCCTTTAAGCCAAATCAGGGTAGTGCCGGGTTCTGCATGCACTGTTGGCATTAAATGAATATTTAACAACAGCAATAATAAGAGCAGGGTGTCTAGAAGCAAAGGTCTGTTACACCTCATGGACCTGCAGCTGTTCCTATGGGCAACAGCCAGAAGCCACAGCTGAGAGAGGGGGAACTGGCAGCCACTGTGCTTCTCTCCTTCATCTCTCGCTCTTGCTCAATTCTGTCTGTCTTTTTCTTCCTCTCTTTTGTCTTCCTCCATCTGCCTGAATCCAGAGTTCAGAAAAGTCATTGGTTACTGTGGTAACATCTGCCCTCCCCTTGCCTTCCCCTAATAATACTGTAGCCTAGCCAATGGAGCAGGGAATATTTCCCCCCTCTGTACACAAAACACACATGCACACATTAAAGGGCTCTTGGCAAAGCTTAGAGCCCACCTGGCAGAGCCTTGGTTGAAAAATACCTCAATGTGTCCCAACCATCTTATGTATGATAGGTCAGAGCAACTTCTTCCCATCAGCCTAATTACATTCTGAGGGGAAAAGAAGCATGAGAGCCATAAAGAAAGTAACAGGAGTATATTTACAGACATGAGGGGAGAGGGAGGGGGGGGGAAGAGAGGAGAAAAAAGAAGACAAATAATTTAAGAAATGAACAGTGAAACAGAAAAGGAGAAAGCAAGAAGTAGGGAAACTGCTGGCGGAAGTGCCCCTGCTAGTCCTGCGGCCGTGCTGGGCCCTGATCCAGCCTCGCTCCGGACCATTGTTTCCCTGCCTGGCCCCCCAAGTCCAAGTTCATCTGGGTGTGACATCATGTCTGGTTGCTCAGGGAAACCAGACGGGCCAGACGTGACATTGGTTATGGGCTGGGAAGGGGAGCCAATCTCATTCCTGTTCTGCTCTGCTCCTTCATTCACCACCAGGGAGCAATGGAGGCTAGGAAGGAAAGACAGATCAAGCTGAGAGCTGTCTTATGTGGGACAGGAGGAATGGGGGAAAATCATGTTGGACTTGGAATGTTCCCTCCTCACGGTATTCAACTTTTCTTTGTTGCTTTAACCTTCATACCATCAACATTTTTCCTTCTGGTTGTGGCATGATTAAGATTGCCCTAACCTAAATAATATAACAACCCAGTCTTTTTATTCATTGTGCAACAAAATACAATTATTATTCAATCATTATGAGATATTCTCTGCTGCACAGAAACTACAAATATGCAGGTCCTTCCTTCCTTCCTCCTTGCCCTGTCTTTTCCTACTCTGCTGAGAGTGGCTGGTATGCTCTGCGAACAGGAGTGCCAATGGCACTTAATGGCAACCACCCATAATATCACTGGTGCTGAGCAACACACTCCTTCTCTCACCCATGTAAGTTTGAAAAGAAGGTCACCTTTCTCCCTCCCCTACATTGTGCAATCTCTAAGCAACTTTATTTCATAGCAGAGCTAGTGTAGTCTATTAAAAATCAGAAGAACAAACAGCACAGTTCTTCTTCATTTCTTGGAAGCAATTTTATGGTTTGTGAACTATTTCCTCCTCCTCTAGATGTTATTCCTCTCCCATGTGTCTCTCAGGTTATATTGTTTCCCTTGTACAAGTAAATGCCATGTAGAGAAAACATAAAGTTAGGATTTCTAGTTGCAGTGATTATATGTGACAAAAAAATGCGCCATAAACTCAATTTGCATTTTAAACCACAAAAAACAAAACCCTCCTTTTGTTCGCTAAAGGATCATATGAGTAATGGTGGAGCAAAGCTTCCTGGTCAGTCAGAAGTTGGTTTCAGAAATGGATTTCTGATCAAACTCTAACCTAGCTAATAAGTGATCTTCCAGTGCTCAGCACAGATGTCACACTGAGTGGAATGGTGTATTAGAGAAAGGTATAATCCAAATGGCTACACAATTCTAGACTTCATCCTCATTTTTGCCTCAGAGCAAGGTCCAAATTTATATCTCCAGTCACCATTCAGTGGAACTTAGAAAGGAACTTCTCTTGGACACAATAAGGATGTGACTCAGCTTCTGTGGCTGCTGATATCAATGAAGGGGCATGGCAGTCAGATTTCTTCTTTGTTTGTTTTCCAATGATATTACTGTTTGGAATAACCTTTTACTATAGACTACTACCTGCATTTCATCTCCATCTCTATCTCTATTTTACCTCCATGGAGGTTCTCTTATATGTATGCAACTACTTTGCACAATAATTTAGAGGATCAGTTAGTTACTAGTCAACTGTCTCCAGCTTCTTATTCTATGACTTTATAATTCCAGTGGGAGGTACCAAGAAACCAGCCAGATTATTTCCTTTTTACTCCCAGAAGGAGCTAGATTGGTGGAACTGAAAGAAAGCATAATAAACCAAAGTATATGGTAGGGGCAGGAAGGCTTTACAATTTGAAAGTGGGAGGCTTATTGAAGTGGGAGAATAACAATGGGGCAAACAGGACCAGTACAGCACAGTGCCAGGGTAACTCAGTTTTAATTTTTAAAATGTGCAAGCTTTTTTTCCCAAAGGGGGGGGGAAGATAAACACAATATAGATTGGGACAATGTGGGACAAAGTCCACACTCTTCAGTCATATGTGTAAACTTAAGGAGTGTGAATTCTGGTAAGATGAGTGGTTGTGGGTAGGGGACCCCCTGTTTCCAGGAATTTGTCATCTTTGGTCTTAAGATGAGGTGGCACTACCTCAGACAGACCCAGTGCATAGCTTGAGGGGCCTCTTGGACTCACGGCTCCTGCTAGAAGAGCAGGTGGCAGCCATGGCTACGAGGGCCTTTGTTCAACATCTCTGCTCATGTCCTGGTCATCTCCCATCTGAACTACTGCAATGTGCTCTACATGGGGCTATTCTTGAAAAGCATCTGGAAGCTTCAGCTGATGCAGAATCAGGGGTGGGTTCTAACTTACCTTGCCGCTGGTTCGCTTCCTTCGCGCTATGTGGCCGCGCCACACAGGCGCACATGCGCAGTGCCGAAAATCCACAAAAAATCCCAAAAAAGCCAAAAACAAGATGGCGGCGCATGCACTGTGCCAGAAACTCAGCTTCTGCGCATGCGCAGAATAAAAAATCAGCAACCCCCCATTTCCCCCCCCCCCAAAAATAAAAAAAATCCACTGACTGGCACTGACAGAACCGGCTCTGTGACGTCACCAGCAGTTTGCTACCGATTCTATAGAACCGGTGTGAACCGTGAGGTACCCACCTCTGTGCCAAATGCAGCCGCATGAGCTATATTGGGTGCCCAAAGAAGGGCACATGTAACACTTCTGCTCTGAAAAATGCATCAGGTGCCATTCTGCTTCCGGATCCAATTCAAGGTGTTGGTTATGATGTATAAAGTCCTACATGACATGGGGCCAAGTTACTTACAGAACTTGGTTCATCTCATTACATTGACCTATCCCATCAAGTCAGGCAGGGAAGGTATGCTGCAGACCTTGTCAGTTAAAGGAACTGGTGGGATCTAGGAAGAGAGCCTTCTCTGCCATTGTTCCTGCCCTATGGGATATTCTGCCTCAGAGGTGAGGCAGACCCCACTCTCCTGGCCTTGCAAAAAGGGATTAAAACAAGGTTCTGTGGCCTTGCATGGAGAGCCCAAAGGAGCACACAGTTGTGGAGTTGGTGCCATAAGTTGCCTTTGTCAACTAATTTTTAACAGAGTTTAGTTACTCTTGCCTCCTTAAAAATTAATTTAAATTTTTAATTCAAAAATTTTAATTCTACCGGTAACATTTTAATTTTTGTATACTGTTTTGATGTTTTGTTGTACATGGAAATAAACAAAACCCTAATGCTGTTAATGACTGAATGCATAGATTTGGAAATAGCATCTTCCAGGTATACAGGTATATTGCTTGAATGCTTAGGAAGTATTGGGATGTCATTATTAAACGAAGTTTAGCATAATGGAAATTAGTTGCATGGATGTCTGTTTCATTCTTTCCTTGAGATAAACTGCATTTTTATTTCTATTTAGGGTAAACATAACTTGTTAATTATTTGAACTTGAATATCTGTAGTCAACCTGAACTACTACTGCCAAATTTACATCACAAGTCATGAGTACTTCTTTAAACAAATAATAGTTAACATTGTCATTAATGGTGATGAAATTTATTCCAAACACCATGAGGAAAAGTGAGGAGCTGGAGAGATCACATTCTACTCTTGCCCATGCACAGCAAGCTAAACTATGGTTTTGTATTATATGTGTGGGCATGCCAAGTGATGATATATTCTTCCCAAAACATATCAAGATTGGAAAAAGTATGGGTAACTATGGGTGATAATTATGATTAGTGCACATATACAACCTTTCTATACTCTGTTTGCATATAGCGAGTAAAATACATATCATGATCAACATGATTTTTTGCCATGTGAATATAGACTAAACATTCTGCATCAGTTTGAAACCAGCAGCTTCAAATCTCTGTTCCTACAATAGCCACAAGAAAATTGAACTTATTTGTTTTTTTTATTCTGCAAGGGAAAAATTAACTTCAGGGCTCTGCAGCTTTTCCTAAGTACCAGAGAAGTGAAATTGACTGGTGTTTTGTCAATTTCTCCCTTCTATTTGGCAGGAAAGGAACAGCTGTAAAGCACTAAGTCAATGGGCCCTTAGGAGCCTTTTTTTTGTGAAGTGCCAAGTGGATATGAGGAGATTATTGCTGCCACAGAATCTGAAGATCTTGATGTAAATTTATTCTTGTCAGCATATCAAATTGGCATAAAGAAAGACAGTTGGTTTCTAAACTGCTTCTCAGGGTTGGAGCATGAAAACAATAGCAGTGTGGAAGTCTCTGTGGAGTAGTCTTGAGCGATACTTCATTTCATTCCATGGTGAGAACAAATGAACAGTAAATACATCATATCTTCATAGACAGTGACCTGCCCAAATGCACCCAATGAACATAGTTGAGCAGACTGATGGATCTTCCCAATTCCCCAGCCTGTCACTAAAATATATTCCAGCTTGGGAATCTTTTCAAATTCCATCTTAGATTGAGACTCATAAGCCAAAGACCCTCTCTGAAACTCAGTTTCTTGTATGAAAAATGAAGGCCATAATTTCTGAAACATGACTGTCTTTTGACAATCCCCAAAGAGTTCTGCTGTAAATTCTGGACTTTATGGCACACCCCATGAGTAAATACTTAGATCCCTAATGTTCAGTCCTAATTTTTATTCTGCAACTTAACTCTGTCTTATTCATAGATAGAAAAATTCTGAGGTGATCCACATCCATCCCTTCAACAGAGCCATTCCCCTCCCCTTCCCACATAAGGCAAGCTACATTTGGGCTACTGTAGCACATATACCCCTATGAAGCTGGTTCCCCCTACCTGAGATTGCTGGGGGATGTTTAGAAAGTTGCCGTCCCGGGGTCCGATGCCGACAAACCGGTTGGCAGAGGAGGAGGAGCCTGGCGCTGAGAATGCTAGAGGGGAAAGAGATGTGAGGCCGTTAGGGCCACTAGGTGAGGCTGATGGCATTGATGGAAAAGGGTGGGCATGCAGGCCCATCAGATGAGACTCAAGATAGCAAAATCCAAAGAAAAAAAATGGGCACCACCTTTTCCTTCCCAGAATACCCTCTTGTCAGTGAACACAAAAGAATGGAACAGCTAGCTCTTAGTTGTCAGTGGGGCTTCCTTTGAATGATGGTAAATACTTTTGTTTTTGTTTGTTTGAGATACAGGAATTTAAGGATATTGATAGAAAAAGCCAGCTTTACTACAGGAGTAAGCCCAACAGCTTGATGGAAACTTCCATAAAATCATACATAATATCCCCTGTGCCTTTATTGGGGGCACTTGCATTATTATACAGGTTTTACTGAGTGAGATGAATACTGGGGATAATCTGGCTTTTGTTTCATAAACCTCATTTCTCTTGGGCATATTATTTCTTTCTGGGTATAGGTCCAAAGCCTTCATTTTGTGGCCTAGTTTTCTCTGCATCCCTGGAGGAGGCTGGGGGCTTCTATGTTATAACCGCTATTGGTAGACTCAGGCAGACCTCCTACCCATTTGTAGGAAAGATGGCATTCCAGAACATGACCATGTATGGGCCTGCCAAGAGATGGAGTCTCTAGGTCTGCATGCCTCTCCTGGGCACAGCACTGTGTGCCAGAAATAACTAAGCTCAGCTCTTTGGTATTTAGTTGGTGGCAGAAGAAGGCAGAGCTCTAGATGAAGCTACATAAGGGGCAGGGAATGGATGTGGGAGATTCCCTCACCCCCAAGCTCATCTCCAATTTGGAAACCTGTCTGGGGCTATGAAATATTGTTAATGTTATCTAGAGATATTACAAACCTCATGGTAACCTCACACATTCACATTGGCAGGAGTAGACGAAAACAGCCAAGTATGGCATTTCACTTTTACACTAAGCCTTTGATCACAATAGTGCTCGACACTTAAAGCTGATTTCTCCACTGCCCAACCTGATAGGACATTGATGGGAGGGCCAGAAGCTCTTGTTTGGTGAGTTTAAGACCTGGTTTATGGAGATGACTTCAGGATTTGGCTATAAGAATCAAATGGTTTTTGCTAGCCTGTAATCAATTTACATCACATACTCTCTGGTTCTCAATGGAACACTGAAAGCCTATGGACTAGATTTCTGTTTGTTGACCTCCAGCTACCAAAAGGGATGAAGAGATGAGCTACACAACGAGTAGGCCCACGAGGGATGTGATGTTACTGGGTTATACTACTGGACAGGGGTTGAATTTTACTGGTCTCTGTTAAAAATGAACAAAATGAGCTTATGTAAGAGAGATATTTTAGACCTTTTCCTACAGATAAGGAGTTTTTTTTTCAAGAAGGGAGAGCATTCAAATATTTAATAAATTTGAAACAAACAATTTATCCTATTGTTTATCCTATCTAACACCAACACCTTACTGGCAATCTGATATGGCTCAGAGAAGCATTAATACTTTATACTGGTCCCTGCTGATCATGCATATCAGTTCTTAATGAGAGCTGGGGTTGAGTTTCAAACTTAGAAGCAGCTGCAACACTCCATTTCCTTCTGAAACCTTTGTTAGCTACCTTGTGAGAGTAGAAAGATGGCGATCAGTACATAACATAGCTCCAGAATTTTCCTTTATGTCTACAGCTTGCCACCACCCCTTTCTTCTTATTCCCACCCGCTCCCATAAATTATCATCAATTTAATGAAGAGTATGAACAATGTGAGAGTGAGTAATGCCATGAGCACAGATGTAGAAAAGAAAAGAAAAAGAAAGGTGGGAAGGAGAAAAAGCAAAAAAGAAAATGATACTGTAGCCAATCCTTATCTCCAAAGGGACTCTTTGAAGCCAAGAAAGATGGTAATAATTACTTCATTGGAGATCTAGAAGTTTTAACTTCCACCCCATTTTTAATCAGTCTGGTAGGATTCCCATTTCTACGATGAAGACAGGCTTCATATTGCATAATTCCACCACTCTTCACCAGGAGATACCTGCCCTTCTAAAAGAGGGAACAGAAGTTCTAGATTTCTGATCTACCCACTCCCACTCAAATGTCTGGGTTCTATTTATCATCCAACATCAAGGCCATTTTCTGGAAGTTCTGTTTCCCAAATGTCTCCTCCTCCCTTCCTTCCATCAGATTACCCTTTCCTGAGAAAGCACAGATCACAATTTGGGGTGATGGGAGAAAGCTTGCTATGGATCTTAGTGAGAATTTATATTTGAAGCACCATAATATCCATAAATACAACCCTTCCTCACATTACAAAATTCAAATTTCTCTCAATATTGCTTATTCTCAGAATTATCTATGGTTTATTTTTCTCCCTTGAAAAAAATCCCCAAATTTACCAAGAAGCCACCATGGCAACCAACAATATAATGAAAAAATAAAAAAATAAACGTGTTGGAGTTGGGCAGCTACTGCATCTTTAAACGCTGGGGAATGGGATGGAAGGTGTAAAGGGATAATGGCAGCTAAGGAAAGGGGTCAGATGGGGTGTTTAAACCTTAAAAATAAGCACAAAGCACAAGACTTGATGATGACAACATGGTGCCCCAAGCCCACCTTCTGAATCTGCCGGTTGCTTATAGCTTGCTCTTTTCCTCTCATTCCCATTTGTCTATATTCAATTCACCTTTTTTTCCTTTCTTCTTCTCATTTGTGCCTCATTTCTCCTGCATTTGTTACTGTGCACATTCTTCTTTGTTTTTCTTTTCATTGCCCATCTTTTAGTCTTGTTCCTCCTGCTCTCCTTATTTTTATTTCTGCCTTATTTGACATCTAGTGAGGGCCCTGGGGTGGGAAATGGAGACTAAGTTCCATTTTGCTTTGTGGTTTGGGTTACACTTGGGTCCACTTACAGGGTGACGTTGGTGTCGGCGCTCCGCCCTCTGGGTTAGTGCTGGTGGATTTTGTATCAGGCATTGGAAGGGGCACTGGTCTGGCCACAGGTGGAGGTGGCGGCAGCAAAAATGACCCCGTGACTTTGCCCTGGCCGCTACCGTTAGGCTGCGAACAACATAAATACAGTGATGCGTGAACGAGACAAGGCAACGTTAAAGATGCAGTATCTGCTGGCGGCTCTTGGGGCAGAGAAGTGGAGGGACTTTAATTTGATTTAAAATACCATTTTTCGCCCCCTTCTTTCTTCTTAAAATCATACTGTAGTTTTATATTTTCCCCTTACCTCCCTCAAACATTTCCCACATCAAACATTTCCCACGTCCCCAATCTCTTCCTTTTAGATGTATCTGTCCTATTTTCTTATTACAAGTCAGGCCTGAGTCATTATCAAGGGATTGCCTTTGTTCCCACAGAATAGGCATGGCTGAACAATGACTACTTCATTGAGATAACAAACCAATCAATGACTTCATGGAATTATTCATTATCTCTGAAAACTTCTTATTAATGCAAAAGCAACCACTATTGTGAGGTATGGGCTGTATTCTTCTGGTTAGATTGGCTGCATCCAAGACATGTCCCTCCTCCTAGTCTTTGTGGGTCTGCAGATTTCAATGCCTAATTGAATGAACCTATAGGAAAATATGTATGCACTGTCCACATATAGCCTGAGCTATATATTCATTATTAATGACCTTATCCTTTTTTCTCAGCAAAATGCCCACCATGGATCTAAAAAAAAAAGTATGAATCTAGTTCTGAGAAATGAACACAAGATATTATGGTGGATACCCAGATTTACTTGGATTCTGTAACATTTTAAAATATGATTGCTATCACTACTACTATTAATATCAAAATTTGAAAACATACAAATAGAAGGAATGAAGAGTGGTACACCAATTGTTATTGGGGAACTATACCACAAGAACTTAGAAATAATTTGAATTGCTGAAATTTGAAACAATTTCTGACACCTCAAACAGCAGCACTGATGGGAACCTCAGAATTAGATACTGTCTTTACAGTTCCCAAATTCTTGGGGAGAGCTTGAGTTTGAGACAAAGAAAATATTTGGCTGTGATACACAAATCAGTGGAATAATAACTTAAATTCAATTGTATCACAGAACTAATGAGTTTGGATTAGTAGAAAATATTTAATTTTGATTATGCAAAAGTCTCATGCTAGAAGCTATGGGGCAATTATTTTCTTATATTGGTTCCTCCCTGCCATGTGCAGTCTGTAAGAAGCAACAGTTTTTCTATTTGGATTCTGTAGCAAGCAAAATCCATGGAAAGGATATTACATGAATAATTAAGACTTTACTGACATGTGCAAGAAAGTGGGGCTTATTTTGTGATTTTAGAATTAGAATAGAATAGAATAGAGTTGGAAGGGACCTTGGAGGTCTTCTAGTCCAGCCCCCTGCTCAAGCAGGAGAACCTATACAATCTCAGACAAGTGACTGTCCAGTCTCTTCTTAAAAACCTCCAGTGGTGGAGCGCCCACGATTTCTGAAGGCAAGCTGTTGGGGATTTTACCAGCTCCTGAACAGAGATTCCCTTTGCCAAGAAGCCACAATTAATGTGTTCCCATGATTTTTCGGCAATCAATCTACTTGCTCCCAGACTTCATGCAGTTTGTAAACCATTGCCTTCCCAGGCTTGGTCAAAGTCCTCAGAGGATTCAGAAGCAGAAATATCTAGATTTTCTATGGCAAACCAATGCTCTACAAACCAGGAACTAACATAAAATTCAATCATTACTTAAGTCTAAGAATGACAATAAAATACCATAAGCCATTCACATCCAGTTCTACTAACAACTCTACTGTTTGATCTCTGGAATTACTTTATTCCTAGAGCAGTGAGTAAGATTTAAGCCAGGATAATTATCCTGAGTAATATGCTATGCTGGAGTAAACAACAAAGCATGGTAAGGAACCTTAATGAGTCTGTCGTTTTTTAGCTTAGATGGGCCTGTCTATGGCTGAGGGCTCTTCTCCTCATACTTAATGCCAGCTGATCTGCTTCAATACTAGCTTATTATCATGCAATTGCCATTTTGGATTTACTTATTTCTTATGGGAAACTCATCAATATTGTGGTCAGACTTCACTGAATTATGTTATGTGCTGTCCTCCTGAGGTTTTTTTAAGAACTACTTCGTAATTTTTGGAGGGAGTAGTACTATAAAATACTTTTGCACCATCATCAAACTTTCCACTTTAGACAGGAAATTCACTGCTGAGGCTTTTCAGGCTGAGTGATTTTTAAAAAGCTGCTTGTTTGAAATTTCAGTTTATATCATTGTATCCTGTTCAGTAAAACTGTAAACACATTATGAATAAGAAATTTCAGATCTGTGTGTATGTAAAAGGACTGGTTTCCCTGGGTTTTTCTTCTTCTTCTGGGTAGTGAAATATTTTACTATAACATAAAGGAAAGAAAAATCAAGGATCCAGGAATTCAGTACATTTATTAATCTGGACAGGGAAAAAAAGCTAATTAAAAAAGGGCCAATTCATAACTCTTCTTTTAATCACACTGATCAGGAAACAATAGGCTAACAACTGCCATGAAAAGGAAACTTCTACAAGACATTTTGCAATAGGACTTACTGATGCATCAATATTTTAGAGAAATCCTGGCCATGGATTACAATAAAACAAAAACAGCAGCAAACAGTAATTTCTCATAGGATTTTAACCACTCCTGACTTTCTTGTCCTCTAAAGAAATAGAGGCGATAGCTACGGTTCCCATGAAGCCACAGTTAACAAATTCCTCTGTTTCAACTGTGATCCATCAACTTGCTCCCCTGGATTTTTGCAATTTAGTTTTTATTCATTTATTACAATAATTTGTCCTCAGCCTACTTGTCAGGCTCAAGGTGGCTTACCATATTAAATGGTTTGTACACCACTGGCACTAAATTGCTTTAGGAATAGAAGCTACTGTGGTCTAATATTTTCATCCCTCATGGGGGGAAAGGTGTTAAAGATAAATAATGGTTCTCTTTCAAGACTCTTGTCAGCTCACAGAGGTTGGCTACAAAGGGATTATTGAGGAGGTATGCTTGTTTATAACATCAGAACCTTGAATTATTATCTATCAGGTCATGGGGGGGGGGTGTTTGCCTTTCAATAGGAGTGCTCAAACTGAGCCAAACATATTGTTGAGAGTATATTAAAAGCAATATTTAAGTACAATCCAATTTATTTAGGTAAGTTGGAATCAGAGGTGATTATAAAAGTTACCCATGCCTCAACATTTAATATTTAAGTTTATTGATTTTCCCCTTTCTTCCCCTTCCCCCGCCCCCAAAATATAACTAAAGATCATAAACTTCAAAACTCTAGGGTGTTCTGAAAAAATCTCATTTCCAGGTTTATAAGTTCTTTTCCAGTGTTGCAAAGCCTAACATCTTTGGATCCTGCCATTCATGTCACTTTCACAAATGTCACAAAGATAAACATTCTAGAATGTGCTCAGTGCAACCCTCTGGGATTTTCTTTTGTTCAGAGCTCTGAAGACTTTAAACCCTTCAGAAACTTATTTGGAAAAAAGGTGCAGACAGAATTGGGATAGAGAAATCGGATGATAGGGAAAGTAAAACCTGACTGGGCTATACCTGCTCATTCTGTAGAAGTCAGTTCCCACGTAAGGTCAAACAGAAGAGAAGGTTCTCTTTTGAATATGCTGCATCTCTCTCGTCTATCTTTTTTAAAAAAATATTCTGGCTGCCCTGAGGTTAGTTTTCTTCAGCCTGAATGTTGGGCCTTGTAATTCAGTCTAATTTCTGAGGCAAAGGTAAGATGCCAAGAGCAAGCCAGTATCAGTCAGACAGTTCTTTCAAGGAAAGAAGGCCCATTCTGCCAGACTCACAGGACTAGTTGATACTGCTTACTGTACCACATATTTCCCTATGCCTTAGGCAGGCAGGCAGGCAGGCAGGCAGGCAAGCAGGCAGTGTTTGGGAAGGAGACAGAGAGGGAGAAGAGGCAGAAAAGGGCTGTAAGGCAGGATTCTGGTGGACTGGCTGGCATCCCTGGGCTAAGGTGCGAGGCTCTTACCTGCCCAGAGCCCTGGCTTGAGCCATCCGAGCATACAAACTGCACAAATTCCTTCAGCGAGTCCTGGCCGTGGTGGTGGTGGTAGCGGATGGTCGGGTGTGTGAAGTAGGGGCTGGACTGTTGGATGATGGAGGTTGACGGGAAGTGCAGGGCCGACGCTGTGGCACGGGGGCTTCCTGGAAAGTGTAAGGACAGATGGATAGAAATAGAGAGAGAAGCACAGAGAGAAAGAGTGAGAGAGTGACAGAAAGAGATGTCAGTAACAACCCCCATGCCATGCTGCTTCCACAGCCCAATAGCTACCTATATCATCAAGGCCTCTGCTGAAAAATTATCCCCATATTCTTATTTTCAAGGCTGTTTCAATTAAGGATTGTCACAATCCCAACAAGGAGTGGTAGTTTCTCTTTTTCAAAAGAGGTTAGCATTTGCAAAGATGTGCAAGCAGGTTTGAGCTGCATGCATTATACATCCGGAATTTGTAACAACCATGTATGTATCATGCACATATACATGCAGTAAAAATGGGGTATACATTTACTTCTGAACATGTATTTATACCTCTGACATTTAAACTAAATTTTATTGATGTCCCCTTCCTCATTTCTTATGTACTTTATTTCAGAGTGATAACCTAATCAAAATGAAGTACAAGTACCTATATTTTCTTACATGTATATCTTATTACTATGCTCTCATCTATTTCTTTCTTCTTTTGAATGCCTCCCTTCTACTCCCATCTTCTAATTCATTAGTAACCCATCTTTTAAACTGTTCTATAAAGCATAATGTACATTAAAATAAATAACTTTTAACTGACACCCAAGTGTAAAAGGGCAAAAGTGCATAACATATTCCTCTCTTTGGGAATTACTGGCACATTGTAGAATGGAAAGGGAAGAGGGAAATCAGCCAAGAAACCAGCTGTTGTGTACTGGGATTGACTCTCTCCTACTGTATGTGGCTGAAGTTCCTCCTACACAGAGTTATACACTAGGCAGATGGCGGAAATTGGAATAGGGAATCAGGACGAGAGCAAAGCAGATATTCATAACAATGAAATATAGGCTATACTGGGCAACTAGGAGGAGGGTAAGAAATTAAGCATATAGAAAAGGGGAATGAGCTGTAATTCTTTCACTAATTTAGACACCCCAAGCCAATTCCCAATTTGCTGTTCTTGGACTAGCTGACTGTTGTAAGGGAAATCAGAGATTTGAGCAAACTGTTTTGTTGTTTTCAGAAATGATAACTGTAGGGCTGCAAAAACAAAGTGTATTTGTTGGGCAATTCTTTGCATAGGAAGATTCATCAGATCACCTTGCTCTGAACTAGATGTTAATGACAGAACTAGAGAATATGAAATCAGGATTGAAATCAGGACTGAAATTAATGAGCACAGGTAATCCTCAATTTATGAGCACAATTGAGCCCAACATTTCTGTTGCTAAGTGAGATAGTTGTTAAGTTTGCCCGTTTTTACCACCTTTCTTGCCACAGTTAAGTGAATCACTGCAGTTATTAAATTAGTAGCAATAGCACTTAGACTTATATACTGCTTCACAGTGCTTTACAGCCCTCTCTAAGCAGTTTACAAAGTCAGCATATTGCCCCCAACAATCTGGGTCTTCATTTTACTGACCTCGGAAGGATGGAAGGCTGAGTGAACCTTGAGCCGGTAAGAATCGAACTCCTGGCAGTCAGCAGTGAGTTAGCCTGCAATGCTGCATTCCAACCACTGTGCCACCACGGCTCTTAGTAACATGGTTGTTAAGTGAAACTGGCTTCCCCATTGACTATGCTTGTCAGAAAGGTGATCACATGTCCCCAGGACAGTGCAACTGTCATAAATGACTTAGTTGCCAAGTGTCTGAATTTTGATCACAGGACCATAAGGATACTGCAACATCCATAAGTATGAAAAATTATAAGCCACTTTTTTCAGTGCTGTTGTAACTTTGAACAGTCGCTAAATGAACTATTGTAAGTCGAGGACTACCTGTAAAGGCTTTTGAAATGTGAGTTCTATACTATGCTATAACTATGTCTGAGTAGAATGTAAGCCTTCCACAAAAAGTATTGGTGCCCTTTATAAAATAACTGCTTGTTTAATTATTATGTCTTTTAGCTAATGGATTTCACCTAAGCTTGGGATCAACTGTATGCAATGTATACTTCAAATGGCAGGTCAGAAAGGTTTTTTTGCCTAACACGACCTATTTTAGCTTACATCTGCTTCCTTTAATATTATGACTTTTCTTCTTTCTGTAATATAGATTACATAATTCTTTAAACCCATTACCTGGAGTCCTGTACTGCCTACTTCTTGAAAAGCTGCTTATTATACACTGTCATTTGCTGTCTGAGAACTTACAGGACAAAGAGAAGAGAGAAATCAGTCCTGCCCAGGGGTGAAATTCAAAATTTTTCCCTACAGGTTGTGTGGGCGTGGCTTGGTGGGCGTGACAGGGGACGGATACTGCAAAATCTCCATTCCCACCCCACTCCTGGAGGAAGGATATTGCAAAATCTCCGTTCCCACCCCACTCTGGGGCCAGCCAGAGATGGTATTTGCTGGTTCTCCGAACTACTCAAAATTTCCGCTACCGGTTCTTCAGAACCTGTCAGAAACTGCTGAATTTCACCTCTGGTCCTATAATTCCAATAAATTCTTCTGTTAGATCACCAAAGTAGTAGTATAGTATGAGCTCATTCAAGGTGAAGACTCAAGCAAGTAATGGCCTCTCTCCAAACATACTACCGGTACTGACATTAATTCTCACAAAACAATTTCATCTTCGTAAGTCCTACATCTCTCTGACAATGCACTTATTTATTTATTTATTTATTTATTTTGTTATTCTTATATGCCGCCCAACTCCCGAAGGACTCAGGGCGGCGTACAACATAAGAGATACAAGAATAGACAAAATTTCAAACAATTTAAAAACAGTACAAAATTTTTTTAAAAAAAAAACAGTATAAAAGCAGCAACAACATCCATCCATTCAACGACATACATACTTGGGGGGTAAGCTCAGATGGGTTAAGCTGTCCCCCCCACCTGCAGGAAGAGCCATGTCTTAACGGCCTTTCGGAAGGCCAGCAGAGTGGGGATGGTTCGGGTCTCTGGGGGGAGTTGGTTCCAGAGCACGGGGCCAGCCACAGAGAAGGCCCTCCCCCTGGGGCCCGCCAGCTGGCATTGCTTGGCCGACGGGACCCGGAGGAGGCCAACTCTGTGGGCCCTAACCGGTCGGAGGGAAGTGTGAGGCAGAATGCGGTCCCGGAGATATCCTGGTCCTAAGCCATGAAGGGCTTTAAAGATGGTGATCAACACCTTGAATTGGACCCGGAGACCGATGGGCAACCAATGCAGCTGGCGGAGAATCGGTGTCACATGGGTGTACCTCGGCACACCCACCACAGCACGCGCAGCCGCATTTTGCACCAACTGAAGTCTCCGGATACTCTTCAAGGGTAGCCCCATGTAGAGCGCATTGCAGTAGTCCAAACGCGAGGTGACAAGGGCACTTCGATTGGCACTATGTTTATAATGATATTGCCTCTTTAACTGCCATCCATGGCAGGATCCAAAACACAGACAAGCAAGGAACTCTTCATCCTACTAATGTTTAAAATGTTAGTAGTCTGTTTACAAACCTGTTTGATGCTTCAGGGTAAGCCATTTGACAGTGCCGCTTATTGGTTTATCTAGATAAGAGGCTGGAGGAATGTATTCTAAACTTGCTTGTTCTATTCCTTACCTGAATCACCTCATCAGATATGTTCCTACTTGAATTAAAATGCTTTCTTCTATTTCTTCCCTCCCTCTACTGCACACATATGTGCAACCTCTACAGTTCCGTACAAAACAGCTGACAATGCAGTACATCACTGTAAGTGAGCCGAGGTGGCGCAGCAGTTAGAGTGCAGTACTGCAGACTACTTTAGCTGACTGTGATCAGCGGTTCAGCTGTTCAAATCTCACCGGCTCAGGGTTGACTCAGCCTTCCATCCTTCTGAGGTAGGTAAAATGACATTGCTTACTGATGTAAACCACTTAGAGAGTGCTTGCACTATGAGGCGGTATATAAGTCAAATAAATAAATAAATAAATAAATAAATAAATAAATAAATAAATAAATAAATAAATAAATAAATAAATAAATAAATAAATAAATAAATAAATAAATAAATAAATATAAATAAAAAGTCACTATTAATCAGAAACTACAACATCATCTTAAGAAAAGCCAGACACCAAAAACTGTGACAGCATCCCTAAACTTCAAACTTTATGCTTTTGGTTGATTACAAAAAAATATAACTAAATACCTCCAGCGTATACACCTGTATCATGGTTCTTACTAAACACTAGTCATAGCATTTGTAAATTAACACTTAAACAGATTCTCTGCTCATTTGATCTAAGCACACAGACTTTAAATGCCTTGGCTGAAGGCTGAATATGCCATGACCTAAACAAGGAAAAGGTCAAGCAAGTTATAGCCTGTTCTTCAAGAAATTGAAAAAATTGGGGGTGGCGCAACGGCTCAGCATTTAGGTGTTGGGTTTGAGACGCAAGGGTCATGCAATGGGGTGAGCTTCTGTTCTTGCCCCAGCTCCTGACCACCTAGCAGTTTGAAAGCATGCAAATGCGAGTAGATACATAGGTACCACTTCAGTGGGGAGGAAACAGCGCTTTGTGACATCATGTTGGCCACATGACGACGGAAATATTTTAGGATAGTGCTGGCTCACTGGCCCTTGAAATGGAGATGAGCGCTGCCCCCTATAGTCGGTTATGACTATTGGAGTAATATGCTCAGGGATTCCTTCCTTTCCTCTCTCCTTCAAGAAATTATTGCATTTATTTTTGAAATGCTTACCGGTATTTCTTTATGACCCTACCTGTACAATGAAAAAATCTTTAGATGTCTTTCTTTGGATGACCTCACTGTCACAAAAAAATGGCAGATAGAAGACAAATCTAGTGTCTTTTCTGTGCTTTTTGAAGTCCTATGGTTCTCTGCCTGCTCTGATGGGATTTTAATGCCAGGGGGGAAATCTTTTAAAATCCCTTAAGCATTTTAAACTGGTATTTTTTTCTCCAATGATTAGACTTCGTTACATTTTCCCATCTGCTGTTTTCATTTTAATGCTGTTATTTTATGATATGCATTTCTTTACTTTTGTTGTAGTATTTTATTTCTATTTTCATTACAAGACCACTCTGTGAAAGTAACTTGGAAGGGCAGCATATAAATAACAAAAATAAAAATAATAAATAATAATTTTAGAAGTGAAATAAGTGTAGCCATTCAGGCTCCAAACAGACTCTCAAAATATACTGAAATATGGACTTTTAAAAGATTTTAAGAAATGTACTGAAAATATATTTGTCATTTTCACTTTCATGGGGCTTAGGGTTCTACTTCAATTTCAAGCACACCTCAGAGAAGTAAGGATAAGTATTTCAGCTTGAAACAATAAGCCAATAGAAATCTGACAACTCACAATGTATCAAATGTAGTCTATAGGTTAGATTTGCCTTTCTTAGATGCAACCTTTAAATATCCTAGTTTTTTAAACAAAATATTTAAATGTAGTTGTCCAGTCATTCTGAAGCCTCCTTTTCCAAAGCATTTTCAAATTTCAATGAGCATTTGAAACTATATATATGAAACTGGATCTCAGTCCATCTATGCACTGCAATCAATTCAAACTTGGTGATGTGGCTTTCAAGTAAATCTGATTTATCAAAACTTTCCTCTTTATACGCCATCTTAAGGATAAATTCTTGAGAATGCAGTTTGCAATCAATGTTAAGCCATTTTGGCAAAAAAGAAAAAAGAAAGAAAGCAGGGGAACAAAAGACAGAGGAAGTGAAAGAGAGAAAAAGAGACAGCAAGAGACTATTGCCAGAACCGAGGTGGTTGAATCTATTGATATGCCCTACCAAGGAGACAACTTTGTCCCTTGCCTCCCGTCTTGCCCACAATCCACCCATTCGCCCCCCTAAGAAAATGGCTTTGTTCTCACCTGGTCTGACTCCTGCTAGGACAGGCAGCGGGTGGTGGGTGAAAGCCATTCTCGGGGAGGTGGTGTGGGAGGACAGGGCACTGCAGAAATCCAGCTTTCCTGACTTCTTTAAAGAAGCCGGTCCTGGCAAGGAATCAGGGAGAAAGTTCATGGTTTAACAGGTGGAGGAAAGATGGATTAGTAGTTAGCCATGCTCTTTCATTCACTTCTGTGGTCCAACTTATGTTCTACAACAGATCTAAGGGATTATATTGGGAACGGCTGCTTTCAATTTTTAGTTTCTCTACCTGTCACTGAACAGGTTAAAGAAGCAGCTCACATGTCTATTCTGCATAAAAGCCAACAATGAAGTAGATGTATAGACAGACAGCATTATTATTCATTATTTCTACAGCACTTAATATATACTATTAAGACCAATCTCCATGTGTCTCTGAGGTGTCTCCATCAATAAAATAAAAATAAAAGTAAATAAAATCGCCTTTGTGTCACGTTTGGTTCCCCCATGGAACCTACATACATCTAGGCAACATACAGAAGTGGCTGCCTTAGCCCAATTCCAGGATTGTGTTTTTTTTTAAACTTGCACTCCAGCCTACGGCCCGGCCCTGGGATTCCCTTTTGGTCTCTCATTCAAGTACATATCCTTAGCTTCCAAGCACAGACTAGATTAGCCAGGTTCTACCACTTGCTAAGACTTAGATCCATCAATCAAGGTGTGCAATAAATTAGTGTTTTGACTCCATCAGGTTGCAACACTTCATTTCCTTTCAAGATTCTAGATTTTTCCCCATCTCTGCTACTCACTATTCCTTGTCCTAGAGCACATCTAAGTTTGTTATATCTCAGTGACAAGATGTAATCTGAATGCTTATTAGGGTTTTCAAAGCCCTGCACCAGAGCAGTTTCTTGCTTTTGTTCTAAAGCAGTCTTGCTTCAGTGGAGTTTGCCATGCGATTGAAAATGCTTATTTGCATGACAAATGCTACTTTTCCTTTGAATTAACAGTTATTAAACATCAATATAAATTTGTTCAAAGGCTGTTTAAGTTTGCTCCACAGTTCCCTGCAAAGACATAGATTTGTCACGTCATTTGAGCAAGGCTTTAGTTGGGTGCCAGGAGAACTAATAATAGCCAAAAAGTGAAAAAAAGTAAATAGTAAAAGGCACAGGTACATGAAAAAAACAACTCTTAATAATTTACAAAAGAACTATTGAAATTGCTTATTTTCCAGAAATGGCTTCACTTCTTCACTGATCAGCACAGCTGAAATACTTTTCTGATGTATTTTCCTGAATCTCTTGAGTCCTACTTCCCCCCAGAAAGTATTATTTATTTATTAGATTTAGATTCTGTTTCTATTTTCTATCACTCAAGGCAGTGTACATACGGTAATACTCCCAGGTTTGGGTTGGTCTGAAAGAGTGACTGGTGTAAAATCATGTTTCCAGCTTCCATGGCTAGAGCTCACTATATCCCAGTTTCTTATCCACTATGTCAGGGGTCCCTAGCCCCTGGCCCACGGTCCATTACTGGAGCCTGAGCCTTTCGGAACTGGGCCTCGAAAGTGGTGGGCAAGCGTGCACGTGCTCCATTTGCGCAAATGGAGCTGCGCGTGCACGCTTGCCTGCTGCTCACGTGGAACCATCCCTTGTCCCTCTCCCCTCCCCCTCCCCCACCAGTCTGCAAAGACAAAGAGGTTGAGGAACTCTGCACTATGTGAAAGTAGCTCTCTTGGCTTGACTGATACACTTCTGTGAAGTACTGGTGGTGGGGCAGATATCAAGGTGGGAAACCAAAGTGCCAAGCACATGTCTGTCTTCAGTTTATTTATCTGTTTGTTTATTTAATATATTTAATCACAGGGTTGCTCCTCCCCCCAAAAAAACTTTTATGTTGTACAAATCTGAGAAACCAAGCAGGCTATTCCAATTTCTTCTATCTTATATACCAGGTTGTGGTAGGACTGGGTCTTGCTAAAAGAGGAAAGAAGATCAGCCTGCAATTTAAACGACTGTGCAGAATTGTATGTTATGACCTCTCACAAGGCCAATGAGAAAATCTCAGTAAAATCAGACACGGGAACCAGCAGCCTATGCAGTTATATCACAAGGATATAATTAGTCTGCTCCTACGAAATAAGTACACTAGAGTACTTTATAAAGTATAAGTACATTATAATTAAGGAATCTTGGAATGTGTTTGTCATTATCAATAATATTTTTTCTTACATATTACAAGGCTTAATATCCTTGTACTATAATACAGTATATAAGTATCAAGAGCCTTATAAGATATTCTGTAACAGACCAGTTTGGTCTGTTCTGTTCTAATAGTTGAGGCACCAGGCTAGAAACCAGGAGACTTTGAGTTTTTAGGCAAGAAAGCCAGTTGGGTAATTTTGGGCCAGTCACTCTCTCTCAGCCCATGACACCAAGCTTGGGTGAGACAAGCCAGTCAGCCACTTTCTATCACAACCAATGGATCAACACTTGGTTGATCTAAAAAAAGTAGATCCTGCATTTGTGGGAAAATGCTATGAAGAAAAAAAAATCCCAACATTTTAAATGTTACTTTAAAATTGTTGTAGGACTCAGTTTTGACTGATACACTGATGATGGAGGTTGAAGAATCTGAACTGTATTTTTGTCCTGTTTTTCATATTCTTGGTGTCATACAATAAACAAATACACATATTAATTTTATCTTTGAATGAGGAAGTTGCAACTGACTAAGAGTACTTCTGCAGTTGAAATTGGAAATGTTAGTATTTTGCAATGGGGAAATGCTTTGCAATGGGAGTGGGAGAGAAAATGTGAATGCCAGTCCTGAAAATGGAGAAATACATCTTAGGGGGAAAAAATTAAAATGGCAGAGCATTGTTGAAGGAGTCTCACAACATTTTATTTTCAGTGTGATATCAGACTCCAGAATAAGGTTTATGGGGTAAGTCCAATAGCAACTTGTACAGACAAATTACACATTTCATTGAGGATAACAGTTTTTATATATCTGGGAGTCCCCAGGAAAAAAGAGAGTTTGCCATAAACAGCAGTGCAATAGAAATAAACAAATATTTTGAACAAGATGGATAAAAAGATTCTATATCCACTCTATAGAGTGTCCATATAAATTATCAACAAATAAGAAGTAAATCAAGAAATTCAAACTTTAATATGTAAAATGTAAATATGGAAGAAAAAGTGATTGAAATTTGGATGTATTCAGAAATAGTTGGGTATACTCAAGAACAAAATGTTGAACTGTCAGAGAGATAGTCAGATCATTTCATCTGGCCAGCCACAACTTAGAAATTGTGATATGTGCTTAAGTTTCTTCAAGTCAAAGGACTTATTATTTTCTTCTCTCAGGCAGCTGTTTAGTGAATAATGTCTCTTTTTCATAGTTTGACTATGTCTTGTTTCAATAGATACTGCTGTCATCAGCATATATCTCATTATATCAAAATATTTATTATACAGGCTTGCAAGTTTAATCTGCAAAGCTGTTTTATTATTTACCATTAATTAATATAGCTACCATAATTTTCATTTCTGTACTTAATTTATGCAGGAGTTGGAATTATCCGAGGCCAAACAAAGAATATTGCTTAACCATGCCTTTTTAGAACAACCACTTAAGAGTTATTTCCCGTATGTTAAGGACATAAAAAGACATATCCATCATTCTGTTCTTAAAGAAGCTACCCCATCCTTCAGACTTGCACAGAAGTTCTGCATGAAATAGCACCTTATTAATTGTTATTTATTAACAGTGAACTCAGTTTCTGAAAGTGGTTAATATTATAATTAAATGTTACAGATCCAAATGTAAAAGGAAAATATTAGCAGATTTAGTGGAATTCAAGATCAGCAGTAATACAACTCCTTCCCCCAACCCTAGGAGAAGAGGTTTTATTGGGTAGTGCAGAAAAAGCTCAGTAAGAATTTAATATCTTTCTTCCCCTGTCCTTACCACTTTCTATGGAAGGATGATCAAGAGCATCCTGTCATATTGCATTACTGCCTGGTTTGGAAGAATTACTGCTTCGGACAGGAAAGTGGTGCAGAGTGGTGAGGATAGCAGAAAAGATTATTGGTAGTTCACTTCCTTCTATCTAGGACAGGGGTGTCAAACTCAATTTCATTGAGGGCTGCATCAGCATTATGGTTGCCTTCAAAGAGCCAGATGGACATGGCTGGGTGGGCGTGGCTGGCTTGACTGACAATGGAGAACCCTCTTCTTAGGCAAAAGAGGCTGAAGGATTTTTCAAGTCCAGAACTACAAGAGAAAAATTGGAAGTGGCTCAGGCAGCTACCTACCTTATCCTCACAGGAGGATAAGGAGGTTCAACACAATCAGATTTGAAAATGTTGATTATTGCAGCCATTGCAGCTATCTTGATAAAAGTAGATTTTAGCTTTCTGGGAAGTTGATTTTCTGGTCTGGGTAGCCCAGAAGTGATGCTCAGGGTTCAGAACCTCCCAGGGGGATTTGGCCTCTTGCTCCTCAACCCCTCGTTTAAACGGCTCCTTCAGAGGCAGACCGGGTGATGGGATTCGGGAGATGCCAGAATGACTTCAAGCACTGGGAAGCTCGGAATGTGTCCAGTTACTCCATGGACGGAGCCTCGATGGACTGAGGGACAGACCGGAGGGCAAGCCTCGAATAGCATCCCAACTCCTGCAGAGGGCAGCTCCAGGGCTGGGCTTGGGCAGGGGAGGAAAAGGAGTCCCAGCTGCCTCTTGGGGATGGGAACTCCCCACCCACACCCTGCCTACCCGTTCGCTGGGACTGTTGGTGTAGCTGTGAGCAGAAGGCTCATACCATGAGTACGGCTGGAGCTGAAGCACAAGGTTGGATGGCGGAAGCCGAGTAGGCAGGGGCCACAATGTGGCAGTGACAACAACTGGCTAGGCTGCCTCACCACAGCCCTACCATCTTTATTTGCCTGTGGCTGCCGCGCCTGGGACAGGGCAGGCAGTCGCCCAGCGCATCTGATGAGCTAGATCGCGTGCCTCCCCCTCTGTGTCTCTGCCTCCACCTGCCGCTTAAAGGGCTGGCCCGACAGCTGCGGTGCTCAGACCCACCTGTGCTGTGCAGGTTGTGGGACCCCGAGGTGTGCGAGTGTGGTGCAGGTAGGGCGGGGCCGAGCACAGTTTATTGGATGTCCTGGGCTCACATCTAGCTGGCTGTCGTTGCCAGCCAATGAGTGGTCAAGGGGCCAATGAGCTGCAGCTGCTGCCGGGCACTCCCTGCCCTCATGTGCTCGCCACCTCCTATGCATGCGCCAAGTGGAGCACCTGGCTGGGGTGGGCCAGGGCTGGGGCAGCAGGGGCTGGTCCCTCACCATCTCCAGGGCAGTCTTGTGGGCCAGATCCAAACACCTTGCAAGCTGGGTCATGGGCCTTGAGTTTGACATGTTTGATCTAAGTCCTAGATTCTAGGACATAGTATATAAGTGATGCTTGAGCAGGGTTCGCAGTATTGTCTGGGATGCTACACATCCTCTTCATGACCGGTCTCCTTATTACCTTCTGGGAGGAGGCTTTGTGGTATCTGAAGCACAACATCTAGATTCAGTCACAGTTTTGTTCCATATAGTTATCAATCTTGTGAACTCTCAATATATATATATGGGTCTAGGTATGTATACACATATGTGTGTTATGTATGTGTATGGGTAAATATATACTTTCTTTTGAGAGCAGGCAACAGAATTTCATTTTTAATGTGTGCCAGTATGCTCACAGTACACAATAACAATAAAGGTTGCCTTGCCTTGCCTTATAGACTATGCTTAGCAAACATTAAAAGTAAATTACTAAAACCTGAATGTGGAATGGAATATAGAAGAAAAGGGCAGGACAACATAGTTAGAACTAGAAACACTGCAATATTTTATTGTACATTGATAGAATTAGCTGCTGCCCTGGAGTATCACTGATTTGTTGGCTCTTGGACTCATCCCTAGACTCCACCCTAATGCACACACAAGCCATTGTTATAATAAACCATCTGTCTTTGGGCAGTTCACTTCGGTGTGAAATACAATACAGATAGGTGATGTAGTGTCAAAGCTGATTTAAAATCTACACATGAATTTCTTTTGTGTGTGCATTTGTAGATCTACACTGTGGATTGATCTTGATTAAAAGCATCCACACCTCGGGAAACATGATTATCAGTTACAAAATGCTGTCTCAACAGATACGAAACAGGGAATCTGGTGACATACCCCTTGAATATTCGGGGACCAATACAATGCTTCATACAGGCCATTCCTGTTCATCACTATCTTTCTAATGCAGCACAATCTGGCACTTCAGCAGCAGGCAAAGGGGGCCCGAGAGAGAAAAGCCCCCAGCCTGTTATCTCATGCCAGCTGCCTAACACCTGATACCTGTGTACAGGGATAGGGAGGGGGGCTGCCAGCCAGCTGTGAACACCTGTCTCTGTCAGACGGCTGGATAGTCTCTCCAGCTGTTCATACAAGCCCTGCAGCTGTGCTGCCTAATTGGTGATTTGTTCAGATGGTTGGGAACAAACCTCAACAAGACAAAGGAGGAGGAAGGAGATGAAAGAAAGAGAAAAATGTGTTTGAATACAGCCTGTTCCACAGCCTTCAGCCCTCAGAAAACGAAGGAAGACCCAAGTACAAAACAAGCCCACACCCATAATTATTCCCTACAGATCAGCGGAATAATTTTGATTTATCAAATGTACTGCAAACACAGAGGAAGTGCAGCTTATAAAGCATTTTAAAAACTGGCTCAAGATGTCATGTGTTGCCTGCTGCATTGGAACACGCCTTTTAATGGAGTATTCACCTATTTTCCTTTGAAGTTACCCTAGAATTTGGAGGTAGACTAGAGTATCCTCCAGACACACTTTATTTTGCTTTATTCTGACAGTAAGTGTGCAAATGCACAAATCTTTTCATAGGTATACTTTACTAACATTGTATTTCCATAAACATGTACACAGGGGATGCTCCTTTTCTCCTATGACATCTAACTTACAAATTTATGTGTATACATAACCTGTCTATATTGTGGGATAAAGATATTAATATGCAAAAGGGTTCAGAAGAATAGCTAGACTTTCCATGTTAGCATATAAAATGATGTAAATGTAATGAAGAGGACAATACAGTATTAAGAACCTTCTTTCCATCTTCTATGTCATCCAAGACTTACATTAATTCCCACACCTAATGGGCTACTGGCTGATCATATCTAATCCCCATAGGACAAGACAGTATTTGGAAAACACAGTTGAACAGGGGATTACTTTAAATGATGGAAGCTGTAACTGTTTACACATACATCTCACCACAGCTACTATATGGGCTGATAGTATTTCCCAATAAAGCAAAATTGGTTTTTGTGAAGAAGATTGAATTTTTAAAACATTTTTTCTTCATTCACATTGGTTAAAGAATACAGGATAATTTCCTCTGGAATGAAGGAAAATACCCCCGCTAAGCAAACAGGTGAATACCCAAACAAAGAATAAATGTAATAAGAGCAAATTACTATTTAAATTTACAGCAAAAATTTTAAGCAATAATTAAACTATATTGTATATCTTACTTGGAGAACAGAACAGAACTCAGCTTTCCTATATCTCAGATGTGGCCAAGCTTACTTCGGCAGTTCTTTAATCAGAATCGCCAGAGAGGTTTCAGATAAGCCAGGAATATATCTGGACAATAGATAGTCAGTTCATTCTATCCACCAGCATCCCATTCCTCCCTCCTATTTATTTCACTAACTCCAATACAGCCAGAATCCATTCTTGTAAATCATTAGGACAGTTGATTTCCAGCACTGTAAGAAATCCCAGTATGGACAGCTGCCATAACTTACACTGGAGTCCATTGCTCAGTCCTTCAAACTATGTAGCAGCTACTTCATTCCCCTTATCCTGCACACAAACTTCTTTACCCTGGACATTAATCCTCTTTCTCTTTATTCATGAAGATTATGTCATGCACATATTCAACATATACATGCCAATATGCTCTCATTCATACTCACAAGCTAGCATTTTTGAGGTAACTATATAGATGTTTCATTCTGCAAAACTACACAGGACCATAGCATATTTGTATCACAGTCTTTTGAAGTCTACAGGAATTTCATTCAATGTGTACAATTTACTATCGGTTCCCTTATGCTTATGTAGTATTTCAGAACACCTTATTTCACTGGGTTTCATGCTGGGGAGCTTTATATATTATTGCATGCCTAGTGTTTTTTGCTAGTATTAGAGAGATATGTAACTCCTTAGTTTCAAATCTCATCCATATTGGACTGAGAGTTATCCACCCCTTCCCTCATGAGGCATCTTTGCCCATGTGCTCTGTGTAGGCTTAACTTCATTTTGTAACCACATTTTAAACTGAGACTTCACCTGTATTTGGGTATGTGTCTGTTAAAGGGCTTTGCTTCATATTTGTTGTAAGCAATCATATACCAACTTGTTTGAACCATTTCCCTAAACAACTCCTTCCAATCTGTAGAATCCAAACAGAGTTCACCTGAAGCAAACATAATTGTCACTTGTCCTATACCTTCTTCATTAACAAAGCATTAATTAGAAAATATGGTCATTGTATTGGAAGAACAGATGCAATTGTGGATGAAATCTGCAGGCCTAATGGAGATGGTAAATGAAGGGCAAAGATCAGACTAGTCCTTTTGCTTTTGTTTCCCATCTCAATATATGTTAATTGATGAGGAAAGACTGTTGCCTCTTACCTGCATCCACATCATTGGGCCAACCACTGGATTGGCTGCTGCCAGCTGCTGGGGACCGTCCCGTCCCAGGATAAAACACATCATCTACTGGACTCTCCATTTCGCTGTCATCTAGTGACTTAGGCCGTTTGGTGGAACTGCAGTGGAAACATAACACAGACGCACAAATCATAAGCAACAATGTAATGAAATACAGGGTTAAGTACTTACTCCCCTCCCTTCACAGTTGGGATTAATTACACAAAAATGATATTTGGTTTGAAGAGTCTTTCAATGAACTCAAAGATTTCTGCACTACACAAAGATTGTAGGAGACCTACCTGCTAGAAGGCGGAGATGTTATTGACCGTCTACCAAGAGCCACTTGATTGATGTTGTAGTAACTGGGACTCTCCAAATCAGCTAGAGAGAAGTTTGGACCAGACGCTGTGGCAACAGGAGCTAAGAGGTAAGAGGCAATAACTCAACAGACTGGAAGATAGGCAGCATGAGAAAAGCAAAGGCTCAAACTGATTTCCTGTTGAATTTCTTGAATTGAAATAATAATAATAATAAAAGGAGTTGTAAACATGACCAATCACAGAGAGTACTGGTTACAAACACATTTGTACCATGTGCATGCAGATTCAGCCAAAACATCCAATTTACAGAGTAATTTCGGTGGAAAGGAGGGAGGGGGAAGGAAGGAAGGAGGGAGGGAGGGAGGGAAGGAAGGAAGGAAGGAAGGAAGGAAGGAAGGAAGGAAGGAAGGAAGGAAGGAAGGAAGGAAGGAAAGTTTTTTTCTGTTATCCTTCAGTGTCTCCATTTGATTGCAATGGAAGTTTGAATACATGGCACATAAAAAAGCTGCATAATTCTAAAAGTTGACAGTAAAAGAGCATTCTTCTGTAAGTAAGATGTCAGGAAGGTTAAATTAGGAAGTGTGAAGAATGCATCAAATAAATCAATGTCTTTATTACTTATTTTAGATTTTTACCCTCCTTCTCTATAAAACTTCAAATTGCTCACAAAAAGAAATGTAAAACAGTAAACAATAGAGAAGCATGATATTAATATATTCACTAAATATTTAAAACATTTAAATCACTAAAACGTATTGATATACTCTCATAAGATTGTCAGTTCTGGAAGCCATTATTTCTGTTTGCTTCAACTGCCACATATTTTAGCCTGGAAAATTGGGAGGGTTTTTTTTTTGTTGGAGCAGTAGGAACTTAGTCATAACAAAATTTCTTACTCAAGGACGAATGTGCCTGCACCTGCGTGGAGACAATATCCAGTTGAGCGTGAATATTTGATTGGACCATGTGATCAACTTGTGGGTGTGGGGCAGGGTTGTGAACTTTCAACTGGGTGGGGAAACCCTGGAAGCTTTCAGATTCGGGTTTCCCTAGATGTGCCAACATGACATCTCTAATAAATTGGAACTTTCAGGAACTTCTAGCCTCAGAGTTCTATTTCGTTGGGGGTGTTTACTGAAATGCTGACAAAGATAATACTGTACATTAAAGATCTAGAAGACTATTAGTGAAGAAAGATGGGCATCTCTTGAGTTTCAAAGTCCAGGCATAACTTCTGAAAAGGCTCTTTTCCGACTCCTGATCAGAGGACTTTCAGACTCTTGAGTTCTTACAATACAATCAGAATAGAGCTGGAAGAGACCTTCAAGGTCTTCTAGTCCAACCCCCTGCTCAAACAGGAGATTCTATACCATTTCAGAAAAGTGACTGCCCACTTCTTAAAAAACCTCCAATGATGAAGCACCCACAACGTCCGGAGGCAAGCTGTTCCAATGGTTAATTGTTCTCACTGTTCGGAAGTTTCTTAATTCCAGGTTGCTTCTCTCCTTGATTAGTTTCCATCATTTCTTCTTCTGGCCCTCTGGTGCTTTGAAAATTTGACCCCCTCCTCTTTGTGGCAAGTTCTCAAGTACTGGAATACTACTATCATGTCCCCCCTAGTCCTTCTTTTCTCTAGACTAGCCAAACCCAAATCTTGCAACTGTTCACATGTTTCTGTCTCCAGGCCTTTAATCATCTTAGTTGCTCTTCTTTACATGTTTTCCATAGTCTTAACATCTTTTCTGTAATGTGGTAACCAAAACTGGATGCAATATTCCAGGTGTGGCCTTACTAAGGCTTTATAAAGTGGTACTACTACTTCATCTGATTTTGATTCCATGCCTCTGTTTATACAACCAAGGCAGGGGTGGGTTTTAAAAGCCCATTCGCCGCTGCCACCCATCCGCACCATCACCGCAGCCTGTTTGCCGGCAGCAAATGCCGCCGCCATGGCCCGTTCACAGCCACCACCGCCTGTTCACCACTGCAGCCCGTTTGCTGTGGCCCATTCGCTGCCACTGCCGTGGCCTGTTCAAGAACAACTGATCGGTGCTGCACCAACCCCCCTCCCTCCACTGCAATATTCGCTGTATAAGACACACAGAGATTTCCACCCACTTGGGGGGGGGACAAGTGCATCTTATAATCCAAAAAATATGGTAATCCCTCAGGTCCCAGTGTTTTATATTCATCAAGATCAGATAGGTGTTCTCTAACCATTTTCTTGTTTATTTTAATTTTTATTTCTAGTCTGTCTTTTACAGTTATGTTTTTGGTAGGTTGGGCCATAGTTTTGTGTGTGTGTGTGTGAAGATTGATGCAAAGAATGAGTTAAGCAGTTCTTATCTCTGCTGCTTGTTACTTCCTTGTCATTTTCTCTTAAGTGGACCTACTGTTTCCTTGACTTTTTTCTTGTTATTTATATGTTGAAAGAAACTTTTTTATTATCTTTGACTTTTGTTGCAAGTCTTTGTTCATTCTGAGCCTTTGCTTTCCTGACTTCATCTTTGCAGATTTGCTGATACTCTGCCTTAGTTATGTGTCCCTCTTTCCATTTTTTTTGTACTTGTCCTTTTTGTCTTTCAGTTTTTCAGAGAGATCTTTGTGCAACAAGGCTGTTTTTTTTCTTGGATTTCTTGTTTTTCTTTTTCAGTGGTATTGTGCTGGACTTGGCTTTTATGGTCATATTTTTCAGAGTTTCCCACACTTCTTGAGTTGTTTTCCCCTTTAGGATTTTCATTCATGGAATTTTTCTTAGGCTCCCTCTCAGTTTGTTAAAATCAGCTCTTTTAAAGTTTAAGACACTGGCTAGAATATGTTCTACTGCTTATGTTTACATTATATTGAATTGCAATATAATCTGATCACTCTTGCCCAAAGTTCCAGCAACTTCAACTCCCTCTATCACTTCTTTTCTATTAGTAAGAATTAGGTCCAGTATAGCTTTTCCTCTAGTTTCCTCCTCTACCTTTTGGATGACAAAGTTGTCAGCTATGTTGCTTAGGAATATATTTGATCTCCCACTTGCTGCAGAGTTTGTCTCCCAGTTGGTATCAGAGTAGTTAAAATCTCCCATTACTACTATGGTATATTTCCTAAATACATTTGTTAATTGTTTAGCAAAAAGTTCATCTATTTCTTCTGCTTGGTTGGGTGGCCTGTAGTATACGCCTATAGCAATGTCATTCTTTTTTCCTTTTATATTGACCCATATGGATTGTAGGAGGTTTTCATCCTTGGATTTCTGTAGAAATGTAGTGATCTTTTATATATAATGCAAGTCCACCTCCTCTTTTGTTAGGTCTGTTTCTTTTGAATAGTTGGTATCCTTCCATCAGTACATTCCAGTCATGAGTTTCATCCCACCATGTTTCAGTAATGGCAACTATATATTTACCTTCAGGCACTAGTACTTCAAGTTCATCCTGTTTGTTCCCTAAACTTTGAACATTCGTGTATAGGCATTTGAGTCCTTTATGGATCTTAAGTATATTTCTTATATCTCCTACTTGGTATCTGGGTTTTCCATCCTTCCCATCAGTCTCTACTTCATTGTCGTCTTCTTCTTCTTCTTCTTCTTCTTCTTCTTCTTCTTCTTCTTCTTCTTCTTCTTCTTCTTCTTCTTCTTCTTCTTCTTCTTCTTCTTCTTCTTCTTCTCTCCCTACCTCTTTACATGATTGGTTATCTGGTGGTTTTTGCTTGGAATTAGGTTCTAAAGATCTTGAAGATTGCCCCCCTCCCCCCTCAATTTTAGTTTAAAGCCCTTCTGATAAGCTATTTCCGAATATATTCTTTCCAGTTCTTGTGAGATTCACTCCATCCCTTGCCAGTAGCACTTCATGCAGGTAATGTAGACCATGGTCAAGGAAACCGAAGTTCTCTTGATGACACCAGTTTTTAAGCCAATGGTTCATTTCTAAAATGCTTTGCTCCTTTATTGGATGTTGGTCGTTTGTTAGAAGTATAGATGAAAACACCACTTGAGCTCCTAATTCTTTAACTTTCTTCCCTAGCTGTTTGTAATCTCTTATATTGTTTTTAGATTCATTGTTGTGTCATTGGTCCTCACGTGCAGAAGGGGTAGTAATTTATTTTTATTTATTTATTTATTTTGTCAAGTACGTGTTGGTAATATACATAGATGTAACATTGTTTATATACATAAGATTGGTACTGAAAGAGGGAAGATTAGCAATAGCAATAGCACTTTACTTATATACCGCTTCATAGTGCTTTACAGCCCTCCCTAAGCGGTTTACAGAGTTCAGCATATTGCCCCCAACAATCTGGGTCCTAATTTTACCGACCTCGGAAGGCTGAGTCAACCTTGAGCCTAGTGAGATTTGAACAGCTGAACTACTGAACTAGCAGTCAGCCTGCAGTTGCAGCATTTAACCACTGCACCACTTCAGCATTTAGGACAGGGATGGTAAGCACACTGGTGCACTTATGCACGCCCCTTACTGACCTCTTAGGAATCGGGTGAGGTCAACAGTGGACAGTCTTAGGGTAAAGTTTTGGGGGGTTTGGTGACGAAACCACAGTCAGGTAGTGAGTTCCAGGCATTTACCACTCTGTTGCTAAAGTCATATTTTCTACAGTCAAATTTGGAACGGTTCACTTTGAGTTTGTATCTGTTGTGTGCTCATGTATTGTTGTGGTTGAAGCTGAAGTAGTCATTGACAGGAAGGACGTTGTAGCGGATAATTTTATGAGCTATGCTTAGGTCGTGCCAAAGGCGACATAGTTCTAAGCTTTCTAAGCCTAGGATTTCAAGTCTGGTTGCGTAAGGTATTCTGTTGCGAGTAGATGAGTGGAGGATTCTTCTTGTAAAGTATCTCTGGACACTTTCTAATGTATTTATGTCCGATATGCGGTGTGGGTTCCAGACAGATGAACTGTATTTGAGGATTGGTCTGGCGAATGTTTTGTATGCTCTGGTTAGTAGTGTGATATTACCAGAGAAGAAGCTACGTAAGATTAGGTTAACAGTTCTTGAAGCCTTTTTGGCGATGTTGTTGCAGTGGGCTTTGGCACTTAGGTCATTTGATATGAGTATTCCAAGGTCTTTGACAGAGTGAGGTCTGTAAGGTCTTGTCTATTCAGCTTGTATTTAGTGTTCTGATTTTTTTTGCCAATGTGTAGGACAGAACATTTGTTGGTTGAGATTTGGGGTTGATTATTTTAGTAAGGTTCTCAGTTACATATTTGATTTTTGCTCCAGGGAGACAACATACCTCCCTAGACTGACTATTCGGTCTGTAGACTATAGTTTCTATTCCCCAAAGAATCAAATCTCCTATCACCAATATTCACCCTTTTCCCCCCCCTAAGGAAGTCTTGGATACTATTCTTCCTGTCGTAGAAATGCTGGGTTGTATCTCATTTTTAGAAACTATTGATGAAAACGATTCTTCAGTTCCAGAGGGCCTTCACTGGAGTGGGCTAGGGTAGATACTAAGAGTTTTACTCTTGATTGCTGTTTACTTCTAAAAGTGACATTAGCTTCATATATAGGGTCATTTTTTGGAGAAGCTATTTAGGGAACACAATTGAACCCTATTGTGTTCAATTTGGGTGTATTCATTTTCTTCTTTTTGTTCATATATGGGGTCATTTTTTAAAGAAGTTGTTTGCTTCCTATTGTGTTTAATTTTGGTATAGTCTTCTTGTTTAGGTTGGAGATTCTCACTTTGTTCACTGAGTTTCCGAGTGGCCAGAGTTGCTTCCAGAACCTTTACTTCTTCTTCTAGTAAGTTATATGATTTACATTTGGCATCATATGGCAGGTCTTCAGATATCCAGGTCTCAAACCTTTCAGGACTTTAGACAGTACAACTGTTTCAGTTGGGAAGTCACCGGTACCATAGGTGCAGTTCCAGAAGCTACAGTATTCTGGATCAATTATTGTTTCTGAATACTTTTCTAAAGTAGAGCATATGGCAATAATACAGATGTGATGAAATGACAAATCTGCATTCTTAAGGAATGGACACAGCTAATTGGGTAAAGAAATTTCTGCTAACATCTAAGCTTCCATTTCATAACTACAGAATGCAATATTTCAATTAAAATATAATGGGAGAGTTATCTACATGCCATTTACATATTTCAGTTTTGTTCTCAAAAACAGGAAGATAAAATTCAAGGGAAGAAGAAGCACTTCCTAGTGATTGGGATTGGGCACAACTACTGCTGATTTTTGCCAATTGCTGTGCTGTGCTTTCCTTGTGAACTTTACCCATCAATAGAGATGGCCAAAATCAATTTGGTGCCTCCACAGAAAATGAATCTTAATTGTGGTGGAAATATCACAGTAAATTAAATAACTGACTATGATTACTTTTTGTGCTCATATCTTTTAGACCACATTATGATCATAAATGTTCAGATGTCTTAACATTGGCAACATTGCATTTCAATTTACTCAGTAATGCAAACTCTTCAAAAATAGTAAATAATTTCGACACAGAGAGAAAAAGAGAGAGCGAAAAAGGGAAGAAGCCAAGTGTTTAAATTATTTATTATGGAAGAAATTAGCAAACAAATTCTAACAGGAAATTAATTAGCTTATTAGAATGCATGTTAAAGCAAACGACTAAATAGAAATAGTATCAATAACAACAGCAAATGAAAATCTATGTACGGGCCTAAGGCTAACAAAGTCAGAAAACTCAGGTGGTAACTGAAAATAGTTCGCTTGCAGAACAGCAAGCCCCCCCCCAAAAAAGGGTGAGTTCCTTCTTCAAACTGAAATATGGATCCTGACTTAGGCAGCATCTGAGTTATCCTAACAGAGATTCTGTAGAAGAGAGATTGGAGATATCATGAAACTTTTCCCTAATGTGGCCTATCGCTTGGCCTAAGAAGAAAGAGAAACAGACTAACCAAGAGATCTGAGAAAATTTCAGGTGATTTTAAAACAAATTCTCCTTTACACAGAAGTAGTGGGGCTTCCCTGCATAAAGAGATCAGAGTTTCTCTAATAGGACTCTTAGCACTTAGACTTATATACCGCTTCATAGTGCTTTACAGCCCTCTCTAAGCGGTTTACAGAGCTCAGCATATTGCCCCCAACAATCTGGGTCCTCATTTTACCCACCTCGGAAGGATGGAAGGCTGAGTCAACCTTGAGCCTGGTGAGATTTGAACAGCTGAACTGCTGAACTAGCAGTCAGCTGCAGTAGCCTGCAGTAGCTGCATTTAACCACTGCGTCACCTCGGCTCTATACCAGAGGTGAGTTGCTACTGGTGCGGCCCACTCTACAGTACCGGTAGCGGCCAGCAGATGGTGCTGTTTGCACGCGCTCGCTCCGGTGCTGTATTTTTGGCCGATTTTGCTTCTGTGCATGCGCAGAAGCAAAATCTTGCCGAAATCTCGCAAGGGGACGCGCATGCATGATTTTAGTGAGATTTTGCTTCCGCGCATGCGCAATAGCAAAATCTCACCAAAATTGCATGCGTGCGTGCATCCTCTCACAAGACTTCGGCAAGATTTTGCTTCCGCGCATGCGCAGAAGCAAAATCGTGCAAGCGGCCGCACATGTGTAGCGAGCAAGTGCGTGCACCAAACGTGGCGATGCATGCGCAGGGCTCTGGTAACAAGGTAAGAGAGCAACTCGCCCCTGCTCTATACCAATATATATTATTGCCCAGAAAGCAGGAGTGAAATGCTCCCGGTTCGGGCGGGCCAGTTGGTTGTCGTAGAGCCGATAGAGCCGATAGCAATCGCAGCGCGAGCCTTCCCCCACCTGCTTTCCCCGCCCGCCTGGACGCCGCCATTAAAGCATTCTGCGCATGCACAGAGGGTAAAAGAACCCAAATGGCGGTGTCCAGGCGGGCGGGGAAAGCGGGTGGGGGAAGGCTCACACTGCGATCACTATCAGCTCTATGACAACTGACTGGCCCACCCGAACCGGGAGCATTTCACCCCTGCCAGAAAGTATATGGTAATAGAGAGGAATAGGATTTGGCAATGGCAGACATGAATCTCTGACCATAATTACTAAAAATTAATATCATAATGTCTTATGTCAGTTTGAGGTTGTGAAAAACAAGAAGCTACGCTGCAAGCCATAAAATAGGCTTAACTCCCCAACAGTTCTGCCATCACACCAAACAAACAAACAAGAAACAGGAAAATACAGAGTTTGGACCATGCTTATATAAAAGGTATGTCCTCCACTCTGCATCATTAACCTATCCATTGTGGCCCTCACAATCTCCAGAAACCATCAGAAGCAATAGGAAAAGAGAATCCTTGCACTGAAGGCTGGATATTACTTTCTCAGTTATATAAACTCAAGACTGTCCCTCCTTGGTTCTTGAGGGAGAAAAATTAACTCCCTCGGAACGGGTTTGCAATTTGGGAGTCCTCCTAAATCCACAGCTAAAATTAGACCAACACCTTACTGCTGTGGCTAGGGGGGCTTTTGCACAGGTTCGCCTGATGCACCAATTGCGACCATACTTGGAGAAGGAGGCTCTACTCACGGTCACTCATGCCCTTGTCACCTCCCGATTGGACTACTGCAATGTGCTCTACATGGGGCTACCCTTGAAGAGTATTCGGAGACTACAATTGGTGCAAAATGCGGGTGCGCATGCTGTGGTGGGTGTTTCAAGATACACCCACGTAACACCCATACTCCGCCAGTTGCATTGGCTGCCCATTGGTCTCCGGGTACAATTCAAGGTGTTGATCATCATCTTTAAAGCCCTACATGGCTTAGGACCAGGTTACCGTCGGAACCGCATTCTACCTCATACTTCCCTTCAACCGGTCAGGTCCCACAGAGTGTCTCCTCCAGGTCCCGTCAGCCAAACAATGCCAACTGGCGGGGCCTAGGGGGAGGGCCTTCTCTGTAGGGGCCCCTGCTCTCTGGAACCAACTTCCCTCAGAGATCCGAATCATCCCCACCTTGCTGGCCTTCCGAAAAGCCATTAAGACATGGCTCTTCCTGCAGGCAGGGTTCTGAGACAATTTTATATCTGAGGTCTCCCCCATGTATGCATGGTGTCGTGTGTCTTTTTAAAACTTTTTTTAAATTGTTTTTAATGATTTTATTGTTTGGTGTTCTCTAAAATGCTGTACGCCGCCCTGAGTCCTTAGGGAGTAGGGCGGCATAGAAGAATTCCCAAATAAATAAATAAATAAATAAATAAATAAATAAATAAATAAATAAATAAATAAATAAATAAATAAATAAATAAAGAAAGAAAGAAAGAAAGAAAGAAAGAAAGAAAGAAAGAAAGAAAGAAAGAAAGAAAGAAAGAAAGAAAGAAAGAAAGAAAGAAAGACAAAACACACACATAAACAAATTTAAGAAGTGTTAGAAAGTAAAACAGAGCACGACATCCAAGTACCTAGAGATATCTTCATAAAAAAATAGCAAAAAATATTTAAATGTATCATTTTGGGGATCTTACCCTGCCATTGAAAATATAGTCAGCAAGTACTGGTCTGGAGACTGAATACTTTTTTAAGTCAGTTAGAGTTAGACCCATCAAATTAGAATTTTAGATGGATCATCTGAAGAATTATGTACAGTACAGCAAAGATAAAATTTCCTGAACTCTTTCTCTGGGTACAAAGCTTTCTGTGTTAAAGTGTTCCTTTTATTTGAGGTAACTTTCCTGCAGTTAGTTAAGCTTATATCACTCAGCATTATTTACTGAGAAAGGCAGTCTACAAACAAATTCTTAGAAACAATTGATTGCTAATATATCACGGGTGTCAAACTTGCAGCATCACATTGCTGTCACGTGACATTTCATGATGTTTTTCCCATTTGCAGAGTTAGGGTGGGCATGGCCTGCGCACGACGCATCCGGCGCGCGGGCTGTCAGTTTGACTCCCCTGTAATATATGCTTAAAGGTGGGGCTGATTCAATTCATTGCTCTCAGTGCAGCGGGTCAGCATGCAATTGCCATTTGTAGTGCAGGATCCACCTCTACTGATTCTACATATATGAATATCTTGTACCTTTCTGTCAGAAAGTAATTTTAATATTCATGTTAGATCACAGAGAAAAATAAATCGTTTGATGGAAGAGAAGACTTCGCAAATTTTCCAAGTATCTTTCAATAAAGGTTCACTGTGCAACTATTCCATCCTTTGCTCCTTAACAGAAAAAAGAATGGAAAAATGTAGGAAAATGACAGTCTAGATCCGTGATGGTGAACCTATGGTACGCGTGCCACAAGTGGCACGTGGAGCCATATCAGGCATGCGAGCTCAGGTCTGGCGCACATGCACGCACCGGCCAGCTGATTTTTGGACCTTCTGAGCCCACTGGGATTCGGGAAACAGCCTGTTTTCAGCCTCCGGAGGGTGTGGGGAAGGCCTGTTTTTTGCTCTCCCCAAGCTCCAGAGCCTTTCTAGGAGCCTGGGGAGGGTGAAAACGGCTTTCCCCACCCCCCAGAGGTCCTCCGGAGGCCGGAAACGTTCCATTTGCTGACTTCCGGTTGGACCGGAAGTTCCGTTTTTTTGCTCTCCCAAGGCTTCAGAGCCTTTCTAGGAGCCTGGTGAGGGCGAAGACGGCCTCCCCCCTCGGAGGCCCTCCGGAGGCCAGAAATGGCCCATTTCCCAACTTTTGGCACACGAACCAAAAAAGGGTTCACCATCACTGGTCTAGATGTCCCTCCTACCCTGTAAAAGTTTTGTCCAAAAGTAATCCTAAAAGAGCCTCCATGTTCATACCAATTCCTTGAAAAATCAGGAAGTTCCTTTTTTGTTCAAAATGTACTATTTATTAATTTACTAAGTGATGGGAGGGAGAGACCAGTAATAATTCTAAGAGAAATGCTTATGAATTCAGAATTCCTTGCAAGGGGTATGTATTTGGAAGACATCATTAGAAACATTTGAGAGCCAGTACAGCCATAATCACAGCTCTCACTATCTTGTTCTCAGCAATTTTACAACCTGAGAAGATGCCCCAGAGAAGATACGTCCGGAGTCTCATCACATTAAAATCACCACACCAAACCAGCAGTTTCAGTTGCCTTAACTTACTCTGTGACACTCTCACCAGCTCTGTAACATTCCAAACGCCTGATGTCACAAAACAGTCCTGGAAGGTCAAATGCCCTGCAAAGAGAAAAAGGCAGACAGAGACTGGGTCATGAGGATAGAGTAGAATATGAGAGGCTATAGCAATTGGAGACTGGGATGGCTTGCTATACTGTGGCTGGATAGAAAGAAATTCTAATTTGCTATCTATATTTTGTCTCTTTTGTGAATTGTATCTTAACCTCAGCTTTGAATCCCATTCCTCCTCCTCTTTCGGTTTTAATTCAAGGCTAGTTCATAATTTCAAATCTGCATATTTACTCCCACTCTAAGATTACAGATCCTACCTTGCTTGCCCCTACATTTATTTCTCAAGAATTCCATATCAATCTACAAAGATCTGTGACTCCTGATCATTCTCTACTCATCCTCACCTGGGCGCAGAAACAGATCTTGGAGGGAAAGGGGGGGAAAAGGGCTTCAATGAAATTCAAAATGGAATATAGCACTTTACTTATATA
The DNA here is from genome assembly GCA_023053685.1 of Diadophis punctatus similis. Classification (NCBI taxonomy): domain Eukaryota; kingdom Metazoa; phylum Chordata; class Lepidosauria; order Squamata; family Dipsadidae; genus Diadophis; species Diadophis punctatus. The sequence continues at coordinate 107,829,854 of JALIGW010000002.1, forward strand.
CCGCTTCATAGTGCTTTACAGCCCTCTCTAAGCGGTTTACAGAGTTCAGCATATTGCCCCCAACAATCTGGGTCCTCATTTTACCCACCTCAGAAGGATGGAAGGCTGAGTCAACCTTGAGCCTAGTGAGATTTGAACAGCTGAACTGCTGAACTGCTGAACTAGCAGTCAGCCTGCAGTCGCAGCATTTAACCACTGCACCACTTCAGCTCTTACAAAAAATAGCAATAGCACTATAAGTGCTATTCTTATATTCACATATAAGAATGTTGAGCATGGAATCCAACTTTGAGCAGAATGTTGAGCAGTGATTCACTCACCATTGGGCAGTGGTTTAATGTCCGCATCTCCTTGCTGGTTTGAATTGTCTGATTGTCCGGATTCTAAAACACACAAGGAAAAAAGAACCTGTCATCAATATATTGCTAGAACTAAGATTCAGAGGCATGTGGTTGACAATGTTGGGCTCTGCTTTATGGCATCACCTACTTTGCTACTTTCATAATGAATGAAAAGAACTGCTCTAAAATGCATTAACTATTTCAGTTTTCCTTCACTTCACTTAGAATTTTAGAATCATAGGGCTGGAAGAGACCTTGGAGATCTTTTAGTCCAATTCCCTCCCCATGGCAGGAGACTTTATATCATCCAGGTCAAATTATTGTCCAATCCTTTCTAGAAAACCTCCAACAATAATGCAGCCACAACTTCAGGAGGCAAGCTGTTCCATTGGTTAATTGCTCTCATTGTCAAAAAGCTTCTCCTTTGTTCCGGGTTGGATATCTCTTCAATGAGTTTCCACCCATTGCTTCTTGTCCTACCCTCAGGTACTTTGGAGAATAAGTCAACCCCCAGCTTTCTGTAGCAGCCCGTCATGTACCAGAAGAAAGCTATCATGTCACCTCTAATTCATCTTTTCCTTAGGCTAGACATAGTTTCCTTAACTGTTCCCTTAACCATTCTTTGTATGATTTATCCTGCAAATCCCTTATCATGTTGTTGCTCTTCTCTGTGTTCTTTTTAGGATCTCAGCATCTTTTTTTTTAGTGTAATTGTGATCAGAATTGGATACAGTATTCCAGGTTCACCTCACTTGTGCAAAATAAAGTGGTACTCGAAAGGAGGTGCAGACTCAAATTTAATTCAAAATTATAGGCCAATCTCATTGTTAAACTCTGATTACAAAATTTTTATGAACATAATGGCAGAAAGAATTAAAAATTTGTTAAATAAAATTATAAATCAGGACCAAAATGGATTTCTGCCAGGGAGACAAATTAGAACAAATTTAAGAATAGTGTTAAATATTTTAGAGTACTATGAAGCGCATCCAGAAAGGCAAGTGGCTCTTGTCTTCCTGGATGCGCAAAAAGCGTTTGACAATGTGAATTGGCAATACATGAAACAACAAATTAGGAAAATGGAATTCGGAGATAAACTTACACAGATGATTGAAACCATATATTCTTCCCAGTCGGCCAAGGTTATAATAAATGGAGATACCACTAGGTCATTTCAGATAAAAAAGGGAGTCAGGCAGGGATGTCCAATGTCACCTCTACTTTTTATTTTAATGCTTGAAACACTATTAAACATAATTAGAGCCAATTCGAATACCAAAGTAACCAAAATTAAAAAAGAGGAATACAAATTACAGGCATTCACTGACGACCTAGTATTTTTCTTAGAAGACACACAGGAAGTAGGCCCATTATTGATTAAATAATAATAAAAAATAATAAAAAATGTGGCAAATTGGCGGGCCTTAAAATAAACAAACAAAAAACTAAATTATTAACTAAGAACATGACGTTGAAACAAGAATAAAAATTAGTAGGAGAATTGGGACTACAAACAGTTAAAAAAATAAAATATTTAGGTATTAATTTAACAAATAGATGTTCTTCAATAAAAGAAAATAATTACAAGAAATTAGTACAACAAATAACAACAGATCTTAAAAAGTGGGAAAACTTACAACTATCAATACTAGGTCATATAGCCATTATTAAAATGAACATCTTACCTAAATTATTATATTTGTTCCAAACTATACCAATAAAATTAGATACAAATTTTTTTACAGATTTGAACAAGGCAACAACAAAATTTATATGGCAAAGTAAAAAGCCAAGAATTAAAAGGATAGACTTACAAGATAGTAGAAGTAGAGGTGGCTTTGGACTCCCTGACTGGAAATTATATTATACAGCAGCATTATTAACATGGATAAGAGATTGGGTCAACTTGGATAATAGTCGTATTCTAATATTAGAAGGCCATGACCTACTTGCGGGATGGCACTCATTTTTATGGGATAATAAAACCTACAAATACTTTCATAGACATATTATCAGAGATTCGTTGATTACAATTTGTCGGGAAATAAAGAAAAAACATTATATAAAAATTCCAAATTGGCTATCTTTTATGGAACCGATCATATACCCAAATATGATAGATACAAGTAAAACGGTTAAGTATAAAGATATTCTGGATGGGACGGGGAAACTAAAAAGTAGAGAAGAATTGGGAAAACAAAATATAAAAATAGATTGGTGGCCATATTTACAAGTTCAATCCCGTTATTAAAAAGACATGGAAGAAATTATTATTATTATTATTATCATTAATGTTTTTTAAAGATTTAGTATTATCAATAATTTTCATAGGTCTAGAAAGTTGATTGAAAGGAGGAGGGAGAAACTGTTTTCCTTCCTTTGTATAACCCAGATTATTATTATTATCAACAAGATATATTAATATATTTTTATTTTTTATTTTTTATCTTTTAGAATTATATTGGAAATAATATAAAATATAGAAATTTAATGATGTTAACATTGTATAATTTGGAGCTGAGGGGTTTTTCTTTTTTCTTTTTTTTTTCTGTAATTACTGATATTATGCCCTGAATTCTCTCTGGGAAGTCCGGGGGGGAGCGGGGGAGGGAAGGGGGCGGGGGTGGGGAGAAAAATAAAAAAAATGTTTGTACTCTGTACTAATAAAACTTTTTCAATAATAAAAAAAAAAGACATGGAAGAAATTGGAATTGAGACGGAAGCTAAACAACAGGATAAACTGTTGACAGGCCCAGACGACAAGATCATCTCCAAACTTTATAATTATTTGTTGGAATTTGAAAGAATGGAAGATATAGTTAAGGGATCCATGATCGCATGGGCAAAAAATATAGGACATAATATACACTTGGCCGACTGGGAACAAATATGGAATAGAAATTTTAAATTAACAAAATCGGCATCATATAAAGAAAATCATTACAAAATGTTTTACAGATGGTATTTGGCCCCAACAAGATTAGCAAAAATTTATCCAAACTTAAATCTGACCTGTTGGAAGTGTAAAAAAACACAAGGCACCTTCTTTCACATGTGGTGGTTATACCCCGAAGCAAGAAAATACTGGTCCAAAATACATAACTGGTTACAAGAAATAACAAAAATAACAATAGAATTCACACCGGAACTTCTACTACTCGGAATATTTAAAAATCAATACAATAAGAACATTAAATATCTTATCCTACATATTACAACTGCAGCAAGACTCACCTATGCACAATGTTGGAAAAACCCCAAATCAGGGGTGAAATCCTCCCGGTTCGCTCTTACCTGTTGGTCGCTGCACAGCCCAACAACCTGGTGGCGTTCGCAGCGCGGGGCTTCCCCCGCCCGCTTCCCCCGCCCGCCTGTACGCCGGCATCTGAGTTCTTTTGCCCTCTGCGCATGCGCAAAGCGTTCTGCTTGAGCAGAGGGCAAAAGAACTCAGATGCCGGCGTACAGGCGGGCGGGGGAAGCGGGCGGGGGAAGCCCCGCACTGCGAACGCCACCAGGTTGTTGGGCTGTGTGGCGACCAAGGAGGTAAGAGCGAACCGGGAGGATTTCACCCCTGCCCCAAATCACCTACAGAAAGTTTAATAATCAAAAAAACTTATGACTGCGCTGAAATGGACAAACTTACGATTGAGTTAAGAGGCCAAAAAGATTCAAATTATGATAACATATGGGGAAAATGGTATCAGTGGATAGAACATAGAAAACAAAAAAAGGAAAATTAAATAGAACATAGAATATTGTAAATATGTAATGTATCAATGTAATAATAAGATATCAATGCACTTGTGACAATGTAGAATTGCTCAAAGATACAATGTGATTTTGTAAATATTTGAAAATTAATAAAAATATATTAAAAAAGATAAAGTGGTACTATCATGTCTTGTGAGCTTGGTGCTATCCATCTCTTGATGCAGCCTAGGATTGCATTGGCTTTTTTGGAAGCTGCAGCACACTGCTGGCTCATATTTAAGTGGTGGTCCAGTAGGACACCTAGATTCCTCTCACAACTACTATTGTTGAGCCAGGTACCACTTATTCTATAACTATACCTTTGACTTTTCCTGCTTCAGTGCAGGACCTTACTTTTCTCACCAGTGAACTGCATCTTGTTAGCTAGAGCCCAATATTTAAGTCTGTGAATCTTGACTCTTGAGTCTATCCTCCTAAGTGTTAGCAATTTCCCCCAATTTAGGGTAGTCTGTTTATGAAGATGTTGAAGAGCACTTGGCATACTACAGAACCTTGAGGTACCCCACTGCATGCTTTCCTCCATGTGGATGTAGCTCCATGGAGGACCACAGACTGAGTGCAGTTGGTCAGCCAACTAAGAATCCATACAGTGCGGCTACTGTCTCTCCCACATTGTTCTATCTTACCAAGAAAAAGATTGTGGTCTACTTTATCAAGTGCCTCACTGAAGTCTTAAGTATATTATATCTACAGCCTTTCCCTGATCCACTAATTTAGTTACTTTATCAAACAGGCAGTAAGGTTTGTCTGTCATGATCTGTTTTCAGAAAACCCATGCTGGCATCTGGTAATCACTTTGTTCATTTCTAGATCCTCATAATCTGCTGCTTGATTATCTTTTCCAGAATTTTCCTGAGTATTTCCAAAATAAATAATTTGGGAAATATTTTATTGCCATTATTAAACACAGATTCTTGACATGCTGTTGTAAAATACAGAGATGTAGTAGACAATTCTTTATTTCATATTTGATCCTTACAGGATTACAATACGGGAGTCAAGAAGGAATCTTCTCCCATACAGATAAAGGACATACATATAATTATTGATGTTATTTTTACTTCCATTAAAAATAACAGAAAAGCTTAGCAGATATGACATTTTGCTTTATTTATTATAAACCATATGGAACAATATATTTTTGTTCAAACAACAATCTTGTGTTAAAAGATATAAATAAAAAAATGACTGATATTTCACCTGTCTTTTTATAATATCCCCAAATCCATCTCTTGAGGCAAGCCATCTTACCTGCTTGTCAATCTTGTCCTGCAAGTATTTTTGCCCTATGGGATTGTTCCAGCTTTCATATTATGAGCACACTGTACAATCTGTAAGGCTAGTATTAAAACGGTAAGCAAATTTGATATTTTGTTTTTTGTGCTGATGGCACCATGATATTTAAATAAGACATATCATGATTCTTCCTTAGACAAGAATTCAAACTTCATAGGAAATAAAATTCTGATTTATGGCAGATTTCACTGGACAAATAAAAATCTGGAGGCCATATAGCTGAAGGATCGGCTTGTAATCCATTTCAATATATAACAGGGTAAAACAGAAATATTGTTCTATGACAAATGGATGTAACCCACTAAAGACAATCTTATTAAAGATTGAAAACCAAATTATATGTGGAAAAGTCTAAGAATTTAGATCCTGGTTGTTGTATCATTTAATTTGTAATATCAAAAAAGAGAATTGCACATGTGGAAATGGGCATTTTAATCTTACTTCTCTACCTTTCTTAATTAAAAAACTATCTCCTATGTTATCAAGGCTGTTATTTGATTCTTGGATAAAAATATACGTGATGCTGCTCAGAGTCACTTCTCGTGAGGTGGGTAGCTATATAAATTTAATAAATATATAAATACCATACCAATGTTGCAGTTCAATATAAAGTGGTAGTCCTTTTAGCTCTTATATTTATAACCATAAATAAATCTACAGTATAGGAAATCTTGATTCACTCCTCTACCAAGTTTATTCAAAGCTTTGCCAGATGTAGTGATTTAGGAAATAATCTGAATGTCCCATCAAACAATAATGGGTACACTGCATATTTTCCATTGTGCCAGGTCCCAGTTTCCTCCTACAGTATTGGAAAGTTTTGTGCAACTGGAAGATATGCAATGCATCCTAAATAGCAGGGGAAATAAGCTGAATTATTTAGATTTATGAAAATTAAAAGAAGGATTACTTCTTTTAGGAAGAAGGAACTAATGTTGATTACTTCCTTCCTCCACAATGGAAGACAGGATAAAAAGCAGGAAGACAGGATTTTAATTATTGTACTGAAATAAGGCAAAATGTTAGGCTCCAATTCTATACTTACTTCCATTAAACCCACTGGCAATTTATTTATTTATTTATTTATTTTATTGTTTGTTTGTTTTTGTTTGTTTGTCAAACATGAACAAGATAGCAGGTGTAGGTATAAACATAAACATAAACAAAGGAAGTATAGATAAATGGGGCAGTAAGACAGGGACAGTAGGCACGCTGGTGCGCTTATGCACACCACCTTTACGGACCTCTTAGGAATGGGATGAGGTCCACGGGAGACAGTTTGAGGTTGAAGCTGTGAGGGTTTGAGACTGTAACAACGGAGTCGGGTAGAGCATTCCAGGCATTGACCACTCTATTGCTGAAGTTGTATTTTCTGCAATCGAGTTTGGAGCGGTTTACCTTGAGTTTGTATCGTCTGTTTGCCCGTGTATTATTGTGGTTGAAGCTGAAGAAGTCGTTGACAGGCAAGACGTTGTAGTAGACAATTTTGTGTACTATGCTTAGATCGGACTGAAGGCGGCACAGTTCCAGATTGTCCAAGCCCAGAATTTCAAGTCTGGGAATAAGGGATTCAATAAGGGATTTCAATAAGGGATTTCAATAAGGGATTCTATTGTGAATAGAGGAGTGGAGTACTCTTCTCGTGAAATACCTCTGGACCCGCTCAATTGTGTTAATGTCCGATATACAGTGTGGATTCCAGGCAGATGAGCTGTATTCAAGAATTGGTCTGGCAAAGGTTTTGTATGCCCTAGTTAGCAATACAATGTTACCGGAGAAGAAGCTTCGCAAGATTAGGTTAACAATTCTTAATGCCTTTTTGGCAATGCTGTTACAGTGAGCTCTGGGGCTTAGATCATTTGAGATGAGTACTCCTAGGTCCTTGACAAAGTGAGGGTCGTCTACGAGATCATTTCTGCCCAATTTGTATTTGGTGTTCTGATTTTTTTTGCCAATGTGCAGGACAGAGCATTTATTAGTTGAGATTTGGAGTTGCCAAATGCGGACCATTTTGACACATAGTCAATGTCGCTTTGTAGGACAACAGCATTGTCAGTGGTGTTAAATAATTTTACGTCATCAGCAAAGAGGACACAGCTGTTTTTAATATGATCACATAGGTCATTGATGTAAAGCAGAAAGAGTGTGGGTCCTAAAACACTGCCTTGGGGGACACCACTGTTAACAGGTGCTGGATTTGATTGGGCCCTCCCTATTTTGACTATTTGTTGCCTGTTGGACAGAAACGTGGGTATCCACTTTTGCAGGGATCCGGAGATTCCGTAAGAACTTAGTTTCAACAGTAGTTTGTCATGCACCACTGAATCAAAGGCTTTACAGAAGACTATATAAATTGCATCTATTGCTTTACCCTGGTCAAGATGTGTGGTCCGAATGTTTCTGCAGTGTAGGAATTGCAGATTACAGCACAATTTTTTTCTAAAACCAAACTGCTTGTTAGATAGCAGGTTGTTTGTCTCTAAGTGGAGGGTGATGGATTGGTTTATAATTGATTCCATAACTTTACAGATGATGCAACACAGTGAGATTGGTCTGTAATTTTCTACTAAACTAGGGTCTCCCTTTTTAAAGATAGGTATAACCGTGGCTAATGACCATAGGTTGGGCAAGGAGCTGGTTCTGAATGATACCTCATAGATTGTGCATAGAGGTTCAGCTAGGGCAGTGGCCAACTTTTTCAAGAAGTAGGCACATAATCCATCAGGGCCAATAGATAGAGATGGCTTTAGGTTGCGTAGTGCCGTTTCAATGTTATCTACTGTAAAATCAATGTGTAGTAAACCGTTACAATTTGTTATGGTACGACTAGGAAATGGGGGGCAGCAGCCATTGCTGTCGACAAAGACTGAACTGAAGAATGTATTGAAGAGGCTGGTCTTAGCAGCTTCATTGTTACAGTCTTCCCCATTAGGCCCTTTTAGGGATGGGATAGTTTTCGAGTCTTTCAGTTTGGCATTTACGAAATTATAGAATGCTCGGGAGGAGTTCGAGTTTAACAGCTCTTCCTCCTGTTTGCAATGGTGATTGGTACATTCGGCCTTTATCTGGTGGCATAAGGCTTTGTAGCGGGTTTTAAAGTTGGCTACTTAGCCAGTTTTGTTTTCTCGCCAAAGAGATTTTTTCTTGGATTGTAGCTTTCTTATTGTTATGGGTAATTATTATTAATATTTTTTGGCTTTAGGGGTTATTTTAGGTACGTATATAATGACTCGATTGACTTCGAGCAAAAAAGTGTTATAATGGTCATCTGCAGTTATACAACCTGCGAACAGAAGGTGCCAATCAAGAAATGCAAGATCGGCAGCTATGAGATCATAATTGGCTTTTTAAAAGTTATAATTTGGAGTCCCATCATCATTATGACCCTCTTTGCAAGGACACAAATTGAGACAAAAATCAATCATGCTGTGATCACTGTTGGAAAAAGGTTCTTTAACTTGTCGGCCATAAATTGAGTTTAAGCTATTGCAGAAGATGAGATCAAAACAATTGTTGAGTCTAGTGTTGTTCGTTACTAACTGCTCCAGCCCCAGAGTTGTAACAGCATTGTACAGGGTTGCATGTATAGGTTCAATTGTACATTTGTTTAGGGTCCAATTAATAAGCGGCAAATTGAGGTCACCAAGAAAGATAAGGGGGCATGAGCAGGAAGCTGCCCACATTAGTAGTGCAGTTAGCTTGTTCGTATGGCCAAGGTTGTAATCGGGGGCTTTATAACATAGTAAGAAATGAACTGTGGTATTTATGGACAGTTTTCAGACAATGGTCTCAGGAAGATCAAGCTCCTATGTAACATTTATCTTTTTCAGACCTAGGGATTTTTTATAGAAGATAGCAACACCACCCCCTCTACAATTATCATAGTCAGACCGGAAAACGTGATAGTCACTTACTGTAATAATGGAATCTGGAAAGGATACATTCAACCACATCCTGCAGTCAAAAATAAGGTTGAATAGGGCCGCACTTAGAAGCAGGAGGAATTCGGGCATTTTGTTTGCAAGGCTTCTTGCATTAAGTAGTTTGCATTTTAGGCCTGGAGGGGTGGGCCTGGAGGAAGATGGGGGTGTGCATGCCTAGTTTTGGTTGATGGGGGGCGGTTGTTGGGACGCGGGCCACTGATCTTATTTCTGTGTAGGTGCATATAAGATACAGTAGACTTCACTCTGTGTAGGTGCATATAAGATACAGTAGACTGCAGTGTACTAATTGTATATGCTATCTTTGATATTTGAAACATATAATAAAAACCTCCTAGTGCTATCAGATCACAGTTGTAAGCATCCAGACGACCTCTAGGTGGAAAAAGAGGTAGCATTTCTGTATTTTGTTATCACATAGTGGTCATCTAGATTTTTGGACCCCCATCTGATAGCCCTACCCTGTTCTCTAAGTCCACATGTAGAGCTGGGTAGATAAACTGAATCTTACTGGATCTTAGTGAATGGAAAATATCCACAATATTGGCTTGTTCATGTTTCAAAGGCAAGCTGCGCATAGTATTTAGAATTCTGTCCTTGTCCAATGTGAACAACCAGGTCCATACATGCAGAGTTCAAGCTAACTACTTTATTATGTTCAACTATAATGCAGGAATTTCCCCCATCTGGCAGCCTACTCCTGGGAACAATTAGATAAGACTCCAAGGGACTTCATATGGGTTGGACCTAGCACTTTTGTAGTTGCCTGGTGATTCTAGGCTAAGCTCTGTGCTTGACCTCTCCTCCCTGCCAGGCTGTGTGCTTCCCAATGTGAACATCTGATAATTTAGGAGATAGAGTTGGGGATGGGATAGAGAACTGGCACCATGTCTTACAGCATCTTTGGTTTGAAGCAGTCACTTCATTCTGTCTAATCGCCTTTTTAAAATCATGGTTTTGTGAATAAGCCACAATACCTAGGCATAAAGCCAGCCTATATATGATGGTAGCAAACTCATTCCTTTAATAGCCTGCATGATTCAAGTAAAAGGGAGGGGGAGGAAAATTCAATTTAAAGAACAATTTGGTTATGCTACCTTTTCTTCCTTTTCATACTTAAGGAAAGAGCTACCAAAAAACTTTCAGCATGTCAATTGTCCCACTAGAGGCAAGAATACTTTAGACCATTGCTACACAACACTAATAGATGCTTATCAGTCTTTATCACAAGCAGTTGTGGGACACTCTGATCATTGCATGATTCACCTTGTACCTGCTTACAGGCAAAGACTTAAAACCACAAAACCAACAATTAAATCAGTGAAGACTTGGACTGAGGAGGCAAAGTTAAAGCTACAGGCTTGCTTTGACTGCACTGATTGGAATATTTTTGAAGATACCTCTGCAGACCTGGATGAACTCACAGATACTGTAACATCATATGTCAGCTTCTGTGAACACCTATGTGTACCGACCAGGAACTTGCGAATATACAGTAACAACAAACCTTGGTTCACAGCTAAACTTAAGCAGCTACGTCGTTCCAAAGAGGAAGCCTATAAGAAAAGGTGATAAAATGCTGTACAATCAGGCCAGAAATGTATTAACAAGGGAGATCAGAGCAGCAAAAAGAAGCTACTCTGAAAAGCTAAAGAATCAGTTCTCAACAAATGAACCAGCAAACATGTGGAAAACTCTTAAAAATATCACTGGTTACGGCAAACCTCCTTCCCAGGCTGAAGGAAATAAACAACTGGCAGATGACCTGAACGTGTTTTACTGCAGGTTTGAAAGGAAACTACAGCCACCTATCTCCACAATCCCCATCTCAGACACACCAACAACAGCCAAGCCTCCTACAACTGACCCCATCCCATTAGGTTCACAACCCCTAGTGATCACAGAAAAGGAAGTGCAAGACTATTTCACAGACAAAAGCCAGGAAAAGCTCCAGGCCCAGACAAGATAACTCCTTGCTTAAAAGTCTGTGCTGACCAATTGGCCCCCATCTTCACCCAAATCTTTAATAAATCGCTAGAGATGTGCTATGTTCCTTCTGCTTCAAACGCTCTATCATCCCAGTGCCGAAGAAGCCCACCATCAAGGAACTGAATGACTACAGCCCAGTTGCTCTAACATCTGTAGTTATGAAAACCTTTGAAAGGCTAGTGCTGTCTCACTTGAAAACCATCACGGATCCACTGTTAGACCCCCTGCAATTTGCATACTGAGCAAACAGATCAACAGATGATGCTGTAAATATGGCTCTGCACTACATCCTACATCATCTTGAATCTCCAAAGACCTACACAAGGGTCCTCTTTGTAGACTTTAGTTCAGCATTCAACACCACCATACCGAACATTCTTCTAACTAAACTAAACCAGCTAACGGTACCTGAACACACTTGTAAGTGGATCATATGCTTCCTAACAAGCAGGAAGCAGCAGGTGAAGCTAAGCAGAATCACATCAGATACCTGTACAATTAGCACAGGGGCCCCGCAAGGCTGTGTGCTCTCTCCACTTCTCTCTCTATACCAATGACTGCATCTCTAACGATCCATCTGTTAAACTACTGAAGTTCGCAGATGACACAACAGTGATCGGTCTCATTCAAGACAATGATGAATCCGCATACAAACGGGAGGTTGAACAACTAACCTTGTGGTGGAACAATCTGGAACTGAACACACTCAAAACTGTAGAAATGGTGATAGACTTCAGGAGAAACCCTTCCATACTTCCACCTCTTACAATACTAGACAACACAGTATCAACAGTAGAGACCTTCAAATTTCTAGGTTCTACCATATCGCAAGATCTAAAATGGACACCTAACATCAAAAACATCATCAAAAAAGCACAACTAAGAATGTTCTTTCTGGCCAATTCAGAAAACTCAAACTGCCCAGTTCTACAGAGGAATTATTGAGTCTGTCATCTACACTGTCTGGTTTGGCTCTGCAACCCAACAAGACAGACACAGACTTCAGAGGATAATTAGAACTGCAGAAAAAACAATTGCTACCAACCTGTCTTCCATTGAGGACCTGTATACTGCACGAGTCAAAAAGAGGGCTGTGAACATATTTACAGACCCCTCACATCCTGGACATAAACTGTTTCAACTCCTACCCTCAAAATGATGCTATAGAGCACTGCACACCAGAACAATTAGACACAAGAACAGTTTTTTCCCAAACACCATCACCTGCTAAACAAATAATTCCCTCAACACTGTCAAACTATTTACTAAGTCTGCACTACTATTAATCTTCTCATTGTTCCCATCACCCATCTCCTCCCACTAATGACTATATGACTGTAACTTTGTTGCTTGTATCCTTACGATTTATATTGACTGGTTCCTAATATGATTTGATTGCTTATTTGTACCCAGACTATCATTAAGTGTTGTACCTTATGATTCTTGACAAACGTATCTTTTCTTTTATGTACACTGAGAACATATGCACCAAGACAAATTCCTTGTGTGTCCAATCACACTTGGCCAATAAAAAAAATTCTATTTTCCAGTGCGCTGCTTAGGAGAGTCCAACATGGGTAAAGCTCTAGCCTGATTGGTAGGGACTGAGTTTAATTTATTTGAAGTACGCCCTCTAGGTGCCCATTTGGCCAGTTTTTAAACTCAGTTGAAAGTGTAGGGACATGTAGTTTTTCTCTCTACAGGAAATAGGTTATTTACAGGATTATACCTTTGTTGGACTCTTCTAACAGCAAATGGACAACTTCAAATTACAGGTAAAAAATTTAATATTCATTTGGTGAGCAAGCTGGCGAAATTGAGAGAAATATCGTTATTGTTGGCTTTGGGGTCCCTGCCCTCTGTGGGTAATACCCTCTTGGAAGCGAGGCTACAAATTGCTGGATACCATTGTTGGACTCTGGTATTGACACTACAAATTGCTGAAATTAAGGAAATTAGGCTAAAATTTGGCTTTGGAGTCCCTGTCCTCCATGGGCATTACTCTTTAAGAAGTGAAAAGAACCTTAATTGTGAGAAATAATAGGAGTTCCTGCCCTCCGCAGGCATGGCTCCGCTCTGAGAAGGCTTAAATGAAAGCGTACGTGAGGGTCAATCCCTCCGTTGCTGCAGGAAAGCGAAACCACGAAAATCAGGGCGAGGAGGCTTCCGCAGCTTCCCGCCTTGCATTTTAAACAGGAGAGGCTCGAGAGGGAGCCATTTGGAGCAGGGCAGAGGCTTCTGCACATGTGCAGAAGCAGATAAAGACTTCTGGGGAAGGCAGCGCCAAATTTGAAAGTCAACATCCGGCTAGGAAGAGGTCCCATGCAGCAGGGGCCATCTTAGTAAATAATTCTGCCGGTAATCGCTAGACAAAGCTGCTGATCTCTGCCTGCCTCCTGATTGCCGCTGGTCTCTGCTTGTCCCCGCTGGGCATTGGCTACTTAACTGACTCCGCTGGCCTTCGTGGCTTCAGTCATCCGGGCTTACATCCATCTGCTTCTGGATCTACCTCTCCCCAGAGTCCCTGCCCTCCATGGGCATAACTCCCCAGGGGAAGCCGGCATTGCAATCACTTCCGGTTGGAGTTTCTGCCCTTCGTGGGCATAACTCCTCTCTATTACTGGCAATTCTGAGTGCAGCTATGAGAGTCCGTCTCTCCACTGCGTGCTGAGGCAGAATCATTGATCTTCCACGGTTTAAGCCTGGTGGGTTTGCTCTCGGCAGCGCGGTGCTTCCCACCATTGTTTCAAATGGAGCTGCTTGCTTCTTCGATTGCCAGCATTGGCGGGGGCCATTTTAGCCTCATGATGTCACTGGTTGCAGGGAGGATTATTTAAGGTTTTAAAGGTTTAACCCTTTAAGGTTAGGGCAGCTGCAGTTTCTACACTTGAAGAGTTTCCAGGTTCAGATGGTAGCTGGGCAAGCTTGGTGGGTTTTTTAAACAGCCAGTATCCGGTCTGCTGGTGAGTAACTGTGCCGACAGTCATTTTAAGTGGCTTTTGTCTGCCGGTGATCTTGTTACTCCTCCTTTCTTTGCTGTTTGCAATCGGAGCCTGCCCAGCCTTGGGGATCATTCTCACTGAAGCTTCTCACTGCGTTTTCAGCTTGCCTCATAGCCGGGGGGGTGAGTTACCTACGGAAGCCCCCCCCCTCTTCTGAGGAACAGACATCCAAGCTCCCAGCCACCAGAGCCTGCAAGACTCCTTCATTGCATTCCCTGAGTCCCTTAGCGGTGGGATTATAAGCATTATGGCTGATAATGTGGAGGAACATCCTGGGAAAGAGAACAGTGTCCCTTCCCCAGTAAAGGCTAAAGATAAAGGCCATTCATCTAGAAACAAGTCCAAGACCTCCTCTACCTCAGAAGTAGCCCTTAAGGACACAGAGCGCAGGGTTGGGAGAGCACTGGCGAACATTTTGAGACAACATATTATTTTATTAATCAAATTTACTGTATATAGCTGTTTATCTCACCAAAGATGACTCTGGGCAGAGAATCAATAAGAACAAAAACTGTACAACAAAAATGGTTTGTTAATATACTCTGCCAGTCCATCAGATGACCCAGTTCCAAACCATGAAAGGCTTTGAAGGTTAAAAACAGTAATTTGAATTGGACTCAGAAGCAAAACGGCAACCAATGCAACTTGCGGAGTAAAGGTGGAATATGTGTTGCTCTAGGAATTCACACAATTGCTCACGTCGCTGCTTTCTGTGCCAGCTGACGCTTTTGGATACTCTTCAAGTAGCCCATGTAGAGTACATTATTCCAATCTGGAGGCAACTAGAGCATGATTGACTAAGCAGGAGCTGCCAATCCAGGAACATATAGTTGGTACAGCAGATGAGGCTGTTCAAAGGTCCACCTACGCCACAACTCCCATCTGCTTCTTGATCAGTTGTGAGTCTAGGAAGACTAGACTCTATGCATAAACCTTTATATGAAAAGCAAGAAAAAATGGATATACTGTATATCCATAGCTTCAAGATTGTCCAACAACTTTATAAATAAATAAAGTATAGAATGAGCAAAGGTTGGTGGCAAAAATAAGCAAAGGCTGACAAGTAGGCCAAACCAGTTTCTGAACCTACCTGTAGTCCAGAAGGCCATAGCCATTTGTTTTTATTCTGATGGGATAGAAAGAAAACATGTCCATAGAATGTAACAACAAGGAACTATTAATGAATGTGGATCTTCTCTAAATTAGTAAAGTTTCATGTTGAGATGATCACAGACAAATTTAAGGCAGTAATCACATACAATCCCATGTTTGTTTGAACTGTGCAGTGTGATCTTGGAAGAGATTGGGATCTGTAGATTTGCAGACCTGCTGGTTTAGGACTACTGAACTGCCTCCAATAGATAATCTTTCAAATTTGTATTGTGAACTGTGAACCTAAATTCACAATTTAAAACAAACTATATGCTCTTTCAGAGGAAAAAACAAGTAAATAATCCTAATTAATGAGTTATCATTAATAGATTTAATGCTGGAATTAGGGTGATTATATTCAGGACTAAATTATTCAATTATTGAAATTTGTTTTACATGAAATTCCATGCTGAATGGAAAAAATGCATACAATAATCAAATCTACACGTGTATATATATATATATATATATATATATATATATACACTCTATTTCATTTAGCAATTGCAAATCCCAACTAAATGGTTGTTAAGCATGATGGAAATGCTACAGATTATTGCTGCCATCTTATTCGGATAAAAAATTATCTTGTACAGTGTCCTGTGCCCGTCCAATACGGCTGCAATGCTATCTCGACGACATCATTATCCAGTCAAGGTCCCCACAAAGAGCACAGGCCGACCTCCGGATCACCATCCGGACCCTGCCAACACACGGCTTCTCTGTCAAGTCATTTGGTTCCCACCATCTCACTCCTTAATCTGGGGACTATCACCAACATAGAGACCTGCGAGGTGTGCCTCTCTCCAGATCGGCGGGACAGTATAACAGAGTTGACGCGCCAGATCCAAAGGATGCAATGGGCACCATTGGCCCTTCTCTACCGCTTGCTAGGGAAGTTCATCTCATGCATAGACATTGTACCTTGGGCAAGACTACACTCCAGGGACCTCCAGTGGTGTCTCCTCTCCTACCAGAGGATGGAAATCAGCCATTCAAACAACTTCATCCCTCTCCCTATGAAGGTCTGACACTCCCTAGCATGGTCGTTGTCCCCAGCCTTAAGGCGGGATTGCCTATTCAGAGAGCCAGATCGAGTGCCTATCACAACAAATGCCAGCTTAAGGGGGTGGGGAGCTCATGTGTCCTCCTCTCCCCAGCCATGAAGAAAGGCTGCCTATTCAGAGAACTAGAGTGAGTGACTATCACAACAGACACCAGCCTAGGGGGGTGGGGAGCACATTTGTCCTCCCACTTGGCCCAAGGCCACTGGTCACCATCAGAGGTGGCCAAACCAAACATCAATTACCTGGAACTACATGCGGTATATCTCGCCCTACGTCAGTTTCAACCCTTGGTGTCGAGATGACACATGCTCATCCTGATGGACAATGTAGCTACTCGCTCACACATAAATCACCAAGGGGGCACGAAGTCCAAGCGCCTCATGGCGGAGGCGGAATTGATAGGGAATTGGGCGGAACAACACCTCGAGTCTATTCGGGCGGAGCACATATCGGGGGCATCGAATGTGCAGGCAGACTGGTTGAGCTGCTCCACAGTAGACCCAGCAGAGTGGCGCCTACACTCACGCCTGCTCAGGGAGCTATCACGGAGGTTCGAGGAACCAGTCCTGGACCTGTTCGCGACTCACCTCAACACACACCTCCCATGCTTCTTCTCCCGCTTTCCATCACCGAGAGCAGAGGGAGACAACGCGTTGTGAAGTCCATGGCTGAAGGGCCTGCTATACGCCTTCCCACCCACGACAATCATCTCGAAGGTGGTAAGGAAAATAATTCGGGAGGAAGCAGAGATACTACTGGTAGCTCCGCACTGGCCCTGCCGACCTTGGTTTGCAGACTTAGTGGAACTGTCGGTATCATGGCCATGGAGATTACCAGACCAGCAGGTCTCTCTCAGTCAGGGGGCCCTACTATACCCAATGGTGGCACCTCACCGTCTGGCACCTAAAACAAGACGACCTCCCAGGCAATGTAATAGCCACTACCCAGGCATCCAGATGAGCATCCACCATGCGTATCTACAACGCTACTGGGGCAGCATACTGTAGATTCTGCACCAAAAACCAATTAAAACCTTTGCCATCATCACTGCGTCAAATCCTGACCTTTCTCCAGACAGGGTTCAACAACGGGCTAGCACCCAATACATTACGTAGGCATGTGGCTGCACTGTCAACAGTACTCAACCTGAACAACTTCAGATCCCTCTATCACCATCCAAGTATACATGGATTTCTGAAGGGCGCAGCCAACCTTCGACCACAGGTGATCCATCTATATCCCACTTGGGACCTAACCTTGGTTCTACAGGCACTCACCGACCAGCCCTTTGAACCTCTACAGTCAATTACTCTTTGTCACAGATCAAAACGGCCTTCTTAGTGGCCATTACATCAGCAAGGAGGGTGTCGGAGCTGACAGCACTCTCCGTCAGGCAAGACCTATGCCACTTTCATCAAGACAGAGTCGTACTATGCCTCAATCCGGCATTTATTACAAAGGTGAACACGGGGTTCCACAGAGCAGAGGAGGTGGTCCTGCCGGACTTCTGCTCCGGGGCCACTCAACATCCAGAACGCAGCTGGCACAACCTGGACGTAGAGCCCTTGAAATTTACATTCAACGGACTAGACCTTTCAGAAAAACGGAAGCCCTCTTTGTGTCCTTCCTTCTGGCCACAATGGGATGGAAAATATCTTCACAGACACTGAGCCGATGGCTCAAAGCATGCATCACTGAGGCATACCGAAGTCAAAACACGACCGTACCCAGAGGAATTAAAATGCATTCCACTCATAGCGCGGCAACTTCGGCAGCCTGGCACATGCAAGTCTCTCCTGAGGACATTTGCAAAGCGGCCATGTGGACTTCGACATCCACATTCATGAAGCATTACTATTTGGACTCCTTCGCAACAACAGAGGAGGACTTTGGCAGACGAATTCTCCAGAGGGTTGCTGATACTCCTGCTCCCCTGGTCCAGCCTTTTCCCGCCCCGGACAATTAAGCTTGGGTATATCCCATGTTGGACTCTCCTAAGCAGCGCACTGGAGAAGAGCCGTTGTCTTACCTGAACGGTTTTCTCTGTGCGCTGTGTGGAGAGTCCATACCCACCCGGGCTACTCAGGCCCAGGGTCGCAGACTTTTCAATGATATGTGACTTACAACATTCCTCCTTTACGCCTTCGTTTAAAACTGGCCAAATGGGCACCTAGAGGGCATACTTCAAATAAATTAAACTCAGTCCCTACCAATAAGGCTAGAGCTTTACCCATGTTGGACTCTCCACGCAGCGCACAGAGAAGATCGTTCAGGTAAGACAACGGCTCTTCTATTCTATTCTATTCTACTATCTCAGCAGTTTGTTCTCTGAAGGGATTCTCCCCACAATCGCAGCCAGGTTCAAATACAAGTTTGGCTAGAAGAAAATCTTGAGCTGTCACAATCCACAAGCAATGAACAGTTCATAACATCAACTGCTCAGTTTTACATACATCCTTCTGCCTCCATACACATTTCATATGTATTTGGAATTCATTTAATATGAATGCAGCTATTCGATAAAACAGATTATTCAGGATAGCTTGAAGAAAAAGTTAATGTTTTATTCTACAAAAGAATGGCAGACAGCTGAATGCTGTATATCCCCTCTAACTGCAGAAGGAAAAGGATTACCTCTGTGCTCTCAGAATAATCGCCTGCAAATATGGAACAACTTCATTATTTCCTCCAGCTTCCTTTGCTACTTTTGTCACACTGAAGAGATTCCTGATTCTGCACTCATAAAACCTTTAGTGTCGTTTGGCAGCTTTTTCTTTAGTTACATACAGAGTCCTTCGGGAGTTGGGCGGCATAGAAATACAATAAATTAAATTAAATTAAATTAAATTCCTCAAAGCCATATTATGACTTAAATATGGCTCTTCCTGAAGTATTATCATCTAATAACTCTCAGACCTGAAAAGATCCTGAACACTGAACAGTGCTTGTCCAACCCTATGTACCTCTGCTGAAATATCCCACAAGCACATTAATGTATTAAATTTGGAAGACAAACGCTTGACTATAATAAACATGTGGTATGAATGCCTATATCTAAAGTATATTTAGTCTAATGAAGAAAAGGGCAAGGAGTGACATGATTCCAATATCTAAGGTGTTGTCACGAATAAGAGGGGGTCAACCTATTCTCCAAAAAACATGAGGGCAGGACAAGAAGTAACAGATGTAAACTTATCAGAGAGATCCAGCATAGAACTAAGGAGAAATTTCCTGACAATAAGAATAATTAATCAGCATGACTTCTGTGTTATAATGGATAAATATTACCAAGCAACCTTTTATGATTCTGGTAAGCATCACAAAGTTTAAGAAATGCTTTGAGTACTATATATATGTTATATATTGATACTACATATAAAAATGGTACACAGGATTGGAAAGATTGGAAATAATTTTTTGATAAAGACAGGATCTCAACAATGACTTTGCACAACTCTATGCATGTGCATACTCAAAATATCGTGTACAATATTAGGTTGTGTCACTGAACTGAAAAGAAATGCCAGAAAAACAACCAAAATAATTAACAGGATGGAGCAACTAGTCCTCAACTTACATCCACTTCTTTAATGATGATTCAAAGTTATGATGGCCTTGAAAAAAATGCTTTATGACCTGTACTTGCAGTTAAAACCACCGTACCACCCATGGTCACATGATCGGTTTAGTTGCTTGGTAACCAGTTTGCATTTGACTAGTTGCAGCATCCTGTGGTCACATGATCATGATTGACAACTATTTTTGCCAGTTTCTGGCAAAAAACATTCATTGAAAAAGCTGAATTCACTTAATGACCATGTGATTTGTTTAACAAGCATGTGATTAGGTTAATGACCACCGTGATTCGCTTTGCATCCACAGTATAAATGGTTGCAAATTTGTTAGCATAAGTTGAGGACTACCTCCCAAATAACAGAAACTATCTCATATGAAGTTATGTAGGAGGGGATCATAGTGTTCTGCATGATATGGGGAAAGTAGGGAGTCAGAACTTTTAAGCCCATTAACATTAGAATTCATGAGATCATCTAAACTTTGATATTGGGATATTTAGATGATATCAAATAAAATATTTGCAGAGAAAAGTGAAACTATAAAACATTAGTAAAATGTATCATTTTGATAGCTTAAAATGGATTTTCAGATGAATGGAGGGATACTGCTAATGGTAGCCATTAATTATAATCATAACCATATATTATGTCCTTTGTCAGTGGTTTTAAATAGAGGTACTGATTTGCCTGGAGTAATTGTATACATGTCCTTTTTGGGGTTCAAAAATGCTTGCCTATATTTTTAAAGTAGGAAAAATAATTTGAAGATGTTTATGCAATATATCAGGATGAGGGACTGAAATTCAGAAATAGGCAATATATTCAAAATAATCTAATATAAATTACTATATAAGCAATATTTTACAATATTTTATGTCTAACAAGGTTTTAAATGCATGAAAACTAGGGTTATCTTAGAAAAATTAATTCAAAATCAGGAGGTATGGATTTGTTTCCCTAATTCTTCTTACCCTTGCTAGGGTTTCCAGCTTCCTGTCATATCTACTTGGACAAAAACAATTTTGGCAGATAGCACTGTTTTGAACATGTCCCCTCTTCTACATAATATCTTGAAGGAATTCTATGCTAAAGAATAGAGAGAGAATCTATACTAAACAAGTACTTCCTCCTAGAATTCAGTATGGAATTACTTCCTCTGCTAAATTGGAAAGATTAAGTCTCTTGCTTAATTAAAAAAATGTATTTTTCTGAAAGTAGAATGTTAAAATACAGGTCATATTTCAATCCAAATGGAGGATAAGACTCATAAAGTCCCTTGGCAGAGTCTGTGAAATATGTTCCGTACAAGACCTAACTGAATTTTGAGTCTCCTGGATAAAAATTAGAAGTGCCGTATTGGAACTGTCAAAATCCAGGTGACCACTAGATGGCAGCAAAGAGTCAGAGACAACCTGTGCCTCTTTCCTATTATTTAGTAATTTTCTGGATTTCTGCATCCCAGGTATGGTAGCCCTAATAAAAGCATCAATTTCCACAAATCCCTTAGAAGGAAAAGAACATCTGAAATAAAATGCCAGAAGGAAGATTTCAAATCATTGGCTATCATAAATGTTTCAGCTCTACGCAACTGTGCTTTAGGGCCACCTGTCTCATGGTGCTTGTCCTAATTTAGTGTAGGGCACTGGTTGCAGAACTCAGGTTAGCTACATCAACAGTGCCGTACAAGATTACCTTTATCAGCGTCAAATAAAAGCAGAAAGAAGAAAGGAAATATGTCTCTTGCTCTGCAACAGCTGGGGAAGCATGAGGAAATATTTCAGAGTTAGTTCTCTCCTCCCCTTACCCCCCTTTCTCTTTTTCCTTCTTTTCTACAGTTGGCTAAGGCACACTGTTCCCTTCCGGCCTTGCAACTGTTGGCAGCCATTTTAAAACTTGGCAGCCATTTTAGAGCTGGCGGCTAAGTGCGCTCCCACAATGCCGGCAGCAAGCAACTGACACACAGACAGAGGAGTATGGTTTTGCTTAGCCCAGGAATAGATGGAAGATAAATTCTTAAGCATGAGGGGCTTGCTTCAGAATTAATATATCATTACTTTTATTTTTCTTTCTAGTTTAAAAATTCGGCCACAGCTGATAGCCAGCTGAAGGAGACAGATAGAAAAAAATAGGCAAAAGGCACTTAGAGAACCCTGCTGCATTCAGTCAGATTCATGCATCATAACTGCTTGCATTAATGCTAAGAAATAATCTAAAAGCGACATCAATAAATAGCAGCAAATTAAAAGCACACATTGAAGGAATGTGCTGGTCAGTCAGTTATTTCTCTGTGAGGCATCTCAAGGCAGGATGGCAAAGGCATTGCTCTTAGTGGGGAACAGTGAGACAAAAAGTTCTGCATAGGACATGTGGAGAAGGACACAAGGAAGGAACTCTTTCAGACACCAAGGCATTTAATGACTTTTCAGGTGATGAACAGTATTCAGAGTTAAACTCGGGAACAACCGGTCAGCAGCATATCACATTAAAGGTCAGCTTAATATGGTTCTAGAGATTACCGAAACAGAGCTGGTCCTGGCTATGTTTGTATTTCAGGAGAGATATCAGTCACAATAGGGACACCGTGGCCTTTTCAAGCCTGGTATTAGTCCATGTTCCAGTTACGGACCTGGAGAGCAGTCTCATTTTAATAAGCTGTTCATCTGATTTGGTTGACTGACACTCTTCCAATCAACATCTCCTTAGTTAAATGGAATTTTTTGTATTCATCCAAAAAGTCTGGTCTTCACCCTGCCCATTGTTGACTCTGCACAGCAAAGGAATAAAAAGATTTTTTTTGGCCTGTGAGGAAAGTACAAGTCAAATAGAATTGAGCTTCCTATGCATCCTGATGGTTCCAAATTTCAAGTTCTCATAGAACATCTCCTAGCAGCCTTGTATAAACAATAAACTACAATACAAACTAGATCATCAGAAATGATGATTAACATTGATGATGTTATCTACTTTGGGCAATGGAAACTCTGCAAGAAAGCAACCAAGCTCAGAGAACATGAAGGCCTCCTCATGAAGGCAGATTCCTTGAATGGCATTTTTGTCCAGAGCCAGTCTATTAAAAATCAGTTTAATAAAAAAAAACTAAGTATATTCAACTAGAATATTCATCCAGATGAAAACTAGAAATTAATTGACAGTTATTTAGATCAAATGTGAATGAAAAAAAGCAGACTCCATCCAGCCATTGCTGTGCTAATAACACACTACTACTGAGACAGTCTTTATATAACTTCAAATAGTGGCCATGCAGTACTAAAAAGCACAACTAGGAAGAGAGTAAGACATCAAAATAGTATGTTCAAACTACTGTAATGTTACATGAATTTACTATTTAATATAAATAAAATAAAATGTTTAGAAGGTTAAAGAAATATCCAAAGCCAAAAGAAAAGTTTCCTTTTTGATGCCAATTAGGTTGATTGCTGGAACCTAGGAACAAGTTTCCAAATTAGGGATGGGCTCTGTATGCAATCCTTATAATTCTGTAAGAAAAGGGATCTGCAAGCAATGTCTTTTATAATGAAATATTAAATTCAGGCAGTAATCTAAAAATAGAATGGAGCAGACTTTACAAAAATACCCCTGGGTATTTTTCAAGTAATGCTGTGACTATGAGGTAGCATTTCTGGGTAAAGCAACTAGCTCAGGTTTAATATACAGTATATAGAATAAAGATTGGGGGTTAAAATAAGCTGAAATGAAAGTAACAGATTCACCTATAGTAGGAGAGAGTGCTTTTTAAATATATATAAAAATGGATTAAAATATATTCCTTTTTCTTCTTCCAATATACCATATGGGTTGGAAATGGATACCTCAGACCAGCCATACCAGTTGAGAAATATAGTTTGACAAATGGCTTAACAATATTATATTCCAATTCAAGGGTTCTCATTGAGAGGGAATTGAAAATCACTTGCCACTTCTTTGGTCAAAATCGTCATAAAGTTAAATTTAGTCCAGAAATGCCCACAAGGACTGTATTAGGATTTCTGTCTTGGAATGACCAGGCAAACTATTCTTTTTCAGGACAAAGTACACCATCAACATCATCATAACACTCAGTGTCCCCCATAACCTTTGTGGGTTTCTATAATTCAAAGTCTTCCATCGGCACTACACTTTGCCCCCAATCTGACATGAAAGAAGACAAATCCCTTTGCCTTTGTTGGTTTGTCTGGCAATTGGGTGTTTTGCATGTACATGTGTGCATGTATATGTATGTACATACCATGACTTCCTCAAACTGGCTTAAGAGTCTTTTCCTCAAAGGCTGTGATCTCCTAGCCTCAGAGGTGCTTTTATCTAACAAAATAAACCCTTATCAGGAGGCAGCAGCTGAACAAACAAACAAGCCCATTGCCCCTGCAGAAGAAACACTTTGCTGAGCTCTTTATCTATCCCTCACAGGCCTGGTAAATCTCCTCTTCCCAAGCAATAGGCAGGGAAGGAGAAAGGGGCAATCTTACCCAGTCCACAGACAGTTGCCCCTTCTTTAATATCATTACAGAAAGATATAGAAAAGTGGTCATGGTTGCCATTTTAGGCAAAGGTTGCTATCTGGGGACTCTTCATTTAAACCCGAAAAGTACACATATGCACTGTATTGTGCTTCATGTTTGATTTTCAACAAGATGCACTTCCAAAAACTGAAGAAAAAAAGTTAACTGAGGGTACTGAAAGAGACTGAAGTCAATGCCTAAGAATCAGCCTAGAAACCCTCTTCAAACTATTTTAGAACTACATCCTTGAACTTCAGGCTTGGTTTGAATCATGACTGTTGGCTAATCAATATCCATTTCCAATAAAATAGAGAAAAGAAGAAAGAAAAAAAAGGAAGGGAGGGAGAGAGGGAGGGAGGGAGGAAGGAAGGAACTCTAAAATAGAAGGAAAGGCTGAAATCAGATATTTCATTTTCATTTTTCAAAACTACTGCTGAAATGGAAGGCTCAGCAACTACAGTATTATGTCTTAATAGCCGGTTTTTTTTTTTTTAGGGTACTGAACTTCCTCTGCCCATGTTATTGTTTTTTGATTCCCATCTGGCACTGAATGCACAACAACCAAATGATGAAATTATTTCAAAGTGTATAACTAGCTTATATTGGATAAAGGAGGAAAGGAATTGGAGTAAATGGGGCAGATGACATGACCCTGATCTGGCAGCAATTTAAACAGGAGAAAGAATCTTTAGACTACAACCAGGAAATTCCCTTGAAGGGGATTGGGAAGAACAAGCATCAGATTGTTTTCTTCTTCTGCAAGATGTTCTTTTAAGCATGAGGTACTGACATTCTTCTATATGACATCGTTTCAGGTATTATATTCCCCCTTCAACCTTCTCCAGACTAAACATTTCTTTAGTCTCAATTATTACTCTGATAATTTGCACTTCTATTCTGTATTCTTGTTCCATTTTGCCTGAATGTATCCTAATGTAGTGCCAAGAACTAAACAATACTTGAGTTGGGATTTGACTAACACAGAATAAAATGAAATAATTATTTCTCATAATTAGAAAACTATAGTTTTCAGGATGCAATTTGAAACCTAAAACTACATTTACTGTTTTTTTGAAGCTCCTTCATATAACTGAATTGTAGTTGGATTGTATTGAATGAATATTTGAAGAACTTTTTTGATGAGTAACATCATCAAACAAGATATCCTCCATCTTAACTTTTGATTTCTTTTTCCTCAGTGAAGATATTTAATTTTGCTGTTAAATTTAATTCAACCAGTTTTATTAATCTACGGTATCAAGACAGTTTTAAATTGTATGTTTTCTAGGAAACTACTTGTTCTATCCAATTTTATTTAATTTACACATTTGATAACCATTCCTACCTCCTCTTGATACAAGTCATTAATAAAAATCTTGAGGAGCACAGAACTCAGAGTTGAAACTTGTGGTGTCCCACCTAGTACTGCATTCTAATTTGATGATGAACAACTGATGAGATTCTTTTATTATAATTGTAAAGCCAGATATAAATACATTTAATTTTCATGCCATCCATCCTACACTTTATTAGATCATTAATCAACATATGATGGGACACTATGTTAGATGTTTTACTGAAGTAAAGCTATAGCATTCCCATGATTTATTTAAAAAGTTACTCAATCAATAATGAGATTAAGGTTTCTCTACTTTTGACATATCAGTGTTCACCTTGGCTAATAATATCATTGTTTTCAAAGTGATTACAAATGAATATTTTTATTATATACTCTAGAGCCTTTCCATTTTCTGTATTGATGTTAGACTCACTGCTCTATAGTTCCCTCAATCTCCTCTTTTCCTGTTTTTGAAGACAGAAAATATTTGCCTTCTTCCAGACATTTGATTGTTTTTGTTATGCTATTTGGTTCTTTTGGTTTATTGTTTGCCTTTTTGTTGTATGCTACCCAGAGTCATATTGTTTTAGTTGGGTGGCCTTATAAATCAACTAAACTAAACTAAACTAAACTAAAACTAAACTAAACTAAACTAAACTAGCAGGCATCTTATCCTTTCTGGGGATTTTCCAGTGGCTAATGTATAATTTAGCCAAGCCATCAATAAATTCTTTCAGCACTTAGGATGTGATATTTGGTCCTGGATATTTAAATTTTTTCAAGGAAAATGAGAAATTTTCTGATAATTGCAGAGAAACAGGCTGACAACACAGCATCCACCAAGTAAACAGAAACAGTGTCAGTCTCCGTCTTCAATCTTGCCCCTTCAACCTGTTGTTTAAAAGAGATCTTACAATAACTTCTTATCAGAGAACTGTGAACCATAATAGGAATTAAATTTTGCTCTTTAGCCATTAACATTTTGCCATCTTTACCGAGAATCTGATGTGCTACTTCTTTTCTCTTCCATTTCTTTTCAACACATCTGAAGAAGAGCCCTTGGAAAAATATGTTTACCAAGGTCTTACAATTCTTTTGGCATATTCAGCTCATTTTAATTTTTACCTTTCCGGATACTTTTACCTTTCTTGATACTTTGTGATCAGCTTCCCTTTCAATTACTGTTTAAAATGTTCATTATCAATTTCACCTTACATGATAAGTGTCTAGTTCGGGATGGTACCCAAGCAAAGACAAACATTGACATATGATATCCCCCCCCCCCCAATTTATCTGTTTGGCAAGAAACATGTGCTAAAACTCAGGGCCCTGTTTCAAGGAGACAATAAATAATTAACTTAGTTAAATTGTACCAATTTTATTTGGAATTCTATTTGTATGTATCAAGCTCTTTGTGGCTGGCAAACTGAGGAAACAAGAACCATTTGGATTTCTGGAATGATCTTTATTGCTAGTAGGGCAATATAACAGAATCTTGAAAGCCTTCCAAAACATCTTTCCAAATCATTTTTTTCCTAGAGTAATTAAGAAATGATTACTATGAGCCTCTTCTCACACTTTTCCCCTCTCATCTTATGGGGTAAGGAATCTTTTCTGCAACAATTCTGCTTTATTTTCCCAGGAAATATGAGAAATTCTATCAGTTTGTGATTGCTTCTATACCTTGCTTTCTCAAATATTTCCTTTTCCCCAACAAACTCCTTTTTATATTCTTTGATTTGCTTGGATGGTTTTCTCAAGAAATTTCTTATTAAAACTTTCCCATGTGTAAGAACACATAGTTAGAGCTCACCATGATTTCAGGATTTACGCAATATTTATTAAGTTCTATATTTCTGAGATCATCATCATCTATTTTTCTACACATGTGTTGTTGGGAGATTCCCTTGTAGAAGTACTAGAAATTCCCTAGCTGGATAAAGTAAAGGATGTCAAGAAATTCATCTTGACTGATCACACTCTTTCATAATTTTCTTTCATTAGAGGACCCTTGGAAAAATATATTTATCAAGGTAATTTTAAAATATTCCCCTCCTGATTTGTAGCACTAAGCTAATCCAAATACATTTTTACAGCGCCTTGTGAATGAACACATTCTGTTTCATATAGATCAGCATTTTTCAAACTGGGGTGCCATGAGTGTCTAAGGAGGTTCACTCAAACACTGCCAATTATCCATCACTAGACCTTTGCTTCTTGAACAGGGGTTCTAGAATAGTGTGAAAAAGGATTGAAAATTCCTGATGCAGGTGAAGCAGATAATGGTCCACAAAATCAAATTTGTGCAAACAGCACAATCATCTGATCCACAGACCTTTAAAGGCCACATTAATTGTTCTTTGTAGTATCCTTAGCCAGAAAAGATAATTATCAAAGGATTTGAGAACTTCTGGAATTTCTTCTATTACAACCCTATCCTTGCTCTTGGCAGATAGCTAATTTTATGAAGCAATGGTCCAGTCAGCCCATTTGTTTCAGTTCTTGCAGAAGTGAGCTTACTACAACACTTTCTATTCTGGCAGGGCACAGCTGCATCCCATCTGCCCTTCAGGTTACATAGTCTGCCTCCTGTTCTGCAATCTGTTTTTCTTCCCCTGAAAACTAAGAGATTGAGTCTTCTGGGAAGACCTCAAGGGTGTTCCTGACTTTCACAAATGCAGATTATCTTCTCCCTTGCATACTAGGCTTGCCCCTTTGTTTGAGTGTCCTTATGGGGAATGTTGTCCTCCATCAGATCCTGCTTGTAATACCTCCTTTCTTGAAGCAGATATCACTGAAGTATTTCAGACCTTCTGTTTGGTTTCTTCCCCCTTCAAGTCATGCTATAAACTTGCAACTTGCTTCAAATACATTCCAGACTGTTTTCTGACAAGCATGCCACATGCCACAAGCATCATAGGTTATAACTGCAGAATTCGATCGATTTGTCTCACTTTATTTCATAAGATAATACCTCTGGAAGATTCTTGTAACACATGGGAAACTAAGTTGTGAATTAGAAATATCTTGATACAAGAATTTTTCTCTTCTATAATTTTTTAAAAATAATTTTCATTGTGTGCGCAATCTTAGCACTTCTCATATATAACATGGGAAGAATATGACAGTATTCTATTTTTAAGACTGGTGCAGTTTCAAGAAGAATGAAAAATTATGGATACTACCCTTCAGCTGCTTTATTCTTTACTTTACTTTTAGTTATAATATTGTATCTGTTTTAAAATGTTCTGCCTATGAAATTGTGATTTCCCTCATAACAGAAAAATTACAAATGCAATATATTTTTATTCTCTGAGCTGAATGGAATTTGATTTATTTGTTTTAGTGATTTGTACTTAACTTTTGCTCAAATTATCTCCTGGACAGTAAAAAACATGAAATCATCTAGCTGCTGGCTGGTGACCATGAGTTTTCCTTCATTTCTATTGTCTCAAGATAAGTAATAAGTGCACTCCCACATGGACAGTTTCTAAATACTAGCAGTCAAATGACACTGTATAGCCATTCTGTGTTTTCCTGTTAAGCAGATTTTTTTTATAAAAAGGAAAAAGACAGAGATGGTGGGAAAACACTGTACAGTTACAAATGAAACACAATATTGTCTGGACACTGTTAAAATTTCAATTAGGCAGGATGGTTGCACAATAAAAGTCTTGCCCAGAAGCACACTTAGTGCAGATGTAATCTGGTTGCAGCTGCTCTCTTTCTCTGGCTAATGGATTAGGCCAAGTTTACCCATTGTTGGGGTAAAGATGCAAAATTCCAGAGGCTTTTGTTATACTATCCAAGCCTGAAGATCCTCCTCACAGATATTTCTGAAGACCTTTTATTTGGGGGGGGGGGCGGGGAGAGAAGGTTGAGATTAAGAATTGGGGTTCTTATTATTTTTCATCATTTCCACTAACAGAATGTATGATATGTACATACCCACACAGTTCATTTGTGCACAGAAAACTTTTTGATAAGCATGCAGTATTTACATGCTACATATATGCACACAGCCAACCTCCCCTAAGAAAAGTGCAAAGGATAAATTCCTATGTTATTGAAAGGGCTGATGCTGAACATAAAGTCTAGATCTGTGATGACAAACCTATGGTACGCGTGCCACAGGTGGCACGCAGCACCCTCCCTGTGGGCACGCGATCCGTCGCTCCAGTTCAGCTCAGAGAGACTGCATGCGCATGCATGGGGGGAGCGCATGGGGGGCCGTGCACGCAGGCATGGGGAGCAGGGCGCATGCACAGGGGCTGTGCATGCATTGTATTTTGGGGGTTCGGGCACACACGTGCGCATTTGCGCATGCATGCGCACACTTTGGGCACTTGGTCAGTAAAAGGTTAGCCATCACTGGTCTAGATAATAGAATAGAATGGAGATCTTCTAGTCCAGCCCGCTGCTCAAGCAGGAGAACCTATACCATTTCAGATAAGTGACTGTCTAGACCAGTGGTGGCGAACCTTTTTCGGCTCGCGTGCCAAAAAGGGGGGGGGGGGGTGCTCGCGCGCGCTTGTGTGCCCACACCCATTCCCTCCCCCCACGCATGCGCACAACACGCCCCCTGCGCATGCGCACACACCCCCACCCCCGCGCAAAGGCTTACCGGAGCCTGGGACGACGGAACCGGCAAACCGGAAGTGTGAAAAAACGCACTTCCGGTTTGCCGGTGTGCTGTTTTTTGCACTCCGGAGGGTTCAGGGAAGCTCCCTGAAGCTCCGGAATGCAAAAAACTACAAAACGGACAAACCGGAAGTGCGGAAAAGTGCGCTTCCGGTTTGTCCGTTTTGTAGTTTTTTGCATTCCGGAGCTTCAGGGAGCTTCCCTGAACCCTCCGGAGTGCAAAAAACAGCACACCGGCAAACCGGAAGTGCGTTTTTTCACACTTCCGGTTTGCCGGTGGGCAACCCTCGCGTGCCGGCTTCTATGGCTCCGCGTGCCATAGGTTCGCCACCATGGGTCTAGACTCTTCTTAAAAACATCCATTGATGGAGCGCCCACAATTTCTGGAGGCAACCTGTTTCACTGGTTAATTGTCCTCACTGTTAGGAAGTTTCTCCTTAATTCCAGGTTGTTTCTCTCTTTGATTAGTTTCCAACTGTTTCTTCTCCTCTCCTCTGATACTTTGGAGAATAATTTGATTCCCTCTTCTTTGTGGCAGCCCCTCAAATACTGGAATACTGCTATCATGCCACCCTTAATTTTTCTTTTCTTTAGACTAGCCAAACCCAAATCCTGCAGCGGTTCTTCATATGTTTTAGTCTCCAGGTCTTTGATCATCTTAGTTGCTCTTCTCTGAACTTTTCCAAAGTCTCAACATCTTTTTTGTAGTATGGTGACCAAAATTGGTTGCAGTATTCCAGATATGGTCTTACTAGGGTTTTATAAAGCAGTACTAATACTCCATGTGATGTCGATTCTATGTCTCTGTTTATACAACCCAGAATTGTATTAGGTTTTTTGGCTGCTGCTGCACACTGCTGGCTCATATTCAAGTGATCATCCACTAAGACTTCAAGGTCCCTCTCACAGTTACTGTTTTTGAGCCAGGTCTCACCTAATCGCCTAATCTATACTTATACCTTTGATTTTTCCTGCCTAAATGTAAAACTTTGCTTTACTGGACCTAAGACGAAGCCTTGTGGTACCACACTGCTTACTTCTCTCCATGTGGATGTAGTACCATTAAGGATTACTCATTGAGTACAGTTTGTCAGCCAGCTACAAATCCATCTGGTGGTGATGTTGTCTAAGTCCACATTTTTCTGGCTTACCAAGAAATAGGTTGTGGTCTACTTTGTCAAATGCCTTACTAAAATCTAAGTATACTATGTCCACAGCATTTTGCTGGTCTATTAATTTAGTGACTTTATCAAAGAATGAAATAAGATTGGTTTGGCATGATCTGTTTTTAACAAAGCCATGCTGGCTACTCGTTATAACTTTATTTGCTTCTAGTTGTTCACAGATCTGTTTTTTATTATCTTTTCCAGAATCTTCCCAGGTATTGATGTTAGACTGATTGGTCTGTAGTTTCCTGGGTCTGTTTTTAATGCCACATTTGTGAATTGTTTTCTCAAGGATACAAGGCAGCACTTTCTTGATTCCTTTCTGCACTCAATGAGCCAATGAGCCAGAGACTCAATAAATCAGAACCAAGTGGTATCCACCCAATTCTAGTGCCTCAGATGATGTAGAGGAAATTAGATTAGATGCAACATGCTCACTTGCACCCATTTCAGCTACATATTTTTGTGTGCAATTTGCAATTTTTCCAAATATAGGCTTCTTTTGGGCATAGGGTCATGCCATTACTAGTACAGAAATCCATAGTGGATTCATTTTCCATCCTTAATCACGTCACATTTGGATCAGCTTTATAGTGCTCCATTTGCTCATATAATATGAGTTCGGTGGGTTCAACATTTTAAACAAAATCTGTGTAATACTAAGTTGCTGAAAGTGATAGCTACACAACCAACTAACACCTCTCTCTCTCTCTCTCTCTCTCTCTCTCTCTCTCTCTCTCTCTCTCTCTCTCTCTCTCTCTCTCTCTCTCTCTCTCTCTCTCTCTCTCTCTCTCTCTCTCTCTCTCTCTCTCTCTCTCTGTGTGTGTGTGTGTGTGTGTGTGTGTGTGTGTTTTAAATCAAATTTTTGGATTGGATGTAGTAAGCCAGAGCCCACTATAACAACATTGCCAAAAAGGCACTAAGAGTTGTTAACCTAATCTTGCATAGCTTCTTCTCTGGCAATATTACACTGCTAACCAGAGCATACAAAACATTTGCCAGACCAATTCTCAAATACAGCTCACCTGTCTGGAACCCCCACTGCATATCAGACATTAAAGAGAGTCCAGAAATATTTCACAAGAAGAATCCTCCACTCCTCTGCTCGCAATAGAATACCTTATTCCACCAGACTTGAAATTTTGGGCTTAGATAGCTTAGAGCTACATCGCCTTCAATCTGATCTAAATGTAGTTCATAAAATCATCTGCCACAATGTCCTACATGTCAATGAATACTTCAGCTTCAACCGCAACAATACACGCACACACAATAGATTCAAACTCAATGTAAACAGCTCGAAACTCGACTGCAGAAAATACGACTTCAGCAACAGAGTGATCAGTGCCTGGAATGCACTACCTGACTCTGTGGTTTCTTCCCCAAACCCCCAAAACTTTAACCTTAGACTGACTACAGTCGACCTCACCCCATTCCTAAGAGGTCTATAAGGGGCGTGCATAAGCGCACCATTGTGCCTACTGCCCCTGTCCTATTGTCCAAATTTACCTGTACCTACTTTGCTTTTGTTTATGTTTATACCATACCTGCTATCTTGTACATGTTTTGACAAATAAATAAATAAAATAAATAAATAAAGATATGGCAAAGTGCAGCCACTCATGGCCTATGGTGCTCTAGGATAAATTCTGCTGGCCACCTTTCTGGGACCTCACATCTCCCAGCTGCTTTCAACTGAATACCCTGGGCTGGCAACACTTTGCCATATCTTACTGCTTTGCCTCGCCAGTTCTGCTCTGCTTCTTGAGGTTATGCATGGAAGGAATTGGAAGGCCACCCAGTCATTGACTGGCTGTTGAGCCTCTGCCTGCTCCTTCTCTTGCTAAGGCACATATAAAGGGTATGAATAACAATGCAACACATGGGCAGGACGAGGCCAGGCCAAACAATCCATCCAAGCATGGCACAACTTGAAACCCTTCCTTGTTACTGTCTAGTAAGTTCAGCTGCCACCCCTCTTCAATGCTAAAGGTCCTGGCATGTTTTAGAATGAGGAGAACTCTATAATTATTTATTTTTCTCCTGTTTTATTTTATTTGCAGATTAATCTAGCAACCTTGCCCTGTCTAGTAAATTTTATGAGAGGATAGTTTAAGGAGGGAAGGCAACCCCTTCTCATCAAAAGTCTCTGAATCCCTCTGATCCTTCTGATATCGAAGTGAGTCCTCCAGACTATGCTGGTATAATACAATTGCCTTGCCTAATTTACAGAATTTTATGAGGAGTGAAGAAAATACCCTCTCTGAGTTGTAAACTTTTTCTGCTTTTCCACTCTCTGCTTCCCCCCATCCCCCCGCTATCACAATAAATCCAGGCATGGTTAGGAATATGCAAGAAATAAGGCAGTTAGGGAGTTGTCCCATGGGAAAGAAGATTAAATTGGCCCTTCTTTCACTTTTATTGCATGACTTGAATTTCCAATTTGTCCATTTTATTCCTTGAAGGATATGTCCTTGCCTTCTTTCTTGTGCTTTGCTTCGCCTAGTTTTTCTACTTTCTATAAATTTTCCTAATGTAAATATGTAAATGCATAAATGGAAGTATTAGTTGACATGAAAGTATTTCATGGTAACTAAAGCAGCTTTTGCTTATGCAGTCCCTGTACTGCTCTCTACAAACTACTAATGCAGGAATGAGCAACTTACATGCCACTTGCTGCTTCCATTCCTTGGAAACCTAGGTGCCCTGCAGCCTCTCATTGTGCTGCTAGAATTCAATCGGGTGCTTTAATCCCTACCTTAGAACTGCACTTAGTCTCTACATTCAAGAGAGAAAATACTATTTTAACACTGGTACAGCTATGAAGCTCTCTGTCATGAGCTGCTAATGAGAAGGCAACATCCTGTGCACACAGTAAAAGGATGTTGCCAGGGATGTTTCTGTCTTGATTAGGTCAATGTTAGGTTAGGCCCCACACTGTTGATTCTCTCCTAGTATCAGTATCTAAGATTTAAACAATTTAAATGCTTTTTAAAGTAACATCTAAATCCGGATTTTGACAAAAGCATTCATTCAATGGCTGAAACAGAATAACAAGTCTCTACCTCAAGCATTAATCTTGCAAATTCTATAAATAGCAATAGCACTTAGACTTATATACCGCTTCATAGTGCTTTACAGCCCTCTCTAAGCGGTTTACAGAGTCAGCATATTGCCCCCAACAATCTGGGTCCTCATTTTACCCACCTCGGAAGGATGGAAGGCTGAGTCAACCTTGAGCCGGTGAGATTTGAACAGCTGAACTGCTGAACTGCAGTGCTGCATTTTAACCACTGCGCCACCTCGGCTCTATATAGTACTCTATATAGTACTCTATATAGTACTCTATCAAATTCTTATAATGATGCATCCTATTTTAAACCTATTCTACCCTCCTTGGTTTTACTTACCTTCATTACAAACTTTCTAGAATGCCTTGCTTAGACTGTTGTCTTGTTTTCTATATTTATCACCTAGAAATATATACTTTTTGGTGCCAATAAATATTCATTTTTGGAGTAACTAATTGAAAACATATAGACTTTCCCTCTCTAGCCAAACCTATCCTACAGGGGAAAAACAGAGGAAGGATTACAATGTACATTATGCTGAGCACCCAGAGAAAAGGCAGGATATAATTCCAACAATTAAATAAACAAGCAGCTTAGGGATACAGTATTCCCATTCCCAATGACTGAATTAAATCTCTTTTTTTCTTGGGCAAGAAACTCTCATAACTGATCATGCTAGCTCAAAGGTCAGCTTAATGATCCATCTGGGCTGAATTGCATATTAGAGCTAAAACAGTATTCTCATGACTGACTTTAAACCCATATCACCATATGCATACAGGCAAATGCTGTCCCGTGTTTTTCCAGTGGATGGGAAAGAAGCTGAGGAATTGCAACTGCAAGACTGAGCTAAATAAATTTAGGATTAAGTGCTCTATGGCCATTGCCATAATATGCTAGAAATTTGGGAATCATAATCCCAAATCACCTAAAAATCACTAAGATGGAAATTACTGCAGTACAGAATAGATAAAAGGTAAAGGTTCCCCTCGCACATATGTGCTAGTCATTCCCGACTCTAGGGGGTGGTGCTCATCTCCATTTCAAAGGCGAAGAGCCAGCGCTGTCCGAAGATGTCTCCGTGGTCATGTGGCCAGCATGACTAAACGCCAAAGGCGCACGGAATGCTGTTACCTTCCCACCAAAGCTGGTCCCTATTTTTCTACTTGCATTTTTTACGTGCTTTCGAACTGCTAGGTTGGCAGAAGTTGGGACAAGTAACGTGAGTTCACCCCATTATGCGGCACTAGGGATTCGAACCGCTCAACTGCCGACCTTTCGATCGATAAGCTCAGCATCTTAGCCACTGAGCCACCATGTCCCTTTCACAGAATAGATACCTCTGTTCTAATTCTCTTGTAAAACTGAGTTTGGGATCTCCGAGGGCTGAAGGCAAGACTGATAAACACTTTGGAACAACTAAACTCACAATTTTGATTCCCAAGCAAGATAAAATAAGTTCCTTTTGCTGGATGGGAAGGAACCAATAGCAGCAGGGCTCATTCTGGATATAGGGCACAGAAGGGTCATCTGACAAAAGTGCAAAGGATAAATTCCTATGTTATTGAAAGGGCTGATGCTGAACATAAAGTCTAGATCTGTGATGACAAACCTATGGCATCAGCTTGGGTCCCCAGTACTGCTTTTCCAAACTGGCTTCAATACATAGGTAAGAGGTAAGCGTATCTAGTCCCATCTACTCAGATAAAGAAACACTAGTATTTACTATTATTACTACATTATATTTTAATCTACATTCTGATCCTATAAATTAGGAAAACTGTTCTATAGAAAATCTCAATATTCTTGCTCCACCCCTACCTCTTTTTCTACCAAACTGCCTTGTTCTGGCAAGGTGAAAGAGATCTTTTACTAAAATAAAGCACTGTTATTAATTTGCTGTTAAAATCCCTTTGCCTATCTTTCTCAGGGCACATAAAGAAGAAGAAAAGACAAAAATGCCTGAGTTGGCCCAGTGCCGACTCTTCCACAGCCAAAAGAAAGCTGCTGGCACTTTGCATCTACCCCAACCATTCTGGTTGGGATTGTGATGACTTGGAGGCCTCTGATTGGCAAGGGGACAGAAAAAAAGGAGGGGGTATGTATACCCCCTAGACAATACTGGCAAAATTCCCTGCCCAGTAACTTCTCCAAAGCTAGAGAAAGACTTTCTGATCCCCAACTGAGTCGGGGATTCTGGAGCAAGTGCTGGTCTGGGCCAGAAAATGGCAAATTCTGGCAAGAATGCAATGGCAACTGCAAGGGATGACAAAGAGAAAGTGGTAAAATGGGGGGAAAGGGGAGAGAAAAAAAGGGAGCGATAGAGATTCTAGGAGACAAAGCTAAAGCAGGTAAAGGCAAGTAAAAAAGAAAAAAGAAAGGCAAGATGCATTTCTGCATTAAGAAAACTAAACTGGTTGTTCAGAATGGTTTTTCAAAATAATTTTATTTTCATACGGCAGCAGGTGATAGAGAGAAAATGAGAGAGAAGTAGTGGAAAAATACTAAATAAAAAGCAATGAACTTTCACACTGTTAAGTCTCTCAGAATGATGCAGTTATTCAGTAGGCATATAAGAGAAAAAAACACATTGTATTTTAATGCAAGTACATTCAACCAGAACTTATGTACATATAGTAAAACAATGATATTTGGAAAATAGCACTTAATTTTTATTGTGTTCACAATTCAGAAAACATGAATAAAACCATTTATTGTGGGATGCATAAATTGGATCAAATAAACTTAAGGATGAAAAAATAAGAAACCATAAACAATTGGATTTAACAGACTGACCCATTCCTTCAACTCTGGGTTAAGTATACTGTAAAATAAAAGCTGCCAATACGTAAAACATATAGACTTAGGAGCGTGGAAATGCTTGTGGACATATGTGTGGGTGTAAGACAGAAAAAAATAGCAAAATTACATTTGGGTGAAACTATGAAGTGCTGTAACCTTGGGGCCATTGTTGTAAATAGCTACAGTACTGTAACGCACTAGAAAAAGGTTATAATATAGTCTACTGCCAC
The DNA here is from genome assembly GCA_023053685.1 of Diadophis punctatus similis. NCBI lineage: Eukaryota > Metazoa > Chordata > Lepidosauria > Squamata > Dipsadidae > Diadophis > Diadophis punctatus. The sequence continues at coordinate 107,867,754 of JALIGW010000002.1, forward strand.
TAGATGGCATCACTCCCTGTCAGGAAAGTCTTATAATGGAACCATGAACCCAGAGAAGAGCCAAACCAATCTGAGTTCTAAGAATGGCCTTGAATGGTGCCCTGAATATAATCAAACTGGGTCAAATCCAGGGTCAATGTATATGGCCACTGTAGACAAGGAAGAAGAGGGACTCTATGACATCTAACAAGGGATTAGATTGCTTTTATTAGTTCAAATGTAATTTCCAACATTGTTGTACTAATCTCTTAAGTAGCCAGTTGGTTGATTTATCTAAATATAGCATTCATTTTTGCTCTGTATTTCTTAATCAAAAATTAAGAATCTGAATTAAAAGTGCTCCAGAGCCTAAGATTCAGAAATAATAGACCAAATGAGGCACAAATCGACAATAATACTAAAATGATTCCCAGAACTTGAGACAGGCAGCAGGAGGGAAAAACAGAGAAAGTAGCATCTCCTGAATTACATGTCTAGTTCTAGAAATGTTACTGCATTTGGGGAAATAATTATGAATAAAAGCAGTAGATTGAGTTCTAGTCCTGTCTTGGGATGAAAGCCAGCGGGGTGACTTTGGGCCAGTCGCTCTCTGTCAACCTAATTCACCTCACAGGGCTGTTGTTTTGGGGAAAATAGGAAGAAGAAGGGGTATTAGGTATGCTTGCCACCTAGAGTTATTAATAAAATTAATAAAAGCAGTATAATCTAAAAACAATAAAATAGTAATAATAAAAAATGTGGATACAAACTATTGGCAATAAGATCTAGAAGATACAAGAGAAACAGGAATCATTACATGTTCCTAGAGATCTGAAATTGTCATGAAAAAGATGGAAAAAAGAAACAAAGTAAACTGTGGTATAGACGGTGGAAAAGATACTTTCATACTGAAACCTGGCCTTCTTTGCTGCCTAATTGTAGCTGGACAGTTAATCACGAAAGAAGAAAAAGGTGTTTGTCTCTTTAAGAGAAGACTTGGCACTGCCCCGATGCCCGTTGGCAGCCAGGTTTTATGAGCAGCCTGAGCTTGCTGCAGCCATTTGATGAAGGCGAAGGAGACAGAAATAGGAGTGAGATAGGAACACACTGCCAACCATGCACTCCCCTAAAATGGCGGCATAGCAACAGGATGGAAAGACTCCTAGCATCCTAAGAACTCCCCTCCTCAAAAAATGGTAATAAAAATCAGAGCAGGTTGCTCAATGGGTATACAGACCAAAAGGCATACCACTAGATGTAAAAGCCAACATCCATTCAACTGAGTAGATAAAAAGAAAGACAAATAGTTCAATCTTATTGGCAAACTGTCAAACCTATCCTCAAAAGATATTAGCGTAGGGAGGCTATGTAATGTCTCTCAGCCACTGTTTCTCTTTTGGAAGGAGGGTTTCTCAAAGTATATTTCTGCATTTTTCCGGGAGACATAGCCAATTACTTCTTCTTTGTACAAATATCAGTCTGGCAACTATCAACTTGGAAGATGCTGTTGACTGTCAGCATGCTCAGAAAAGGTTTCACACATGATTCTAAAACTGGAATTTCCTGTGTTTATAGACTAATCAAAGAACAACACTAAACTGAACACGAATTCCAAAGACTCCCTACTTTCTGACCAGCAATGATTTTTAAACTTTCTACTTGCAGGAAACTCTTTTTTTACAATGTCAAGGGTACACTGGGTTCCCTTGCAGAAGATGTGAGGGCATATTCTAAAACACACATTTGGTCAAGTATTGCCACTCTTTGTATCCCCATCTTAGATCTGCATGAAGCAAGATCACATTCAAGAATTCATAACTATAACATAAGAGCAGGCATTTCTGTAAGCGCCTTAGAGCCTTGTCTGAATTGTGGAAACAGGTCATTTCAAAAGCCCTTCAGGCTTGAATCTTGGTTTCTGATCCACATAACTTTTCCTTTACCGCTATTCATTTACAATGATCTATATGGGTGGAGTAGGATAGATCTTCAGGTGGTCATATCTGACACAGAATTTAGAAATTGAGACTCGAAGGTTAAAAGTCAACAGATTTGTCACCCAAAAAACCAACTGTTTTTCAGAATAACTGAGAGAGTGCATACCTGTCAACTGAAAGTTCTTCAGCAAAACAGATTCAGGAAATATTTATTATGCAATATATAAATTCCTACTAGAATATAAGAATTTTCATATCTTTCTTGCAATATTTGGAAGAAATGTTTGATCCTAACTTTAGCATGAACCTCATAAACACAGTGTAATTCTATTGCAGCAGCATCAGAAAACCACAATAGTTTGATCATTTTCATTTTGTAAAATAATGCTACTCCTACACATTACTCTTTTGATCTCCCAAACTTTCACTCTTGAAATACATATTCCTCTATCCCTGTCAGCGTGAGTGTTCCTTGAATAGTTCAAGTTTAATCCACTGCCAGATTTGTTTATTATTATTACAAAATTCTTTTTCTGCAATCTCATGCTCTCTAAAGGCATTGGATCGCATGTCCTATCATCCTTAGGGTTTATCCCTGTAATTTGATGTAGAGAGTTACAATGCAGCATCTATAAAGTAATTGAGATGGGGAAAAGTAACTTGGTCCTAGGTTATAAATACAGAAGCAACAGACCGAATACAGCATTTGATCATGGTAGGAAAGCAAGCTAAGAGATACAAGAATATCAGAAAAGGAAGTGTAATAATTTTGTTTATCATAATAGCTAGGTGCATACCAGGGATGGGTTCCAACTTACCTCGCTGCCGGTTTGCTCCCTCCTGTGCCACTTGGGCGCGCCGCGTGCTTTGTGCGCATGTGCATGCACAGTAAAAAAAAATCAGGGGGAGCCAAAAAAAAGATGGTGACCACATGCACAGTGCCGGAACTTGGCTTCTGCGCATGCTCAGAAGGAAAAATAAAAATTTAAAAAAATAAAAAAAAATAAAAAAAAATAAAAAAAAAGATGGCAGCACCCATGGATCGGCACCAACCGATCCGGTTCGGTAATGTCATCGTGACATCACCAGTGGGCCATTACCGGTTCAGGCGAACCGGTCCGAACCCACCCCGGTGCATACATAAACCTAGGATAAAACAATACTATGACAAACTACAATTATAATAATACAATATAAAGGACCCCCTAGAGTAAAAAATCTGAAATATATTATAATCCTTATATCTATACATTCAGGTTATGAGTGATCAAAGAGTGGGTCAGAAAGCCAGTCCATCACTTGCCATGCTGTTCTGTCTCCAGTAGGCGGTATTATATAAGAAAAGTTCCAGGATCATTTATTGATTCTATGTACAGTATTTCAAACAATCATAGACTTTAAGAAATATTTCTTTCTGTAGTTGTATATTGTGAATTAGCCTAATAAATAAGCAAGACTGGGCTAAATTTCCATAAATTCATTGAAAATCCCCAATTATTCTCTCAATAACCACAACATATTAAAGTTTGTTGAGTCAGTGAGCTTAAGGATGCACTATGAGAAATTTTTCGTCTCTTTAGGGTACTATTTGCTATCTGCTCTTCTGGTCGCAAAATATCCCCTTCTGCCTTCCCAGAGTAAGTAATTGGTTTTCATTCATGTTTTTAATCTCTATGACATTACTTCCCCACGGCACCCACCACCCATTTAACTTTATTCAATTGTCATCTTAGTTAATGTTTTCCCTATCTAAAATCACATGGAGCATTTTTTTTCTCCAATTTGGTTCTCCCTCTTTGGGGTGAAATGTGATTTTTAGACTGGAGAGTGTCTGCAGGATGTAAGGCAATCTGTAAGTCCTCTTCAAAGCTTTACCGGGGCTGCCATATCGCCATGGCATCACTGACAGAGTATCTGCCACCAACTATTTGACACTGGACTCTGTTTATAACAAGGCTTCACCGATGGTGCAGTGAATGTTATTCTGCTTGGACAAAGCAGGAGATCCTTTCCTACCCCAACTGGGCCTCTTAAAGCATCAAGGCTGCCAACTATCCTGGGCTTGGACAGCACCTCCTTCTTTGTCTCTCAGCTTTAATAAAAGTTATTTTAAAATGTGGTTTCTCTCAGAGAATGAATCAATCAATAAACAGAAATGTGAGCTCTTGGCTTTGGGTGGAGGGGGGTAGGTAAGGGAGGAAAGGGAAAAATCAAGGAAGGGTGTGAAGAGAAGATTTTGAAAATGCAGGAAATCCATTTCTCTAATGTCTACTGCATACTTGTCTACTGCATACTCTCCCACATGCAAGAAAAGGGGGGGAAAGATAGGGAATGGAACTACAAACTACAGAAAAGGAATTAACACAAAGAAAAGAGAGAAGTGGCCCTTTAAGAGAGAGAGAGAGAGAGAGAGAGAGAGAGAGAGAGAGAGAGAGAGAGAGAGAGAGAGAGAGAGAGAGAGAGAGAGAGAGCTTGCGCTGAGCTTTCCTAAAATACTCACAAGCGCGGAGCTCTGCTTGGGCCTGTTCCAGTCCCCTGCATCTGTTTGGCAGGAGCCCAGCGGGGTTAAGGTTACCCTGAGCACAGGAGGGGCCTATTCCTGCAGAGAGCTCTGAAAACTGGCTCTTGGTGGGGAGGGAAGCAGGAGAGGGAGTCTTACCCACACATTGAATGCTGCTGGGGTATACAATTTACTCTGTGCTGAGATGAGGGGATTGGCAAGACTCAGCAATAGGAGGTAGCTTTGCCCCCCCCCCTCTCTCTCTCACACACACACACACACACACATTCTTCCTGACTGTTTTCTCTCAGTTTCTTCCTCTTCCACTACCTGGACAAATTTCCAATCAGATCAAGCTGTGGCTACATACGCTAATGTGAGAAGGAACGTTTCTTAATGCTACTAAGTACTTACATTTTGGAATCAGGTCAGTATTACAGACCTTTGCTCATGCACAACTTTGTGACACACAAAGTCTACTTTACAAGACAAAGGTATCATACTTACATTCATGCTATGCCCTAGTCCCCGCAAGGACTCTGTGACCATTTCCTGACTGGTCCCCCAGGACATTTGCCAAATATGCAAATAGAGGTTAAAATGTCAAGGCAGTTCTCAGAAAAGGCAGAGCTCCTGTACCTTTAAGAGGACAGACTATGGAATTTCAAGAGAATCAGCTTATTTTCTCTCCTTCCTTTATGATAAGCCCCTCACATCCTCTCATCTGCCCTTTTTCAGAATGCTAAATGTTTCAGGAATCCTATCGTCCTTTACATGCTACACTTACTTACTACAGGTATACAGTAGCAAGGAGCCCAAAACAGCTATTTTAGAAAGCTTCATGCACTCACAGCATGCAACAGCCCGTTGTACATCTGTCCCACCAGACGAAGGGAACAACTGAATGGGAGGGGGAAATAAGAGAGTAAGGAGGCTTAGTACAAAGGCCCAGGAGGCCTGGGCAGACTGAATGGCCCTTTGTCTGCTTTAGTGAGGTTATCTTAGGTAGTCTCAAAATCATGCTTGACCTCCTGTTCCACACTGAAGTCATTTTTAAGAATTAGCCCAGTTTGGGAGAGAAAGCCCAACTCAGTCCAGCCTGGCCTGCTTTCCCATACGACCCTCACAATGTTTAAACTTTCCCAACACTGACCTACTTTCTGCTGAATAATAATAGAGCAGGAAGCCGCAAACAGGGTCCTGACTGCTCTTCTGACAAGAGACAACCCTCCATGCTGGTCAGGCAGCAGTGGCTGGGATTCCAATGAGTTCACAGTTGCATTGTGTAAGAGGATGCAACGCTCAGTACTCAGGTGCTAAAAGCCAATGTTTCCACACACTTAAAGGACTAAGAATACCAAGACCCAGAAGTAAGAATTTCTGACAGAATATGTGGCACTTTCCCCAATGAACTGGTGGGCAATTTCACAAAGTATCTTGTCAATTACTGTACTAAAAATTGCAATTGGGAGGGCACTGCATGTTGGATATATTTGCTGCCAAGCAGCCTTTGCTAACCTGCTGGTCTCTTGGTTTACTGAGAAGCTCTGGGAGATGAAGCAGCATCTTTAGGAAGAGACTCCTAAAACTTCAGTAGCAAAAGCAAGCATGACCAATCATAGGTACAATCCCATTTTGAGTTAAAGGGTAGTAAAGCATCAATTTCTTTTTTTTTCTTCTCTTCTCTTTTTTAAACTAATTTATATTAAAGATTTTCACAGAAGTAAAAGATAAAGATGAAATAATATGAAGTAAGATTAAGGAAAAGAAAAGTGTGAAAAGTAGGACAAATAGAACAAAAAGGGAAAGATATATAAAGAAGCAACTTACTATCTTCTTTACAGTATAAATAAACTTATTATCTGTCTTCCCTCTTTAAAGTTACATCATAATTTTCTTCTTTCCATATTCAACACCTTTTAATTAAATCACCGGTTCATTTTTTTTCTATTTTTAACAAAAATCCATTAAGAAGCTTCCAGTCTTTAATAAAAGTACTTGTTGTCTTATCCCTAGTCAAACAGGTCAAATTTGTCAGTGGGTGGGAAGTTTTGGAGAATGTGGTTTGGGCTTGTTTGGATGAAGTAAATTATCTAGATCCTTATCAATCAGGTTTAAGTTAGGCCATGGGACAGAAACTGGCCAAGTCAGAAAGTCTATGTCCTTGGCCTTTCCTATGTGGAATTCCTGAACATTTGCCTCTCCTCTTGATCTAATGTGCTGTACCATCCGTATGAGGCAGCTGGGAGAAGTCATTCATTAGTGCAATGTAAGTTATCATCAACATGCGATGATATATAAGTATACATCTCCATCCTAGGCTGAGCAGGAGATTCAGTGAATGTCCTGATCCATTGTCTGGAACCAATTATGACTTAGATGGGATAAAGCAGGCTCAAGATGAATCCTAGCAATATGGAGTGATTGTTTATCCAAAAGACATCTGGTTTTTAGGAGCTCCAAATTTCTTTCTGAATGGAGTTGCATGTCCCCTGAAGGAGCAGGATGGCAATCTGGGTGTTCTCTTGAATTTGGGGCTCCTGCTGAACAACAGATGGAGGGTGTGGCTAAGAGGATCTTGCAGAATGTCCTGGTAAGAGTCAGTGATACCCCTATTGCATTGTGCCTGGATTACTGCAATTCAGTAGGCTGGGTTTGCCTTTGAAAACTATTCTCAACCTGAAATTTTGGTGCAGAATGCAGAAGCCTATTGGTTTGTTCAGCAGAATGACACATCTTCCACTACTTAACATTGGTTACCTAACAAGTTTCAGGATACAATTCTTTTGAGGACTGTGCTAAGGTACAATATGCTAATGTTAAACATTTGGTTCTTAAGGCATGGTATACTTTCATGTATTCCTATCCAAAGTTAAAGGTTAGAGTTGTGACTTTCCTTTGGTTGCCCTAACTTCATGGAGTAGTCTGCCTCCGATTCCTTATTCCTGAGTCAGGAGAAAAGTAACAATATTTTATAATTCTTCAGTCCGGAATTTTCTTTTAATATATGTATGCCTCTGGCGAGCCCGAGATGGAGGATATTCCTCAATCTTGGTGCTTCTTGACCTCTCAGCGGCTTTCGATACCATTGACCATAGTATCCTTCTGGGAAGACTAGGGGAGTTGGGAATGGGAGGCACCATTTTACGGTGGTTCTCCTCCTATCTCTCTGGTCGGTCCCAGTTGGTGTTAGTAGGGGGACAGAGATCGACCCCTAGGCCCCTCGTTTGCGGGGTGCGTCAGGGATCGGTTCTCTCTCCCCTCCTTTTCAATATCTACATGAAACCACTGGGTGAGGTTATCCGCCGATTTGGGGTGAGGTATCAACAATACGCAGATGATACCCAGTTATACATCTCTACCCCGCGTCAATTCAGTGAAGCAGTAGATGTGATGGACCGGTGTCTGGAAGCTGTGAGGGTCTGGATGGGAGTCAACAGACTCAGACTCAACCCAGACAAGACCGAATGGCTGTGGGTACTGCCTCCCAAGGCTGAGGTAAACTGTCCATCCCTGATTCTTGGGGGAGAAATTGTCCCCCTCAGAGCGGGTCTGTAATTTGGGTGTCCTCCTAGATCCACAGCTGAAATTAGAACAACATCTGACAGCCAGGGGGACCTTTGCACAAGTCCATCTTGTGCACCAATTATGGCCCTACTTGGATCGGGATGCTCTCCATACAGTCAATCATGCCCTTGTCGCCTCACGGTTAGATTACTGCAATGCGCTCTACATGGGGCTACCCTTGAAGAGTGTTCGGAGACTACAATTAGTCCAGAACGCAGCTGCGCGAGCTATCATGGGTGTACCTAGGTACACCCATATTACACCTATTCTCCGCGAGCTGCACTGGCTTCCCATTGGTCTCCGGGCACAATTCAAGGTGTTGGTTATTACCTTTAAAGCCCTACATGGCTCAGGACCAGGTTACCTTCGAGACTGCCTCCTACCGCACAGCTCCCTTCGACCAGTGAGATCCCACAGAGTCGGTCTTCTCTGGGTCCCGTCAGCCAGACAATGTCGGCTGGCGGGTCCATGGGGGAGAGCCTTCTCTGTGGCAGCTCCGGCCCTCTGGAACCAGCTACCCCTGGAGATCCGTACCACCTCCACCCTACTTATCTTCCGTAAGGCAATTAAGACCTGGCTCTTCCATCAGGCATGGGACCATTGAGCTTGGGAATATCAGGGATAAGCTCCGGCCCATGAAAGTGGTATGCGTGTGTTTTTAATGATTTTTAATTGTTTTTAACTGTTTTTTAGATTTTGTATTTCATATGCTGTTAGCCGCCCAGAGTCCTCCGGGAGTTGGGCAGCATACAAATCTATTAAATAATAATAATAATAATAATAATAATAATAATAATAATAATAATAATAATAATAATAATAATAATAATAATAATAATAATAATAATAATAATAATAATAATAATAATAATAATAATAATAATAATAATAATAATAATAATAATAATAATAATAATAAAAAAAAATATGTGATTTTATGTGATAAAATCAAGAATGGAGAGTTGGCAAAATAAAGCATTACATGGCCAATTTCTGGAAAAAATAAAAGACAAAGTGGACAGTGAAAAAACTTGGTTATGGTTAACATCTGGTACTTTAAAGAAAGAAACAGAATCATTGATCCTGGCCGCACAAGAACAGGCAATTCGTACAAATGCCATAAAGGCCAAAATTGATAAATCTTCAAATGATGCTAAATGCAGATTATGCAAGGAAGCTGATGAAACTGTAGCCCATGTGCTCAGCTGCTGCAAGAAAATCGCGCAGACTGATTACAAATTACGACACAACTCTGTTGCACAAATGATCCACTGTAATTTATGCAAAAATTATAACATCCATACTGCTACAAACTGGTGGGAACACAAGCCTGAAAAAGTCACTGAAAATCAGATGGTCAAGATCTTGTGGGATTTTCGTATACAAACAGACACGGTACTGGCGCATAATACACCAGACATCACGCTGCTCGAGAAAAACAAGGTGACTATCATTGACATTGCAATACCAGGGGATAGCAAGGTCGATGAAAAGGAACACGAAAAAATTGCAAAATACCAAGGACTTAAAAATCGAAATCCAACAATTATGGCACAAACCAGCAGTGGTAATTCCAGTAGTGATTGGAACACTGGGTGCTATCCCAAAAGCACTGGAATTACATTTAAAACAGCTCAAAATTGACAAAATCACCATCAGTCAAATGCAGAAAGCCGCACTGCTCGGTTCCGCACATATACTTCGAAAATACATTACGACGTCCTAGGCCCCTGGGTGGGGCTCGACTAGTAATCAATGCCAAATCCGGCGAAACAACTGGCTGCTGTGATACAATTGTATAATAATAATAATAATAATAATAATAATAATAATAATAATAATAATAATAATAATAATAATAATAATAATAATAATAATAATAATAATAATAATAATAATAATAATAATAATTATACTGTATATTGAAGGTAGTTATACAGGAATTCTAAATGGCAGCATGCTAAGTCACATCACATCTGATCTGATCTAGTCTTTCCTCTCCTTTTTCTATATTCAGAGCTTTGGATCACTTTTCTTTTCCTCCTCTAATTCTTAAGTTCAAGCTTTCCATCTTTGAGAATTTGTAACAGCACTTGGAAGGCCAAATATTTAAATGTGGATTCCTATCTTTTACAACCAGAAGGAAAACCTTTCTGTATCTTTATCTTTTCTGTTTTGGTTGTAAAATATTCTCTGATGATCTTACCTCCTGCCCTGTGAAAGTAAAGATTTAGAAAACCAAACCCAGGTTATTTGCAATCAGATGCCAACATCCTAGAGATTATCAACATCTGCCTATGTGAATTAAACCCAAATTTAAAATAAAGGTCCAACATTAATGAACGTAGTAAATGCAAATTTCCTTTCCCCGTTCTTGATGTTACTTTGCATTTGCCTTTGACAATTCCATTAACCACAGACTATAAAATTTAAAACAGGCCCTGATTCCCTGTCAGTGGCTGCAATCCTATGCATGCTAATTTGGGAGTAAGATATATTAAATACACAGTTTATCGGCTCAGGCTATATGTGCATTCAAGCAGGCTACATGGCTTCAACATATACTGCAAATAAACATAGCTAATGAACCCATCTTTAACTATTTTCAAAAATATTTGGCACAATTTATACTCCCAAAATGGTGGAGAATTAAGAATATTTAATCATTTTTCTGCCATTTTCTTTCTCCTTGAGTTTTCAAATATATTTTCCATTCCTGTAATCTCGCAGAGAGAATAGTTTTGTGGGTTATTTAAAGTAAAGAAATGATGGGAAGACAGAAATGTTAAATACCAATTCTGTTTCATCTCTGTTCCCAAGTCTTTTTCCTAAAGTGTATTTCCAATTCAAAAGCAGTTGTCAGGATTCCATTATATAAATTTGTTGAGTAGTTTGTTCCTACACAAGGTAAGAAAAATAATCATTTTCTTGCTCATAATTTAATATTTAGATTTATGTGGGATTTGCAGGAAATGTGTTTTTATCTATAAAGGACGTGGATCTGTACTGCAAAGAGAAAAAAATGCTTCTTTCTCAGCCTGAATTTCCTACATCCCCTTCCTAAACTAGGGTGTGCTTGCAACAACGTTTGGGGGTTGGACCTCTTCTACCTAGTGCAGCAGTTATACTGAATCTTCATTAGCTCAGGCCCAAAAGGGTGATTTATGTTCTCTTAAGTTAATGAGACTTCCAGATTCTTGGAAGAGAGGCAGGTGGGGGCACCACAGAATCAGAATAAAAGACAATATTAGACGCTGCCAAAACAGAAAAGCAGAAATCTTATGAATAGTAAAGTAAACACGTCTGAGTAGCCTCAATGGGAAATTCACATGATAAGGAGGCAATTTTGTAAAGTAAGGAGATGTGATTCTGAGGACCCAAGCAGAAAACGCAAACTACAATTCCTTCAACTTGGGGGTCTCAAGCAGTGGGCATGATCTCCCGTGTGGGCTATGAGCCACTTGAGGGGGCATAGTTTTTTTTAAATCATATATTGTCTCAGGCACTATAATTACATTCAGATTTTGTGTATTGCTAAACTTACAAATTGGTTTTCCATCTGTTTCTTTTCTGAACAGGGGCACAAAAGTTCTGTGGACCACTAAAAATATTGCATTATTTATATTATTATTTATATTATGTTATTTTGTTCTGCTTCTCTTGGAAATAGTTGTTCGGTTTCCAGTATCTCTCTGCAGGCATGACATTAGCAGTCTTACATGTTTTTCAAGAATTTTATTCAAGAATTCATAGAAAAGCTAATGATGACCAATGTACCTGTAGCACTGAAGAGCTGATAAAAGTCTGTAGCCTCTTAGTTGTGTGAATTGAGTTTTTCTACTCTTGTGGCTGTAAAGAGCAAGTAATTGATAAAAAAAGTAACCCCCCCCCTCCTCCCAATTATATAGTTTTATTTCCCTCAAGACCTGTTTATGCTAGCAAGGCTGGAGACCCCAAGGGACAGTGAACTAGTGAAGTGGCTCCTCTTTTTTAACATCCCTTCATCTATTATTCTTTGTTTTAGTTTTAGGTTTTTATGCTTTTTAATATATTTATTAATTGTTTCTCACTCTGTTGTATGTTCTGTTGTATTGTATGTTCTGTGGTATGCCACCCAAAGTTGTTTGTGAGATGGGTAGCTATATACATTGGTTTAATAAATAAATAATTTTCTTCTCACACCCTAGCCTCAGGGAAAAATATTTTTTATTCATGGAGTGGTCACACAAACTGCAGTATTTTGGAGGAGACATAGTATTACTAAGTTTACACAAGCCCCTCCTTAAAAGAACGGTGTAAAATCTCAAGCTTCAAAGACAACTATTCTAATTTACTAGTTGCATTCATACAACAAGATATGCCAAAACTCTGTATACTACATTATAATCTAGTGGGTTGTGTGAATTGACATGGTGTTCTGTGAATTCTGGGCTATTACTTATAATATTATGGGAACAAGGTCACTGATTAGGTTTATATCTCAATATAAACCATTGTGGTATAGAGAGTAAGATAAAAAGAGTAAAACTAGCACCAGGAAGATGAGCTCATGTCCACTCTCAATCATGGAAGCTGATTGGGGGAGTCTGGGGTCAGTGGTTTTTTCTCCACACAAGATTGTGGCTATGGGGGAAAAATGAGAGTAGGGAACTGTTAGATTCGCGCGGGAATGAAGAGGCGAGACGTAGGAACAGTTCAGCACCCTTATTGTCTATTAGCTAGAACTAATACGGATTGCCGGCAGGCTGCAGGGAAGCCACTTTTAAGGGCTTCCCTGAAGCCTGCTAGCCACTGACAGCAGTTTATTTCTCCCGCCACTAGATTAGCCAATCAGCGGCGGCTATGCAAATCCGTACTCCGTACGTCAGTACATAGCAGGAACATTTTGCAAATCTCCTTGAGCTTCTGAACAAAAGACAGGATATCAATCTAACAAATAAAGCAAATAAGCAATATATTAGCAATGTTTTCTAGCTGTTTGGGAGTGAAGATCCTATTGAATGGGACTGTAATGCAAAATGAATTTAATTACATTATATAACTAGGCTAATGTTTCCTGCTTCCTATTTTATTGTATTCATTATTTTATGCCACCCATTTCACCTATGATTCTCTTTTCCAGTGATTAGCGAGTCATGTGTCTTTTATTTCATATACTGTTGTCAAATTGTATTACCAATGTTCAATCATCTTACTGTTGACTTTTGGGAAGGTTTCTGGTTGCTGCTGAAAAGCAGTTTGTGGATCACATGCAGCTCTAAGTCTGCTGATTATCCATTCCTGTTTGAAGCTACTGTACAAAGTGGTTTGTTTGGCATTTGGGCAGTTTGTGAATCTGGTTCACAATTCATTTATGTATTTATTAAATTTATTTGCCACCTTTGTTTTACAGTATTACAGAAAAAAGGGGGCTTGTTTGTTTATATCCTAGGTTTATTATTTTTACAAATAACTCAAGGCAGATCCACATCTATTGCAGTCAATCAGAAAGAAAGAATTATCTATAGAAGGAAGTCAACATTTCTTGGTTTAATTCATTTTTGGATTCAATATGCATTTCTTCAACAAACATTGTTGAGATTATAGTTTACTAAGAAAGTCTATTAATTTCAGAACAATTTCCTCAGATTACCTCTGCTATCCCAATTCATTACAAAAATAGCAAAAGATGCTAGTTGATTTAGGGATTAAGCGGGAAGTACTTCCTCTTTACTTTAGGAAATTTATGAAGATGATGAGCAATTGTAATTTCATTTTTTAAAATATAGACTACTGTAATGGGATTGGAAGAGACCTTGGAAGTTTTCTAGTCCAACCTCCTGCTCGTTCAGTTTTATTTATAGTAAATATACCCTGTATAGTCACAGCATTAGGGGGCTCACCTCAGCGTCTAACTCTCTTTTGTACTACTTTGTGAAGTCATAGATCATCACACAATATCATGTGTAAAATTTTGGGGGTGCCAAAAAAGCAAAGATTAAAAAGATCTATATTGAAATCCATTTTTATCTCTAAGTTTGGCACAAAGCCATCCAGACATTATATCCTTGTGGTTGCCAATTATTTTAGAATATATAAGCTCAACTGGAGAAAAAAAGGGGTTTGTTTGTTTGTTTATATGCTGGGTTTATTATTTTTACAAATAACTCAAGGCAGATCCACATCTATTGCAGTCAATCAGAAGGAAAGAATTCTCTATAGAAGGAAGTCAACACTTCTTGGTTTAATTCATTTTTGTCCTTAACACAGTATAGATTTAGGTTCCCTTATTCTATTAATTAGAAATTTAATATCTCTTAAGTGTCCTCATGGAGTTCTCTCTCATGTTTCAAAAATATTATTTTTATGACTACCGTGTTTCCCTGAAAATAAAACCCATCCCAAAAATAAGCCCAGGGATGGGCGTGGCCAGCATGAGAGGTGGCGAGAATGCGGGGGCCAAAGGTGTCCAGCAGCAGCCGCAGCCCGCCAGCCCCTTGGCGCCGTGTAAATACTGTTAAGTCCAAGCGTGAAGGCAGAGGCAGGGGGGAGAAGACAGGCAATCCGAATGTGCTGCACGGCTGCCTGACTCACCGGAGACTCGCGGGAGGCTTGTGCAGCAGCACCGGCAGAGGCATAGGGGATGGGGGAGGCAGGCGATCCCAATGCTCCACATGAGTGCCTGCTCAGTGGGGCGTCAGGCAAGCCGAGAGACGGTGGGACGGAGTGGGCAGCGCATTGGGATTGCCTCTGCCTGGCTCTGCTGTGCACTTTTCACCCAGAAGGAGACGAACCTTCATCTGCTTGCAAAGGAAACACATTGAAATGGAGCTAATCAGTCCATTTCAAACCGTCCCCTTTGCAAGCACACAAAGCTTTGAGTCTCTGTCATTTCTCAGTCCAGGCAAAAAGTGTTTGGTCACCTATGGGGTGCTTGGGAATGGAGAAAATTGCTCCATTGTGTCCCCTTTGCAAGCAAATAAAGCTTTGTCTCCCTCTGGGCGAAAAGTGTTTGGGCAGCTACCACTGGCCCTGCCCTCCCCGTCCTGCTGTCTGCTTGCCCGTGGCCTCAATCGGGGTTCAAGCTCTCAGCTTGAACCTCCATCCGTCCTGCAAGGAGGGCGAAGAGCACCTGCGAGGCCAGCAGCAGTATGGGAAGCTGCTTGGCAGCCAACATGGCACCCACCGCAGCCAAGAAGTGTACCAGCAGCAGTTGGGCCAGCAGGCAGGGTGGATGGAGGCCGAGGCATGCTGAAAGCTTTGTCCGTTGCAGCCGCAGGCAAGCAGACAGTGGGACGGAGAGGATGGGGCCAGTGGAAGCTGCGCTGCCCTTCCCATTGGCCCCCATGCTCACCGACACCTGCACTTAAAAAAATAAGACCTCCCCGAAAATAAGCCCAAGTGCTGATTTTCAAGCCCAAAAGAAAATAAGACCAGATCTTATTTTTGGGGAAACACAGTATGTACTAGTAACAGCAAAGCACAGTACATTCTGAGGGTCCCTTTGGTTTAAGCTATGTTCCCTTCGGCCCCTAAAGTCTATCATTTTATTCTGTTTTAATCATCTTTTTTGGAAGATAATAGTGAAATGGAAACAAATATTCATTGCATTGTTGCATTATGTCAATGGAATGCAATGAACATTGCTACAAAATTACAGAAATTAATGGGTAATTTTTTCATGTCCAATAAAGTCATGGTAAGTAATGATTCATTAATGAGAACAATTAATGAATTTTAGTTAGTATCTATGCATTTCTAACTTTGGGAAGATGGACAAAAATGTAGATTGTTTATGGCACCTACTACACTTCTAAAGAACATATTATTGGGTTTCAAGGGCAAATTATTTAATACAATAACATTTCTTGATGTTCTACAAAATAGTAGAGACAGATGGATTTAGCCTATGTAGACGTTGACCTTAAGAAGCAATTCTATAAGTCTTTATATTGGGGAGAGGGATTTTGACTAATATAATTTTTAAGAATCACGAAAAATATGGAGGTCCATAGAAGAGTTTGGACAAATAGTTCTGTCTGCTTTCAAGTGACGAATTGAATATATTGTAAGATGTGTCAGGTTATAAAATGTGGTCTCAAGGGAGAGTAGGAGAACAAAAAGTATATCTGCATAACAACAGAAAAAGAAAATATTTGGATTAAATAAGAGGAGGAAGATCAGGGGTGGGTTCCACTTACCTTCCCTACCGGTTCGCATTGCACAAATGACCCTCTGTGCATGTGCATAAGCCTCTGCGCATGCGCAGAGGGTTCTTTTCCGGCCACGGCGACCGGAGAACCAGTTCGGGGGCGTGGACAGCCAGCCATTGCTGCTGGTTCGGCGAGCAGGTGAAAATTTCCACCACCAGTACATGAGAACCGGTCCAAACCGACAGCAACCCACCACTGAGGAAGATGACTGGGAAAATAGAAATGGAGATCCTCATATGAAAAAAAAAGAAGGTTGAATATCACGTACAAAGCTTTGAAAAATCAAAGGGAGAAAAGGACAAGAGATATGTGGTAAAAATGAAGAGAAAATTAATTGGTTAAGAGTCTGTAGACATTATAAAGGTAAAGGATAATCAGGAGAAGTTACTCATGACAACTTTTGAAATAATTTAACTTAGGAGATAATTTCAAAGTTGTTTTACTTGATGAAAGCAATACTGATAACATTGCTCTGAAAACTAGACCTGCTACTACCCACATATCTAAGCTAGGGGAATCTGAGCATATTACCTAAAAGCCTTTTTGTATTTCTGACTCCCACAAATTGTCCAGTCATTGTTGAAGTCAGCAATCCTTATAATAAAACTCTGCTGCCATGGATCATCGCTAGGCTAATTTCAATTCGCTTAGACATGTGAGAGGTTACTCTTTAAGATGCTTACTAGCCTTGGAGTGACAGTGCAGCACTGTCTCTTTAATTCCATGTGAAGAAGTTAAAGTGTGAGATGGGATTCTATTCCCACACCCAGCATAGGCAGCTGCCTGAAATTCCCCACCAAGATGTTGTCTGGGTGACAAAACACTGTGGATACAAAATGTTCTGCCAAAACATTTCCCTACTAATTCAATTATGTAGGAAGAAACTTCCCAGATTCCTTTTGCTCCCCTCATATCCTAAGTGACATCACCAGGACTTGTATATCTTATGGAGTTTCTGTTGTTTTCAGTATTGCTGCTTTATCTTTATTTGGGGCAGGTGGATAAAAAGAACAGTTTCATAAAATGCTGGGTGGGTGAGGATAAAGCTGTAGAATAAAAGGGCAAGCAATCCAAAAGGCTGCATGAAAGAGAGAGCTGGGAATCTTGTGTATGGCCATCTAAAAACAGGCTGAGTCATCTTATGAATCACAAAAATTGTCTCTACACAGGGGTGGGCAACCTGCAGCCACAGAACTATAGGAAACCCTCAGGCTTCCTTTTTGCAGACCCCAGAATCCCCTCCAATCATGACTGCTGAAACCCAGTAGCTCAGTTTCCCACCATTTTGAGACAAGGAAAATATGATTCCTCACCTTCCCAATTCTTCTATCTTGCCTGAAATGATGGAAAGGAATAACTGTAGTTATGAATGTATGATGTTGCTGCCAAAGGACAGAAAAATGGCAAAAGAATCTAACATTTCTTTTTTAAAGAATTTTACTAGCCTATAATCCTAAATGGATAGCTGGTGACAGCTTAGAAGCTAAGCAAGTTATTTAATATTTAGCAGGGTTTCAGTGTCCTGCATACTGTAGTTTCTTTGCTGCTTTAATAGTTGGTTTACACCAATGAGTAATAGGTGCACAATATTATGTAAAAGAAGGATCTTTGCTTGAATTGCAGTTTGTATAAAAGCTATAGAATTCAGGTGTGTGGTTTTTTTACAAAATAAATATATTCTATGGGGCAAAATAGTCTCAAAACTGAGACTATAGAGTATGTAGAACATTGCTACAACCCAGAGACTACAGAAATCTCATTGATGTAGCCAATAACATCTTGGCTCTTAGTGTGCCATATAAAATAATCTATATTGGGAAGAAAGTTTTAAAACCACCCCACCCCTAGAGAATGAAATATTTTGGGGAATATTAAAAGAGGCAGAATATTATATTTCCCCAAAGGAGAAATGGAGAAACATGTTCTTAAAGGCAGAAAGCAGCCCAAGTCTCCCTGCTGTAGGAAAACAGCCTTAAGCAGAAGAGGTTGGTCTTTTGGAATGGAGATTTGGTATCCATTCAGAAAGACTGGGCCAATCTATTCATTTAAAAAAAAAAAACGCCTTCAGCCACCAGCTCCCACAGAAGGTTGGAGCTGATGGGATTAAAAAGTAGAAAAACAAAGACTGCTAAAATCTACATTCCCCCACCCAAATTCTAAGGACAGGACAGGACCTTTAGGACATAATAGGATTTACCCACCACCATTTGAATAGCAAAAGACATGAGGCTCACTACACTGCAGAAACCCCTGGAGCATCTCAATCACAAAACCTCAGAACTCTATAAAAATACATCCATTCACCCAGCCATTTTGTCAACCACCCCGGAAACATGCTGCTGTCACTAAAGTTTCTGGCATACAAATAAATAGAGACCTTCTTTCCATGTGGCCTGACTCCATTTTATTTTCTTTCTCCCTGCTTGGAACTGGACTGGATTTTTCTTCCAACAATACCATAGAGAAGGCAGTAACACTGCTGATAAGCATTTAATGTCAACTCATGTTTTTTCCCATTTTTACTAGTACCAAGGGAAAAAAGGCAAATAAAAAAACAAAATGAAATGATCAAATAGTCTAAGAGTATGGCAAGGAAAAACATTCTGACAGAAAATATATCATAATTTCTTCCACTAGATTCTTCTCAATGATGCTAAGCTTAAAATAAACTTTCTTTCTAAAAGACATAGACCTTAGCTGGCCTTGCTCTTTCCAGAAATAATTTAAATTATTGTTTTATTTAAATTGCATCAGAATTCAGAGTTGTGGGGTTATTTTTCCTTTGGCTGTTTCTCTGTAAATATTATTTCAAAAATTTAATACTCTTTGTTTAATATAAAAGAGGTAACGTTTCCCCTGTCCATTATGTCCAAATCTACGAGTGGTGCTCATCTCTGTTTCTTAGCTGAGGGAACCAGTGTTGTCTGAAAACATTTCTGTGGTCATGTGGCCAACATGACTATTTGCCGAGGCATATGGAAACACTGTTATCTTCCCACTGAAATACTTCCTATTTATCTACTTGCATTTGCATGCTTTCGAACTGCTAGGTGGGCAGGAGTTGTTTAATATACAAAGTGAAATTAAAATACTAATTTACTGGTAATAGTGTTGCTAGTTAGTAAACTACAATCAAACAACTTTAATAGCTGAGTGAAAATGGCTTCAAATGTGAAATCCAGTGGAAAGTTTATGTACATACACAAATCTTGCTTGCAGCGTATCTATTACAGAAATAGGATTTTGTAAAACATTACATAAAATAGGATTTTATAGGTAGCTGTCTGCTGATTTCAGTAAAATTAACATTAAAACAAAGAAGCAACCTAATCTCCCAAGTTATAGGGAAAAAATGGGGAAAAGTACGGTATATGTAAGCCATTTGGAATTCCTGAAGAAAAGGCCAAAAATAAATCTACTAAATAAGTACTGTAATGTAAAAGAAATATATGTGCTATATCAAATCACCCGTCGGAATGTTGTATTTTTTAAACAAAATTACAAGTTCTAATAGTAAGTCTCTAATCTGAAAATGTCAGTGAAGTTTTCTGTTTTTTCCCAACCCACAAGAAATGGAGAGGTTTGGAAAGATATATTCCCTCCAATGTTTGTCTTTACCATATTTCTGTGACTGAAGAAATGACACAGCTGATGGATGAAACAGATCTACTGAAAGAGAAAAATGTACCTCATTTTGGTCTATTAGGGCTAGCAAATATTTTTCAAGTGTCAAAGAGAGGTTCTGCCCTCAGTAGACTTATCAGCACGTGTTTTCATAGTTGCAAATGATCTACCTTTTTCTTCCTTTCTCGTCATTCAGAAGGATGCAAGAGAACGGATGGTGCTTAACCTCACAACCACTCATGTCTGAACATAAGAACATCTCCGCTGGATCAGATGAAATGCCCTCTAAAGTCCCACATCCTGTTTCCAGTAGTGCTAACCAGATGCTTCCTATATCCAGGACGTGAAATCAAACACTCACCTTCGCCTCCCCCCCCCAAAAAAAAACTTCTCCCAAGTATTTGGTATTCAGAGTTCTGTTAGTACTGAATGCTGAGTTCTATTTAGCTGCCATATCTAAAAATTAGTGATAATATAGTATTAATAACATAGTACATAAATATATAGTGCAAGCCCAACATTAATAATGGTGATAATAAAAAAAGGAAAACACCCAGGAAGTATGGTATGTTATAGGCAAAACAATTCTAAAAATGTTGGCCACATTTTTAGTCTAAAGTTTTCTTCCCTGCTCCTTGTTTTTGTTTTTGTTTTTAAAATCAATCAATGACAGGCAACTCATACCATTGCAGCAAATCGGTATAGATTGCTCTTTCCAGTTTTGTATGATAATTATTTTAGGCAGTCCCTATGCTCCTCCAAATCCACAATTTTTTCATTCAAAATAGTAGTGTTACAGTCAAGATCATTCCTTCTGATTTCAATCAATCCAGAGTGATATTAAAAATCATATTGGTTTCAATCCAAGTGGCAAGCCACCTGAGTTAAGATTTCCTTTTCCTCAGCTGTTGCATCTCCATGAAGAGAATTGCAACCAAGCCTTATTAAACATTCTATGAGATGCAATAATATTAAATTAGTTTTCTGTTCTATTATTTGAAGCAACCCAAAATTGATTTAGAAGGCAGGGTTTTCAAAGTTGATTATTTCAGGGTCACATAAATATATATTCCCTGAACTTTAAAAAGAAGTACTGAATTACATAAGTACAGTAAAAAGGGCAAAAGGTGAAAGCAGAAGCATCTCCAAGCAATATATCCTTTCCAGACATGCTTTAAGGCTTAAAAGATGGATTGTAACAATTGCACAGCAACCTTAGTTTTCAGAAGGGAAGGGAAGAGAAGAAACATGGGAGAAACACCCATAAGCACTTCGTGTACCTGGTATCTTGAGGAGGGGCGTTTTGTCCCCAGCTACATCCTGAAGAAATTGCTGCTCTGATGTTCTGGGAAATCAGCCAAGGAGTTTGGATTATTTTTATAAACCCATAAAAGCACTTGGGATTCATATGAAGGGGGCCCTACATATAAAGAATAGATGCATGAAATACACATGGGGGAAGCTGAGTGGAAATCTGGAGAATAGTGGAACTCTAGTAGCTGCGATCCAATTTTCCCAGAATGTCTTGAGGAAAGCACCTGGTTTCTTTTTCTACCATATTTGAAAAATCAGTCTTTTGGAATCATTTTATTTTAAGTGTATTATTCCTGATTTCTTCTTTCTTTCAAATTCAGGAGCATCTCATCCCCTTTCTTGCTGAATTCACTGTTAGTAATTCCTGTCTGCTGTTTTGCTTTTCTTTATATATGAATATAGGCTGCTTGTAAATTCCACAAGAATTCAAAACTCTATGTGTGTGCATGTGTGTGTGTCTGTGTGTGTGAATGGAGTAAATAATGGGATCATATTAGACTCTACACTTTTTCACTATTCAGTCTTGCAAACTAGACACTAGAAGGAACCAGAATTTTTCTGTGACAGCTTTTTGTAAGTGCAGAATGAAAGAAAACATGTATGAAAGAAGGCAAAGAACATTCAGCTCTTGGAAGTCCATGGTAGACATGTGATGTGACTTGGGAGCTCCCAGATAACAGCCCTTGGCATAGCTAATAGGAGGGTGGCAGACTCAAATTGTTGTTTGCTCTTAATTAAGTAAGCAAGAACAGCGCTGCCACCTCCCCTGACATCCTAAGGCAATAATTTTAGGGGCATAGATTTCTCCCTCCCCTTTCTGCTTGATCTCTCCAAAGTTATCCTTAATTCCTTAGTTGGGTTATGCCCTTGAACTCAGAGCTGAGATGCAAAGTAACAAAGTCGACTATTCCAAACTATCCATCCCACATTGGACCATTATAGATTAATCCCTGCTCAGAAAATTAAGAGCAAGTAAAGACAGCCTAGTAAACTCCCATTAGCAGATAGTTGCATAGTGGAAAGTCAGGGTTGTTTAAAATAAAAAAAAGAAATATAAGAAGAAAAGATAGTGGCTACTAAACAATCATCCTCTAAGAAAAACACACATAGCACAGAACCATGAACCCAATGAAATGAATGCCTAGATGGGTGCAGAGATTCACAGAAATAAGACCACCAGTAGGAAACACATGTCCCAAGCTGCATTGATCTCTGATCTACCTGCAGGACAGATTAAATGTTCAACATAATCCTGTATACCTGATTTCTCATTATATTCTATAAGATCTACTGATCCTTTTGTTGAGATCATCTATGCACCAGAGGTCCAGGGTGCCAGAGACAGATGACATGAAGTTTCCCTTTAGTAATTTATTTTTACTTATTTATTTTTAAAAATGTATATTGCCATCTACTTGCTCAAGGCGGCTTGGTAAGGAGATAAAAACTTGTAAGGCGGCTTACAGGAGATAAAAACACAATATAAAAGAAATTAAAATAAAATAATAATAATAATAATAATAATAATAATAATAACTATACAACTCTTGGCCAGTTTTCCCAAAGGGTAAGTGTCAGAACCACAATCCTTGACTTGGTATCTGTGCTGGCTTCCTGCCATCAAAAGACTGGGTGCAGGGGAGGCTTGAGGAGGAACCAAATGGGCAGCAATAAACCTGTATGCATTCTTGTGTGGGAATTTGGGAGGGGGGATGACAGCTGAAGAAATGCAGAGCACTGTGCCAAGGCATCTTCAAGGCCATTTGCCCTGAGTGGAAAGTTACCAGCCAAAACACCTCAGAGTTCCCAAAACATCCAAGCAGCATTGCATTGGCTGGGTTTGAACTGGTCATGGGGAGTGGGAGGGACATAACCAAAGGGAATAGTCTTTGTTTCCACAGGAACTTAGATTCCGCCTGACTTTATTGCAACCAGAATCTCTTAGTAAAAGTGCCTTTCACTTCAATCAAATGGAGTCAAGGGTTTTTCTTCCCTAAGGAATCAGACTGGGGCAGGTTTGACATTAGGCAGAATCTGGTTTGACATTAGACAGAATCTGCAATTGTGGTCAACCTGGAGAGAATACCACCTCTACCGTGGGGACCGTGCATGCGATATTGGCTCAGAGTCAAATATCTTCTTTGAAGACTCTGCTTCAAAGACAGGCTGAGTGATGAAGTCTACAGCACCTGCATCTTCAGGCCGCCCTTCCCACCCTTCATGGTTGGTATGTGTCAGTGGAGAAGATGGAGATTGACCTGGCTCAGAATAAGCACTGCTCAGGGCATGGATGGCGCAAATCCATGCGCCGAAGCCACAATTGAGTGTCCCGAACCCACAACGATGCTGGACCGCCTACTTTAAATGTGGCAAGGAGGGGCACTAGGCCACCAAGTGCAAGTCCCACTGTTCTACTCAAAAGATGACTTAGAGCCCCACCAAGAAAGCCGGCAAACTACCACCATAGACCTGCAAAATGGTTTTAAGAGGAGTGAAAGTATAGAGTTCACCCCATCCCCCAAGGATGGCGAGAGAACTCTGACCCAACCAAGGGCCCTGGGGAGAGCGAAACCAACTCTGATTCCCTGGTAAGTGGCCCAGTCACCCCGGTGACAGTCCCTATTGATCTTCAGAACAAAAAGCCAGCCTACTGGCCCTTCTGGACTCAGGGTGTACCAGATGCCTTGTAAACCCCGCCTTGGTAGAAAAGTTAGGGATGCAGCTTAGGCCACTCAAAGTGCCAATGGCATTCTGCCAGCTAGATGGCTCCAAAGTGGGGGGGATCCCAGCAACATTTGTCACTGAGCCCATAGCAATGTGAATGCAATGAAACTCTAGGTTTCATTGTAGCACCCGGCATGGAGAAACCCCTGGTAATAGGATTGGTGTTGCTGTGGAAAGAGAACCCGTATGTGAGCTGGAGGAGAGGGCTATTAAAATCCAGCGAGGTGAGGCTAAGGGATAGCCAGGAAGGGGCCCAGAGAACTGAAGGCCAAGGCAGGAGGTGGGGGTTGCCATGCAGGAGCAGAAGTTCAACTCGCAAATTCCATGGGAGTACTGGGACCTGCAGGATATGTTTAGCAAGAAGGGTTCGGATGAGCTCCCACCCCATTGGCCAACTGACTGATCCATAGAGATATTACCAGGGGCTAAACTGCCTAAGCTCAAACTGTACTCAATAACTCTCAGGGAACTGGAGGAATTCAGGACTTTGATAGACAAAAATGTAAAGCAGGGATTCATCCAACTGGCCCGACCTAAGGTGGCTGCCTCAGTCCTGTTTCGGGAAAAGAAAGCCGGGTCCCTTCGTTTATGCATGGATTATAGAGGGATGAATGGTGTGTGTGTTGAGAACATCTACCCGTTGCCCCCGATGAAAGATATGCTTGCCCACCTGGAGAGGGCAAGGGGAAGGTTTTTGCCAAACTGGACTTCCAAGAAGCATATTACCAAGTCAGGATTAACTGCCCCTTGGGATGTTTCCAATTCTGAGTTCTCCCTTTTGGACTACACCCCCCCACACACGCACACTGTCTTCATGCAGCTAATAAATTAGGTGCCTGAACATCTATACAAGGGGTGTTGGTTTACTTGGTTGACATATTGATTTATACTGAAATCATGGCAGAGCATGTGAAATTGGTGAGGGCAGTACTCAAAAAGCTTCAAGCTGCTCATCTATACACTAAGCTCTCCAAATGTGAGTTCCAGCAGAGTAAAATTGACTACTTGGGCTACCACATCTCTCACAAGGGGCTAGAGATGAGCTCTGAGAGCTGTATTATTACCCGAAAGCAACTGCAAACCTTCCTGGGATTTGCCAACTTTTACCGCCAATTTATCCCTTCATTTGCCTAAATTGCTCTCCCCATTACCAACTTGCTAAAAATAAAAGGGGAGGGTAAACCTAAACCCAGCAAGCTGCTGAAATGGACAATGGAATTCCAAGCGGCATTTGAAATACTTAAATGCCTATTTGCAGCTGAGCCAGTGTTGAAACACCCTGACCCAAACACCCAATTTGTCATTCAAGCAGATGCCAGTGATGAACCTGTAGGGGCAGTACTCCTACAGAAAAATAAACATGGAGCCCTACAACCTCCAGAAAATTGAACAACAGTGGGCAGTCTGGGAAACCACATGGAGAGAAGTAAGCAGTGGGGTACCACAAGGTTCCGTCCTAGGCCCAGTACTCTTTAATATCTTCATAAATGACCTAGATGAGGGAATAGCAGGAGAACTAACCAAATTTGCAGATGACACCAAGCTGGCGGGAGTAGCAAACACCCCAGAGGACAGACTCAAAATCCAGAGGGACCTTGACAGACTCGAACACTGGGCCCAAACCAATAAAATGAAATTTAACATGGAGAAAAGCAAAATTCTGCACCTAGGTAAGAAGAATCAAAAATACACATACAAACTGGGTGAAACCACACTCAATAGCAGCGATTGCAAGAGGGATCTCGGAGTCTTGGTAGACAGCCAACTAAATATGAGCCAGCAGTGTGCAGCAGCAGCCAAAAAGGCCAACGCAGTCCTGAGTTGCATAAATAGAGGGATACAATCAAGGACCAGAGAGGTACTAGTACCACTCTATAAGCCTTGGTCAGACCACACCTAGAGTACTGCATCCAGTTTTGGTCACCACACTACAAAAAAGACATTGAAACTCTAGTCTAGAGAAAGTGCAGAAGAGAGCAACCAGGATGATAAAGGGTCTGGAAAATAAAACATACGAAGAGCGGTTGCAGGAACTGAGCTTGGCCAGTCTGGCAAAGAGAAGGACCAGGGTGACATGATAGCAGTGTTCCAATACTTGAGGGGATACCACAGAGGAGGGGGTCCGGCTGTTCTCTATGGCACCAGAAAGCCAAACAAGGAATAATGGATGGAAGCTGACCAAGGAGAGATTCAACCTGGAAGTGAGGAGAAACTTTCTGATGGTGAGAGCGATCAACCAGTGGAACAGCTTGCCAGCGGAGGTTGTGAGAGCCCCAACACTTGCGACCTTCAAGGAGAGACTGGACTGCCATCTGTCTCAAATGGTGTAGGAACTCCTGCTTGAGCAGGGGGTTGGACTAGATGACCTACAAGGTCTCTTCCAACTCCAATAATAAATCTAAATCTAAAAGGAAGCTTACACAGTATGCTGGGCGCTCTTAACCTTTTTGAGGAGGGTTTAAGAAGCCCTAAAAACCCCTAGAAGGTTGTCACCCAAACAAGTCTGCTGGGCTCAATTTTACTTTGTGGTACATCCCAGGAGGGGACATTTTTTTGGCAGATGCACTGTCCAGGATGCCGCAATACAACAGTATCAAGCCAGAGGTGATCCAGCCAGTCATTCCATTTCGCCAGCTTGCTGCATCAGTAGCTACCAGTGCACAAGAAAAAAATGAAGCCTCAAATAGGCAAGGACGTAAAAACAACCCTAAAGGTGGCACTAGAGAATGACAAGTGGTTCCAAGCCCATAGAAATGAATGCATGATGAGAGATGGTTTAGCCTGGATAGGGGCTAAATTGTATGTTCCTGCAAGCCAATGATTACTGGTACTAGAAAAGAGTCATGACTCTAAAACTACAGGGTATTTTGGGTTTCTGAAAACCTTATACCTGGTCAAAAGACAGTTTTGGTGGCCATCACTTAAAAAGGACATTGAATGATATGTAGCCAGCTGCCCAGTTTGTGCCTCGGCAAAACGAGGTCAAGGGAAAACCCCAGGACTCCTCCAACCAGAAATGAAGCCAAGTGCTCCATGGGAGGAGATATCCATGGACTTCCCTGAGAACAGTAATTTGAGTGATAACTGATCTGTTTTCTAAACAGGTCTACTTTGTGCCCTGCCAAAAAATCCCTTCTGCACACACCCTGGCTAAACTTTTTGTGCAGCATATTTATAGGCTGCATGGTGCTCTACAATGAATAATCTCTGACTATGAGGTGCACTTTACCTGGAAGTTCTGGCAAGAGTTTTTAAACTTTTGGGGACCACCCAAGTGCTTAGTTCAACTCGTCATCAGAAAACAAATGGAGGCTGTAAATGTATGAATGGGATTCTAGGGTACTAGTACCTCAGGTGCTATATTAATTACCAACAAGACAATTACCAACAAGGCAAGCTAGAAAATTACCAACAAGGTACCTTGCTCAACAGTAGTAACTGTGAGAGGGATCTTGGAGTCCTAGTGGACAACCATTTAAATATGAGCCAGCAGTGTGCAGCAGCTGCCAAAAAAGCCAACACAGTTCTAGGCTGCATTAACAGAGGGATAGAATCAAGATCACGCGAAGTGTTAATACCACTTTATAATGCCTTGGTAAGGCCACACTTGGAATACTGCATACAGTTTTGGTCGCCACGATGTAAAAAGGATGTTGAGACTCTAGAAAGAGTGCAGAGAAGAGCAACAAAAACAATTAGGGGACTGGAGGTTAAAACATATGAAGAACGGTTGCAGGAACTGGGTATGTCTAGTTTAATGAAAAGAAGGACCAGGGGTGACATGATAGCAGTGTTCCAATATCTCAGGGGTCGCCACAAAGAAGAGGGAGTCAAACTTTTCTCCAAGGCACCTGGGGGTAGAACAAGAAGCAATGGGTGGAAACTAATCAAGGAGAGAAGCAACTTAGAACTAAGGAGAAATTTCCTGACAGTTAGAACAATTAATCAGTGGAACAGCTTACCTCCAGAAGTTGTGAATGCTCCAATACTAGACATTTTTAAGAAGATGTTGGATAACCATCTGTCTGAAGTAGTGTAGGGTTTCCTGCGTAAGCAGGGGGTTGGACTAGAAGACCTCCAAGGTCCCTTCCAACTCTGTTGTTGTTATTATTATTATTATTATTATTATTATTATTATTATTATTATTATTATTATTATTATTATTATTATTATTATTATTATTATTATTATTATTATTATTATTAAAAAAAATATGGAATAGACAACATCACCACCAGATGGATTTGTAGCTGGCTGGCAAACAATACTCAACAAATAGTCCTTAATGGTACTATATCTACATGGAGGGAAGTAAGCAGTGGGGTACCACAAGGCTCCGTCTTAGGCCCAGTACTCTTCAATATCTTTATAAATGACTTAGATGAGGGAATAGAAGGGTAACTCATCAAATTTGCAGATGACACTAAACTGGCAGGAATAGCCAATATTCCAGAAGACAAGCTCGGGATCCAAAACGATCTTGACAAACTTGAACAATGGGCCCTATCCAACAGAATGAATTTCAATGTGGAGAAAAGCAAAATTTTACATTTAGGCAGGAAAAATCAAAGGTATAAGTTCAGATTAGGTGAGACCTGGCTCAAAAACAGTAACTGTGAGAGGGATCTTGGAGTCTTAGTGGATGATCACTTGAATATGAGCCAGCATTGTGCAGCAGCAGCCAAAAAAGCTAATACAATCCTAGGTTGTTTAAATAGAGGCTAGAATCAAGATCACGTGAAATATTAGTACTGCTTTATAAAACCCTAGTAAGACCACACCTGGAATACTGCAACCAATTTTGGTTACCATACTACAAAAAAAGGTGTTGAGACTTTTTCTATCTGTATATTGAGGATCAAATGTATTGCATACCAAGCGTGCCATAGGTTCACCAGCTGATTTTTGGCCTTCCGGAGGGTGGGGGAGGCCATTTTCACCCTCCCCAGACTTCAGGAAAGCCTCCGGAGCCTGTGGATGGCAAAAAATGGGCCCATCGGAAGTTCAGAAATGATGGGCCATTTTTCGCCCTCCCCAGGCTTCAGGAAAGCCTCCTGAACCCTGGGGAAGGCAAAAAACGGCCCAACAGGCCTAAACAAACTTGCGGCAGGCCCATTGGGCCGTTTTTTGCCCTTCCCAGGCTTCAGGAAAGCCTCCTGAAGCCTGTAGAGGGCAAAAATGGCCCAATGGGCCTGCTGGAAGTTTGTTTCCGAACTTCTGGTAGGCCCGTTGGGCCTGTTTTTCGCCCTCCACAGGCTCCAGAGGCTTTCATTAAGCCTGAGGAGGGTGAAAAACAGCCAAACGGGCCTACCAGAAGTCTGGAGGCTTCAATGAGGCCTGCGCACATGCGCGGGAGGGCAGTGTGGGGGGATTGTGCATGTATGCACAGGGGGAGGGCATTGCATTATGGGTCTGGGCACATGCGCGCGCGAGAGCAAAAGAAGGTTCGCCATCACTGTTCTATTCTATTGAATAGAACCTCCCATTTGCTGAAGTAGTGTACAATGACTCCGTACATGCCCAAACTTCCCCTAGGTACCCCTCCCATGCCATCCTTGAAGGAATGGATAGTTCAGCTACAGGACACCTAGCCAGTGATGAGGAAAACATTAGAAGATGCAAGAGAATCGTATAAAAAACAAGCAGGTAAAAAAAACACATGAAACCAAAATACTTTAAAATAGGGAACTGAGTTTACTTATCAACCAAATACCTGTAATCCAGACAACCCTGTAAAAAATTGGGAACAAAATCCATTGGCCCTTTCTCTATTAAGAGAATCATTAATCCAATAACTTGATTGTATTCACCCAATCTTTCATTGCAGCCTCCTTAAGCCCGAAATCCTCTCCCCACTCCAGCCAACGACACCCCCACCCGGACCTCTCATGATCGAGGGCAAACAGCACTTTGAAGTCAAAGACTTTCTAGATTCTTATAGACAATGGGGTGTTCTACAGTATCAGTAGCATGGAAATATTTTTCACCCTTAGAAACCGAATGGGTGGACTCCAAACACGCTAGAGCAGCCAAACTCACAAAACATTTCCATAATCAATATTCTGACAATATTATGATCCATGCAAATAGTGCTAGACTTGATTTTCTCTGCTAATTGAATCCATATACACCAAACTCTTGCTTCATCTGCCCTCACATCCAAGGTGCTCAGGTAAGCTCCTCTCCCGTTCCCAGACCCAGAAAGGCCCTATATAAAATCATGGTGGCAGATTTGGGGGAAATGCTTAGATACAAAACACGTATTGTACTATCATCACCCCTTTCAGCAGGAACATGTGGGAAGAGTAACATCCTGACAGGCAACATTTCCCACACAATAAGAGTTCAGGTAATGTTTTGGTTTGGTTTTGTGAAAGAGGCAGCTAAGCTCACACAATAGGGAGTGAAAACACAGGGGAGGGTGTGTAGCAAGTAATTTCCCCCTTTCTGTGTGGAGTTGTGATAATGAAATTTTGTTATACTAGGAGCTGCTGCAGCTAAGGAAAGCAAGGCACTTTCTGAATGATGATTTGTACTGGAGGTGATGACTCGTGGTGTATCTGTATGTTTTTAGCTTTCCAAGATCCACAAGAGGAAAGAATGTCACACAACCAGTTTTCAAATGCCTTGAAAAAAGGGAAAGTAAAAACAGTTTCTTGTGGAAGTGCCTTAAGCCAGGAAAAGGTGGGGAGGTTTCAAAGGCATTTTAATTCTGTTTTATTGCGATTGTACTATTCTTATCTGGAGTCTTCAGGATATGGCAGGCTATACTCTAAACATATCCGATGATAGATTTCCTTGCACTTATATCATGTCAAAACGTAATACAAAAGAGAAGATGTTTTAGTGCCTCTCCATCTTAAAAACTACTGGCACAAGAGACAGAGGCATAGCCTTGATTTCTCCAAGGAATATTAAGTTTCAGGATGTGTTCACTCATAATATTCTGCAGCGTAGAATGATAAACTTTTCTTCATCATTTAGATTGTATGAAATGGATTTGGGATGGTGATTGTACCTGTCATCTCCCTGTGAGCTTTTGGGTCATATAAAATAAGAATTTGTATTGGTAGAAATGTAAAGAGGGAAAGAAAAGGCAGTTTTTGGCCTGCAGAATATTCCATCCACTGGCCAAAATAATGACTTCAGAGAGAGTTTCTGATCTTGAATTGCTTTGGCTTTCAATTGATGTACTCCGTAAAGAAAAGCCTTTTTAAAAAAAGAAAAAGTACAAGATAACATTACAGTCATTCTTCTACCACCGGGAACCTCCTTCAATGCTTCTGCAGTCCTTGGCTATCTCATCACAGCTCCTGCCTTGCAATTCCTATGTTCTGCTTCAATGTTTTATTTCTATCTCAATCCAGGGCAAATATTGTAACATCTGCTTCTGCATTCAACCTCTCCTCCCTGCCCACATAAAAGATTAGTGTGTGCATGGAGCTACAAATATCCAGGTGTTTGGGCATTTTCTAATCTTCCTTCAATTTCCCTCTACCTATAATCATTCAGAAATGCTGTTGAATACAAATTTACTACTAGGCTACATGGTTAAAACATTTAGAGTCAAAGGCACTTTAGAGAAACTTAAGACAAGCACATGAAGCATAAGGACATCCAACACTGTTTATTTAATCAAGCATACCTTGGACAAATTTTCAAGCCAACCATTCTAGGCATTTCAGTTTTGCATCAGGTTGAGAAAACTAGCTAGAAATCTTGAAGAGGTAAGTTTAGTGGCTGCAATGGAGCACAGCAAGAACATCTTGCAGTTATAAGCACAGCAGTGGGGCAACCTAACCTAACCTATTGAGCTCATCCCAAAATAATTTCATGATAAAGAATGGAGGGATCTCTATATTGCCAAAATGGAAGGGCAAAGACAACAAATGATAGCTTGTTTCTTCCTAATAAATTGCATTAAGTAGTTTGTTCATACAATATGATTTAGTTACATATAGATTACTGGTAATCCTCAATTTATGACTATTTAACAACAATCTCCGAAAAAGTGATGTATGACCTGTACTCACACTTACAACTGTTGCACTATGCTGCAGTTATGTCATTGCAATTTGGGCACTTGGCAAACAGTTTGCATTTATGACTAGTTGCAGTGACCTGCAGTCACGTAATCACAGTTTCTGACCCTTTTTTTGCCAATTTCTAGCAAAAAATAAAATAAAATTGGGAAAACTGGATTTGCTTAACCATATGATTTGCTTAACAGCTACTGTAAAAATTGGTTCTGACTCGACATGACGACAATGATTTACAATGGAAACTCCATCCCAATTGTGGTCATAAATTGAGGATTAATGATATTAAGAGATTAATTTCTCATCTTATTCTGTGCACATTATTTACCTTGTACTTTGCTAACTGCCTGCTTTTTTGTTGTTGTTTTTTGTGTGGCTATTCTAATTAGGGAGGAAGGCAACAGCTCTAGAGTGGAACAAATCTAGAAGACTGAACAGAATTTACTAACAGGCTGATCATCTTTCAATTCTTGCTGTTTTTTCAAATTCCAACCCTGAACAAACCCCTCCATACATTTCTACTAACGTAAATAAATAACATCTCCCCCAACAGTGGCTTTGCTTTTCCTGTTGTTGGGTGAATGGGATGAGATGTGGAGATTTATGATGAGATGTAGTTTGGGGAATGGTTATAATTTTAACCCACAATTGCAGACTTTAGGACTGGAAGCAATTTTCTTATTAGAATCCCTAGGCTCACCCATCATTTTTCATCTCCTATTTCCCTTCTCCCCATTTTCCTGCTGCGTCCCAGTTTTCTCCCTGTCTCTTAAACAGAACTCAAGGCCAAGGAGACTAGCAAGATATTGACAAAGCCTTTTTGTATCCTCCTCAGGATGAGGAGACAGTTCCGTCCGGTGTTTCTTTCAGCCTTTCTCTGACAGTAGAATCTGCATTTCCATTCTGTTCTAAAAGACTAGGGTCTATTTGCTTAGAAGCAAGTTCAGAAGATCTCATTCCTGCAACCACTAATCTGCCCTTAGTCAGTGTCAGGGAAGGAGGCAGCTGTGTCACCACTACCATGGTCCTGCTGTGGCTCCCATGTATAATTACAGAGATACTGTTGCTAGTTTTAGGAAAGATAAATTTCAACCACAGGTGACTTTTCACCTAGGGCTGGGCTTAAAGTGTATCACAGAAACATGAAAACAGTGCTTACATTTCCTATGAAGTCCGTAACTTTGCCTCCTCATTCTTAGAAGGAAAACTATTGTGTTAATTATAATTTATAGGGTCTCCTGCTTGAGCACGGGGTTGGACTAGAACACCTCCAAGGTCCCTTCCAAGTCTGTTATTCTGTGTTTTATTTGCAGTGGTGAAACATCACCCCATATTTTCCAGTCCTTTTATTTCAAGAATTAAAGGAGAACTAAAATTACCACTGGACTGGCTGAGCTCATCAGATGACTACATTTGCATTCATGTCCCAATGAATCTTGCTGTTTAGGTGGCCTAACAACTGTATGAAAGAAACAATCTGTGAAATTACCAATATTTTTGCTATTCTCTCCTCACCTACATTAGTCAAAACTTCATCTAATGGCATCTTACATCTCTTGGCAAGTTCATCATTGCACATGGGGAAGCTTATGATTCTTCAGTGCTGAGAGAAAGATGCTCTGCACATGCTCAAAAGCTCTACATTAATCCTTTTTGTATGTTCAATAAATAAACACCAGCACTACAATAAACTTAATTGCATGACTTAATTGCAAAGACAGGGAGGAAAGAATTCTTGCACAAAATTCAGCTTTTGTCTACTTGTCCTCATCCTGCACCTGTGGTCTTCCTGTAAAGTTGATTGCTTTCCAATGCCCAATTCTTTTGCAGTATTAAACCTGAGTCATCTGCTGCCATTCAGGGTCCCCATACAGAGAACCCAGCTCACCGATTCCATACATGCACACACATTTCAAGACCAGCTTTCTGCTACAGTTTCCTGTTCACTTATTTGCCTAAAGGCTGGAATAGGACTCTTTTGGACGCCAGATTTGAGGGGCAGCCAAGGCATTGGGGAGGGGGCAGGGGTGGTTTGGGATGAATCTCTGGTTGCTGCAGCACATTGCCTTCCCTTATGCACTCAGAAGCAGATTTGGAGGAGGCTGGGAGGGGGGAGCGGGATGGCAGGAGGGAATTCAGCTGAGGAAATACGCAAAGAATTTGCTTGGCTCATGGCCAGCAGGTCAAAGTAACAAAGACTTTATTGTTTATATTGGATCCCAGGAGGTACCATGAGGCGCATACAGCACAGGGCAGCTTCCCAAGCCCAACAGCACAAGCTCTTTTGAGGGGGGGGGACACAAAAAAATTCCCTTCATATAGTCCCCCCTCAAAAGTGTTGGTTTCTGCACCCCTTTTACACACACATAGTGCTAATTCATCTTCCGCCACGTGCACATCTGAAAAGACTGCCTCCCTATAAGAAACACACACAGTGGACTCTGCTGCAGACTTGTCCCAAACCCCAGACACCTCTGCACTATATACCACTCCCCTCTCCTCTCTTCCCCAACCACAAATCCATTTTTTTCAGCTGGCTCTCCCAACCTTCTTTCCACAATTGTTTTCTCTCTCCCTCTGCTAGCAGACAGATTCCCTCCCAAACCCATAGCCACAGCCGCTTTCTCCACCACAGAAAATAAGCTGTCAAACAGATGTGTGCAATGCAAGACATCTGGGGGCCGCAGGCTGGAACAGGGGAGGCCCAGCCAAGGAGCTGGAGAACTTTTAAAGGCAACAGAGCCACATTTGCTTCATAGCCAATAAATGCTCCATCACTGGAGGTTTTCAAGAAGAGTTTGGACAACATTTTGTCCGAATGATATAAGGGTCTCCTGCTTGAGTGGGGGATTGGACTAGAAGACCTCCAAAGTCCCTTCCAACTCTGTTATTCTTTGTTCTATGTTTTAAATGCACTTGGATGTTCCCATCACCGTGGCAATTATTGCTTTTACCCTCAGTTTGTCGTTAGGGAAACATTGAAAGAAGGCTACAAAGTACATTCCAGAATCCATTTACATCAGCACGCTTCAGAAAGAGTTACCCCTTTGCCCCTCTTTAACTCCACCTGCCTCTTATCTGCCAGTGCACATTCTCTGTGACTCTTCCCTTTCTGAATTAGCTGTCCTGGGTAGCTGAAATAGCGAGTCATGCTAAGCAAAAGATGAGCATACAGGAAACTCTGTTTCTGGCACTGGGGTGTGCCACATCCAGGAACAATTGCCTGAGGTTAGGAAAGATGGAAGCAAAATCTGGAATTGTTCATTCCCATCCCCATAATTCCAAGATGGGATTGATTTAAATTAAACTGAGTTTTCACCTTCATGGGAATTACTATTACGATTGGTCACACGGTCAGTCAGATGTATAGACAGTTTGGAATTTTGTCCACCTATTCAATCCTTCCCAAGGACTTGGGATAGTCAAATGTTGAAGGCATTAAAGGTATTGTCACAGGATGAAAGCTGTTCCAAGTAAAACTGCCTTTTGCAGTTGAGTGTTGGTGATTTTGTCAATGCCGATGGAGTTCAAGGTGCTCCAGATGTTTTAGTATTGCACCCAAGGTGCTTGTTATTGGTATATCTTTGCTTTCTTTTACACCAATCATTCTACTTCTATTTGCAGGTCTTTTATTATTATGATTGGTCACATAGTCAGCCAGATGTTTAGACTGGATGTAGCATTTTTGTCTACTGTTGAGTCCTTATTATTTCCACCTGTAAAGAGTTATGAAGTATTGCAAACATATCACAAAAGAAGAGCACAAGGTTTTCTTCATTGGGATCATTAAAATTATAGCTTTACTGTATATAAAACACATGCAATGTATCTAGTTACTGACCTTTACAAAATGTGAGCAACTAAAGGCTAACTTGTGCATGCAGAGGACAGGATGAATTGGCTGGGTTCAGACTCATAATGGGAGGTAATATGTTCAAAGGGAACTTTACATGCGTATTAATTCTGGATGCCACCACCCTGTTTTATTATGGTTTTTTGAGGGACTAAAAACCAAAGGCAGGAAGTGGGTATAAAATGGGAGAGTGGATCTCTTAGTGGCTTTTTTCTTTTGTAGCATTAGAAGTAGCTGAGTGTCAGCAATTGCATCCCTGGGGTGGAGGCGAGAACATTAATCTTTCTCTCTATAGCTCTAGAAGTCAGAGAAAAGGTTCCTAACACTTATGAAGCTATTCATAATGGGGGGGGGGAGAATGATTAGCAGTAAAAACACACATTCCAAATACAAAATGACAACAATGTGAGGAGAAACTATACTGAAGCTTCTGCATCCAATCTAAATTGGTCCTGAGTGTATGAGGAAGGTCCTATTCATTCCAAATTTTGTGGATAACTATGTACTCCAGTTCATGGTCCACATCCACCTTTGTTACATGGTCCAGTTGAAGCTGAAGTGCGGGGCTATTCTATTAAGAGCATTATTATTATTTAAATCCAAAAAGGTGCAAGGAGCAGAACTGTAGCAATAATATTTCTACTCTCTCTGCATTTTGGGGATTTGGTTAAAATTGCCAAATTCTTAAGAGGCAAAACATGACTATGCCTTGCAATTCTGCAGAAAGTAGGCTGGCTTTTCTAAAAACCTGGGAGATCTCAGTGCTTGCCTATCTGAGCAACTTCAAGTGGCTGTTAGGATGTCACGAAAGCGAAGCTTGGGCAAAACAACAGTGGCAATTCTTGTTGGCTTTATACTGGCCACCCAGAGATTCAAGAGTTTGGGGAAGTACAATTAACACCTTCATCACATCCAGTGCTAATTATCATGTAACCTGCCCTCTGGTTTAAAGGACATAATAATGTATATTTAATCTATAATTATATGGTAATGAGTATATAATTAAACAGTTGGAGGGGGGAAGTGATATGCTCCAAAGATTGAGAAATAGGATACAAATAATCTCTTCCACCTAGGCTATAATTGGTGTAGATCAGGGTTTTCAATGATCAACTTATCTCTTGTTTCAATTAATTTGAAAGGCTTACGGCTCTGAGAAACTGTGATGTAAAAAAACCTCCTTGTTCAAACTGACTTGTGTGTACCTGGTGGCATTTTCCAACCAATAGCTTTGAGCCACACTGAAACTTTTGGAAAGCAGGAAAGGATCCAACTCAACATAATAAATAAAAATCTTGAATCCTCAGGTCCAGGATGCCAATTAAATTCTGAGATTCTCAAGGATGGGAGCAAGGGAGGTATTTTGTATCTTCATGCACGTGTTGATTTGGGGTTGCCTTTCATTGTCTGATGCAAATTTGCCACATGATTTCAGAAAGTTCCTGCCTCACTTGCTGCTCAACACAAACCAGAAATTACTGAGGGAAGCTGTAATTCCATTTGACGCTGCCAGTTTTGGAAAGAAAGGCTGAGAGGGTGCTAATGTGGCAGAAGAAGCAGAAGGCCTCTGCTCTGTTTTGTCGCTGACAGACACATGACTGATGAGCAGGAACAACAGCATGCTGAAAGAAACCAGCCCTGCCTTTTGATACTGGGCAACTTGTTCTACCATTACTAATTTGCTAATAAAAAAAGAGTTGAGCCTCAACTTCCTGATCCTCCAAGAAAGCCAAGTCTTACCTCCCCTGCCTTCTGCAGGAGAAATCCCAGCAGGGAATGTCAAGGGCACACTTCAGATAACTTTAGTCCCTATTGGGTGAAGATGGCAAAAGATGAAGTATTTAATTCCACACAAAGCCATCTGCCATCCCTAAAATACATATATTCTACATGTCACCTTAGTGGGTTCTATTCCAATTCATTCTCTCTCTCTCTCTCTCTCTCTCTCTCTCTCTCTCTCTCTCTCTCTCTCTCTCTCTCTCTCTCTCTCTCTCTCTCTGTGTGCGTGTGTGTGTGTGTGTGTGTGTGTTTGTGTATATGGTATGTTAAAATTTATTTCCAAAATTTCCCTAGTGACAGGTTTGATTCCCAAAGAATCAAAGGCTTTGACTTATGTGTGTGTGTTGGGGGGGGGCATTTAGTACAAAAAGAAAAAGAAATCAATCAGTTGTATGAATTCATTATTAGATAGAACAATTTTTGGGCATTCATTATCCAGGTAGAAATGGTCTCTTAGCTGATTTCACTTTTCTAGCAACCCAAATTATTTCACCAAGATTCTGGACAGAGAGAGAGAGTTCAGGCTCCAAGCCCACATCTCTGGAATTAGAGGTAAATCTTCTACAGGCTCTGAATTTTCTGCTCATTGATGTCTTTACTATTTGTCTGCTAACCATTTCTCTATCAGATATTCATTATATAACTAAAAAAGCCTATGGCTTACATGCTGCTGCCACAGAATGGCAGTTTCCTGCAGTAACTCTCATATTATTGGAACTTAATTACTGAAAATCAAAGCTTATGCATTAATTGGAACAGAGGTGGGGAAAAGCATTCACATGTTTCAAGTTAAACCAAGTTTATACTGTCTTTGAATGCTGTATTATTTATGTGTGATGGCTGAAGAACTTACCATCTGACATCTAAATTTAATATAAATGTGGATGATAGTTATGAGATATGAAGATTCTCTATTTTTAGCTTCCCCCTCCCTTTCAGGATTGTTTTCAGGGACTATATGTGAAAGACTGCTGACTTTTGTAGGCCTAAGGAGGCTCTCAGTTATACATACTGCCTAAATAGCATACTTGGGATATAAACACAAACTTCTGGAGTATGTCCGCATTTCAAGGAACCTTTTGCAAAGTTCTGGTTTAATATAAACATACTGAATCAAGACTAGGATGATGTCTGCTACACATGAGCTGAGAGGCAGGTCCTATTCCCTATGATTAGCAATACTAGAAGCAGGGGTGAAATTCGACCGGTTCAGACCGGTTTGGGCGAACCGGTAGGGATGATTTTAATCAGTTCGCCAAACCAATAAAAACCACCCGGGTTGGCCCCTGCCACGCTCGTCCGCCTGGTCACCCAGTCACCCCTTCCTGCCACCCGACACTTCCGGTCACTCACCCCGCCCACCCACCCCTATATATGTTCCCTTCGCCACGCGGCCCAGCTAATCGTCTCACCAGTCACCTCACCTGCTCAGCTCAGCTCACCAAAGGTAACTTCGCCTTGGGTCGGGGGCTGGAGCCCAGGGATGCACCATTCCCTGAGCAGCTCTGCTGTGACGCAGTCCCTCCGGCTGCTGCCGTTCTCCTGGCCAGGTCCAGCTGCGAGCTGCACCGGCAGGCAAAAGGGACAGGCGGCCGCAGGAGCTGCCTTCTGAGCAGCTCCGCTGTGAAGGGAGGTAGAAAAGTTCGGCTTCTCTCTGTAATGTGGCTGCTTTTCTCCTCTTTCTCGGGCTCATACACACAGAGCAAACATGAAGGAGGCGAGATGCAGCTAGATTGAATGGTAGAAGACTTGGCCGAACTTTTCTGTTGGTTCTGTGGGCGTGGTTTGGTGGCCATGGCTTGGTGGGGTGGTGCCGCCCCACCTTGCTGTGAGTAATATCAAGTTGGTCACGCCCACTCAGTCACATGACCCCACCACCACCAAGCCACACCCATAGGGAAAAAATTGAATTTCACCCTTGACTAGAAGGGACAAGTGGTCCTAGCGAGACTACTGGCAGAAAATGTGGAAACATTAATGGTATGTTGTGGTTTGGCTTGAAAGGCTTTGGTTTATAAAGCAAACTTAAGTCCAGCGCCATGTTTTTGAATGAAATTCCTTGGATTTTCCCATCCTTTTTTATTATACTGAAACAATTATTTCAAGAAAATTATTCACAGCATTTTAGATTCCCCAAGGAAAGCATTTTGAAGTATATAGTTGCACACACAGAAGTGGAAGATGTCCTGGATGATGCCCCCAATATTTCATTAGAACTAGAGAATGCTCTAGAAATAAAACAAATGAAAGCTTTACTTGATTAACCTAAACCTGTGTCCATTGCTTTAGTGTAACCTAAACCTATGTCCATTATGAATCTTCTATTCCTTCTTCATCTAACCAAACAATTTTCGTTCTGACTAGAACTTTAAAATGGATCTATCGTTTCTCATTCTAGATGCGTAAATCATGGTGATCATATTTCTGCCACTTTGCATCAGAGGAACTGAAGAGTGTAACCCCACTGTCCAATCATACCTGAAGAAGCCAATTCTGCTAGAATGCTATTCAGTGTAGAGAGATGCTCTTTACTGAAGCCCAGATAGGTGGCTGGGGAAAGGGGGAGCCAGGACATGCTAGCAGAAGGTCATGGCAAACTACTTCCCTATTGTTAAGAAAATTAAGTGTCCATGTCAATGAAGTTACAAGAACTTGACTCAAATTAGGCTTTACCTTCACTCTTTTGTGTGCCTTAGTAATGCAGACCAACCAGACCATAAGAAGAAATCTTATGGTCTATTGTCTAGCCTTGGAAGGAAGGAAGCATTGACAGAAGTTTCTGTAAGACCACTGGGAGAACTACATGGATGCAGCCACGTTTGACTCAAAGTACAGCTGGGGTTAAGCAAGGATTTGACACATGTCCTTGTTATGAAATACTCTTCCCCATTTTACTTTTCCCTCACATTCTCATGTTACTCATGTGCTTGCACCCATTGATATGGCACAGAGTAGTCAGTGGTGGGGATAGAATAATTGGCCAGCTGCTGGAGCAAAGTGAACTTAATTTTATTGTGGAGCAGTTTGCAAAATGGATTCTTGTTTCAAATAGAAAAGATTGAAATGATTAACACCAGTACATTAGAAAAGCCCCACTAGATCAGTTAACATGTATTTCAGAATTCTGCTTGTGAGTTTTTTCTATGTTGTCTAAAGCAGAAGAGTGAATATTTTGCCCACAAATGTCATAAAACCAGGATCTTTTTAGACCCACCTGAACTGATCTAGTTCCCCACAATAGTTTCATACACTACCCTGAATAATAAGTAGGGTGCCCAGATGTCCTGATTTTATCAGGATTGTCCTGATTTTTAGAAGCTTGTCCTGATTCTGAAAATGTCCTGATTTTGTCCTGAAATTCGAGTTCCCGTCCTGATTTGTCCTGAACTTTTGTAAAATTTTAGGATAATCAAGATGGACGTTAAATGAAAGTACATTTGCACTATTTGTGTTTTAGTTCAATCGCTTCATTTTCAGGCAGATTCTCTTATGTATTATTACGGAAGATTTCATGTGCATTTTTAGTGTGTAATATTTTAATGCTTTCTTTCAGGGTTGTGATAAATTATTTAAAATACTGTAAATGTTTTCTTAGTTTAAATTCTAGTTAGCATAATTTTTTCAATTCCTATGTCAAACGTGGTTGTGGAAAGAGTATTTTCCCTGTACAAGAAGCAGTGGACACACGATCGAAATCGTGAGATGCTTGCTTCAAATTAAAATAAATCATTCTTCTTCATCGTGTGGCAAAATGTATAAAAAGATTTTGGGCGACAAAAATTTGCTGAATAAGATATCATCTAATAGCAAATACGTGTGAATATGATGTTTTACTGGCTTTGTTAGAGTAATAAACATTATCTTGAGAAGTGTTATTTTTTAAAAACTGTTCTGATTTTGGATCAAAGGTATCTGGGCACCCTAATAATAAGCAACTTCTAAGTTGATGCAAC
Organism: Diadophis punctatus similis; assembly: GCA_023053685.1. NCBI lineage: Eukaryota > Metazoa > Chordata > Lepidosauria > Squamata > Dipsadidae > Diadophis > Diadophis punctatus. The sequence continues at coordinate 107,909,216 of JALIGW010000002.1, forward strand.
AGAAAGAAACACTGTTATTTTATCAGCAGACCTCTGGTGTGCGTATCAATGCTGCTGGCAAAACCCTCCCTTTTTGTTTGTTTTGTTTTGGTGTGGCATGAGTTGATGACACAGCAGACTTTCTTTTTTGGCAGGTGCTGCCCTGGAAAATGGCAGCATTTTAGGAAGAAGTCGGCAGAATTATCCTACCACAAGAGGGCCCTCTCTGTCCTCTCACTAGGGAGAGGTGGGGCAAAGGAACTGAGAGAGGAACTGGAGGGGGAAGGGAAGGCACCAGGACAGAGGAAAAGATGCAGGAGAAGCTCAGTGTGAAAGGAGTAAGAGGAAAAGACAAAAGGGCTGTGAAGGGACAGGTCGGGGAAGGAGAGAGACAAAAGCAAAGCCTGGCAGATTGCTGGGAGAAGGGATTAAATCTGCCTGATTTCAATGCATCCACTTGTCTTGGATGGCCCTTTATCATCCTGTCTCTTTGCTTCCTCCACCAAATTCCTGCAGTCAGAGGGGGTTAGTTCCAAGGCCCCTCCTCCCTCTCCACCTGCAGCGCTGTCTGTTTCTCCATCCCTGGGGGCCTGTTGACACAGATTAGTCTCGGGAGGTCAGGGGTCAATAGAGAACGAGGCAGGAGTCACGACCTCAACAATTCCAGCAATAATGAGGCACGTGGCAAGGCAGCAAAGAGGGAGGGGGAGGGCAGAGTGCAGGCCGCCTAAGCAGAGCTCCTGAGCACTCTGATCCTTGCTCAGCACCTCTCTCTTCCACTGTCACCTATGTTGTACAAGTGAAATCTCTGCTCATTTCTATTTCTTTTGCAGGTCATCTGAGCTGGCATTCTTTGATGGCATTACCATGCCTTTCTAACTGAATTTTTCCCATGTAGAGATATTTCATATGAAGCTCTTGTATTATGGAACCTTACAGCTTCCTAGACATAGATGGACAATGCTATTGTTCCGTCAGGTAATGCAACATTCTGCCCTCAGAGCAGAATCCAAAAGACAGTGGTCTTCCACGGTGGTTGTGAAATCACCAAAGGTGCTCCAATGGACCGGGGAGATCTGAGTTCAGGTGCTCAGCTGTGAAATGTGCTAAGTGATGTTGGTCAAAATGTCTTTCTTGTTCAATCAGGACACAAGGGTCTTGTGAGAATTTCAGTGGGATTGATATATACAATACTGAGTTTCTTGAAGAAATTGATGGATGAAAATATGAATAATGACAAATAACACAGTCCCCTTTCCCCATCTTTTATAAAGAGCCCTATATGCACACACAAACACATAAGGCATCCCATTAATTCATATAGGAATATATGCATTTCTTATTCTTGCAGAATATAGTGGGGGAGCTGTTCATAATCTTGAAGTATATAAGAAACAAAGAGACGAGATGTGCGCACATGATAAATGGAACATCAAACTAGTCCATCGTGTTTTATAGCAATGGAGAATTGGTAGTGGTACCGATAAAGGAGAATATTTGTAGCTCAGGGTTGAAATGAGAGGTCCTTGGTGATCTCTGAGCTTGATTGTTCTCTTGCAGGCGTTTCATTACCCAAACTAAGTAACATTATTAGTGCTAACTAGCATTGATAATGTTAACTAATTTGGGTAATAAAACAACCCTGCAAGAAAACAACCAAGCTTAGAGAGCACCCAGGACCCCTCCTTTAGTAGTGGGATATACTGCAAATGAGTTGGCCATGGTCTGGCTAAATGGAAGACTTGTAAAAGCCACAAGCTGGTAACTCTATCTATAAACAGGGAAACAACGTAACAGTATCTAGTAAGAAAGATAAGTCCAATAAATTTATCATTAATTAGCGATTCAGGAAAATGTTTAACATGAAAATTTAATTGGATACTAAACGGAATTTTAAAATATCTACTCAGAAAAACTTTTAATTTTAAAAAGATATCAAAGATTAGTCTATTAGGATACAGCTAAAGACAGTTTGGTCAAAAACAAGTAAATAATTAATAAAAGCCTGGTAATAATGAGATGAATCTAAACTGGAAATGGTGAGTTTTCCTTTAAGATGAGAAATATTGATAATTAAATAAATATTCAAATGCAGGAAGCTCAAATTATTCTTGGCAGATTAAATAAGGAACTAATTCTAGCAAAATGGTGTATGTGTGAATAGTTAGTCAAGGTCCATGATTAAGGGAAGAAAAAGAATAATTTTCTCATTTTATGATTCAGTCTCATGGAATGACATGGAAGAAATAATAGATATGTGAGTCTGCTTTAACAAAATTTCTGGATCCAGTCCAATTAAAATTAAATTCATTCATTTCAAAAGGAGAGTTACGAACATACTTAAGTATCGAGCATTAAAATAGGGCACCACCACTCAGTCACTGTTTCCACTCCTCAATTTTTTCAAAAACAGTTAAAAGCTAATATGTGACCATTTTGCACTCCAAAGACTTCCTTTCTCGGGGAACAATGCTACAATGGCTGAAACTTTACATTTGGAGTGAGGAGACAGAAATGAGCTAAAAGATGACTGATTTTCTACCAATGGGAAAGTGGACCACCTACAATGTGTATGGTGCTTCAATGGAAAATACTAAACTTCCCTGTGCTTTCAGATACCATATGGCTAAATCATCAGTAAATCAACAAAATTTTATTTCCAATATTCCAATATCTCCTCAGTTTTAACAGCACCTTATTAAATGGTTCCCTACGAAGACCTTAGGAGGTGACAGTGCTAGCTGGCTCAGACTGATCTTCAAACATGAAACAAAATCACACTGTTGAGAAGTTGGATCCAAGCAACCTGGAATTCCAGGTTGCTTGGATAGTGGATAAATTAGATAATCTAAAAATCATCCCAAAAGGAGACAAAAGGAAAGTGATTTTGTAATGCTGACAAGAATTTGGAATGGAAGAAGCCATGGTATTTCTTTTACATTACTTTGGTTACCATATTTTTCCAAAATCATGGAATGACTGAAACTAATTCAGCCATTTCTTTCCATGGTGCTGTACAAAAGTAACTTCTCCTTTGACTTCAAGCAATTTTGGATGATTTCATGGACATGTAGTCTTCTTGTTAGAAAATGCTTTGCCATTGCATTCCTCAACATTTCTATTAGCTACCTCTTCATGGGTAAGAGGTGCTTCTGAGTTTTGCTGAAATGGCTTATGTCTGTAGCAGAGGGCACATTTTATAAATAAAGTTTCCTGATATCTCCAGTTGCTTGAAAGCATCTTACATTCCATAGCTTGTGGGAAAAGACCCTCTCCTTGAGATTGGCACTGCCGGCACTCATAGCAGAGAACACTGGAACATATGGACTAACAGTTTAAGTCACATAAAGCACTCATTAAATATATACAGGAACTTTTCCTATGGATAAAAGTAGTGTTGGCTGACTTGTGTAAAAAAATTACTTGCAAGTAGTATAACACATTGAGAGCCAGTTTGGTGTAGTAGTTAAGGCACCAACTAGAAACTGGGAGATTGTAAGTTTTAGCCCGCTTTAGGTAGAAAGCCAACTGGGTTACCTTGGTCCAGTCCCTTTCTCTCAGCCGGAGGAAAGAGGCAAGGGCAAACCACTTCTGAAAAACATGCCAATAAAACTGCAGGGAGTTGTCCAGACAGTCTCCAATTGAACAGAAGAAGAAAAAAGTGTAATACTTTAGTAATTGGTACTGGTTTTTTTTAAGGCATTGTTATAAACTTTTTTTTTAAATGTTATCATTATTATAGCTCTAAATAAAATAGAAGGTAGCTAATAGCTAACTGAATTTAATTCAAATATATGTTTTTAGTGTACTGGCTGGAGCAAAAACCCCTCTAGTCAACTCACCTCCCCATTAAAATCTTTAAGCGTGAACAAATTTTGGTAAGTTGTGAAGGGCGCATTTTGAACAAATCTGTGGCTAGTATAATAGCCACATATTAAACACATGCAAGATAATACATTATGGGACATCTATTTCCAAAGTTTGGGCACAGCTGTAAACATGGCTCAAATCCAATGTAACTATTCACACTCTGGTAAATGAAACCATATCCACCAAACCAGGAGTGATATTTCTTGAGCAACAATCAGCAATAAGCTGCTGGTACATCTTTCTGAAAAAAAGTGAATACAGTGGAGTGGCAGAATTCGCACACAGAAAATTTTGGGCTTATTTCCTATCATTAGTAAAAGTTCATATAGCTGTATATCTGCATCTGCCTGGCCATGCCTCCCCTTCTACTTCCTAGTTCAAGCATCTGTCTTAAAATATTTGGACTATTTAATTCAGCAAATTTCATAACATGGATTGAACTAACTGCTATGCAATGTAATAATGATGCATGAAATCAGCAATTAAGAAAGAACAAGTGCACATACCAGAGCATGATTACTAAGGATATGCCGTACCATGAGATAGAGGAAAAGCAAGGAAAATGTGTAACAGCTGACATATATTTAAGAACTAAGTACATGACCCTTCATTGTCACAGTGATAGGAAACATTCATAAATAACTGAAATTGGAAAACTGAATCTTTGAATTATAAATTATTTCTGTTGTTCTTGTATGAGTTTTTTATAAAATAGATTTAAAATTGCCACATTATAATCTTGTATGTATTATTTTGAGGGGTGGGGAAAACTGACTAATATCTTCCATTATTCACTTATCCAGTGGTGGAATTCAAATAATTTAACAACCAGTTTGTCCAGGGTCAGGTTGGCTGTCGTGGGAAGCGTGGCCCATCCCCATCCTCCAGCTCCACTGCACATGCCGGACGAGCCTCCCACAATAGCCAACTTGACCCTGGGTGAACCGGTTGTTAAATTACACCCCCCTCCCACTATCAAAGTGGATCCTGGGCGCTGCGCTGCAATGGAGAAAAGGGAAATGGAGCAGCCGGCATGAGGGAAGGAGGAGGAGCAGGGAGAAGAAAGAGGGAAAGTGGCCTCCTCCTTCCCTCATGCTGGCTGCTCTGTTGTCCATTTCACCATTGCAGCGCTGCGCTGCGCCACGGAGCTTGCCCCACCCACCACCGCCCTGATGCCCTGTAACAGGGTTTTTAGTAATTGGTACGGGTTTTTGTTTCTGTTGGTAATAGAAAATCGTTGCTCAGGTATTACAGGTTTTATATGGCCATTTGGAACACATTACACAGCGACCAAAATGGGGCAGGGAAATCACCAAGAGCAAGTTTCATAGATTACGGTTGCATAAATAGGAACTACTGCCGCCTACCTGTCTGCTTTAGAAGTCAGGGGAGGAGGGAAGGGGCCTTTCTGTAAAAATGGTCGCAGTCTCAAAAGCAACTTGATCGCCCGACGCTAAAGAGGTAGTTGAAATCAGCCCTTGCCATTTTCAGAAACAGCCAGATCAGTCCAGCTAGCAATAGTTCTGAAAGCGCAGGTCTTACCCAGTGTTGTGGCTGGTCGGCCATCGGCCCCTTTGGCAGCCAAATCAGATGAGGAGGCAGCGTGGGAGTCAGGGCCAGCTTCAAGGCAATCTGAGAGCTCCGAGGGGGAAGAGGGAATGGAGCTGTCAGAGATAGAGGCAGAGGCAGAGCCTGGGCCATCCATCAGCCCTCAGATGAAGAGTCAACAGCTCCCAGGTCTGGAGGTGGCTGATGAGGAAGAGGAGGAACAGCTGGGTCCAGTGCCTGACACGTGGATGCGCAGAAGGCAGAGAAGAAGAGAGCGGTGGAAATCTATGGGCCGGTCCTTGAGACAGAAGAGCCACTGCTGCTAGTGAAGTCCCACCCTAGCTCTGGGGATGAAAGGCAAGGGGCAGAGATGTGGCAGACAACTATTCATCTCCCTGCTGGTCCACCAGTGATAGCCTGAACTTCTGAATCCTGTCTGAAAATTATCAGAATGCTTCTTGGAATCTGCAGCACCTTCTGAGCATGTGTGTGTGTGTGTGTGTGTGTGTGTGTGTGTGTGTGTGTGTGTGTGTGTGTGTGTGTGTGTGTGTGTGCTGCTGGAAATCACACGATGGACCTGGTTCCGCCCCAGGCGCCTAATGGAGCCGGAAGGATTCCAGAGGGAACTTGGGGAAATACCTGAAACCCTGGTACACAATTCGGCTGACTCCCTGGTGGCTGCTTGGAACACCGCAGCATCAGGGGCTCTAGACCGAATTGCGCCTAAGCGACCTCTCTGTGGCAGTGGATCCCGGAAAGCTCCCTGGTTTACCGAGGAGCTCCGGGAGATGAAACGCCAGAAGAGACGTCTGGAGCGCCGCTGGAGGACCAAGAAAGCCGAGTCTGACCGAACACTATTAAGAATTTACATCAGATCTTATTTAGTGGCGATAAGGGCGGCAAGACGATCTTATCTTTCCGCTCTTATTGCGTCCGCAGATTCTCGTCCAGCCGCCTTGTTTAGGGTGACTCGCTCCCTCCTTGGAAAAGGGGGGAGCGAGGAACACTTGCAAGGCAGAGCTGAGGAATTTGCTGAGTTTCTGTCGGATAAAGTCGCTCAGATTCGGTTGGACTTGGACTCTGGCAGGGCAGAGTCCATAGAGTTGACAGGGGCCAGTCCTAATCCATCTTTGTGGGAGGAGTTTGGGCCTGTTTCTCCCGAGGATGTGGACAGGGCTATGGGAGCGATGGGTACCTCCACCTGTTTATTGGACCCGTGCCCCTCCTGGCTGGTCTCGGCCAGCAGGGCGGTGGCATGCAGCTGGATCCGGGCGGTGATCACCGCTTCTTTGAGGGAGGGATCCGTACCGCAGTCATTAAAAACTGCGGTGGTGAGACCCCTCCTGAAGAAGCCTTCCCTGGATCCAGCTGATTTGAAAAACTATCGTCCAGTCTCCAACTTACCTTTTTTAGGGAAAGTTGTGGAGAAGGTGGTGGTGACTCAGCTTCTGCAGCTCCTGGATGAAACAGATCATCTAGATCCTTATCAGTCGGGTTTCAGGCGCGGCTACAGTACAGAAACTGCCTTGGTCGCCCTGATGGATGATCTCTGGCGGGCCCGGGATGGGGGGAACTCCTCCATCCTGGTGCTACTTGACCTCTCAGCGGCTTTCGATACCATCGACCATGGTATCCTTCTGCATCGGCTCGGCAAGTTGGGAGTGGGAGGCACCGTTTTACGGTGGTTCTCCTCTTATCTCGCCGATCGGATGCAGTCGGTGTTGGCAGGAGGGCAGAGATCGTCCCCTAGGCCCCTATTATGTGGGGTGCCCCAGGGGTCGGTTCTCTCGCCCATCCTGTTTAACATCTACATGAAACCGTTGGGTGAGATCATCCGCAGACATGGGGTGTGTTTCCATCAGTACGCTGACGACACCCAGCTGTACATCACCACCCCGTCTGACTTCAGGGAGGCAGTGGATGTAATGGGCCTGTCCCTCTCCAGCAGTTGCCCAGCCCCACCAGAGGGAAGGAGGGCATTTAAATGTGGCGGCATTCCAAATGCCTGGGAAGGGGCAGCCGGCATGGGTGCTGCAGGTAGGATGCCCGCTCGCTTCAGCATCCTCCCTGACCCTCTGGCACTCTGCCGATGCTTTGGCCCTGGGCTGCCACCTTATGCACAGGCCCTGCCTCGCCGCCTGCTGTAAAGTAAGACAGTTGTCACCTGAGTGATGTGATCGAAGGTTTCTGTCGCTCCTCTCTTGGACTTTTGGGGAGGGTTTTTTTCCCCACATAGAAGGAAGTTGAATGAAAACAAGATGTGTTCCAAAAAACACAGATTTTCCAGAACACGTCTAACCAGTTCGCCAAACTCAGCAAAAAATTATCTACCAGTTCTATTGAACCGGTGCAAACCGGCTGAATCCCACCACTGGACTAATTCTTCTCTTAGTTTAAACAAATTAGTTCAAACTAATTCTCTGTCAGCTCATTTTCTTGTGCAGTAAAGGAAGAAAGATCTATGAAGAGCAGCAATACGGAAAATGTTGCTGTAAACATTTGACCCCTCTTTCAAACCAGCAGTCCTCTCTGTCCAAAATGTGGACTTTGCTTCCTCACATTGGGGAAACAAACAACCACTTCATAAATACATGGCACAACAAAGGAGAACAAACCCATCAGGACTAGATTCAGCAGTCCATTTGCATTTAAAAGACAATGGCCACTCTTTTGAAGACAGCAGAGTCCATATTTTGGACAGAGAGGATCACTGGTTTGAAAGAGGGGTCAAAGAGGCCATCTATGTCAAAACTGAACAGCCCTCTCTCAACAGGGGGGGGATATGACATCATCTATCTCCAGTCTACAACACAGTCCTTTCAACAATTCCAAGAAGACTCCACACCCATTTGCACTACTCAGGTGACCCTGACAACACAGATAAACCTCCAGGTGGCCTTAATGACTCTCTAAAAGAATGCAAATGACCAACTGTCTGCAAGGCTTTCTATTCCCCACCCTCCAGTCAGAGTGAAGAAGCTTCTTGGATGAGAAGCAAAATGTTTTCAAAGAAAAACCAGAAAGTCCAGTTGCCTCTTGAAAAAGCACCTTTTGGATATACAATGAATGGTTAAGTCAGTGGTTCCAAACCTTTCTAATGCTGCGACCCCTTAATATAGTTCCTAATGTTGTGGTGACCCCCAACCATAAAATTATTTTTGTTGCTACTTCATAACTGTAATTTTGCTACTGTTAGAAATTGAACATAATTAAAGCATAGCGATTAATCACAAAAACAATATGTAATTATGCCAGATCAGAAATTCTCAGGCCAGTCTTTGCTCTTGCAAAAGGAATATCATCTTCCACAACAAGTCTACTTCTGTATTTAGACTTGATAACCAACAAGTGTACAGCGATATTTCTCAATCTCAGCAACTTTTAAGGTGCCTGGATGCCGGGGCGACCCCTGGGAAATGGTCGTTCGACCCCCAAAGGGGTCCCGACCCCCAGGTTGGGAACCACTGGGTTAAGTGAAATAGGTATGTCTAGCCTAACAAAAAAAGGATTAGAAGTCACACAATAGCTGTCTTCTAGTACTTGAGGGACTGTCACAGAGAAGAGGGGATTGACTTATTCTCCAAAGCTCCTGAGGGCAGGACAAGAACCAATGGGTGGAAGCTCGTTAAAGAGAAATCCAGCCTAGAAATAAAGAGAATGTTCCTGACAGTGAGAAAAGTTAATGAACTTTTTTTTCCCCAGAGTTGTGCTCCATTGCTGGAGGTTTTCAAAAATAAATTGGACGACTATTTGTCTAGGAAGGTATAACAGGGGGCAGGGGGCTGGACTAGAAGACTTCCAACGTCTCTTCCAGCTCTATGATACTATGTAATTCTATGCAATTCCATTCATCAGGGGGGACTCCACCTATACATTTGAAAGAGCTGTTTGCTTGCCAAGATGAAATGGCCATGCAAAATATGCACAGAATATTATGATGAGTGGCCAGTTATAAAATATTCATCTCACATAAACTAAATTGGTGAGGCTAAATAACATATTGCTCCATGCCAGTGGTGAGATCCGAGCCCAAAATCAGGAAATCACTGATTTCCCCTAAGCAAACACAACAAATCACAAAGTGCAGATACATTAAACACACACACACACACACACACACACACACACACACACACACACACACACACGTGAAATGCTGCATAGAAAATATACCCCATGCAAACTGCTTCTCCATTACTTTGTCATTCCTAGCTCAATATTCAGGCACTGAATGATGGCATGAATGGACTTATGACCCATGCCCTTCTCCCCAAAAGGGAAGCCAGCAGGGAAGGTTGTAAGTCACTGCTGTCTACTAAGAGGACTCCCTCTGTTTTCTGGGGACTAGTTGAAAAAGATCTGCCCCATAATCACAGTAGGATTTTAGCACAGAGCATTTGCAGCATGTGGCATTTGCAGCTGGCCCCCCAAAACCAGAGGAAATGGCTGTGAATGGCTTGTGCTGCAGATATTCCATGCCTAAATTCTGCTTAGATTTTGGGATGGACTTTTTTAGTCAGCCTCTTTTTTAGCCAATCAGAGCATTGGAGCCAGCCAGCCTGTAGGAGGGATTTGGCCCTATATAGGTCTGAGTCTCTCTGCCAGGCAACTCCTTTGCGCTGTCTGTTTAACAACCCAGGATATCACTTAACAATCGCAACTGGGATTGCCGGGATCACAGTCACTGAGCAAAGAAGTCACACAGTCTTGCTTATCAACCATTTTACTCAATGACAGAAGATTCCGGTCTCAATTGTGCTCATAAATCCAAGGACTACCTAAATTTACTGAAGCTCTGTTATTATATACATAAACAACATATCTACAAATGACTTCCAAGAGAAAATCAGCTTCAATAAAAACAAAAAGCTGGTCATTCTAGATATAGTCAAATCTTGTTGAACAAGTAATATGATTTCTGCAAAGCTGGTCCTAAGTTACTAATCTTTTGGAGATGTCTGAAGATGTCAAAAACTATAGATAAGATTAAAGAACTTATCTATATAGATAAGATATAGATAATACGTACAATGTTTGAGTAAACATTGACTAATGTTTTCACTAATGTTTACTGAGTCTGCCAAAGTCCCTCCTGAGCAGATCATTGTCTGAGCAAATTTAGTAATCGAAGGATTATAATTGATTGATAACTGGTTAAAGAACAGAAAGCAGGATAGAGTAAAAACGATTGCTTCTTGAAATTGAGAGATGCAAGCATGGAAGACCCAAAGATTTGTATTGGGACCAATGCTTCATATTTGCATTGATTTTTCTAATTTGCCAGTGACTCCAAAAGATTTAGTGTTTAAACTAATAAAGAGTAATGAAGAATTCCAAACTGATACCTTCACAGTGGAAAAGATTACTAAATGGCAAATGTGTTTCACTGTATGCAACTGTGAAGTGATGTACACTTGAGTAAAACTTCTAACTTCATATATATATTGGTGGCATCTCAATTGGCAATTAAGAAAGGGTTCTTTGAGTTCCAGAGAATAACTGAAAAAAACCATAGGGCTAGTTGTAATAAACAATGAACATCATTTTAGTTCGTTGGGCATTATCAGGAGAGGAACAAATATATCTTTATTTGTTGTAACCATAGTTAGAGTGTTATATAATAGTGGAGTAGATGGGTTTTGTTTGATTTAGCAGGTTTTATTTCATTTTCTTAAATTCTTCTGTAAAGCAGTATGAAGAAACTATCTGAAGAATGGATAAAGGATGGATAAAAGCGGGCTGAGAAGAATTGACAGTAGAAGAAAAAATAAACAGATTTTAAGTAGAAATCATTAATGGATGATTTGTCCTCCATCCATGCCCTCATTACACAAGTCCGATGGTCATGAGGGCATATTAACAGGAAAAAATTCCAGCAAGGAAATCTGTCTCATTGGAGGGAAGAACAAAGTCAATGCACTCCTAGGCTGCATCAAAGGAGGAATAGCATCAAGATCATATGAAGTGATAGCACCACTTTATATTGCATAATGAGGCCACACTTGGAATGCTGCATACAGTTCTGATCACTACCATACAGAAAAGGTGCTGAGGCCCTAGAAAGAGTGCAGAGAAGAGCATCAAAGATTATGAAGGGTCTGGAGGCTAAACTGTATGATGAAAGGTTAAAGGAACTAGGTAAATCGAAAAGAAGGACTAGGAATGACTTGATAGTAGCCTTCCAGTACTTGAGGGGCTGTCAAAGAGAAGGTTGGCCTATTCTCCAAACCTGAGGGCAGGACAAGAAATAATGGATGGAACAACATTAAAGAGAGATCCAACCTAGAACTAAGGAGAATTTTCCTCACAGTGAGAACAATTAATCACTGGAATGGTTTGCCTCCAGAAGTTGTGGGTGCTTCATCACTAGAAGTTTTTAAGAAAAGATTGGATAGCCATTTGTCTAGAATGGTATAGGGCAGTGATGGCGAACCTATGGCACGCGTGCCACAGGTGGCACGCGGAGCCATATCTGCCGGCACGCGAGCCGTTGCCCTAGCTCAACTCCAGCATGCATGTGCGTGCTGGCCAGCTGGTTTTTGGCTCGTGTGGAGGCTCTGTGAGGGCATTTTAGGTTTCCAGAGGGCCTCTGAGGGGGTGTTTTTGCCCTCCCCAGGCTCCAGGGAAGACTCTGGAGCCTGGGGAGGGCGAAAAACGGGCCTACCAGGCCCACCGGAAGTCAGGAAATGGGCCATTTCCGGCCTCCAGAGGGCCTCTGCGGGGGCGGGAGAGGCCATTTTCACCCTCCCCAGGCACTGAATTATGGGTGTGGGCACTCACACGTGCGTGACAGCGCGCGCACAAGCGTTTCCGGCACCCGAGGGAAAAAAGGTTCGCCATCACTGGTATAGGGTCTCCTGGTCAAGGAGGGGGTTGGACTAGAAGACCTCCAAGGGTCCTTCCAAATCTGTTATTCTGTTAAAGCTGGATTTCACATACTGATTTCAATCAACCAACCAAATAATGATGCACAGAATATTATTTCTTAAACAAATTTCATTCTTTCCTCCTGCTCCAGTGAAATTATCTGACATAAATACTTGTCGTGGCATTCCTGGTTGTCTGAAATCCCAGATGCCCTTTCTCTGCTGCACATTTCTAAGGCAATGATTTCCAAATTCCACAGGTGTTGATTTATTTTCTCTTATAATGCTCACCCTAGGATTCCTCCCACAGAAAGTCAGTTCCTAAAATGCTACTTCATACTTAATCATAATGTTTTTCTGGTTTCAGTGTTCCCACTTATCTTTGACCCACCTGCTGAAGATTTTATATATCTAATCAGTTTTGGATCTTCTAAATACCTTTCCTGCTAGTTCATGATTAATTAAATTTATTAATTGTTCTACAACAGCCCTTGACTGTCAAACTATACCTTGCCTATAGTAAAAAAAATCACGCCCCAGCTTTCTGGCCATCAATTTCTTCCCCCTCATCATTTCCTAAAATCTGACTAATAGTGGCATTATTCTGAGCTGCAAAAAGATGGCAGATGAGACAGCAGGCACAGAACACATACCTTTCAATTTTCTATGAAAATATAAGGCTGGCAGTTTCTTTACAAATTGGGGCTGGGGTGGGGGGAAAATCTATTTTTCTTCCTCCAGTTCACCTCAACATACATATTTTCCTCAAAACTCTTAAATGTTGCCACATGTTCCATTTCCATACTTAGTTTTTCTGAGGCTTCCTCTTCTGCGCAAGTCCTGCAGAAAGCCCTCATCCATCCCCCCCTCTCCCTCCCTCCCTTCTCTTTCCAATGCAAGCAAACGTTTCATGCCATGAATTCCTGTCACAATTTAGAGTAGGCAATGAGAAACTGGTGATCCTCTACCAGTCTCTATTAGACTACAACTTCTATCATCTCAAACCATTGGTCAAGCAGACTATGACTGTTAGGGGATGGAATAATATTTGGAGAGACAGTTTTTGTATCTCTGATTTAAATCAATCACAACTTCAAGTTGTCATGAGGGCTGCGATCTAGGCATTCCTGGGATCACATCTCTACTTTCCTAATTTTCTACTGAATCAACATTGGTACTGTTCTGTAAACTACCTCTCCCACCTATCACTTTGATAAAGGGCATCTGGGTTTTTCTAATCCTAAATCTCAAAAGAAATTCTGCTGTCAAAGCCCTTTTGCCATAAAGTTATTTTAGTAGCTGTGGAAAAATAAGCCATTTCTATAATATGGCTGTAGTATTATTTTTTTATCCTTATTATCTTCTTTACTCCTCCCTCTTCTTGGTATGATGATGATGACAATTCTTTGTTTTGCATGTACACTGAGAGCGTCTGCATGAGAGACAAATTCCTTGTGTGTCTAATCCAAATAAAGTATCCATTCATTCATCAATGCCTCCCTTTCCCCAGCTTCAACAGGTATAGGCTGTGCCTACTCCATCATCCTACTTTCCATCCTATTGTACAGCCACTCTTTGAAATTTCTCCTAGGCTAGCACTGAGAAAACACAAAAGTGGGCTCCACTTGGTAAAGTTGTTCTCTCTTGTGATCACCAACCTAACTTCATTTTTGGATGCATCTAGAAAAGGTCCTCTTGACTCAAGGCAGGCACTTATGGGAGATGGCATTTAGATATCAGCATCAGTATTATGAATAATTGCCAGGAAAAAAATCCTCTCAATTAGGAATCTCATTGTCTAATTTGGACTAATATAGTTTCTGAACTACTTTCAAAGATTAACAGAGTTATATGACACATGGCCCTTTTGCAAGAAATTTACTTATGTTAAACTATTAAAAATCATTCCTAGACATCAAGGCCTCTTGAGAGATAGTGATGGGCTGAGAGGCCCAAGAAAATCAACAGAGTTGTACTTCCTCTTCATGTTAGAGGTCAACCAAGAAAGTTCTTGTCAGCAACCCAATACTTAAAGAACAATAAAATGAATCTAGAAATTCAACTTAATCCAAAAGTGCCTGGAAGTAGCATTTTACTCGTGGGAGGACTGTTGTCCAAATTCTTGTCTCCATCCTCCTCAAATTATCTGCAACATATTCTAGGCACATACTAAATAATAATAATTTATGAAACTCATATGCTGCCCAACTCTAAATGACTCTAGGCAAATTATAACATCCTGCAACAGAAACTCTAGCAAGAACTACACCGCTCTAAAATCTTAGGCTTCTGATCAGATATTGTGAGATCTAGAAATTGAGCTCTCTGGATGTCACAGTAGCTCCAGCATATCCTCTGGCAGGGAGTAAGCAGCAGATGGAAAATACTTCAACTATCTCTGCCATCCTGGTTAATGAATTGAATGAAAGAAAAAGATTAAGAAGCACAAGGGGGAGGAGGTATCAGAAAGACCTTGAGAACTGTGGATACCATTTGGTTTTGGTGGTGTCATTTTATTGATATAAAATATGTATGTGGAAAAGACAAAAACGTTAAAGAAAGCTACATCTGTCACCATCATGTCTACTTTGGCCAAAATTTCATTTTTATAATTAATGACTAATTAATTCTGTCAATTTTCTACCTTTCCTAAGATCAAATTCTGCTCATTAAACCATGATGGAACATAGCATGTTGCTTCTGTTAATATTAAGATGAATAGTTTATATTCCTCTTAATTTCAGCACTAGCAATGAGACACAATATCTTTTGTGAAACAAGTGGTTTATAACTCATTTTTTATTTGGATTGAATTTTTTTGGTACTAGAAAGTACCTCTCCTTGCAGTTGTTTATCTAGGAGTCCTTTTCTCTGGATTTGGCATTATTCACTTTTAATGTAGAAACTAAACATCTCATTTTATTGTCCAGGTGCAATATTTTCTATGTTGCTTTTTGGTATTTTTTCCAGACACAATAGGTGACCAAATTTGTTGACTGAATAAGAAATGCAGTTGACCAAGGAGTATAGACTCTTTTTGCAGTTCTTTGCATTTAATTAAAACTTTGCTTGCAAACCCAGCCTAGCCTACATGGCGAGGAAACTGATGTTGTGTGGGAATATTGAATTAATAATTTCTTAGATGTGTTTTTCCTATAGAAAAACAAAATATTATCCTGACTGAAAATGAAGTATTACAAGATAAAATAGTTATTGTTGTCTGGAGTAGAAAACGAAACTTCCTTTCTATCCCTTCTCTACAGCCAGCATTTTAAAAAGTGTCACTGCACTGTTTGATACTGATTCCTGGCTTCATCCACCTCTTTAAAATGTTGTCATCTGGATAAAAAATATTAATGAACAAGACCTATTGCAGAATGTTTATAGCAGGAGAATCAACTGCTAGATACTACAGTCCTGTGAGGAATCTCCACCAAATTGCCATTTTCCATTCATTATAGTCAGGTGCTGTCTCAGAATCTCTACTTGACAGGGAAGTCATCTCTTCTTAGCTTCTTAGTTCTGTATCCAATCACAGAATGCCTTGGTTTTGGTGCATTTGTGGAAGAGAATGTCAGAAATCTACCAAAATCCAAGTCTTAATTTCTACTGTTTCTTTTCCCTATTTTACACTACTGTTTTATCTTATATTTAGTATCAAATCCACTTTATAATGATATATAGTTATGAACCAAATTGCTGTGCCTCAATCTTGCTGGAAGAAATCCTACAGCCTCTGTCCTCCTCTGTTATCCCTGTCTTGGTTTCTGGAATTATTTCCCAGGGTAACAGAGCACAGAAAATAAATCTTGTACTAGCTGTCTAGTCAGTCAGTTCAAGGCCTAGCAGGTCTTGCCCTCTCTCCTGCTTTCATTTTAGCAAATCCTGTCAACCAGACATACGTCACTGTTCCCTCAGGGAGCCACAGGTGTTGACTTGACATCTCATAGGGAATTTCCTGAATAAATATATCTTTAACAACACTACACTGCATTTTGTTTAAACAACAGGGAGGCTCTCTGATTCCCTCCCACTGCTCTGCCCTGTGCACCAACATTCAAGCAGCACACCGTTTGGAAGACAGACAGTGATGGACAATTAAGGGGAGCAGTGTACACAACATCTTACTCCTCCACACATAATTCCTCTAAGACCTATCACCTATCACCTTTCTGGGACACAAATGTGACACACCAAATTTTGCAGGTTCCTTCCATTTAAGCCTTTCTCCCCTATGGCCCTTTATGGCTGTTGCTTTATCAACCATGGTCGACATTTCCAGTTTAACATTTCTGCTATTTTGTTGACACAAACACACTAATATAAATCCACATGATTTATCCTATGGCTTCTCAAGGCCAAATAATATCTTTCCTAGTTCTAAAATGTATAAAAGCATTTTATAATCATAAAATTACAATTTCAAGGGTGAATTTAATGCTAAGGATGGAATGCAACAGAATGCCTCTCCATTTCTCATCTCCATGCATGCCCCCTATGCCAACTCATTTGAAATTAAAGTTCTTTAAACTTCTGATTAAAGAGGAAATCTTTCACAGAGTACTGTACCAAAAAAAAAAGAGTATTCCTCTATTTTCTCCAGAGCCTCTCCTACTACTAGGTGAAGTGAGATAGTTGCTGTAGACAGCAGGTGCCTGATGGAAAAGGAAAAGTAACAGCTATATCCTAGACTTTCATCTTCAGTGGTACATAGAGCTGGCCTGCCCTATTCCTGAAAGTTAAGCTATTGTCCCTCTGGTCATGTAGAAGATGTTCTCCTCAAAAGAGGAGTGAAAAGAAAATTCAGCTGTCATGCCAGGGGTCCTGACCATTCCTTCAGGGAGTAAAATGTCATCAACTTTCCCCGATTTCCTCTTCAAGCAAGGGCATTTCCTTTTACTAAGATCCATGTCCTGAATGTAAACAAGGAATGTGTGCCACAATACATTTGCTTACAAAAGCAGTCTGCAAATTAGAGATTCTGGCTTGTACAGAATATCATAACATACTTATGATAAAAGTGGTTGTAATTTGTGCTTATGGTATATGGACATAATTGTCTAAAATGTGCCCAAATTGAACAGTAAAGAATGATGCTGTACTGAGTGCCACAGAAGCTTATGGGGTTACGCTCATTTGAAGAATGACAAGGGATACTTAAGGCAATGATGAAGTGAATAGAGGCTTTGGATGAGAAAAAGATATATACACTATAAGAGAATGGATGTTGCAAAAAACGATGAGGGGAAAAAAAAATCCTGTATAATGTGTACCCGGAGAAAAATACATAGTTGCAAAGAATATCATCAGAGAGCAAGAAACAATTATATTTAAAAGAGACAGAAATAATGCAGAGTGATTTTGAAAATAAAATCATGGGTGAAAGAGGACTAAAATTAAAAAAAACCTACTGTGAATGTAATTAAAATATACTGAATGTGTCTAAGAGTAGAATTGAAACAAGTGCTATAAATATTAATCTACAAGAAATACATGATGAATGGGAAGTCATAAATCTTGTGACAAGTTGAAAATGTAAGGCTGAACGTGTGGATGGTATAACTGAAGATATCTTAAAATATGGATGTGGTTTGTGTATAGAATGGCCATTTGAAAATTGCATATGCGATTAAGAATGCCATTAATGTATCCAAAGGAAAAATTTAAACTATAGGAGTATCCATTTAAGCATGCCTGAGAATGTGTTTGGCAGAATTCTGATTGCAACAGTTCAAAAAGTGGCAGTGAACAAAATATAGGCAATGTAGTGTAGCTATTTGCAGCCAAAGAGATGTAGAACAGGTTTTTTTGCTCTTCAGCAGGTCATTGAGGAATGTATGAATGTGGGAAACTTTACATTTGTTGATTTAGAGAAAGTGAGATGCTTGAATTATGGTATGATGGCAGAAAATGGAGTTGCCAACTGGTTACTGAATGCAGGAAAAGTAGTAGGAAAATGAAGTAAAAAATGAGAGAGAATAAATGGAATATTAAGTCAAGGTCTCAATACTGAGTAGGGAATAAGATCAGGCCATGTCCTCATCTTGGCTATTAAATGGATTTAGAGAAAATCTGTACTGTATGGACAGCTTGTGATAGCAAAGGTATGTATGTTGGGGGTGTGAATGTATGCGTTTTGTCTGCAGAGACAAAGCCATATTATTGGTTGAGTACCCAACTGATCTTTGGATGAATATTGAGTTATATAAGTAATAAGAAGTATAAATCTGAAAATTAATCAAGTTGTTTGTGCTTGAAAGGGAAAAGGAACTCTATGATTACAATATAACTGGTATAAACATACAGCAAATAGATATATATCGGTAAAATATTTACTACAGTTGGAAAAAAATGGAGAAATGTTACGTCCTACAAATGATAATATGTGGTCTGTTGCAAAGAACATGTGCTTGTTTCAGGGCACAAAAATGATTGTATATAAGAATGTACTTCTGCTCACATGGTCATATACTGTATAAACGAGAGTTGGTATTAACAGAAAAACATAAAGTTAAATGCAGCAGGAATGGTATACTTAAGAAATGTGTGTAATAAACAAGGAGATAAAAAATGAAGGGAAGATAAAAAAAAATGAAGGGATAATGAATACAGAAGTGAATGACCAGCGTAAAAAGATACATTTAGAAAGTAGTTCAGCCGTATGAAGAAATTGAATAAATGAGGAACAAATAGTAAAGCAAATATATGGAAGATCAAAAAAGTCATGACTGGCAGACTTGATGAGATTCTGAAAAAAAGAGAAATTAAGAGTTTAAAGAACAAATAATTCTTTAAACAGTTTATAGAAATAGTGGAAGCAAGGAGGGTTTATAAGGATATAAAAGCATGGAGAAGCATACTGAATGATTTTGTATCTCTAGAGTTAACTATGTTCCCTTTCCCTTTCTTATGTTATACCTTTAATTTCTTTGACTTACTACAGATAGTCCTCGACTTACAACAGTTCATTTAGTGACCATTCAAAGTTACAACAGCAATGAAAAAAGTGACTTATGACTTTTGAAAAAGTGACTTTTTCAGTTACAACCTTTGTAGCATCCCCATGGTCATGTGATCAAAATTCAGATGATTGGCAACTGGTTCATATTTATGATGGTTGCTGTGTCCCAAGGTCATGTGATCACCTTTTGTGACCTTCTGACAAGCAAAGACAATGGGGAAGTCATTCACTTAACAACTGTCGCTAGAATGGTTGTAAAATGGGACAAAACTCACTTAACAAATGTTTCACTTAACAACAGAAATTCAGCTTGGCAAGGTGGTTTGCTGTAACCGGTGATGTTTTTAAGAGTTTTCCACATGTTTGCTGGTTCATTTGTTGAGAACTGATTCCTTAGCTTTTCAGAGTAGCTTCTTTTTGCCTTTAACATCTTTTTTATTGAGATGCTAAAGGCACGGTGAACCAAAAATCTTTACACAAGTGAAACAGCACTTCCCCAGAACCTCTTTGTAAGAGTGCCTTGATATTGTTATGTATGAATGGGCAGTTGTAGAAATCAAAATTATAAATAATACATACATAAAGAGGCAGAAAATTCCCCCAGAGCATTCAGGATTTGAAATTCAATCCATCAGCTTCTGGGTCAAATCAAGTTATTACTTATTTATTTATTACATTTGTTGGCTGCCCATCTTGCTGCAAGACTGATATTTTGTCCCTATAGAGGTTTACATCAAAAACTCATCAGCACAATGGAGTTGAAAGTGATTGGGAGGATAAAATGAAGGGAGCTCTCTTGAGGAGAAAAAAAAGAAACAAATGAAATAAGCAAATTCACTCTCAGAACCCCAGGTCCAGGTCCTGAAAGACTAGTACAGGCAGTCCTCGAATAATGGCCACAACTGAGACCAGAATTTTGGCTGCTAAGTAAAGCAGTTGTTAAGTGAGTCACATCCAATCTTACAACCTTTTTTGCCATGGTTGTTAAGTGAATCACTGCAGTTAACCTAATCATATGGTCATTAAGCCAATCTGGCTTACCTCATTGCCTTTGTTGTCGGAAGCCATCTGGGAAGATCCCAAATGGAGATCACATGACTCCAGGATGTTGCAACCATTATAAATGCTTGCTGGTGCCAGGTCCCCAAATTTTAATCACATGATTGGGGGAGATGCTGTGGTGGTTGTAAGTGTAAGAAATGGTGGTAACTCACTTTTTTGAGTGCCATTGCAACTTCAAACGGTCACTAAATGAATGGTTGTAAATCAAGGACCACTTGTAAATCTAGCATGTGGCTTGGTAGTTGCACTGAATTCAAATACTAAAAATGTACAGAGCTATGAAACTGCTTTTAGCAGATGAATATAGTAAAGTAGGATGTGTGGGGACTTTCATTTCTCCCCTTTGATCAGCGGCGGGTTCCTCCCTTACTGGTGCCGGTGCGCTGTGCGCGCATCTCCATGCTTTAGGCGCGTGCATGCTCACTACGCGTGCGCGCCCCCTTATGCAATTTTGCTTCTGCGCATGCGCGGAAGCAAAATTGCGCCAAAATCTTGCGAGGGGACATGCGCGTGCTTGAGATTTTGGCACAATTTTGCTTCCACGCATGCGCAGAAGCAAAATCTCACCAAAATCTCTCTCGCACGCGCGTCCCCTCGCGAGATTTCAGCAAGATTTTGCTTCTGCGCATGGGCAGAAGCAAAATTGCCCAAAAATTCACACAAAAAATGGTGATGCGCACGGTGGATCGGCAGAGAGGGCTCCGGAGCGGTCGCGTGCAAATTGCGCAATTGGCCGCTCCCTACCGGAGCTGCGTACTGGGCAGCTCCGGCAGGAACCCACTTCTGCCTTTGATGTTCAATTGATATAAAAAATAGTCAGTGACATTGACATACATTTTATAGTATAAGTCCATGTTAAATAAGCACACACTTATTTTGCTTCTCTGTGTCTGCCTAATTCAAAGTGAACAGCTCCTGGCTACCTCTGCATCCTTTCTACAATACTGAGGGGTGTAAAATTCCAAAGCCAGAGAGCCATCAAGAAACATTCAGCCTTTTTTTGCTGTGTCTCTGATTACCCATCAAGTTTGTCAGGCAAAACCACAGCATAAGTTTTCGGCTAATCAAGGCAGCCAAACTCATAACAATACATAAGCTGGTCGCTCAGCTGGTAGTATCATTTTTTTGCCAAACCTGCAGGCAAAAATGTATCCATTGCAATGCTAACATGCTGCAACTTAGTTTCAGCCTATTAACACGGCCAGCGTTATTAGTCAAATGTTCATAAATTGCTCTGAACTGTGAGAATATACAGTATATGAGAATTGTACCATAAAGATGTACTGTAAGGAAAGGGCAGGTGACTGCCAGATTCTGCTTCCCATTGTGCTAATTAACTATTCCTCATATCTTTCTTGCTCCATCTTTTTTGTTTGCCTCCTTTCCTTGGCCTATTGACCCATTATAGCTCACATCCCAAATGGATGAGTCCTTATGCCATGAGCAAATTTCTTATTTGTTTTTCCCCCCACTGTTTGGGAAGACTTTTGATAATATACACCAGTTATTTCCCAATTCCTGTCATCAGTTTTATGTCAGAACAGCAGCTGCACTCATTTTTACTCTTTTCTATCTGCTCACAATCATTTGCAACCCATTTTTATGTCAAGTGTTAATGTCAAGGGCTCTTGAAGCACAATTGTTTGTTTCCCTGTTTCATTCTTCTCATTTATCAACATAGTGATTAGCACTCATTGGTTGGGTCACTACATATGTGCTGGAGAGTAACTTAAATAATAGTTTAATACTTTAAATGCCTGGTTTTGTTCTTGTAACTTTTGACCAACGGGAATGACATTTCTTCAATTACAGAAAAGACAAGACTATGCCCTGGTGGTTGCTAAGCAACTTTTTAATTCAACAGCTTTGCAATATTTGTCAACATTGGAGTGCAATGATATAAATTTTGCAAATAGATATGAGATGAAGAAAAAGACTGGCTAGTGATTCCAAAGAAAGTTTGCCTGAAAAATAGATGATTCAGGCCTCCTGAAGACAGGAACGTGCATTCCCTCTAGTCATAACTGTGTGGGGACAGAAAACCTTCTTAATGCATCTGTTTGAAAGCAGTTTGAAGACACAACCATACATCTCTTCATTTTACCAAAACATGTATCAGAATCATTCTAGAAACTACTCTGTAGAGTCACCTGATACTATCCTTGCTCCTGTGTACCATCCTGAAAATTATTAAATGCAAGCCAGCTATTATTGATTAAGCCTGGCTCCAAAGAAAAGCAACGTCTGTCCAGTAATCCTCTCCTTAAAAGTAATCTTATCATTGGAATCAACTAGCACCCGTTCCCAATTTCCAGTATGGTTTGGGTTCTTAGTGGTGATGGAGTGTAATGCTTTTAGTTGGAGGCAGTGGCACCTGCCAATGAGCTCTAAGCTGCTCTACCTCCAGAGGGTGATGCATCTGGGATTCTTTGCTACCTCCATCTGTACAGAGACCAGTGCCAAGGATGTGGTACTGCCCCTCCCTGCATACACTGCCGTTGCTGTTGTCATCCTCTTTGGAGTCACCAGGCTCACAGATGGCCTGTGGCTGAGCCCAACAGCTGCTGCTTGGAGGTTTGGCAAAGCAGAGGAGCATGTGGAGATCAGAGAAGGAGTGGTAAGAGGAGTCATGAACGAGTGGCTGTGCAATAAAATGTGTACGGCCTGAGGTAACCCACGTGCTGCTGAACAGAGAAGGCAGAGAGCAGAAAGATAACACAAAGTAAGCTACAAAGACTCTAATGCTAATAAAATGCTATATAATGAAAACCACTACAGAATAAAATCAGAATAGTATCTTTTTCATACAACATACTAACTTGGATGTCAATCTGGTGCCTTGGCTAAGAATTCAGATACACTGAACCCAAAAAAGAAATATATTTAAGAATTGGGAAAAGAGATGTTTGCTTCAAAATGTTATATGAACTAAAAATTCTGACTAATTCAATGAATCTGTTGCTAAGAAAAGTCAATAGAGAAGTGGCAAAAAAAACCTCCTAATGCTTAGATTTCTTTATTTTATTTTAAAAAATAAAAAATAAAATTGGGGGAGAGAAAGGGAGAAGATGCAATGCAATGGTGGCTGGAAAAGGGAGAGAATTACTTAGTACCATTTCCTTATTATAACAGTCCCTGATTACTATTTGAATTATTGGAGGAAAAATAGAGGCACTCATAATTCATTTTATTGCAGAGCTAATAGAAGAGAGGACAGGGTCCCAATATCACAGGTCGCATACAATCTGTCTTCCACAAATCAAAAATAATTTAAACACCAAGAGATTATTTCATCTTCCATTTTATGTGTAGTTTGACTTCAAAAATATCTGTTAAGTATTGTATAAATGCATCCCATTTAGGATGACTCCCACTTGCATTTTGACTGAAAAAAATTTGCTAAAAAAAGAGAATGTTCTTCAACAAGCTAAATAGGGAAGGGGTACATGGCCAACTACTACTTACTTTTTAGCCCATTTAGTCTAAGCCTGCAGTGCTAAACCTACATCTTTTCATTTGCTACAATACTAGCTTAAACCAATAGCTGCCAATAGTTAAAACCAATAAACAACAACCAATAGCAATAAACTTGTGGCTGCAACTTTAGTGTCAGGGTATAGTTTTAAAAAATACAGATATACTGTAAGGAAATATACAATAAGAATTAGAATACTTTCTTGAACTTGTGTAAAAGATGGCGTCGGATATGTGACCTGGGTGAATATTTTCGCAGGTGAAAGAAATGAAAATGTATACTTATTCAGAAAACTTTGCAGAATCAGGTAGCACTGCATATTCCCATACTGCCCAAGATTACCACCTCTGTTCTATCTATCCCTGATTTAGCAGGAATTTTCTAATTCCCATTTAATACCTTCAAGGCATTTCAAATAGCAAATCAATTGTTAACAACCTTAAAGTACATTAAATACAGTTCTTATTCACTTGTAAGATTATAAGGTTAATTACCCAAAAAATTTATTACATATCTTCTTCTTTTTTTTTAATGCCTGACAACTTTATTGTGCTGAAATTGTAAAATGATGAAAAGGACACTTATGTTTATGATTTTGGTACAATACATGTAAATTTGTTAATTGCTAATTCAGTTGTAGGAAAAATAATACGATATAAAAATGTAAATGTAAAGTTTGAAATATATAAAGAACTCTGGATCTTCCAAGATGAGGCAAATAAAAAAAAGAGGATTATTCCATTACAACTGAACAATGGTGCCACCCTTGATTTAAAAAATTGATTTGATTTTACAGTTTCTATCTGTATTTAGGAATTTACTCTCTCGATATGAAAAAATTGATAAATATTACTCCATGTGGTAAAAATCGAGCTACTTTCCAAAGGCATGATATATCTTGTCATTTTTCTTCTCCCCCCCTCTGTTTTTATTTTTCCTCCTTTTTGTATATTAAAGTAAAGAGAAAATAAAAAAAATTCACTCAAGAAAAAAAAAGACCTAACTAAATCAAATAAAATGCAGCCGCAGGCTGGAGAGAACAATGACAGCAAACAAGCATGACAAAGATTAACATTATTATTAGGAGGGAGGGTGGCAATAACAAAAGCACAAAATTGCCTTCCACAACGACATGCACCCACAAACATGAGTGAACACCTGGCATGACTCAAGTCTAAATGGCTCTAACCATTTCTATTACAAAAAAATAAAATAAATGACCTGTACATTTTGGGAAAGAGTGACTGTGACAACTTCGCACTGTTTATCCTCAGCCTGCTCCCTAGATGGAAAATTTAGCACGTTGTGCACTAGTTGGCTCACATATGTTGAGATGTTGGGAGGGAGAGGAAGGGGGAGGGGGAGGGGGAGAGAGAGAGGGAGAGGGAGGGAGGAAGGGAGAGAGAGATGTACCAACACCTTTCACCTCCACTGATACAGATTGTCTTTTCAAACAAGAAAAATGCTCTTTTAAAAAGGAAATTTGGAAGGACACAAAGAGGAATTTGATTTTGGATGAGCATTGCCTAGCAGCGCATTTTAAATGCCTAATCGTCACATTGCTTACGGAGCAGAGCATCCGTCCTAAGCCACAGAGAAATACAAGACTCATAATAACCACTTTCAGCCTGACTGGTGGTTCCTTTCTGCACCTCACTCCCTTTCATACAGTCATCCTCACCGGTCTTCCTTGCCTTGTAATTACTTCACCACAGCATTCTACTCCTAACAAGTAGATTACAGTCCTAGAGGGATCATAACATTAAAAAGAGAGGGAGAGGAGGAGGAATTTAAAACGGCATACCTAGAATTTAATATATTCCCTTTATAAATAAAAAGAGAGCTCTAGGTATGGGCTATCGATGCTTACTCAAAAATGTGTTGCAAATTTTGGGGTGGGGGGGAGAATGGAGACACACACCCCTTGTTGACTTATTTCAAGAGAGTTTGGTATAGCAGTGTAGCTTTAACTCTTCCTCCCAAAAAATAGCTCTCCTAAAATAAAAATCATCACTGATTAGAATTCATATATATTCATTTTTAATATGAATTAGAATAGCATATATATTCATTTTTAATATAGTTAGCTTCTAGCTAGCAATGAATCAACCAGAAAATGAGACATTATCAAAGGTACACCAATCAGGTACTAAATTCTGTAAACTAATCTGGAAGTTTCAAAGTTTGTGTCTATGTGCACACAAATAAATGCCAATATGAATACATAGCACTATGTTTTAGCATCATTTCTGAACAGGTAAGGGTATGACCAGAATTCTCTGACAAAGTGAGTTAAATATACCTATTATTTCAAGATCACTGCAGGGCAGATACAGGATATAGCATCCTGTAAGTATTGTAGCAAATATATTCAATAATGTGCATTTAAAAAACAATTTAGAATACATTGTTTACATAACCATTTATGCAATTGAGGCTCCATTGCTGAATGTTATATCTAACATTCAGTGGTATAATTAAATTTTATATTAAAAAGTGGATTATTCCATGCAAAAATAAGTAATAGAATAGTATGATGGTGATGTTATCCATTTAGTCATGTCCAACTCTTGGTGATTCTATGGGCTAGATCGTTCCATGTCTATAGAATAACACATGGTATCTGTTTCTTTGCTATTTTTTTTTTAATTTCAAAGAAGAAATGCTTTAGTTCTTCCTTCAGTTTTCTGAGGGACAAATACTATATGTCTCCCTCTTTCTTGACAACCTTCCATGGTAAATGTATTTGTAAAATCCCTAATAGTTAATACCTCCTCGTTATTCTAAACATTTTGTTACCAGTGTTAATAAGAAGCAGGACTTGTAGGTCCCCAGATATGTGCACTTTTGGAAATGACATGTATCTCAAATTTCAGAAAATAGAATCATACAAATGTGTATGGAGTAGTGTCAATTGTATTTCCTAGACTGAAATTTTTGAAGAGCACTTTAAAGTGGAAAAGAGATAGTAGGAATTAAATGACCAGAATAATTAGATGGGCTGCAGGCTATAATATACAATAAACAGTTGCAGGAACTAGGTATGTCTAGTCTAGTCTGGACTAGGGGTGACATGATAGCAGTCTTCCAATATCTAAGGGGCTGTCACAAAGAAGAGGGGGTCAACATATTCTCCAAAGCTCTTGAAAGCAGGACAAGAAGTAACAGATGGAAAATTATCGAGAGAACTTATCTAGAACTAAGGATAAATTTTCTGACAGTGAGAACAATTAACCAATGGAACAGCTTGCATTCAGAAGTTGTGGATGCTCCATCATTGGAGATTTTTAAAAAGACATTGGACAGCCATTTGGTCGAAATGATAGGGTTGGACTTCCAAGGTCCCTTCCAACTACCGTATGTTATTCTGTTTGAATCATAATATTATAATCCTGCAATCTGAAATGTGCCATTTGGGGGGCACCAGCGTGCCCACATAAACATTCCAATGATACTTGCCAGCCCCATTTTGTTGTTTAGATTTGCTTCTTAATTTAAAAACTGGGGATCAAGCATGTAGCACAGCATTTCACCAACCTCCAACATAATCATTAGTTTCAATAAGGTCCACAGGTGAGTTTCATAGATTTCTTAGAAAAAAGCATGGTTGGTTGTAACCTGGTGCTATAGCCAAAAGTGCATTTCTGTTCACAACTATCTCAAAGATAAGCAGAGACATTACAAAAAATGCTGCTGGAGGAGGAGGTAATAAAAGTTACAATCTAATATTCTGCTAAACTTGTGCTTTGTTTTATTCCTCGTGTTGGCTATGTTTGGAATTAGCAAATTCTCTCTCTACATCCATTCTGCAAGAGCACCTACAACTCATCTTCAGGAATTCCCACTGTGCCCACTAGTGAAAAATATTGTGAAGTTGTTAACAAGAAAAGGTTAATGCAAGTGAAGCTCATCACATGAAAACACCTTGGAAGGATGCCATACTAACAAAAGTTGCTATATACTGTAATTTATAAAACTTTCCTGGCCACTGGGATTTTTTATATATATAAAAATGCTCACATATAAAATAAATTATTGTAACTAGCTATTTCATCAAAATAATTTTGCACAGAATAATACAGTAAGGAAAAGATACTTACAAGAAATCCCTACAAGGGAGACATTTGATGTGCTCCAAGACATATTTTAATATAAAACATGTATATGGCGCAACTGTTTATATTTATTTATTTATTTATTTTATTATTTATTAATTATTTGTATTTCTATGCCGCTCAACTCCGCAGGGACTCTGAGCAGCTCACAACAAATACAAATATCATTAATATAAAAATAACGTTAAAAACAAAAAAAGATTGGACAGTGTGATGGATTTGTGGGTGTGGGGGCAAGGGCTTGAACTTTCAACTGGGTGGTGAAACCCGGAGGACTTCAGATTCGGGTTTCACCCAGATGTACCAACATGGCTCTATTAATAAATTGGGACTTTGAGGAATACTTTGACTCGGACTCTGATTTAATTTTGGAAGCTATTTGGAACCCTGACAATTACATGAATAATCAAATATACATTTTCTTTACTATAATTTTCTGGTAAAATCCCCAACAAAAATACTTCAGGTTTTAAATCAGTATGTTGCTGTATCATCTTCTCCAACCACATACGAATTTTTGCCCAGTATTTTTTTTGCTTCTACACATGTCCACCACATATGATAACATGACCCTGGTATCTGATGACATTTCCAACATTTAGCTGATTTATCTTTATACATTTTTGCAAATCTTTCTGGTGGCAAATGCCATCTATAAAACATCTTATACAAATTTTCCTTGTATGCAGTTGACATTGTTAATTTATAATTTCTGTCCCATAATTGCTAAATTTATTTAATAAATATATTTAATATATTTAATATATTTAATAAATTTAATAAATAAATATATTTAATAAATTTATTTAATAAATATATTTCAAAAGGAAGGTAGAAACAATAAACTTTTAAAAGTTTTTAATTAACAATTCTGACTCAAATGAAGGCCAGATCAACACAGTCCCTTTCACTGTACTTCACTGCATTTCTGCAGCTACACCTTCCAGGCTGTGTGACCTCCTGTTTCTCCAAACACACCTGCCTATTTTTGTTGCTGAGTCTCAATGATCTTGGGGAGTATGCACACAGGGGAGGAACAACGAAGCCACACAGACTCTACAGCAGGGCACTTGGGAGCAGTCCTGTGCGCTATTCCCCACTTTCAGCATGATTGGTTCCCCCAAACCAAGCAGCAACTAGGCACAGTATTTATGTATGAATAGAGTGCCTGTAATATACGCCCCAAGTGACCCCCTGGCACTTGCTTCTTTAAAACCTCACACACACACACACACACACACACACACACACCTGCTCAGAGCATGCTGCTTTCTTTGATTTATTCAAATGATGGGTCTCATAGTATTAAATCAAGATTTTTAAACAAAAGTTCACTGAACAAATCATACTGACCCGGTTTGGATATAGCTGCAAGCCAAAAATAAACAGACATTATGGATTCAAAAATAATGTTATACGTTATGAAAATAATGGCTATAAATGCTGTGTGGGTCAGGTCGGTCCTCTTCCCCCCCACCCCCACTGATTAATTACTGAGCCTTACACTCAGTTCTCTATTCTGTAAAATGGAATTCCACTGGAAAACAAACTTGTGGTTTCAAAGGAACAATTTTCTATTGTGCTGACCGTGGCTCAAGATACTGCTCTGAATTTCATTTGTTTCTACCATCCGTGCCCACAATTCCTTACCCCCCAATAGAAAAACTAATTTATATGAAGTGTTTAATTTCATTAAAATAAAAACAGTTAACACATGTTTATTCACCTTGACATTTTTAGGGTAATAATTTGTCCAGGATTAAAAATTGTTGCAATGTTGTAGCCTTGCTTTATTCCAGATATATTTCTTGTTGAGGTTTTATTTACCATATTTTTCGGAGTATAAGACGCACCTTTTTACCCCCCAAAAGAGGGTGAAAACTTGGGTGCGTCTTATACACCGAATGTAGCCCCACTCACCCAGCCACCCCCACCCTTTGGCCTCTGTCTTCCAGCAATTTACCTGTTTGCAGCAAACAGGGAAGAGCCTGTTAAGACAAGCAAGTCCTTAGCAGCTTCCCGATCCCCAGCTGATTTGACACGTGCTAAAATGAAACTGAAACTAGCTGCAAAGAGGCAAATAGCTGGGAGAGACACAGATTTTTATTTTCTGCTGAACTGGATGCAAGGCGGTAAGTGAATAACTATAAATGTCTGTAGAATGTTCAAATTATTAGACTTATTTTTAAAAGACTGCTTTATTATTGTTCTACGCAGGGGTCTCTAACCTTGGCAATTTTAAGACTTGTGGACTTCAACTCCCAGAATTCCACAGCCAGCTTTGCTGGCTGTGAAATTCTGGGAGTTGAAGTCCACAAGTCTTAAAGTTGCCAAGGTTGGAGACCTCTAGACAACTTAACAAAATAAAGAAGCTTTTTAAAATAAATGCTTGCTCTGAAGAGGCCCAGTGGTATTGTATCTTCTTTTAAATAATAGAGAGTAATGTATACTTCCAGAAATTTTAATTAATTTTAACAGCTCTGTACAAGTATAGTATAAAATGTAACAGTGTCCTGTTTAGTATTAGAGTTAAATCCTGACTTACCTTGGAGTAGATCTATTTAAATAATTGGGAGGAGTTAGTGTGACTACATTTAAGAAAACTTTCTGGCATAATGTACATTTCTCCAATTCTTTGCTATTTCTATGGGTCAGGCACACATGCACAGAAATACACAGCAAACAGTGTATATCATCTGTGCTGTTTGCTGTTTGCTGTTTGACAAATTGCTTGGAGGCAGAGGCCTTTTTTCCTTGTTTTCCTCCCCCCAAACTAAGGTGTGTCTTATACTCCGGTGTGTCTTATACTCCGAAAAATACGGTAAATATTGTTTTAATAGGATGTTTTTTGTTTTTGTAAAATGCAGGGGGCAAATAATTAATTTCCATGATTTTATTTTTTTCAACTTTTGCATTATTATATTTTAAGGAAAACCAACCTAAGTATATATTTATACTTTTTTTCTTTTTCATTTTTTTATTTTTCAAACCAATCTTGAATCAAAAACTATTTTAACTGCTATTTGTCATGCAGTATATTTTCTCTTTTCAAAACCATTATACTAAATGTCAACTGAAAAACTGACAAAATGTTTTTTATTTAAAAACAATTATTTTAATTTGAGTTTTTGATTAGAGAACAAGAACATACACTGCTGACATTCGGTCTTCCTGCAAACATTCAGACTTACGGGTTCACAGTAACCAATTCTTCTGGTGTGGAAGGACCAGGCCACTTGTATCATAGCTCTCTTTGCTACAAAACAGCAGCTGCAATTACAAATATGGCTGACAGTTTGTTGTGTTTTCAGGCCAATCTTTGCTAGCAGCCAGGTATCTAACACATTGAATCAGGAATTATTTCTGTAAATGTTAAATTAACAAAAATTATTTAGGATACTGTCAACTCCAAGATGAAAATGCTAACATCTTAATTCCCATTTATTGACTGCTATAGATATAAATACAGTACTCCCCACTTTTGAGGAGCTACAGTTTCAACAGATGCTATGATAACCCAATCAATGATGCAATTCAAAGACAGCTAAAACACACATTCACGCTTTATCTGAAAATTAGAAATATGAATATGGGAAATGGGGCAGCAAGATGCAGCCTCTTTATTCAGAACTTTAGCAGTAGATGGGACTAGTGTTCACAATTCAACTTCATCTAATATATGTTACCAGATGTGCCATATTACAGAGCTAATTGATTGCTGTCATTTTAGACTGTTTAAATACATCCATAACATTATATTTGGCATTCAACTGGAGTAAATTATTCAGTTCTGCAAGCCATATGTCAAAAATTATTGATAACTGGACTCAGAGGTTGTCTGCTAATTATTGGCCAGTCATAAATACCCCCTCTCCAGGCAAGGTGCTTAAGATAGAAGTGTCTATGCATCCAGGTGGCTTCTTGGATGAAATTGATTATCTCCAACTTTTTATTCTGTGTTCAACATGTATTGCCCAAATATATGATCTTCTATGGGAAAAGATAGAGAACTGCCTTCTTTTGATTCTACTTCTTTTTTTGGCAATTTTTCATTCTGCTAAATGTGATATTCTTCTAGATTATTTGTGTTTATTACTCCTGCGTGAAGGGATTCAGAGGGTAGTATTGATAAATTTAATGTCTACACTACACAAAGCTGTAGTGTGTTCATCAAGAGTTTTGCAATAAGATATCAATACACTAATTATATTAAATTCTATTTCTCTACAATACCTGAACTCCAAAAATTCTAATTACTATTGTTCATAGAGTAAGTGGCACTGGTTACCCAGTACATGTAACACCACTACTCTATGAGCTACTTTGCTTGACAAGTGTGCTTTGAGGTACAACTCAAGTGCTGGTTGTTACTGTCAGGCCAACCATCGTATTCTAGTGTCCTGCCATCATGCTGGGGGGGGATGCATGATTGGGATTCTTCTGCTTCTGGTGTTCACTTGGGAATTAGAGAAGGGAGCTGTCTTCGGAGACAGGACAGACTCCTTCCCAGCTGGTTTTTGCGAGGTTCCAAGGCCGACATGCCCTGAGTGTGAACTGTGATCTGCCTGGCAGCTCAGTATTCTCAAAACATCATCAGCATTACATTGGCTGCCGGTGGACTGGTCAAGGGAGGGGCTGGATTGGGAAACCGAAAGAATTGCTTTACGCTTTGCGCGGGACCCTCAGATTCCACCTGACTTTACTGCAACCAGTTTATCTCAGTACAAGTTCTGTTGATTCAATTCAATGGATTCAAGAGTCTTGCTTTCCTGAGAGGGCCAACTAGGGCAGGTCTGACAGTTACGTTTAAAACCTTCCATGGATTAGGGTTGGGTTATGACCACCTCTTCCCAGTTGTTTCTACCAGTCTGATCTAGTCAGGCAAGATAGGAATGCTTCCAAAGAAATGCCAGCTGGCAGGGCCTAGACCACGTGCCTTTTCTGTTGTGCCTCCCTTATGGGAACATTCTCCCTCCAGAGATCTGAATGGTCCCAATTGTGCTGGCCTTTCATAAGGTCCTAAAGACCTAGTTCTGGACATGGGGCTCCAAATGTGTGCAAGGACCTGCTTCTAGGTTGTGTTCATGATTTGGTTGTTGTTTTTTGGCTGCTTGTAGTTTTAATTTTTATAACATTTGTATAAAAATACAATACATTGTATTGAATACAAACATTGTTTGTATTCTATTTTAATTCTGTTCACTGCCCAGAGCTACACATTGACCATATAATTGGCTAAATAAATAAATAAAATATACTATCCTGGCTGCTGGTTAGCTGCAGAATCTATTAAAGATGACACTTTTGTCGGTAGTGGTATTTAACCTTCTGAAGTGATTCCTCCCACCCTCCCCTGGATCTTCAGGAGGAGTCTATGTTTATATCTTCCTGATTTCTGCCAATGGCTCATGTCTTTCCCAAGGTCTTCCCAATATTAATGCTTTAGGGGTTTTTTCCTCCTTCCCTATACCTTTCTGGTAATTTTGGAATATCACAAGCTTTAAATTTATTTTTCTTTTGAATGTTTTAAAAGCAATTTTGTTTTGTTTTAAAGACAAAATACAGTATTAAAATGTACTATAAAAATATCAAATAATCAAATTTTGGAATTATGAAAGTGGACCATAAAATAAGGAAAGGCCAAAGCTTGTCAAAAATAGCCATCAGAAAAAAATAGATTTAAAAAAATTGCTGAGACATTACATTTGAATGACACAGTGTCAGAAAAAGAAGACCGGGAAAGACTGGTGCCTTCCCTGTGGAGCACATAGCAAACTTTCGTAATTATAGGATTTATGCAGCAAGAGGGATTCAAATATCACATTTAGCTCTGATATCTTCAATATGCTTCACAAATAACACTGAGTCATAAATATTGAGGTATAAACTCCAGTGCCTGAGTTCAAACATCATACTATGAAACTAAACAACTACATTATGAATTAGTACGTAAGGATATGAAACTATAAAATTGTGGCTGATCACAGAGAAAACTCCTTAAACCTTCTAAGAAGTAGAATATAACAAAGGACACCGGTCCCAAAGGTCTCCCTCCAAAGTTTCTTCTATCTGGGATTTGTTGTTTATTTATAACATCCATTTGGCAGATAACAAAAACAAAAAAATGAAGTGTACACAGCACAGTATTATTATTGAAACGGCCCTATCCTTTATCTATAAAGTAGTAGCACTTGTTCAGAGAAGCTCATATGAACATACCAGTCTTTGCTTACTTCCTCACTTGTCCGTAAAGCAGCCAAATGACTGAGCTCACCAAGCTTGTTCTAGGTGCAGTGACCAGTGTCTCCAGGCTTCTCAAAGGATTTGGGCACCTATTATGTTCAAGCCACCGAGGTTGCATCAGGTGCATATAAAAAGCTGTCATTAACACCTGCTTACAGCTATTGTACACAGGCCTTTGGAGGGGAGCTGCATTTTAAAAGCCCAAAAATACCCAGACAGGTAGAAACAGGAGCCTAATCAGAAGTTTTATGCAGACATGTGTCTGCAGCCTTTGCAAACTGGAAAAATTTATTTGGGGTGTTAGTCAGCAGAGGAGGTGAGTTTCACTATCAGTACCCAGCCTTCCTGAATTACACCCAGGGTTTTCCCCATCTTCTCAGAGTCTGCATTTCTGTTTTGATTTGGAAGCCCAAGAAGGAAACAGTAAGTTCATTTAGAGCATCTTATGATCAATATTTCTTCTGTTTTTCGAACTCCTCAAAATCAGCTATACCCGTGATGTTGAACCTATGGCATGCGTGCCCGTAGCGGCAAATGGAGCCATGTCACCTGGCACGCATGGCGTCTCCTGTTCCTCTTCCGGGTTTCTGGTGCGCATGCATGTGCGATGATCAGCTGGCCTTCGTGCATGCGGCAGTGCCAGAAACTGGAAGAACTGGTCTTCCATTTTATGGCGTGAGCATGCCAGCTGATCATTGCACGCGCATGCGCCCCAGTAACCTAGCTGGTCGGTGCGGACTAGCTGGCCGGTGCGCATGCATGCGCCAGAAACCGGAAGTTTATTTTCCGGTGCGCGCATGCCCCCTGGGCAACTCTTCTTCCAGGTTGCGGCCCAGACAGGCATGCGTGCTCTCACTTTTTGGCACTCGGAGCCAAAAAGGTTCATCATCACTTGCCAAATGTATTATGTAAACCCTTCCAACTGTAGTTTATTGAGTAACCTGTGGCTTAAAGCAATCTGTGATCTTAGACTATATGAAGATTACTACTGAATACAACGGACTGCAATCTTACACATATTTAACAACATGTTAAGTCCCTTTGCAATCAAGAATTGTGTATCTGAGAAAACATGCCTGGGGCTGCATAAATTAAAAATGCTCAGTTCAAATTTTGTTCCATCAACAATGCATTGCCACCCACACACTCAGTTTTAATTTGAATCCGATTTGACATCAGAGATTTAATAAAAATTGAATGTAAATGTAAAAAAGTTTATTGCATCTTTACTTAAAGAATGTACGATAAAATAAATAAATTTGAATTATAGAGTATTTCATCTGTAACTAAAGCTTGGCTACTACGGTAAATGCAGTGATAACAATGCACTATGAAAGTAAGGCAAGTGTGAGAATAAATGGAATACTTAGCAAATGGTTCCGCAGCTAGCCTGATACAAACCACTGTGATGTTTATAGTATTTATGGATAAATATATAAAGAATGATGGTTGAAGTGGTTTGGGGATATGATTCTACATACACTTTTTATATGGAAACAATACTATGTAGTTGGCTGAGAATTCAAACAATTTGCAGCAAATGTTGGGCTGTATTAACCAACAAAGAATATGTATCTGAAAGCTAATGTATCAATGTCCAACATACCAGTGCTTCATAGTTATAATGGAATGAGCGTTTGGAAATTATTCACAAGTGGCAGGAAAAAAAACAAGAACAAAGCAAAAGGATGAATTTCTGCATTTTGGTAGAATGTTTGGTGACATTAAATCCTAGTAAAAAGGTAGTATGTAGTACGCAAAGAAACAATGGTTGTCTGTTAGTCAAAAAAAGCTAAAATGCCTTAAAAATCTGCCCACTGTGTTATATGGAAGAGCTAGGTGTGCCAGGAGAAACACAGCTGTCATGTGTGCAATATACGCAATAAATGAATGCAGATTGAATATGAGAAGCAGTTACAGAAAAACAGTTTTGATGAAATAATATCCATTGGGGCAAAGGAATAGAACTAGCAGTATGAAAAAATATGTTGAGGTCACCTAACTATATGGAAAAAATGAGTGAGGACTGCATAGCAAGAAAAGTAGCTGAGAGAGAGAGAGAGAGAGAGAGAGAGAGAGAGAGAGAGAGAGAGAGAGAGAGAGAGAGAGAGAGAGAGAGAGAGAGAGAGAGAACATATTAAATTTTATATGAATGTAAAGAAAGCAAGGATGGTTTGCAAACAGAGAAATATATGGAAAGATATAAAAAATAGCGTTGCTGTAATCCATATTTCAAATTCTGTAATTGTTTACATAGTTGCTGCAAATCTGACTAAATAATGAACATTTATAAAACATTTTGAACACTATTATTTACACACTACAGCTAGAAAAAACAATCATAGAAAAAATCTTTCATTTAATTCTGGTTATGCGTAATGAACATGCCACTTCAAAATGTTCCATTTGTTAAATAAGATTTTTTATAAAACCAAGCATTATAAATCTGTAATAAAAATGCTGAATAATATGACCATTTGTAGAAGCAATATAAACCTTACTTGGTAACATAATTCTAAAAACAATTTCAAATAAAATAGTTTGCCCTGATGAGAAGCAAATAAAGAAATGCTTACCAGATCACATTATGATCTGGCAATAATAATGGGCCAAAAGAAATGACCAATGAGAATATCTATCTATCTATCTATCTATCTATCTATCTATCTATCTATCTATCTATCTATCTATCTATCTATCTATCTATCTATCTATCATCTTTCCATCCATCCATCCGATTTCCAAAGCTGCCCCTCTCACAGTTTGTAAGTCTGGACAATATAGAATAATTAAAAAAATTAAAAGAAAATCAAGAAAGAAAACATACTATACAAATCTGAAATAAGATAAAACAATATATAATTAACATTTAATTGAGGCTGACCATAATAACCTAGACTTCTCAACCCGGAAAGGGCTCCTGTAATACATGGGAGAAGAGTCTTTTACAGCTATATGGAAGACCAGGAGGGTCTTTCCCGAGACATTTCAGTTGATCCAAAATAGTCAATACAAGAAGAAAAGGAAAGGAAAGGAAAGGAAAGGAAGGAAAGGAAAAGAAAGGAAGGAAAGGAAAGGAAAGGAAAGGAAAGGAAAGAAGTGTTACCTACAATCATAGAAGATACCTCTGTTACCATCAAGTCTATTCACCTCCTTGGTAAGGCCAAGAGTGCTGATAAATGGATCTACTTGACTCTTAGTTTTCTTCTCTCCCCCACAGCAGAGGTAGACCTTACAAAGAGCAGAGTGGCAAATATGCAAGCAATGATGGAGAAGCTGCAAAGTGAGAAACAAATCCATAGCCAGTATTAAACTGGTAGATCAACAGTTATACAGACTTGAGATATGATCAGGGCAGGGAACTGGATATTCAAAAGACCTAATGTGCAATAAAATCATGATCACTTCAGCAAGACATTATTAATTTTGGAAGGGATACACAAAGCATGCCCCAAAATACTATGTAATTCCTTACCAAGAGAGCCAGGCTGGATAGGTTATGCTTGGATTACTGTAGTAGCCTGTTGGCTGGATTAACCAACACTTCACTCTGCCCTTCTCCAGAATACTGCTGTTGATTCTGTTCTAGACATTCCTCCTTTTGCCCCTGGTTGGGGATTCAAGAAAGATGCCAGTACACACTGATAATATGAGCATGTCCAATTATTTGAAAAACTTGCTAATGACTCAAGTACTTATTTACTTGATTTAATTATCAGACCAGGGTCATTTGGCTCTATTAAATAATAAAATAGCTGCATCAAAATTAAGAGCTTTTTCCCACCTTTGGTCCTTTGGCATAGGTTTCCATCAGGTGACATTGGATCACTTAACTTAAAAAAACCTAACCTAAGAATATTTTTTCCTTGACATCCGGTGAAGTTGCTTTAAAATACACCAAACCTTACCTAACATTTTAATGCATATACCGTATTTTTTGGAGTATAAGATGCACCTTTTTACTCCCAAAAAGAGGGTGAAAACTTGGGTGCATCTTATACACCAAATGTAGCCCCACCCACCCAGCCAGCCACCCCCACCCTTTGGCCTCTGTCTTCCAGCAATTTACCTGTTTGCAGCAAACAGGGAAGAGCCTGTAAAGCCAAGCAAGTCATTAGCAGCTTCCCAACCTATAGCTGATTTGCCACGTGCTAAAATGAAACTGAAACTAGTTGCAAAGAGGCAAATAGCTGGGAGAGACACACAGATTTTTATTTTCTGCTGAACTGGATGCAAGGGGGTAAGTGAATAACTATAAATGTCTGTAGAATGTTCAAATTATTAGACTTATTTTTTAAAGACTGCTTTGTTATTGTTCTAGCAGGGGTCTCCAACCTTGGCAATTTTAAGACTTCTGGACTTCAACTCTCAGAATTCCACAGCCAGCTTTGTTAACTTTGCTGGCTGTGGAATTCTGGGAGTTGAAGTCCACAAGTCTTAAAGTTGCCAAGGTTGGAGACCCCTGTAATCTAGACAACTTAACAAAATAAAGAAGCTTTTTAAAATAAATGCTTGCTCTGAAGAAGTATCTTCTTTTAAATAATAGAGAATAATGTATACTTCCAGAAATTTTAATTAATTTTAACAGCTTTGTACAAGTATGGTCTGAAATGTAACAGTGTCCTGTTTAGTATTAGAGTTAAATCCTGACTTACCTTGGAGTAGATCTATTTAAATAATTGGGAGGAGTTAGTGTGACTACATTTAAGAAAACTTTCTGGCATAATGTACATTTCTCCAATTCTTTGCTATTTCTATGGGTCAGTCACACATGCACAGAAATACACAGCAAACAGTGTATATCATCAGTGCTGTTTGCTGTTTGCTGTTTGGCAAATTGCTTGGAGGCAGAGGCCTTTTTTCCTTGTTTTCCTCCCCCAAAACTAAGGTGCGTCTTATACTCCAAAAATGCGGTAATCTCCTTTCTCTCTATTCTTTTGCCATTGAGATACCAGAGGTGAGCTTTCAAAAGTTTTGCTGCTGCCATATTGAATGGTTAATATGATTGGCTATGACTTTGCGTCTAGACCAAGCAGCCTAGGTCCTGTTACTTAGGTAATGTCATTTGATGGCACCCAGAGATGTGCCTTCTGTGCCTTGGGAACAGCACCCCACACCCATCCACCACTAACGAGAATTAGTTGACCCCGACCTTCCCTGCCTTTCAAAAAGGGCTGTCTCTTTTCCCATGCACTGGGTCAAGAAGAGATATGATTTCATTGGCTGAGGGTTTTTTTTGCATGATATGTTTTTATATCTTTATGTTTTCATGGTGGTTCCCCCCCCCCCAACTATTTATTCTTTGTGTCATTTTTATATGGAGTTGTTATTTTCTGATTAAATGTTACTCTCAATCATGTGCTGAGTTGGTAGCTATGTAATTGCCTACCATCCCTGTCCTAATGTTCCCATGTACTCAAAATCGTCTCATGTATACATGTTTATACTTTTACTGTAATCTTATATATGCTTGACAAAATAAATAATAATAATAATAATTCAATTATACAAATAATATGTTCTATACTCTGGAACCAGTGATGGGTTCTAAATCCCATTGCTACCAGTTTGTGCACGCGTATGTGCAGGAGCATCCGGGGCGGGTGGGCGGAGCTTCCCGCTGCCGCCGCTACCAGTTCGTAGAACCGTACCATACCGGTAGCAACCCACCGCTGTCTGGAACCTTTAAGAACACCTCCAGTGTCAGTCCACCAATAGCCAGAGTGAGAAATGGCCACTGTAGGCAGCACTTTTTCATATTATGAAACAGTAGTAAATGGTTATGTAATTGATCACAATTGTATGCCGTTGTTTGCCTGTTCATGCAAATGGTGAGGGTGCATTCAAGAACCTATCTCATCCCAGGTTCTGAATAGATCTGTAAGTAGCTTCAGCATTTAAAATATTTTTTTGCATATCTGCATCTCTAAACACACTTCAAAGAATGCTTATATAGGGTTTGTTATTGGATTGGATATGTCATACTTAAGGGTGGATACATTTATCTTTAATTTTCACTGATTTCACCAGGTCAGCCATAAGCATGACTAAGTATAGATCTAACTCATTATGTTTTTACTGTCATGGAGAAAGAAAAGCAAAAAGGTTTTCTGCATCATATTTCATAATAGCTTGGTTGGCTTTAGGTATCTCAGAAAGCAGGGGGGAAGATGCACAGCTCTGCCTCAGGAGGGCAAATTGTTGAAACCTTTTCCAGCATTGGCTCATCAACACTATTGCTTCTTTAGCAACTTAAGCAGCAAAACAAAGGAGCAAAACAGTCACCATGGCCACTGTTCTCTTTGAACCTTGACTTTGAAATTTTATAGCACAGAAGTAAAATTGGCTATGTATAGCAATGTGGCTGTCAGTATTCTACTCGCAGCTCAAGAGAATATACTAAATGCAGTATAACATTTCAGATTTCTTTAAGATTTCCTACATTTTTTTCTATCCAATAAAATAAACTTCTATCCTCACACCTTCATTTTAAGGGGTCCTTGTGTCTCTAGTCTACTTTCTTCTACCAGGTTAAGAAAAAGGTCATATATAATGTAGCCAAATTTTGAAAACAGCAGGGAATGAACATGAACAATTAGGTTTCTATTAGTAAGCAATGTGCATTAGTTATTCCTTTTCTATTTGTATTATAATAATTCTTTTCTGTTATCTCTGATTACCACCTCAAGAGTTTTAAATTTTATATAATGATTGTCTATATTGTCAAATTATATTATTGTAAGTTGAATATTTACTTCCCTTGTTAGATGTAGGTACCAATTTTATTCAACAAATTTAGCTTTAATAGCATGCACCGCTGTATCATTTATTTTATTCTGTTTGCTCACACCATATTTGTACATTTGGTTTTATTGTGTTCTTACTTTTTTTGGGGTCACTGATTTAAATAAATAAAATCCATCTATCTACTCCCATTTAGCATTATATTTTGAGGAGCAAACCTGAGATATTAACAATATTATACTGAGAATAAACAAAAAATGGGCACAGACCAAACCAGTCTTCTCAGCTTCAAATTCTTTACCCTTAAGACTAAAGGGATGCCAGGATTCAAACTTTGCAAGGCTCTTTTTTCTTTTTTTTAAACCAAAGCCTTGCCTATTCATGGAAGGAGGGGCAAGACCTCTGGCTGATAAGACGGCTATGGCATTTCTCCCTAGCATGCAGCATAGCCTGAAATCTCTCCCCTGACTATATGGACTTAATTAGAACTGAGTCAGGAATCTTAATTGTAACAGCTTTCTTTTTCTCATTCAGTAAAACAGGTTCTGAGATCACTATTTAAAGAAAATGATTTTATTTTTATTTTACTAGCATTTTGCAACATCTATTTTTGCCCCATGTGCTAAAAAACAACCTAAGAGTGTGTGCTTGCAGATCAGAGGTGGGTTGCTCCCGGTTCTATAGAACCGTTAGCCGGAATTTCCCCCCGCTCGCCAAACCGGGAGCGATTGCCAGTTGGCCACGCCCCTGAACCGGCTCTAATGGTGCCGCCATCTTGTTTTTTGCTTCTGTGCATGCGCAGAAGCTTGGTTTTTGGCACTGCGCATGCGCGCATGCCCATGCGGCGTGGGAGGAAGCAAACCGGCAGCGAGGTAAGTTAGAACCCACTCTTGTTGCAGATATATCCTATTTCATATGTGTGCCATCTATTAGTACATTCTACGTGCTGGCAATTTTATCAGATCTACATCCAACATGTGATGTAGCTCTATAATTTTTAAAGCATGGGGACTTGTATTATTACACTGTAATCCATATATTACAGAGATATTTTTTTATTCGGAAGCAAGACTTATTGATATTCAGTCACTCTTTAAAAGTGAATTTGGCAGACTTCTAAAAGTTGAGATGATGACAGGAGTTCTAGACTAGTACACTGTAATTTGGCCTATAATTGTTCCTAAAATTTCTCTAAACATTGACATAATCTAAATTTTGGTGTGTTTTTTTTAAAGTGCCAGCAGATGTTAGTGTATCCATCATCCATTGAAAGCCGTGATACGGCTAAAATGTTGTCAAGAGTAATTAAAAGTAGTTGCTAATCATACATTCTAGGCAGTAAATTCTATCAAACCTTATTGTAGTTTATCTCTAAAAGCTTAGAACTAGAATATATCAGAGACAAAAGGGAGCCCTACAATGGAATCACTGTAGTGGAATTTATGCAGCAACTTCATACAGACCTATTGGAATGAAGAAAAGTTTGCATTAAGTATTTGCAGAATACTTGGTGGAAAATGCATTGAAAAAACATGGAAATGCTTGGATTCCTTTAACATATATAACATGCCCCTCTCCCTGAATGGCCATTCAGAGTAACTTGCATTAAATTCTTCAGCGCAGATTAAAAAAGAACATTACAGGCTATAAAAAGAACTTCAGAATATAGGATTATCCACACTCTGAAAACTATTCAGAATTAGTGCATTAGATTTCACCTAAGCACAGCACCTCAGTGCTATTCATTAAAGCAGTTGCCTTTTTTCAGGCTTCTATTCAACACACACAGCCTTTCTTCCCCCAAAGTGGCTGCTTGAAGAATCTCTAGGCAACACAGAGATGTTCTGTCCATACCATGTCAAAAGCATTTCTTCCAAATAGTTTCAAAACATACACACTGTAGTGCATACTGCATAGTGAAATAACAATATAAAAGGTAGAATCCAAATCTTTTGTTCTTCTCATTGCAAACATCCCTTCAGTAGCTTTTTTTTTAAAAAGCTAACTCAGACAAAAGTGCTAACCTGGCGTTAAAATCAGCTGTGACCACAAGTGCCTTGGATAAATGATAGCGGAAGACACATACTTATTGCCTAGCAATAGTCTACACATTTCTCCCATTGCCTTTTCATGAAGAGTACACTCTTCCTCTTGGTAGAAATCTAGCAAACTTATTATGTCCCTTTACCTTATGCATCTCCCACCTTTATTATTTTTACAAATAACTCAAAGCAATGAACATACCAAACACATCTTCCTCCTCCTATTTTTCACACAACGCCCTGTGTGGTGGGTTGGGCTAGAGAGAGTGGCTGGCCCAAAGTCACCCAGCTGGCTTCCACAGTTAAGGTGGGGCTTGAAATCACAGTCAAAGGGTAAGTTAGATCACATGAAATTTTTATGAAATGTGCAGCATTAGGCTGTTCTTGCAGCATTAGGCTGCAAGATAATCATTTTATAACCCTGTGTGTGTCATATTAACAAGTTGTTATTGAGAACCAGCTTGGTCTAGTCATTAAGACACCAGACTAGAAAGCAGGAGACCATGGGTTCAAGTCCCATCTTTGTTATTAACAAATAAACAAACAAACAAACAAACAGATCAGGTGTCATGATCCACCAAGCCATGATTTGGCCATCACGAAAGTGCTTTTTGCTTGCATAAAGCCTTTTTCACATACATACATACATTTCCTTCCTTCTACTCTGGTTTCTCTTCAGATTGTATAAACCTTTCCTTCTTTACACCCTGACCTGTAAAATGTTGCAATGACAGCTGATAAATTTTAAATTCTGATTGAGAGATAAGTTTGCACTAATCATATAAGATCCTGAGAAAATACACTTGAATATGAAGCTTACTCCGTGATAAAACCACAATTAAGTTATATGGGTAGTCCTTGACTTACGACCACAATTGAGTCTAAAATTTATATTGTTAAGTGAGACATGGCCCATTTTATGACTTTTCTTGCCTCAGTTGTTAAGTGAATAACTGCAGTTGATAAGGTAGTAACTTGGTTGTGGCTTCCCATTGACTTTGCTTGTCAGAAGGTCACAAAAAGTGATTGCATGACCTTGGGACACAGGAAGAGTCATAAATATGAACCAATTGTCAAGCGTCTGAATTTTGATCACATGATCCTGGGGATGCTGCAAAGGTTGTAACTGTGAAAAACGGTCATGACACTTTTTTCAGTGCTGTTGTAACTTTGAACATTCACTAAATGAACTGTTGTAAGTCGAGGACTACCTGTATTTTATCCAATTTTATATAGAAAATTCAAGCATTCAAAAATAAGCTTTCAATGCAACTCTACTATTTTTCAACTCTTTTACTTTTCAGGTAAAAGTAAATTTTCCACTTTTCCACAAATTTGTAAAAGCAATGCTGGGCGGTTTTGTTCTGAGATGAGTATAAAAATTACGACTGTCATTGTTGGCACATTGCTTTATGTGGGAATAAGCAATAGCAGTAAGTTCTTTCTTGTTTAGGGCTTGAACAAAGGTAATAGATGTGTCACCACATGTTTTTAACATTACATTAGGAATCAATTAAATATTTATCAGAAAGATGCACAGAGAGATTGCATAATGTGTTTAAATCATTGTATGCATTACCATACCAGTACTTAGATATTATTTTCCCCTTTGGCATAGCTCAATTGTAACCTTAAGGTATGCAAACTCTGCTAAGATTTGTGACCCTTATCTTGGGCAGAAGACAGGTGAAGGCAATGAGTTTAAAGTAATTTTTTCTATCAGTTTAAGGGTGGGTGGATTGCACTATACTCAGTAATTGTGAAGGGCTCCTTCTGGAAATATTTAAACACAGACCCCTAGAGCTGTGAAAACATTTAAAAATGAAGTTTAGCAAACCTTCCTCTTTGAACCATTAAAATAGCTATGTCCTCCAAAGGATTATTTAAGAGCCGAGGTGGCGCAGCAGTTAGAGGCAGTACTGCAGGCCACTTTAGCTGACTGTGATCCGCAGATCAGCGGTTCAAATCTCACCGGCTCAAGGTTGACTCAGCCTTCCCTCCTTCCGAGGTAGGTAAAATGAGGACCCAGGTTGTTGGGGGCAATATAAATTATACATTGCTTACTGGTGTAAACCGCT
Organism: Diadophis punctatus similis; assembly: GCA_023053685.1. Lineage (NCBI taxonomy): Eukaryota > Metazoa > Chordata > Lepidosauria > Squamata > Dipsadidae > Diadophis > Diadophis punctatus. Next base: position 107,954,199 of record JALIGW010000002.1, read on the forward strand.
TAGAGAATGCTTGCACTGTGAGGCGGTATATAAATCTCACAAATAAATAAAAATCAATAAATTTAGGTGCATTGAAGATTTTCCCCAATTGTTTGTATATGCACATTCATGCACAGTTGCTTCACTGGGAGCCCTCCTTCCCACAACAGACCTTTGAAGGAGCATATTGCACCTCCCTAACAATGTAGCTGCTATAATGCTACAACTACAAATGCTTTGCAGAAAACAGCAACATGCTTCGAGAGCTTGGCACAGCCGAAGTAATAGCAATAGCAGTAGCACTTCGACTTATATACCGCTTCATAGTGCTTTACAGCCCTCTCTAAGCGGTTTACAGCGTTCAGCATATTGCCCCCAACAATCTGGGTCCTCATTTTACCGACCTCAGAAGGATGGAAGGCTGAGTCAACCTTGAGCCTGGTGAGATTTGAACAGCTGAACTGCTGAACTAGCAGTCAGCTGGAGTAGCCTGCAATAGCTACATTTAACCACTGCGCCACCTCAGCACCAGGGGTGGGTTCTAACTTACCTCACTGCCGGTTCGCTTTCTCCTGCGCTGCATGGGCACACGCACATTGTGCGCCATGCGGCTGCACCGTGTAGGCCAGGGGTGGCCAAACTATGGTTCTTTGAGGACCTGTGGACTTCAACTCCCAGAATTCCTGAGCCAACCATGCATGCATGGCTAGCTCAGGAATTCTGGGAGTTGAAGTCCACAGGTCCTCAAAGAACCATAGTTTGGCCACCCCTGGTGTAGGCATTTGCGCACGCGCAGTGCCGAAAACCAAGCTTCTGCGCATGCGCGGAAGCAAAAACCAGCTTCTGCACATGCACAGAAGCCAAAAACAAGATGGCGGCATCCACGGACCGGCACTGACAGGACCGGCTCTATGACGTCATCACCAGTTTACTAACAGTTCTAAAGAACAGGTTAGAACTGGTAGGAACCCACCTCTGATCAGCACCCAGAATGTTTTGCAACTGTTGACACTCATGCAGGGCGAATACACTGATCTGCATTGTGGGAAACGAAAAAAATAGCAATTTCAGCTAAGGTTTTTCTTAGAACATTTCTTACTCATTTTTCATGGGGAAAAAAACCTAAAAAACAAAATCCAAGCCCCTCTTGTGTTACTAGTAACATCTAATGTCTAGTCCTTAAAGAAATTACCTAATAGGGAGGGAGCAGCTCTAACTGTACAAAGATTGTTATTTTTGGTCTCTGGACTGGTTCTTGTATGTCCAGCATTCCAGTAGTCAATCTGAACAAGATGGGAAGGAAGGAAGAAATATAGATCTCCAAAAGATACATTACAGCAGTTAAAAGTTGACATTCATTGCAGTCTCCTCACACTTAAAATTGTTTCTATTAGTGAACTGAATCTTCAGACTGATAAAGGTAATAACAGGCTAACAAAAGAATGGAAGGTCCATTGTTTATATTCTAAATCTTAATGACAGAGGAAAAGATAACAAAAATGCAAATTCAGCTCTTGAAGCAATGTTGGGCAGGCTTGAAAACCCTCTCTTGCAGTCTTCAAATTCCATGCAAGATTTAGGGGGGAAATTACTGTATTAGCACAAAGCCAATGAATATACATGCATTAGGCCTCAAAAATGGGGGGGGGGGGAAGCAAGCTAAAAATCCAGTCTGCTCTGTCTACAATGTAAGTGTGGAGCTACCCCATTCTTCCGTGGTCCTTGGCCTCCCCTACTACTCCCCAACCCCCAACCCCCCCCCAAAGAAAAAAATAGATGTCCCTGCTTTTACTTTAGGGAATTTGCAAGTCTACAAACATGCTGAAGAAATTGAAAGGATAGCTGTTCTTTCATTATTGCATTATTGCATTATTGCATTATTTCACATTCTTAAAATAAGTTTCCTTCACTTGGTAAATTAAACCATAATTTTATTTGCTTTTTACTATTACACTCTTTAATTAGTCATTTGTGGTATACTGACAACTTTTCCAATTTATGGAGGAAAAAACCTGCCCACTTTGGAAAGAAAAAAGAATTCTTAATGGGCTTAGTTGACTAATGGAATATCTAGTTATAAATCTGTATTTCCCCATCAGTACCAGGTACAGGTTGGGTCTACTCACTGATAATTTATATCCTAAGAAACTCCCCTTAAGCAGAATAACAGGACAAGATCAAATTTTCCCATGAGATATGAAGCTACCTTATACAAAATTAAACCAATTAATCTAATCAAGTACTGTCTTTTTAAACGGCAATCGCTTCATCAGTACTCTTTCAGGCTGAGATCTGCCTCAACTGATCTTTCTGAACAACAGTACAAAGACTGAAGAGATGTACCATATGCATACACAGTAACAGCAGCATCTACAACAATGGTGGGTTGCTCCCGGTTTGGCCCGGTTCTGTGAACTGGTAGCAGTGGCAGCGGTGGGAGGCTCTACCCATCCGCCCGGGACGCTTCTGTGTATGCGCAGAAGCGTCGAGCGCGTGCACGAACTGGTAGCGACAGGATTTAGAACTCACTACTGATCTACAAGTTTACTAACTGCAATGGTAGAATTGAACTTGTCTCTTTGTCTCCTGCAGTCTCCAAACTGGCCTCTTTGGAAATGCTACTTGCATGAGGAGGTACTCTCCTTTTATTACCACTAGTTATATTATTGCCTGAAAACCTGGAACAACATTCTCTATTTGGGCCTCAAAATGTGAATAGAATGAATGAGCTGAAAGGGACATTGGAGGTCTTCTAGTCCAGCCCTTTGCTCAAGCAGGAGAACCTATACCATTTTAGATAAGTGACTGTCTAGACTCTTCTTAAAAACATCCAGTGATGGAGTGCCCACAATTTCTGGAGGCAAGCTGTTCTACTGGTAAATTGTCCTCACTGTTAGGAAATTTCCCCTTAATTCCAGGTTGCTTCTCTCCTTAATTAGTTTCCATCCATTGTTTCTTGTCCTGCCCTCTGGTGCTTTGGAAAATAATTTGACACCCTCTTTGTGGATTACTGCTATCATGTCACCCCTAATTCTTCTTTTCTTTAGACAAGCCAAACCCAAATCCAGCAGCCGTTCTTCATATGTTTTAGTCTCCAGGCCTTTGATCATCTTAGTTGCTATTCTCTGAACTTTTTCCAAAGTCTCAACATCTTTTCTGTAGTATGGTGACCAAAATTGGTTGCAGTATTACAGGTGTGGTCTTACTAGGGTTTTGTAAAGCGGCACTAATATTTCACATGATCTTGATTCTATGCCTCTGTTTATACAACCCAGGATTGTATTAGCATTTTTGGCGGCGGCTGCACACTGCTGGCTCATATTCAAGTGATCATCCACTAGGACTCCAAGGTCCCTCTCATAGTTACTGTTTTTGAGCCAGGTCTCGACTCTCGCCTAATCTGTACTTATATCTTTGATTTTTTCCTGCTTAAATGTCTAAGAAAACTGACCATTTATGTATGAAATGTTTGTTACAAAATGTGCATCTCTCAAGATACCAAGAGAACCATTGAGAGAGACAGAGAGAGAGTATACAGGAATTATGTGCAAATAATAAGCATACTGCTGAACACATGAGCTTAAATGTACAGAAGTAACCTAGCACTGTTTTGCACAGAGGTATAAAAGATCATAAAAGTTAAAAAGTGTACAAAACTCAGAAGTAGAGCCAGCATTATACTAATAGAGCCAGGCCCTCCATTCAACCACTGAGCCCCTGTGGAAGTAGTGGAGCAGCCTTCTAAAAGGGGGCAAAACCCCTCCCCTTTAAAAGGATGCAGTTACTGTTATCACCATACTGTAATAATAAGACAATTCCCTTTCTTGCAGTTGAAGCTGAGTGGATAACTGCCTGCCTGCCTGCTTCTTCCCTCCCCCCCTCTCTCTCCCTCCCTCCCTCCCTCCCTCCCTCCCTCCTTTCTTTCTTTCTTTCTTTCTTTCTTTCTTTCTTTCTTTCTTTCTTTCTTTCTTTCTTTTTTTCTTGGCATTTTTCTGATATGAGCATAAGGATTTCAATTTTTTTTACAACCTCTATGCAAAACAGCTGTCTCAATGTGAGAAGCCAAGTCAAAACCTATTTTCCCCATGTAACAATGCCAAGATTTAAAGAGGGACTGCAGAGGGAACTTTGGGAAGCATTTTGGAATTTGGATTCCACGTACTAGTGTGCTGAAATAATAATTATATTGCAATTGCTCTTCTTCAAGAATCATAACATGGTAGCGCTGGCATTTCAAATCCATATTTTTAGATCAAGATGTCTGATAGAAAAAAATGCTAGTGATTAAATTAAGGACCTCCTACTTTTTTATTTACTCCAATGTTATATTCCAAGATTTTGTTCCAATTGAATCATCATTAATATGGGGAGGGGGAGAATTCCCATAACATTTGTGCACTTAAGTCTAAATATATTGGACACAGAAGGCACCACCGCTCTGCAGTGTAGTTTTATTTCTGAACCATTCAACAGAAGACAGATGAGTCCAAGTCATGCAGTGTATTTACCTGAAAGGAAGACTATATTTGCACAAAATACTTTACATTTATAATTGGAGAATTGTCTTACATGCACTGGAAATATAGTAATAAAAGTATATGAACTTTTTTCAGCCTGATCGTCCTTGCAAGAGGGAGGGAATACAATCTTAAATTCAGTATCTTTTTCCTTTTGAGCAAATGTGACAACTGAGCTCTTTGGTGTCATCTTTTAAACATCACAGCAAAAACAGCCTGCTAGTTTGTAGAATGTATTTGCTATTTTAATATTAAATATTATTATTCAAAACCAATTTCTGACATGTTCTCCTATATTATATATATGTAGGAATTTTTGCTGATAAATGAAAATAAAGGGAGACACTTATCAGCAAAAAATCCTACACATATAGATTAGTGTGTCGGCTATATAAAAAAAACAGCCTGTTTTCGGAGTATAAGACGCACCTTTCCCCCCCAAAAAAGAGGGTGAAAACTTGGGTGCATCTTATATACCGAATGTAGCCCCACCCAGCCATCCCCACCCTTTGGCCTCTGCCTTCCAAGCAATTTACCTCTTTGCAGCAAACATGGCAGAGCCTAATTAGCACAAGAAGTGATTATCTGCCTGCCGACTGTCAGCTGAGAGGCTGCAGCCACATGCTAAAAATAAAACTAACTACGGTAGCTGCAAGGAGACAAATTGCCTGAAGGTGAACTGCTGGCAATGTTGGACTGCTGAAACTGCATGCAAGGAGGTAAGTCAATAACTATAAATGTTTGTAGAGTGTTTAAATTATTAGACTTATTTTTTAAAGACTGCTCTATTATTGTTCTAGACAACTTAACAAAATGAAGAAGCTTTTTAAAATAAATGCTTGATCTGAAGAGGCCCAGTGCTATTGTGTCTTCTTTTAAATAGCAGAGAATAACTATACTTCCAGAAAGCCACATCAAATTTAAAGATCTGTAAAAATATAATCTGAAATGTAACAGTGTCCTGTTTAGTAAATTTCCTGACAGTTAGAACAATTAGAACTGAAGTTAGAATGGAAGTGGTGTAGGGTTTCCTGCCTAAGCAGGGGGTTGGACTTGAAGACCTCCAAGGTCCCTTCCAACTCTATTATTATTATTATTATTATTATTATTATTATTATTATTATTATTATTATTATTATTATTATTATTATTATTATTATTATTATTATTATTAGTATTAGTATTAGTAGTAGTAGTAGTAGTAGTAGTAGTAGTAGTAGTAGTAGTAGTAAGATAAGGCAGCTGAGTTAAACCTTGACTTAGTCATGTTTGGAGTAGATCTATTAAAATAATTGGGAGGAGTTAGTGTGATTACATTTAGGAAAACTTTCTGGCATTAATATGCTGCCATAATGTACATTTCTCCAATTCTTTGCTATTTCTATGGGTCAGGCACACATGCACAGAAATACACAGCAAACAGTGTATATCATCTGTACTGTTTGCTGTTTGGCAAATTGCTGGGAGACAGAGGCCGTTTTTCCTTGTTTTCCTCCCCCAAAACTAAGGTGTGTTTCCGAACTTCCGGTTGGGCCGTTGGGTCTGTTTTTCACCAAACACAGGCTCTGGAGGCTTTCCTGAAGCCTGGGGAAGGCGAAAATGACCTCCCCCGCCCTCCGGAAGGCCGAAAATCAGCTGGCCAGCGCGCACATGCGTGCTGGAGCTGACATAGGACAATGCCTCGCGTGCCCACAGATATGGCTCCGCATGCCACCTGTGGCACGCGTGCCATAGGTTCACCATCACGGTTGTAGGGTATAAGGTTAATAAGAACCACTGAGGTTATTAACCAGATTAATAAGAAATAGGAGAATTTTATAGTTATGGTTCCCCACTCCCTACATTTCTTCTTTGTATGTGAATGAGGTGGAACTATGAAATGTACAGTATCTGTTTCTTCCACATCTCCTGAGTTTAGTCTTAAATCTGGATTGATTTGAAATCATGGCTACATAGATATCTCTATCACTGAAGCGCCCACATGAAGTCAAATGTCTAAAGTTACAAAGAGACTGTTTCACCAACCCAGAATGTAAAAAAGGACTCCTTAAGGACTTATAAGAGGTATTGTCACAAATCATTTTAAAAAATGTTTTCATTTTAATGAAAGCAATATAAATTACAGTCTAGCCTTTCTGGGTTTGTATGGTCCTACAAGACGTCCCTCCATACTTCTGGGAAAGAGGTAGTTATACTATTACTTATTAATATGCCCCAGCAGTCCCAGGCTTTTTAAACTGAAATTTGTGAAGATTGATGTGCTGGACATGTGTACAGCTATACCATCATCACAGATGCAGAAACTGATTATTTCAAGAGTAACTATCTCAACATGATACAGTAGAAAGTAACCCCTTTTTATTCATAGTTGATCTGGAATAAGAATGTCATATAGCAAATTACATATTTTTAGCCATAGGAGCCATCTTAACATTGTAGGACAAGCAGCATTACCTCTTCTATTTTATTCTCTCAGATGTCAGCAAGCTTAAATGTATATCCTACAATTTCCACCTCATCCAAAAAGATTTAACTGTTGTCTGCCCTGTTCCCTTAGGATAAGTTCAACTAGATAATTAAACGAATGATAATGAAGCAGCTTTATAGAAAAACAAAACAAAGTAATAAACTAATTAGCTCCTCCTTTTTTTTCTTCAAAATTTCATTGTTAGCCTGGTTGCTAGATGTCTGAGACCCTGTTTCTCTTCTCTAATCCTCATACCCCAGATTTCGGGCACATTTATTTATTTGTAATTCCTTTTCTCTTGGGAGCTCCAGGCCACATACAAAAAGGCTTTTCTTAATTTTGTCCCCAAGCAACCCTGTGAAGTAGGTTCGGCTAAGAAAAATGGCTAGCATAGGAGAGGACAGTACTGAAGGAGTGGGGCTAATCCTTTGTAGCTTGCTATGGATCACAACTCTGCCTGACCATCGAAAGGAAAAGGCCCTCAGGCACAATCTGGGTGGTTGTAAGTCCTCCAGCACTAACTCAGGAGGGGGCTAGTAATGGGAGGAAGCAGAAAGAGAAGAGAAAGTAAATCATACCTCCACACTTCCCCCTACTCAAGGAGTCACATGGCATCTAAAGAAGGTGGAAAAGTCATATCCCTCACTATGAAGCCTCATCTCTCTCTTGCTCTCCTGGATTGCTGCGCTGAATTCACACATAGCCAGCTCTCCCTGCCTCCACCCATCTTGGAAAATGAAAGCAAACAAGAACTAAAATAAGGCTTCTATGGTGCGGTGTTTATACTGCTGGGTCCGTGAAAAGACCTTTCAAGTCAGACAGCTCAGCAAAGAAACAAGAGAAATTTTGCTGGGTAAATCTTAGCAGTTGAGCAAACCTGGGGAATTTTTGCACCAGACATCTTGGCTTTTTCTCCCCCTTGCACCTTCCCAATATATATATATAATCTCTATAATAACTATTCAGAATTGCTTCATAATTCTGGGTTAAGATAAAGCATTCAGTAAAAAATTGAGTTTACTCAGCAGAGAAAGAAGCGCATACTCTGCAAATAAATCAGCTTGCTGAAACTTTGGGAGGAATGAAATAGGAGGCTCGATTGGACTATATAGTGGAAGGTGAACAGGGTCGCCTGAGGAACACCCTATATAGCAGAAGATGGTACCAGAGCAGAGCTCCGGTTTGTTTGATGTACAGTGCCTGGGGGGAAAACTTGATGGTACTTACTCAAGAGAAGTTTCACTTCACATCCACCACTTAACACAATGCTGAGTTATTTGTATGTCTCACAAAAGGATAGAAATAAATTTTAAAGGCACTTATATTACATTTTTAATTAATTAATGGCCACCAAAAAGGATGGATTTACAACCTTATTTCAGTCTTCCTAAAATATTCTACATTATGTGCAAACGGACACGTTCTCCTCAAAGTGCAATTTGGTTCCTTCACTCACCATTTTAATGCCTTGGCTTCTCACAGATTGTACAGAGTACAGAAGGACTATTCATTCTTTCCCAAGATCAAACCCCAACTCCAGGAAGGAGAACAACCTTCATTTACAAGACAGACAGGCAGACATACAGACAGATAGAACCAAAAGTTCCTGATCTACTCAACTCCCCTTTTGGGACATGCAGATAATCATGGAGGATATCATCATGCACCTGATGTCAGTCACAACTAACTGGATGGAAGTGCACAAGCCTCAGCCTGGTGCAGAGCAAGATCTATGGGAGGAGACCTGCAAGCTGCAGCATTTCCAGGAACTGGCACTTCAGAAAACAGGTGGGGCAGAGAAAAATGTGCCCAAAGCAGGGGGGATGGGAAAGATGCCCATGTAATCTAGCCAATCTTTCTCTGCTTGCCGTAGGAATAAAAAACAATTTTTTTACACCTGAGGTACTGACAGTTTTTAAAATAGGTTAATATATTAAAGCTAAGAGAGGAAGAGAGAAATGTGATACATATAAAACCAACCAATGCTGTCATATTTAAACTTTTATGGATCAAACCTACTGTATCGGAGTATCTGCCAATCCACCTATGACTATTTATTACTAATTTCTTTCTGTGTCACTTGAATCCCTTTTGGTATCCTTTTGCCTCCTTTCCTACAAGTCTACTATACAGTCTTTGTTATAGGAATGTGCTCCACATTCAAGACTGATGCTTGTTTAGTTTTGTTCTGCACTCCAAAAAATAGACATAGCTATTTCTTTGCAAACTTAATTTTCTATTATTCTAAATCTATAGTAGTAACCACTGATTTCAAAAGGGATGGATACCCAAAGTTAGTTAAACACCATTATAGATTTGGAAAAATACATAGCTTTCCTGGAAATGAAGGGTTGCAATTGATTTTCTCAACTCAATTAAAAAGTTTGTTCAATGTCAAACGTCTCAAATTAGGTAGCATATTGTTCAGTGCATTTAATTCAACATTCAATTATACTGTAGTTATTATTTTTAATTTATTTCTATTATGTATTCATATGTTGTAATATCTCACCACCCCCATTTTCCTAGAACTTAATTCAGAAGTCTTTCATTCTTCTGTCTTTTTCATGTGCGTTCAAGAGCTTTCAGACAGCTGTTACTGCAGAACTCACTTCGTGTTTGGGGCACACTTATTTTTTATACTTCATAATGATCTCTAGGCAAATTATTTTTTCTAGTTCTAAAAAAGCACCTTTTTAAAGCAAAATTGGATACACACTTCTATTATTCTGTTTACATTTACATTCTGGTGTGTCTGATAAGGCTACTGAATTATACATTTCTTACCATAACTACACTGGGGCACATTTTGAAGCTTGAATATGAAAGTATGAAGGTTTGTTTGCATATATAGTTCCACATGTTCCCTAAAATTAAATAGGGAAACCAGACTAATGATGCAATGGTTAACTACTAACACTCAGCAGTGCAATGCCCCTCCTTCATTAGTGGCACTATTTAGATCAGAATTTGCTCAGGGAATCATCTGTTTTTCTGTTTTAGAGATACTTAACCTTCTTAGCACTTAACACTAATACTGGAAACTAAATTGGTTTCCCCTTAACTAGAACAGTTATAACTTGGAATGGAATCTTAAGGTGCCCTGATGCTGCTCAATCTAGAATTACTACAATTTTAATTCTCGTACTTGCTTCCCCTTTCCAGAGTGAATGCAGCTCTTGACAAGCTGTACTTCAACTTTAAAAGCAGACTTTATAAATCTTAAAAAACAAACAAAAAACCAGGGACAAAATGATCACATTCTGGTGATACCAGATACAGTATTCTACCCACCCCTAAATGCACTATACAGCACTGTATGTAGAGTGAATAATATACTAATTTTGTTCCTTACTGTATATTATTTATAATATTTTAATTCAATTTTTCACAGCTAGACTACTAAAACACAACAGTAATCTCTCTATCTTAAAAACACAACTTCTCAGGGCAAACTTCAGACAGTCTACATTATACCACCCACTATACTTAACTGGAAAGGAGGATACTCATATTTTCCTGAAAATTAAATAATATGTTTCATTAGCTTTCTCTAGAATCTCACCAGCGTAGGTTAGGGTTCATTGTTCTTTAGCTATGCCAAACTTGTAACTCACCATCGGCCTATGATTTGGGAAATGATATGACAACTTTTATGCTGTTTACCATTCATATAAAATATTAAAAGAGGATTGTTTTTGTAGCCAGGAAATAACCTAGCACCAAAGAAATAGTGCCTTCTACTCATCACCCAAGGCAGTCTTCTTCATAACAAAATAAAATAATGAAGAAGGCTAGAAAACACCAACATGGTAAGAACACATCTGGCATTTGTGCTTGGCAAAAAATATTAAATTTTGGATCTAGTACCCAAGCTATTTACAAAACATGCTTTCACTAAGGGAGGATTCTCTTCTTGTTTTACAATTTAGAAGAAATAAGGGAATAGACCAAATGCTTAGAAATGAACATGACTTGTAATAAAACAATGATATAAGTTAACATTTCAATGAATGAACTTTCGTCAAATGGGTTTTACAATTTTCATAACACCAAGACATACCCAAGCAAGCTAAAACAATGCCCCAATAGCAAGGATGATAAATGAATTACCCTACTGGTTTTAAGATCATATCTGTAAGAATTAATACTTTAGTTATGGTTTTGAAATAGGTAGAAGTGATAGGTTTATCCATGATTGCCCCCTAAAAATAAGATTAACTGAATCAAAAGCAAATTGCTCTAAACTCTAGTAAGTGCACTATTTTACTATGTTATTTATATGCAATTAAGATCAAGCAACTGAGTAAATAGTCTCTCTTCCACACCATAGGAACAATATCCTCTTATCCCCCTTTTCATTCTCTTGTGCACAATTAACAAGTTACCAATGAAAGAGCAGCATATAACCTATGTGATATTGGAAAGCTGAGATCTGAATCTTCCATCTATTCTTAAAGAATCAGTAGTACCGATGGGAGGACCCTGAACTGTATTGGGGTTATCACGCTTTCACAATTAAAATTCTTCAGTCCCATTGCTATTTATTCTCTGAGGAAAAACATGTAGATTAAAAGATTAAAAATATGCATTATTTTTACAGATAGAAGACATGAATAACTAAAATCTTATGATTGAAAGGTTTTCTACTTATTACAAATTTTCTTAGCAAAGGCCCACAATAATTTTTAATATTACTGCTCCTATTATTGTATCACTTAAGGTATTGTTTTTTATTCAAACACAGATAGATAATACTGCCACTTTTAGAATTGAGCTTTATACCACCTTGGCAAAATGTGTTCCAAAACCCATACAGTATTTCATGTTCTTTTTCCTCAATAATCTGATGATTGACTTTAATATATACTCAGATAGTCCAAGTGGGTCGGTGAAAAGGCGAAAGATGAGTTTAGCTTATTCTGCATCATTGATTTTCCAAGTCTGTTCCAAAGTTGTTTTTCCCTTCTCCTCTACAGTTGAACTTACTTCTGGTCCAGTAACAGGAAAAATACATACATACATTCTTACATACATGTATATAAACAGGCAATCAGGGGAGGGGTGATAGCAATCTCCCACACTGACTTTTCTCTACAAATATCCAACATCTCATTCTTGCATTTGCCATAAGAATTTCCTTGAGGATCTTTCTTAAAACCAAAAGGTCAAATAATAAATGAAATATTATGAAAAGCACAGAATTAAGAACTGTTCTCTTGGCATGCAATAAGCAAAAATCTGCCTGATTTACTGTCTATGCTACTTATTGCTATCTTTATTTAAGACCTATACAGGAATAAAGCTAGGATAAAAGGGGCAGTATAGTGGGATTCTAAGGCTGAACACAGAATCAATTTTTTAAACTTTGGTAGGTTGTAAAATCTAGCTTATTCCACCGGTAAAAGGGATTTTAGCACAAGTTCTATTTCCTGTCTTCAGTGTCAGGTTTAATGTCAGGTTCCAAGTAATCCCACATCCAAATCAAATTCAGGCTTGACATTCAGTGGCATGAAATAAATTTTCTGTTCCACCATATCTTTTCTCAGTCTTCTTTATTTTACTTAAAAGATTAAACACTTTGCAGTGTTAAGAGAATCTTGTCTTGCAAAATAACGGCATGCATGTTATTAATGCCATCAAATATTTGTAACCCACCCATATCTTGTAATGGCTTATGATATCAGAAATTTAAAACTAGAAGAGAGCAAACTCTTATAACAAATTAGTGACCTGTAAATAGCTTTAGGCTTAAATGGCCTTCTTGATTCTGGAGCTTTTAATTGGAGTAGGAGTGAAGAATATGGCCTATGCAAGTCAACTGTGAATACACACATATATACTTCCATGAAAATGCAAGGAATTCAATTGCTTAAGGATCACATTACATTTTACAATGATTTTCTGGCTTACTTGCCAATATCTGGGAAAAACTACTTAATCATTAAAACATAAATGATTGTCAGAGGTCATTTACTTTATTCACCTCATGAGTTTACCCAACTTTCCTTATTTGACTTGGGATATGGACTGATAATCCCTTTCAGATGATTTATCTGAATTTTAGAAAGCATGATAAGATCTACTTTTAAAATTCATTTTCTTTTAATTGTGATTGTGTGTGCTACCTTGTTCTTGACTGAAAGCGAGTAAAATTGCCACAAATCAATATGTACATATTCTGATATGAAAGGGAAATTCTCTGTTTAAATGGATCTGTGTGGATCTGGTTGGGAAGGTGATGGGGGCCTAGTTTTGTTGTTGTTTTAATTAGAGTGGGAAAGGAAAAGGAAAAGCACTTGAAGAAAAGGAATAGAGGAATGCTGATTTTTACTTGCCAGGCCTGGAAGTGCCCTGAGCTGTGCAGAATAGATGACATGAGTGTGCCAGTAATGCCATCCGCAGGCGCTGAGATGAACCTCCTGACATTGTCCAGAGGCTGCAGGACACACACTGGATGGGCATATTCTAAAAAAGGAGAAAAAACTCCTGACAATATTATTAGACTGAAGCTATAGAAACACAGACTGGTAGGGACACGTAAGGTGGCCAGAAGGTAGACAACTGGGTTTAACACAGAAGAGTCTTGTCATTGTTGAAGAAAAAGTGTCATAAAGATGGAAGTGGCATCCAGGAAAGCTGGATTATTGTTGGAACCTTGACCTCTTTACAAGCAAATGAAAAAGAAAAAGAAGCAAGAAGTACTACAGAAGCAACAGAAGGAGGAAGGGAAGTTTGGGGTAGATCCTTTTGAGTACAGCAAAAGATAAATCTATAAATATTCTGCAGCCACCCAATTTGGATTTCAAAGTCTGAAGAAAATTAGACATAGTTCTAAAAATAAACCAGGCATTTCTGTTTCAATTGCAAGATAACAAAACTAAAAGAGAGCTGAAAAAAATTGGAAAAAATAATAATTAAATACGGTAGGGACATGTGTTCATCTATACAGTATATCCACAGTATAAAGTCAAGCTGGAAAAAAAAGGGGGGGGGTTTCCAAACTATCCCTTCCACACTTAACTCTCCCTTGAGAAACTTGTTCCTGTGTGGGACAGCAAGCACTGAAAATTCATTTATTGCTCTAATGCTGCCACACTATTTGTCCAGGAGTGCCTATCTGAATGTTTGCAGTTTACAAGCTGCGGGCATGCTGATATATTAAACTGATCCAACAAAAGGAATTAGGAAGGGGAGGGGAATCAAGCCAAGAAACAAAATTCTGACCCCCAAAATAAATGCTCCTCAATTTGCCTTCTAATTAAATAAAACCTTTTTCTCTTTGCTGATCTGACATTTACCTAAATATTGTCTGTACACCTCCGCCCCCCCCCCTCAGCTTTCAGCAAAAGAGTTTTTCTTTACCATAAGAAGTTACAGACATCACAGGTAGGAAAGAACCAGGAAACCAAGAAAGACTACCTGTTATTTTCAGTTATTTTTCAAATAACTGAGCGTGATGGACTCATCCTAGTGCACATCTTAAGTTAGCAGTTTGCTAATCAGGGATGAAAGGAAACATATAGAGAAAAAGAAAATTTTGGAGAAAAACAACTGCCCATAAAATTAAACATAAAAACCAAAAAACATGATTGGTGTTATTTGTAGGACCTACCAGGAGTGTGAACAAAATACGCCAAGTAAAGATCCAGTTCTTTAATTGTGACTCCAATGTGGTGTGGCTGGACGCAAAGGCCTGGGTTTGAGCACTGCGGCGACTTGTATAGCCGCTCCCCATCAGTACTTTCAAGGGGGATCCCTTTGAACAAGATGACCATAACTAGGTCCAGCCTCCAAACCTTGTCAGCCTGCCTCAGGCAGTCAATCCTGCGAATTTTGCCTTTCTGATCTGGATTGGAGAGGACACAACACGGTGCTTTCTTGCCCGTGATGGTCAAGACAAAGTCCTCACGAAACTCTGGGCGGATATCCTTGCGTAGCTTGGCCAGGAGTCGGGATGCCCATTTCTGCTTTATCTCGGGCTTTTCACCAAGTAATTCATCCTTCACAGCTCGTTCCTCATCCTTTGACATTCGCTTCTCGTGCTTCTTAAAGTACTTTCGCTTCCGAGCTTGCAGGTTGAACCATGTGTAAGAAAAGGCACGGACATGAGGAAGGAGAGCTTCAATGAAGGGGTGGAATTCATCCTGGGGAGAACAGGGTGAGAAGAAAGGGTGCAAAACAAAGAAAGGAAAAATCCATTAGAATAAGACAATCAGGAGGGGGAAGCATCGCAACAGCGAAATTTATAGGACAGGGTAGAGAAACAGCAAAGTGAGAACACATAAAGCCAAGCTCAGAATGTGATTAATCCAGCTAAAAAATAAATATGATATAGAAGAAGGATGACAAGCAGGAATTTGGGGAGGGGGAGGGAGAGAAAACAGTAGAATTAACATTGTTTCAACAATGCATTAGTATGGAAATAAAAAAAATCAGCATAAAGTTGTGGAAGTAAAATTTCGCTTCCTTTAAAAATAAAAGTACTGAAGTTTGTTTAGCAATGTAGGAATTAAAGACAAAATCAGTTCTGATCCCCTGTCCTAAACCCAAAGCTCTAAATATTATTTATAAATTGAAATAATTTTAGTGGGCCTTCTAACTTTATTTTAAAAATAAAAATTTCCCTACAACAAAAGCATCCAGGAAAAAAAAACCAAAAATGGAAATAATTACCATTGCTCTGTCTCATCCCGGCGAAGCTAAGCCCCCGATTCAGAAATTCTGGGCTCAGAATTGCAGAGAATAGAAGGCGGACGATATTGTGGGTATACGGGGTGGAAGGTGAGGAGAGGAGAAAAAAGAGGAAAGTAAAACTGTACGAAGGAAGGGTACACAAGAGCGCTGGATATTTCTTAAATTAAGTAGAAAATAATTGTTGGCTGCATCTTTCACTACAAACTGTTCATCAAAATGTTCAAGTCTTGTTTAAGAAAAAGAGTGGGAAAGCAAAAGGGAAGGATTAAAAACTGAAAGAAGGCAGCTAGGAAGGGAAACCTCAGCCGAAGACAGAAATAAATCAACATCACTCTGCCTGTGCCACATGCACGAAATGGATTAAAAATGCCAAATGGCTGTTAAAAAAATACTAGCAACAATAACAGCAATAATAGTGATAAAGGGAAGAAGGAAACAAAATTAAAAAAATAGGAAGGACAACAGCAACTAATCAGACAGGGGAAGCTGAGACCAAGGAAGAATCTCTCTCAGCGTTGGCAGAAATGCAAAGATGCAACTTAGATGTGGCTCCCTCCGCCTGAGAATAGGGGTGATCGCAGGTCTAGGGGAAAAGGGGCAGACTCCGCTCTGGGATCAGCTGTGATCGGCTGCTGGCAAAACTCAACTGCTGGGGTATGGGGGATTTTGTTGTTGTTCCCCCCCCCTTTTTTTTTCCTTTCCCTTTTTCCTCCTAAACTCTCTGGCTTGCTTGCTTTCTCCTTTCATGCTCGGTCCCCAACCATTTGCCTTTGCCAATGCCAGCAGAAAAAGAGAGAGAGAGAGAGAGAGAGAGAGAGAAGAAGGATCCACCTATTTGGCAAGAAGACCTATCGTGGAGCAGCCAATGGCTGCATCAAAGGAAAAGGGAGGTGGAGGGGGAGGTTGGCAGAGAAGGAATCAGGGAGGGGGTGGCAGAGAGAGAGACACACAGAGAAAGAGACTGTGCAGTTAAGAGACTGAAAACAATTTGCCAAATCGACAAGTTCGTATCTAACAAATAAGCAAAGTCCAGCAGCAATGGCATTTTTATTGGCCCGTAGTTTTTGGCTAGAATACAACTTGCAAAATATTTTAAATAAATAAATCTCCTAGGATATACCCCAAACTCATCTCCCCCCCCCCCAAGATAGCCTCACAGGCCTCAGAGAAAGCAGCTGTTCTGTCTTTCTCTCTCCATCTTATTCTCCTTCTGTCACCTCTTGGCCCAACTATTTCTAGGAAAAGATCTGTTCACCTACAATACTCTTTTAAGATTCAATCAGATTTAGCTTACTTTTTTCTTAGTTCAAGCAGTGATGGAAAGTCATTGTCCCCTGCCCCAATACATTTCTTCATAAGTTCCTGTTATCTACTGCAGACTTCAGCCAGCCAGTCTGTCCTGTTCCTAGCAAAATATGAGTTTTCTGCACATTTCCCCTTCCTTCTGCCACTTCATCTTAACATTTGCCAAGAACTTCAATCCTTAGTGTTGGCCGTCAATCATTCATTTTGATAAAATTATTTATGTCTTCTAACCCGAAATCAATAAACCAAACATGACAAAACGTAAACATACTACAAAGTTGGAACTATCCTGAAACTTTTTCAAGAGCAGCTATTTTAAGATATTTCATTGCAACACACTTTTTGTTACTTGACTTTTGATTATGTTGCAAGTTTAAAACAAAGAGCATCAGAAGAGCTGATTAAAAATAGTATAAATTAATTTCAGATAAGAGAACTCTAAGGAAAAAGGAAAAATAGTACAAAGAAAGACAACAAAAAGAAAATGTGTAATATTTACGTATTATATAATACAAAAGTATATTTATACATATGTATATCATATAATGTGTAAGATTGAGGTAAACAAATGGAAGAAGAAATCAAAAAGATAAAATGGAGAGCTTTAAAGAGGATTAAAGATATGGGCAAAAAAGTCAATATTAATTATTATGATTATTAATAATCATCCTACAATGATACCTTTAACACCATCAAACAACAATATCTGCTTATCCCAGGTCTTTAGGAACGACTCAATAGGTGGATAAAAATACCAAATCCAGTCTAAACTTCTGGCTGACTACGCAACAAACAATGATAATAATACCAACATCTTCAAGACTACTAAAAGAAAAGTTGTTTAATGTCATAAATATATGAAGATTGAAAACAAAGAAATAATGACTTGTTATTACAAATCAATTGCAAATGGCAACTGTACTTAGAATAGTTTACAGTCTGCAACGAAGCCTTTAATATTATTAAACAACAACATCTGCCTATCTCGGGTCTTTGGAAAGCATTTGATAGGTGGACAAAAATGCCAAATCCATATAAACATCTGACTGACCATGTGCACTACCAAATAATAATCAGTCCTCCAAAGCTTTTGCTTCAGTATGGGAGCATTTTAGAGAGACCTGGGAAGTCATTCTTACTTTATTATAATTGAACCTGGTTTGCTTGTTCTTTGATTCAGCCCATCCATTCTCTTATCACTTTACCAACTTCTCATGGGGCAACAACAACAGAGAAGCTCAATTTACAAACAATTCAGGGCACTACTCATACTGACGCAAAGGGCAGTATACATTCCTCTTTGTACTGCCCTAGCTTGAGTATTTCTAGTTTTGACTATGTTTGTGTGAGTGCAGCCCCTGATATACCAAATACACTCGTGAGAGGTAGTCCATAGAGATAGCATGAAAGTCAGACCTATGCTGAGCCTTTTCTAATGCCCACTGTCAGCTTCAGGCCTTGTTGCCAGGTTTTCAGCAGCCAAGTAGACGGCCAAATGAGAGCTCCGGATTTACATTTGCAAATCATAAGTGGAGGTTTGCCCTGCTCAGCTTAAATGGGGGGAGGAGGGGGACAAATGGCTGCTTCTCATTTCTGTCCACCCACAAATCTGGCATTAGCCAGTCCATTGGAGCAGGTTACAGGACCCTCCAACCTCTTCCCACACATATACAGATTGCTTGCTTGGGAAAAGTATAGGCTGCCCCACACCTCTCTGTGACCCTAGTGACAAAATATCAAAGGACTGTGACCAGATACCTAAACCTGCTCCTTCTGCTCAATCACACAGATTATAGGTGAGCAGGCAGGCAGTTGAGGTGGAAAAGTTCTCTCCAGGCACAAAAGCTTGGAGATTAATTTTCTACATCTGTGTCATGAGGGGGTATATGTGCAAGCTGAAGCATAAGGAAGTAGAATAAAGAAGATTTTTAAAAAACGAACTGGCCTTTCCCTCTCTCTCCTCTCTAGCCATCCCCCCAAAAATTTTCAAAATAAGTTGGTGAAATTTAAAACTCATTTGACTCTCACTTCCTCATTACTTGGGAGCGCAAAGACTCCCAACTTCTTATATACACAGAATGCTTCCTTTAAATTAGTGTATTTCTTTTAACTTATAAGCAACTAATACAATTTTTTCTTTAATATAAGATTTGATATGGAACTGAAATATGTTATTCCTCCATGTAAAAAAGTCACTGCACAAAATTAGATTTTAAAATCAACTCTAGGGATGCTTATGAGAAGCTGCAAATAAGTATAAATACCTTTCTTCCCCTCATAAAAGGAGTACCAATATCCATGTTTTATTCAATTTTTGGCCATGTACAAGAACAAACAACCCCAGACTTGAATTCGGTGCTGAAGTCCTTTGCAATATTTTTTACCTCAATATAATCAACCCCCTGAACTGATTATAAGATCTGACTAGCCCTAACAATACCAGTCTATAATATGATGATACTTGGTCACAGCTAAAATTCTGATGTACTCTTTTTATTTTTCTGATACATTAAATCAAGCACACGTGTAATTTAATTGTTATCTTGCATCAGTATCAGATTTCTATGGGATTTATGGAGATAAAGACGCAGATGGAATTCCACATTGGACAAGTAACCCATAATGTTTCATCTAGCATTTTTTTATTCATTTAAAAAAAGAGAGATTAAAGTGAATCTTTTGTTTTAATACTACGTCGAGGTTAGTTTGCATATCGCGGTGGATATTTGTCATTTAATCAAAACAGAAACAGAGGCTGCAAATGAAACAATGGAAACATCGTCAAGCATCGGCACCCACTGTTGGTGATTACAAAGGAAGCTGTTGATCGTTCAAACTAGAAAACATTTATTCCTATTTAGAGATTTTGCAACAGATTTTTTTTTATAATGCATACTTTGATACAGCCATATTAGGGAAATAACCTAATATCACAAAACCTTACAATGGAATTAATCTGCCACACATAGTTGCTATATAACTTCTATTCAAATCAGTGAAGTTCCTTGTATCATCCCCTGGTTTCCAACATTAAATAATAAAAGGTGACCATGCACGAGAGGCCTAATACAGAAGATTATTGTTTCTTGCAAAATAATAAATTGGAATAATTTGACTGAAGAGAAAATGTGTGTATCATATTCTCCATCTAATCAATCAATAAACAAGTGAGGAGAAATAAAATAATGAGTACATCTAACTAGAAGATACACGACACCAACAGAAACATATCAATTAAAGGGAAAGAAGAAAGAAGAGTATATATATTTTTTAAAGAGTCATTCCAAAAACCTAGAGGGAAACAGATCAACTAGAGGAAAACAAAGAGTCAGCTCTAATATCTGAAACAGTTTCCCTGCCTCCTTTCACCAAAACAAAAACAAAACAAGTTTTTATCATTGCCATTCCCGTTTAAAGCACCATCACTTTTATCTGCATTAACTAAAGATCTTAAGGGAATCATTTAAGAAAAAGATTATTTAAAAGCATAGTTTTAAATGCTGACCTGGAGGTAGGGGATTCTGTAAAGTCTGGGAAAACTTTTATATAAAAATTCTATATATGTTTACTCAAGAGTAAATATTGTTCACTACAGTGTGCTCCCAAATGAGCATCTAGCGGACTGTAGAAGCTAATTGCTTCAAATAAAACTTTCCAACTCTTTGTCTATTTTCCGTGTGTGTGTGTGTGTGTGTGTGTGTATATGTGTGTGTGTGTGTGTGTGTGTGTGTGTTTATTTTTGCCTTTTCATTTTTGGAGGCTCTCTTTCCCTCCCTCCCTCCTTCTCACTTTCACTCTTTTCCAGCAAGAGGATCAACTGTAAAGCTTTCTTGGGGTTGTCATAGAAACAGTCAGTAGCACCCTGGCAAACTACTTCCTTAGTGAATGAATAGCACATAAATTTCCACTCTCCACAGGGCTAGCGAGATCTACAACATATTAGCCTGTGGCTTGCTCCTGCCGGTTTTTTCCCCCAGAGTGCAGAAATGAGAAAGCTTTTTTTGCTAAAAAATGAGTCTATGGGACTATATGTCCATCTTGGCTGGGTTCCAGATGGGGTACTAAATTTAAGGTGGCTACATCTTCCCATCATTATAAAGAATGATGATGTGCACTATTTTGCAACATACATCATGATATAGGAGCAAAGTTATATAAATACACAAACACACAATAGAGATTAAAATAAAAGAAACTGACTGGACGCAAACAACAACTTCCGGCATGAATTGGGACTATTGAACTGTTCTGTTATTGCCCGATAAAACACAATAGTCTCCCAATATACATACTTTTTTAAAAATGTGTTCTGTATATTACACAATGCTCGCATGAACCCAACCTAGT
Source organism: Diadophis punctatus similis (assembly GCA_023053685.1). Taxonomy (NCBI): domain Eukaryota; kingdom Metazoa; phylum Chordata; class Lepidosauria; order Squamata; family Dipsadidae; genus Diadophis; species Diadophis punctatus. The sequence goes on from JALIGW010000002.1 coordinate 107,975,511, forward strand.
CTCTCAGTAATTACCAACTCACCTTTTTTAAAGTAATCATCAAATATCTCCTACTCATGTCTATCCAATATTAACAGAATTCATTTTCACAACTATAGGAAATATTTATTTTAATGTACATCTCACATCTTTGGCATATTATACAACAAAATCCCCAGAACAATATCTATTGATATAATAGTTATATCACCTTGCTTTGCTTCTTCATTCTTCTGAGCGTTATAACTCTTAGAGCCTGCTTGAAAAGTTTTTCTCTCTTTGACCTGATTTAGCACAAACAAGGGAAAACTGCAGTAGACTCCACGTCCTAACGAACTTGAGTTAATTAATGCTGTGAAAGAAAGAGGTTCTCTCTCAGCCTCTTGAATCATGGTTCACTACCCCTTTCAATTTTCTATCCCCCCCCCCAAAAAAGTGAGAGAGGAATTGCATTCAAATATTTTTTTCCCTGTCTGAGCAGGGAAAATAAACAACGCACAAAATGGAAACGGAACAACAGTATTGCATAAATCTATGCAAGGACCTGTTATAAAAATACTAAAAACAGTTATCTCAATATTTCACTTTATAAGTTGGCATATAAATTTATATTTATAAATTGAACAAGTTTAATAAGCAGTTCTATAATTTAACATTAAACCAAGCAATTGGACTTAATGGAAGAAATTGAAGGAGTCCGGAAAATCTATTTGTTCTTCCATTCTATTATTGTAACAATAGGGACAAAAATAATTAAGACTCTCAATTTCCAAGTAATTAATCCAGTCCTGACTTCTGTATGTAATCATACTTCCATTCAATATTTGGATTAAGAATGAAAAATTGAGAGTCTCTTTGATTACAAATTTACTGAATAAAATTGTTCAACTTTTGCCATGAGGGCTAGATTGTTCAACAAAAGTATATTTTATAAAAATTAATTTACAGTATGACCCTATAAATCCACGATTTCTACAACAGAATTAAGAACATGATCTAAATACTAGCTCTCCAGCACATGAGTATTCCGAACTAATTCTAAAGTTTAAAACATTTGATAATGTCAATAACACCAGGTTTGCTGTTAGTGACAATCCTAAATGTTTCTGCTTAGTAAGCTGCCCAGAGATTTACATACAATTGTAGCAACACTATCGGTAGTTATTAATTATTAGAGTGACATAAAATTCTACAGAATTGAGAGTCTAAGACCAGATACATATACTGAAAGAGTACTGGGCATGCAGCAACAAAGAATAAAAACCAGCAAGTAAAGCATCATTACTTTTGCCTAGTTTTATCTTTTACTCCTTTAGTTTATGATAGGAAGTGTTCTCATTATTCACTAGGATTCCTCATTTCCCTCCCCCTCCCCTATTTATTGTTTATTCAAGTACGACTTATTCATTTGTACTTTATTCACATACGATTTATTCAAGTACTGTACAATTCATTCATTGAAAGGGGGCAGCTCCCTTCGGTGCCTAAAACAGGTCAGTGTTTAAATTTGTGGTATGTGAAATTATAGAGTTTGTTTCCTTTGTTTTGTTTTTGTGGCAGAGTTTGGCTTGAACAGAGCCATTTTTCCAAAGACCACAACCAAAAATTGTAAATGAAATTAAATGAGCAGATAGAGCTCTTTATCTAGTGTTGTACAAATGAACACTAGTATAAGGCTTCCTGTATTCTTGATGCCAATATAATTGGAAGCTCTGGAACATTTACGGCAACTGCTTTTTCAATCAGATAGGTCATCGGGAGGAGCCGAAGACTGAGATGAGACAAGCACATCAGACAGAAAAGTACAGTTGTCTTACTAAGAAGGTACAGCTGGGATGGGAAACCCATATGTGAATGTGACCTGCAGGTTATTGCGAGGAATAGGTTATATATAATACATTTTAAAAACCAAAATAATTCCATCCTAATAAGAGTAGACACTTCTAAGGCTGTGTTGTATTTATTTTTTTCACCACAAGAATTAAGATTTATATCAGAAAGTATGCTTTAAAAATGGATATTACACAGATTTACCAAAAAAAGAACAATATATGCAACCATTTAATACACATTTGAAATTATTTTTAATAAAAATAAATGTAGTTTTAATAAATAAATAAATAAACAATACTTTACAAACTATGGACAAGTAATATTCACCAGAAACAAAAGGAACAATTTTCCTTTCACTGTTGTTTGTACCATGATATCTGAGTAAGCCGCATGTGTCATGCGCTGGCCACACCCACACCCGGTTTAGCAAGGGGGGGGGAGTCCCGATACATTATGTGACGCTGCCGTGACAATGTGAGTTTGGCACCCCTGATCTAGACCAACACAATTCATTGGCAGTATTCAGATACAACGCTAATTGGACTTATTCCACTGAAAATGACCACAACTCCTCACCACTAGTCTAACCAATGGGTATTCTGTCTCAAATTGAGAACTGTGTCTAACACATGTGGAGAACATGAAGCCAGAATTAATAAACTATGACTTATTGTCACACGAATGTATTTCAGACTCACTGGTTTTACCCTTTCCATTCTGGGCTCTGGCACTGCTGCAAAGACAGAACGCCTATTACTTTATTTATAATTATTCATAAATTACAATTGTAACAGAACCTAAATAAACTCTGGTTCATTGGCTACAATTTATTGAAACAAATTCTTCGAACACTTCATAGTTTGATTCATAAAAATAGCTTGGTTTAATAAACTATTGTTAAGATTAACAAAGTTTAGGGCTTGACCAGAAAGCTAAACTGAAGTTAACTGAAATTAGAAACAGATGTTTTCAACCTACTTTTTGAAGATGTTCTGGAGAAAAACACAAGAAAGATCTCAGAAGCATGTACAGTAAATTTATTAAGCATAAACCTCATAATTTTTAGGGGATACTTTTTAATTTTAAGTGAAAACTAACTAGTATCTACATAAATACATTAATAACTTCTCAAAAAGTTTTAGACTGAAATTGACCAAAGAATCAAGGCTGGATATTTACATCTTTAAACTTTTTTTAAATGTTGTTAATACATTTATGTGAATCTTACTCTTTCAGATAGAATACCAAAAAGATATGTCTTATAATCTTTTTTAAGGCAAAAAAAATGCTCCAGATAGCAGACAAGTCATAATCACTGTCCGGTTGGCATCTATAACAATTACATCAAATGTTCATACATATAAATATGAGTTGGTTTCAGCATTTTAAGATTACAACTAGAGAAACCAATATAAGCTGACAAATCATTATGCAGGCACTCACAACAGTTTTACAATCCCACCTGCAAACCTCTAAAATACTCCCATCTGCATATAGACTTTGTGTACAAATGGTAACTGATAGAAATGCCATTTCTGTTTCTTATTCCAATTACTGATTACATTAACAGAGGAATGGAAAGGGAGGCGAGACATCAGGCACCCACTATTGCAACATTTTGCAACAGCTTGGTATCAGAAAATGTTTTAATGATATAACATGTTTCTAAAGGCATCTTGGCAACCAAACTCCACAACAAATAGAAAAGACAAAAATATAATAAAATATGAAATGTCTCAAAATTAATCTCATGACGACAATAGTATAATGTATGCTGGGAAGGGAACTGAAACACTGCATAATGAATATGCATAACATAATGAATACTTTTTCGTTAAGCACCTGATGAGTCTTGTAATCTAGAAAAGCCAGATAGAGCTAGAGATAAAATATGTCTTCAAGACTCTGCACTGATTTGTTGGGACAATAAAATTTCTCCACTGACATTTCTAGATCTTTTTCCAAGTAAAGAGAAAGATAATCTTACCAACAGATTTAAATATGTTTTTGTCTTGTAAGAATGCCCTCAGAAATCCAAGTGCTATATATGGTGTGTGTGTGTGTGTGTGTGTGTGTGTGTGTGTGTGTGTGTGTGTGTGTGTAAATACTCCTCAGATTGGTGAAATATATTGAAGCTAGAATATAAAGATCTCTTCCAGAATTGTGGGCCTGACTCCTCACATCCTCTTATACTGTAATTTTAAATTTCCTCTTCATAAATTTCAGATCAATTGATAGAGATTCCCACTACCTTCCCCGGATCATCCCAGTGGTTTATTTTATTTGCCTGCAAAAGAAATCATTAATGCCATTCTGGACACCAAAAACCCCTGAGAGCAGACCCCATTGCACTGAAAAATCTAAATCACTGAAACCACAGGAATCAGCAATAATTTATTTATTTATTTATTTGAGGTTCTTCTATGCCGCCCTACTCCCTCAGGATTCAGGGCGGCGTACAACATTTTAGGGAACATCAAACAAATCAATTAAAAACAATTAAAAACAATTTTAAAAAACCATATAACATCATACATACATGGGGGAGACGTCAGATGGGAAGTCATCTCAAAATCACCCCGCCTGCAGGAAGAGCCATGTCTTAATGGCTTTTCAGAAGGCCAGCAGGGTGGGGATGATTCGGATCTCTGGGGGAAATTGGTTCCAGAGAGCAGGGGCCCCTACAGAGAAGGCCCTCCCCCTAGGCCCCACCAGTCAGCACTGTTTGGCTGACAGGACCTGGAGGAGACCCACTCTGTGGGACCTGACCGGTCGAAGGGAAGTATGGGGTAGGATGCGGTCCCGGAGATAGCCTGATCCTAAGCCATGTAGGACTTTAAAGATGATGATCAACACCTTGAATTGTACCCAGAGACCAATGGGCAGCCAACGCAGCTGGCAGATTATAGGTGTTACATGGGTGTATCTTGAAACACCCACCACAGCACGCGCAGCTGCATTTTGCACCAGTTGAAGTCTCCGAATACTCTTCAGGGGTAGCCCCATGTAGAGCGCATTGCAGTAGTCCAATCGGGAGGTGACAAGGGCGTGAGTGACTGTGAGTAGAGCCTCCTTCTCCAGATATGGTCGCAATTGGTGCACCAGGCGAACCTGTGCAAAAGTTCCCCTAGCCACAGCTGCAAGGTGCTGATCTAATTTTAGCTGTGGATCTAGGAGGACTCCCAAATTGCGAACCTGTTCCGAGGGAGTTAATTTTTCTCCCTCAAGAACCAGGACCGAGAGGACCAAATATAATAATATATAACTAAATTATAAATGACTCTGGGTGACTCACAGCAGTCCAAGAAATTTAATAAAATCAATAGAATATTAAAGAATAAAAATGGCAAGTATGATGAAGTAAGGGGGCTCATTCTCCCTCATTGAAGGCCTATTTGAAGAGCCAGCTCTTCATGGCTCTTCTAAACAACATCAGAGTGGAACAATTCAGATGTTGGGAGGAACATCAAACTTGTTTATGTATCAAAATTATATCCCACGTATCACTGAAAGATATCAATACTCTGTTCTTCATGAGCTCACAAATACACAGAAATATTACCTCAACAAAAAGGTCCATATTAGGGCAAATTACAATATTCTGAAAATTTTAACAAATGCATATGATACAATTCATTTTCCAGGTGGTAAAGATGCCATAGGAAAGCTTGGACACAATAGTTGAACAATAAGCGTTAACTATTTAAAAGTCTGAAATGTTATTCCCTATGGGGTAGCCATTCAGAAGCTAATAAGAGCCAGGCAATTGTCTTCTAAAAGGCAAATACACTACATTTGCATTCAGGCAGGTATTTGGCTTTTGCTGGGTGTCTGTGTGTAAATGGAATTCTTTGATGTTATTTGTATTTTTTTATTTATGTATTTTACTTGATTTTACTTGCATCTTAATAACTTTGTGTGCTCTGTGTTTTTGTCTTGATGTTTATTATTGTTAGTTGCCATGAGAATCATCCTCTCTGGTAAGACAGGATATCAATTAAACTGGCACACCAATCAATGCTGTAATACCTATTCCAAAATAATATCTGGATGTAAGGTAGCCTTTTTGCTGAATGGAGAAATCTGCAAAGGCAAAACAGCCCAGCTGCTCATCACATTTTAACAATAAGGAATTGGAACTAGATTAACGTCCTAACTTTCCATGGTGGAAGAAAGCAATTCTAGAAACCAAAATGTTCTTTCTAAAGACAGCAAGTAAATTTTCTCAAACTGACACAATTAAATAAGAATTTGAGGAATTAAAGCAATTCTTCTACAAGGAGGCCAAATGCAATCCAGCAGCCATAGTAGGTTAGACTGCACAAGATCCTTAACCGCTCTCTAACTTCTGCAAGTCTAAACACACTGAAAAAGCAAGCAGCTTTTAATTTCAAACTGCTAGTATGAAGCTGTTTCTCTGCTCAGCTTAGACAATCTGAAACTGTACAGGCTTGCCTTGAACCTCCTATCTCTTGTAGTGAGGCAGAAAGTGAGCTTACAGAATATGCCTGTATCTCCTGAAAAGTGGCTGTTATCACCTTGGTATTAGCTATAGTAACAGTAGCTTTTAAAGTTTATTGATTATTTCAGAGTATGTTGCCATTGCTTTTCTTGTATGTCAGGCATGGTTTTTTTTTTACTTTAATTAAACTTCTTCTTAAGAATATTCTGTTTTGCCTCAGGTATTCAATAATTGTGACTCATATAAATATTCTGCTGCTTGGTTCTGCACTGCCTATATATAAAATAAAATAGAGACTCATCCCCAATTGTGAATCCTACAAACAAATTCACCAGGTACCATTCACTCACTAAAAAGTAAATGCAACGTAAATTTTAAGCTGTTGCTTTGACCTTAAATGCCATTGTGAACATTTGCTATATTTGCAGCACATAACAAACTATTATTATACAGATGGTGGCCTTAGGCATGCAAGCAAAGCCCCACCTCTTTTTATACATGTTGCATACAATATACATAAAGGGTTTTGGTCATATGGTTGAAACCACCATCTTAATTTTTTTTTACACTTCCACTGTAGACAATGGCAATACAATTGTTCCACTTGAAATTATATTTCAATCCTGAAGCTAATTTGCTCTGGCCTACCAATAACATGGCTGCTTTTGTACATTTAACACAAGTTGTACATATGGAAGTAAAGAGATTAAGGTGTATTTCAAAACTCTATGTAGCTCAAGACTTACTGCATTTATATACTGGTCTATATTAAACTATGTTTTGGTTTACCCTTAATCATCTATAGATGAATATCATGGTTTCTTTCCTAAAAGAAACAGTGATATTTATATTTTATTATATTTCTAGATGAAATGTTAATATATATTGCTAGTCCATATATGATATGCCCAGGGGTGGGTTCCACTTACCTTCCCTACCGGTTTGCATCGCAACGGAAGTGCATGTTTTGCACACGCACGCTAGCTTTGCTCGCATGCACGTGCCCATCACATTGTGCAAAACACCTGGAAATGACCCTCTGCACATGCGCAGAAGCCTTTGTGCATGCGCAGAGGATTTTTTTGCAAGCCGCAGCGACCGGAGGACCAGTTCGGGAGCGTGGACTGCCGGTTCGCCAAGCAGTGGTACATTTCCACTAATGGTTCTAAAGAACAGGTCCAAACCAGCAGCAACCCACCACTGGATATGCCATACTCTAAATAAATAAATACATAAAAACATACTGTACATAGATACATAAATTTATTAAAAGACCTATGTGCAACCAGTTTAGATGAAATGGACAAGGCAGAATTGCCACACTGAAAATATTGGTGAATGAGTAAAAGGGAAGCAGGAGCTAAAGCCGTTTTATGAAATCACATGTGATGTTCTAGACCAGTGGTTCTCAACCTTCCTAATGCTGCGACCCTTTAATACAGTTCCTCATGTTGTGGTGACCCCCAACCATAAAATAATAAAATTATTAGGAAACTCAGGGGTGGGTTCTAACTTACCTTGCTGCCGGTTCACTTCCTCCTGCGCTGCGTGGCCACACCTTGTGGGAGCATGGGCATTTGCGTGCACACACATGCGCAGTGCCGAAATGTTTTTTAAAAAATTGCACAAAAAAGCTGAAAACAAGATGGCAATGCATGCGCAGTGCCAGAAATTCAACTTCTGCGCATGCTCAGAAGTTCCCATGGCAGAGATTTTTTTTGCAGTAGTCTATTTGCAGGTAGGTGGACCTGGCTGGAGACAGATAGAGGAGCAGTGTCTCGGTTCCTAAGACCATCGGAAATATGATCTTAGGCAACTCCTGTGAAAGGGTCTTTCGACCCCCAAAGGGGTCGCGACCCCCAGGTTGAGAACCGCTGTTCTAGACTGTCATTTCCAAAAAGTAGTTCGTGCTGCAGATTAAGTTGCTATTAAAAAGTTAGCAATGCCATCAACTAGACTGTCCAGAGAATCACATAGAATATAGAACATAGAATAATAAAATTGGAAGACACTTGGAGGTCTTCTAGTCCAACCCCGTTCAAGCAGGAGAGCCTATACCATTTCAGACAAATGATTGTCCAGTCTCTTTTTGAAAGCTTTCAGTGATGGAGCCTCACAACTTCTGGAGGCAGGTTATTCCACTGGTTTATTGCTCTGACTGTTAGGAAATTTCTCCTTAGTTCTAGGTTGCTTCTCTCCTTAGTTAGTTTCCACCCATTGTTTCTTGTCTTGCCTTCTGGTACTTTGGAAAATAGGTTGACACCCTTGTCTTTCTAAGAGCCCCTCAAATATTGGAACAGTGATATCATGTCTCCCCTAGTCCTTCTTTTCACCAGAGTAAATAGACATACCCAATTCCTGCAACCGTTCTTCATATGTTTTAACCTCCAATCCTCTAATCAGGGGTGAAATTCAGCAGGTTCTGACAGGTTCTGGAGAACCGGTAGCGGAAATTTTGAGTAGTTTGGAAAACCGGCAAACACCACCTCTGGCTGGCCCCAGAATGGGATTGGAATGGAAATTTTGCAATATCCTTCCCCCAGGAGTGGAGAGGGAATGGGGATTTTGCAGTATCCTTCCCCCAGGAGTGGGGAGGGAATGGAGATTTTGCAGTATCCTTCCCCTGCCATGCCCGCTAACTGGTAGGGAAAATTTTTGAATTTCACCCCTGCCTCTAATCATCTTAGTTGCTCTTCTTTGTACTCTTTTCAATATCTTAACATATTTTTTCTATTGTGGTGACAGAACTGGATACAGTATTCCAAGTGTGGTCTTACTAAGGCTTTATAAAGCAGTACTAGAACTTCACGTGATCTTGATTCTATCCCTCTGTTAATGCAGCCTAGGATTGCACTGGCTTTTTGGCTGTTGTCACACACTGTTGGCTCATATTTCAGTGATTTTCCACTAAGACTCCAAAATCCTTCTCACAGTTACTGGTATTGAGCCAAATTTCACCTCATCTGTACCCATACAGTTGGTTTTTCTTGCCTAAGTGAAAAGCCCGACTTTTATCTACATTGAATTTCATTTTGTTAGACAGGGCCCAGTGTCCAAGTCAGTCAAAATCCTTTTGGATATTGAGCTTGTATTCTGGGGTGTTGGTTATTTGTGCCAGTTTAGTGTCATCTGCAAATCTGATAAGTCTCCCTTCTATTCCCTTGTCTAGATCATTTACTCCACTGCTTACTTCCCTCCATGTGGATATAGTTCCATTAAGGTCTACATGTTGAGTAGGATGTAGTTCCATTAAGGTCTACACGATTTGTCAGCCAGTTACAAACCCATCTGGTGGTGATGCTGTCTATCCCACATTTTTCTAGCTTGCCAAGAAGTAGGTTGTGGTCTACTTTATCAAGAGCTTTACTGAAATTTAAGTATACTACGTCCACAGCATTTTGATGATCCACTAATTTAGTCACTCTGTCAAAGAATGAAATAAGATGTATTTATCACGATCTGTTTTTGATGAACCCATGTTCATCTAGTTCTTCTGGTTATAACTTTGTTTATCGACTGTACTGTACAGTTAAATAAAACCATAAAACATGTGGCAGTCAATTCTGTTTTCCTATATCAAACCTGCTAAGACCAAAAAGAAAAGGTAACACCATTTTCTCCAATCTGGTACCATCCATAAAATCCAGTCTAGATACAGCCAGCATGATCAATGAAAAAGGATAATAAGGGGAACTGCACTTGAAGGACACCAGTTCATAAAATATGAACAAAATTTCCATTTAGGATTGATCCTTCCTATTTTTGTGGCTTACATTCCTTTTGCACAAGGGACATGTCTGTATGGAAAGGCCTAAACATTCTTCCCTACCACTTCCCACAGCTCCATCCAATCCAGAGATTCCATTCTCTCTACTCATGTTCTAACTAAAAAAAGGAAGGTTCTATTTATTTAACTCTTGCTTTGCACTTCCAGCTCAACACTGAACCTCATTGCTGAATGACAAATTCAACACTGAACTCTCACATCTAAGTCTGAGGTAATTTCTATGGCATTAGAAAGCCACAATTCTTTTCTCAAAACTAAATGTCAGGTGCACTATAGCAGTAACAAGGGAAAACCTTTTGTACTTCTGAGTATAATGGTCTGAAGCAGAATAAGATTCAGACCTTGTCTTCTCAAATCCCACCCTCTCTCTTGCTTTGGATTCTGATTCTATACTGAAAGAGCCTTCGTGAAACAAACAGTGTGCATTCTACTACTGTGCTATGGAAATCAAGGGTGAGCCCAGTTTTAAGGTGTGCAGAACAGGAAAACTAAAGCAATTAAAAGAAGTTGAAAGAGATAGATCTGCTTAACCAGCCAGTATAAGTATTCTAGTAGTGGTGTCTTCCTTCATCAAAGGATATCTGAATGCTTCTGTGGGAAAGCCAGAAGCCAGAGAAGAAGAGAAAAACAGTGGGGTTTCTCCCTGATATTCAGGTATTTACAGTAGGAACCTCTCTCCTAGGAGATGATTTGTCAATTGCTTACATTGCCTGAACATGGGCAAGTTTATTCCTCCTACATGCCTCACACTTAAGGAGATAAATCCTACTTCCTGTCATTAAGACTTCAGAAGTATATTATTATCTCTTGAATGCAAGGGATAAGCTTTCCCCAAAATGCTGAGATTACTCCTAGTTCATACTGAAGCCAGGCAACATTTGAAGAGCTCTCAACCCAAAGTATCCTACTGTTTTCCTTTGAATGCCTATTTTCCTGCTTGCCAACGTTCTCCTTAAAAGGGACCTCTTAGCTATTAAAAAAAAAAATCAAAACTGCCATGCCTCATGTTTAAGCGATCCACAGATTTGCTAGTGGCAAAGCTTCTTGGATACATTTAAACACTGCCTATGTGGCAGCAACTGCAGCAACAGAATTAATTATTCTTGTTGAATTTAATTTTCATATCCTTTTGCTTTAAGGCACAGTTCAGCTTCTGGAACCAAGACCTGCAGGTTTCTGCCTGAAAAGTCTTTCCCATTTTTGTTTTTCCTGTTTCCTTACAGTCACATACACAAGTATGAAATATATGGAACACTTAAAAGTAAGATGCTAGAATGTATTTCTCTTCCTTTTTAAATTTTCTTTTTTATTTCCCTGCATGAGGAACATTTAAGCGAAAAATAAAAAAGAAAGAGGAATCCTGCAAAACACATTCCAGATTCCTAGGTGATGAGAGAAAGGAAATAGGTGTAGGTGGCTCCAAATTCTTTCAAAAAAATTTCACAAGAAAAATGCAGATACATTTAATAGGTCAGGTTTCCATGTCTGCACTAGATTGTCCCACATAAAAATATCTTTAAAAAGAGGAAATACTTCTGAAATGAATTTATATGCCAATAATCAGACCATCATACTTATTTGTTTTATTTAAAAAAAAATACAGCCTTTAGTTAATGCTTCTTTGATGCACTTCTCATTTTCTTGACAATATATTTATTTGATGGGCAAACTATTCAGTGATAAATAGAGCAAAAGACCAATTATTTTAGAAATATCCTGAACTTTGCTATTCTGATTATTGAAATAGCAAATACATATAATTGTATTATTTATTTTTCCTAGTTATTTGGAACTGTTTCAAACTGCCTTGACTGTTGAAAATATAAGTAACTGAGTTTTTAAAAATGGTAATATCTTATGGGATTTGAAAGAATATTCTGTTTTTAATGGATTGTTAATATTTATTTCAGATGTCACACCTGCATATACCACCATGTCTGAACTGAATAGTCTTCCGTCATTTCTTTAAATATTTATTTGTTTTGCAAACAAACACCAAAGCTTCTTGCCACTATTGATTTTCAATGAATGCATTGAAGGTTAAGACACTGAAATTTAAATTGATTCAAACAATGTAATTAGGAAATTAATTCCCCCGTTTTTAAACCAGGGAATTCATTTTCATATCTTTTAAAAGCAAGGATATCCAGAGGTGGCACATGACAAAATCATGTGCCACTTCTGGATATCCTTGCTTTTAACCATGACAAAATCATGGTTTTGCTTTGTATGTATCCTTGCTTTTAACCATGACAAAATCATGGTTCCATGAACCATGTTGCAAAAAGTAAAACTTATACAGTAAGGTTTCCCTCTCAATTTCTCTGCACACATCATCAGTTTGATATGATCTTGGTTTGGTGCAAGTACCTAGTTTTGAAAATATCTTTTTGAAGTTTGAATTATATTTATGTTTAGTGAGAGTTGCTGCTATATAATAAGGATCATAGCTTTCACTGCCTAATTTCATGATTCTCATTATGTGACATACTGGGCTTAGATTCTGACCTGCTGTTCTGAACAAGTAAGATGTCTTTCAATTTTCCTTTTTGTTTGTAAACCCAATAACTATTAGTTACTGACAGACATGTCTTACTTACCTATCTCACACTTATTTACATTTGATTTATAATTTCCAACTGACATCATGCAGGCTGGACAGGAACAGCCAAAGGCTGGATGTCCAGATCTGATACAGAGGGCTAGATTACCATTCCTTAGGTAAGTTTCATCTTTTAGTAAAGAATGGAATGGAATGGAATGGAATGGAATAGAATAGAATAGAATAGAATAGAATAGAATAGAATAGAATAGAATAGAATAGAATAGAATAGAATAACTATCTTATGATGTGGTTTGGCCTGAAAGAAAATGTCTGACATCAAGGACAACAACCCAGAATTTTGTAATTTCTATCTATCCATCCTTTAATCACCACACCCAATTTTTTCCTCAGAATTTATTTTCTCATTTTACTTTCTTCCATAAAAAGTAGTACTACTAACAGATATGCCATGATAAGAAAAACTAAGAGTTGGATTATATTCATCTTTTCAAATATATTTCTCTGCATTGAAATGCAATGAAAAATTAAAGTTTCTTCTTAAACCACTTCACATTACAGAAGTAAACTAGCTCTCCAAACCTTAATTAACTCAGTACTTCTGATTCAAGAAATTGGATGTGGAGAGATGGTCGCCAAATTTATGCCCTCAGAAATTTCAGATTTTATAGTTTCTCCCATCTTTAGAGCACCATAGTGGCGAAAATCAATATAAATGAGAATTTTGTCTTTAATTGTCAGACTTTCCTCCTTGCTGTATAAACTAGAAAGAGATGATCCATGGTACAAGAATTTTAAAGCTTTGACTATTAATGAGAAGTAAGGTTAAGATAGCAGTATAAGAATATGTGAATATATAAGTAGAAAATATGTGATGGCAAAACCCTTCTACAGGTACTCCTTGTTTAGCTATCATAATTAGGACCAGTGACTAATTAGCCATAAAGTTAAGCAGTTGCTAAGTGAATGGTATTCAGCTTTCCTTTGCTTTACGGACCTGAAAAAAATCATAAATGAGGGGACTTGTAAAGTTACTTTTTCCTCACCGTTGTAACTGTGAATGGTTGCTAAATGATGCTGCTAAAAGAGGACTACCTGTACATAGATGGGAAGAGGCTCACCTCTTTTGTAAAAGAAAGGTGTTCTACATCTGTTTATGGTTTGGTAACTACTTTGTGGGGGAGTGTGATAATTATGAAAAATAACTCTCATATCAATACAGATTTTCACAGAGGATTTATTGGCTCAAAATATCACTCGTGAATAATTTCAACCAGGCTAATAAAAAAATGTAACTTGTGAATTTTATCTTCCCCTCCTCCATTTCTGTGCAGAAAAGGTCAATATTATGATCTGAAATAATACTGAAGAGGTGTACTTTTTTGTGTTTCTAGTATAGTGAAGTAGACTGATAGTTATGAGATACACATAAAGCACTTGTGAACAGTCAATTTAAGTCAAGTTCACAGTCAATTTAAAAGAGGAACTCCAAGCATTTCTGGTTACAGTACTTTCCTACATATTATCTTAATGTATGTACATTATCAAAACTAATATAACCCCAAGTAAATGCTCTTGTTTACTGAAGCACCCTAACTAATATGAAGCAAATTTCTCCCCGAAATAGTGGATAACTGTTATGCAAAATCATATCCATGTTGGGGAATTAACTCTGGTGAGGAATCATTAATCTGTTAGGCTTTTAGCTTCTGGTAACAGACAAAATTGTGGCAAATGTATGTACAACATATGTAAGCAAGCGGGAGGGTGGGGGGAACTTTAATAAGGAGGGAAAGGGGGCAGGACTGAACAATGGCCAGGCAAAGAGAGAGAATGCAAGAGTTGGATCTTTACCAATAACAGCACAATCTTATGCTGTGCTTTAAAATGATAGTACTGTAGAAAAAACATCCAGAAACTGAATGCCAATCCAAACACTAACAAAGCAAAGAATGCGGCAAAGGCTGTATCTCATCCTTTCATGAATATCAACAGAGTGATATTCTGATTTTCTGATACATGAAAATGGTTGGTCCAATTGCAACAATACGTTTCCCTTTCTCACATCATTATTGCACTATGTTCTCTATACATTACAGATTAAAATCTCTTCGATAGGCATTTATGGAGTGATAAGATTTCAGTGGAAAGGTGAGCACCACCCGGCTTATTCAGAGTGAATAAGAATTAACTGCACAACACTAGTACACAATGAAATGCATTGCACAATTATGTCTTCAAGTGACCACAGGTGGAGCTATTGTGCCATTTTCAATAGAGCTTTTTTAAAAATAAAAAACAATTCAATTCTTACATAAAATAAGAAAGTGCCTAAACATTCACAGGGTATATGATTAATCCACCCCTGAGTATAGACCTTAGTGCAGGAATAGTATGGTTAATGAGCTTAAAACAGAGTTGGGATCACAGTTTTCCCTTCATTATTTCTCTCCAAGGCTACATTTATAAGTAAGTATTTTGTTAATTGGGGGGAGGGGTTGGAAAAGAATTACAGATGAGCTGGGTCTGGATGGATTCCAGACCACCTGGAATTAATTTCAGATCAGTTTGTTTTAAAAAATTACCTTTAGAAAGGTACATGAATGAATGAATGAATGGATGGATGGGTGAAGTGTTTATTACTGGTCCTTAATTTACAGCTACAGTTGCGACCAGAATGCCCACCACAGCAATGCGGTCTGATTTTATGACATTTTTTGCTGCAGAGATTAAACTAATCTCCACAGTGGTTAAGTGAATCATGTGATTGTTTAAGATAATCCGGCTACCCCATTGACTTTGCTTGTCAGAAACTGCTGGAAACAGAGCAAATGGTGATCAGGTGACCCCAGGATTCCATAAGTATTGTAATTACATGCAGATGTCAAGTGCACAAATTCTGATGACATGACTATGGGGATTCTTTGATGGTCGTAAGTGCAAGAACTGGTCGTAAGTCACTTTTTCAGCACTGTTATAACTTTAAACAGTCATTAAACAAATGGTCATAAGTTAAGGACTATCAGTATATCAAATATCTAAATAAATACACCACAGATATATGTACATAAACAGAACTAGGGATATTTCTACCAATTATACTCCTAGCAAAATTACCTACAGTATTCACATTATTGTAGGAATAGAAATGAGGGATATACAACATCGCAAACTTTGAAGGTGAGAACAAAGTTTAGTAAACAAAAATGTTGTTAGATTCGCGCACAATTGAAAGAACGAGTCACAGCAACAGTTCAGCACTCTTTTTCGATCCAAGCTGTAGCGAGTACTGAGTGCCGGCAGGCTCCAGGCAAGCCACTTTTAAGGGCTTGCCTGAAGACGGCCAGCCACTGACAGCCATTTAAACTTCCTGCCACATGCTTAGCCAATCAGCGGCCAGTATGCAAATTTTCCTACGTCCATCCGTACGTAACATCCCTCCCCCCTAAGTTTCTCAATTGACCAATCAGGAGTTAATAAGAGTTACGTAGTCCCATAAGTAAACCGGTCGCCTGACAAGTCTACTGGACCTGTGCGAATCATATTCTCCGGAGTCTTTGAGCTGAGCGGACATGCCTGCTTGTGCTCCTCCGGTGTCCCGTGGAAAAATCTGGAACTGGCCTCCAGGCGTGGCGGCTGAAGATGCAGCTCCGTCTTCCTCCCCAGTCGGGTGACTCTGCTGGACTCCAGGAACTGCTGGTAGGTGCCTGCGCTCCCTCTCTGGGCTTGAGTGTAAGTTTTCTGGTGGACTCCTAGTTAGGGCTTGGTTTTCGCCGTTGGTTTCTGCACCTATTGATTTGTATTGTTCCCGAGGCAGAGATTTGTTCGTGTTGTTCTTCGGAGTAAGCCTCTGGTTGTTGAAGCCAAGAGTTTTCCATGCGGCTTCTCAACTGATCTATGTGTCTCTGCCATTCTCTGCCGTCCTCCAGCAGCACTTCATAGGACTTGGGGCCAGTGATTTTTATCACTGTGGTTTTTATCCACTTGGGTTCACCTGAGTAATTTTGGGCGAATACCAAGTCCCCTGTTTCCAGTGTTCTGGTTGTTTTGGTCGGATTGAGGACCCAGATTGTTGGGGGCAATATAAATATACATTGCTTACTGGTGTAAACCGCTTAGAGAGTGCTTGCACTGTGAGGCGGTATATAAATGTCACTAATAAATAAATAAATAAATAAATTTAGGGGTGCTTCCTGGGTATAATTTGGGTTTAGCCTATTCAGTGGAGATCTTAGTTTTCTCCCCATCAATAGTTCTGCTGGGCTCCGGTTTGTGGCTGCACATGGCGTTATGTGTTGAGTTAGGAAGAATTGATCTATCCGTTCTTGCCAGTCCCCTGGGCCCATTCAGGATAGAGTCACTTTGGTTGTTCAGACCATTCATTCGACTTGGCCATTGCTAGCCAGACTGAAGGGCAAGACAAGGGCGTGTCATATTCCCAGGCCTGCTAAAAACGTTTCCATGTGCCTGGCTGTCAGTTGCGGTCCGTTGTCAGACACAAGGACGTCAGGCAACCCATGTGTTGTGAAAAGTTTTCTTAGGGCTCTTATGTTTTCTTAGGGCTCTTATGGTGGTGCTAGTTGTTGCTGAGTGCATCTAGACCATCTCTAGCCATTTCGAATAAGCGTCGACCACTATGAGGAATGTTTGGCCAGCCATTGGTCCCGCAAAGTCAATATGCACTCTCGACCAGGGTCCTCTAGGAGTTTCCCATTCACAAGGTGGTGCTGGTCTGGATTCCTGACACGGTGTGCATGTCGCAACCCACCTTGGTGGTGCTGGTCTGGATTCCTGACACGGTGTGCATGTCGCAACCCACTCTGTGATATCTTTGTCGAGTTGTGGCCACCATAGATAGCTTCTTGCTAGTGCCTTCATTTGCACTATGCCCGGATGCCCTGTGTGCAATGTCTTAATGACCCTTTTCCTTAAATTGTGGGGGATTATTACTCTTTCTCCCCAGAGCAAACAGCCCTTTAACACGGACAGTTTGGTTTGCTTATTTTTAAAAGTCCGGAATTTTTCTTCTTCCACTTCCTGTGGCCATCCCCTCAACACCCAGCTCATGACTTTGGATAGTACCTGATCACTGTCTGCTATGTGTCTGGATGTGACCGGGCTGGTTTGTTTGATGTCCACTAAGAGGATTTCGGCCACAGGAGCGGGGTCTTTGACGAGGTCTGGGACTGGGTAGCGGCTTAGTGCGTCTGCATGGGCAATGTTTTTCCGGGTCTATGGTGGAGTGTGTAATTGTAACCCAAGAGGAAAGGGTAAGCATTAGGTTGCGGGGCTTTATTTATTGTCGCTTTATAGTCAGTGCATACTCTTATTGAGTCATCTAGTTTCATAGGGGTCACAATAGGTGTTTCCCAGGTTGCGTAGTCAACGGGCTCTAGAACTCCTTGCGCAATTAATTTGTCTAACTGTTCATCGACCTTGGGGCGGAGTGCTAGGGGGACCCTGCGGGGCTTGAGTCTAATTGGAGTTACACTAGGATCTAGATTAAATGATATGGGTTTGCCCTTATATTTATCTAGTCCTCCGGTGAAAATGGTCTGGAATTCGGGTGCTAGGGTGTCCAACTGACTTCCCGAGAAGTGATTCAGTCCTGTGAGTTTGATGTCTAGTGGTTTCAGCCATTCGACGCCCAGGAGAGTTGGTCTTGGTCCCCCGATGACCGTTAGTGTGAGGGTGCCATTGAAGGATTTGAATTGGATAGGCACATCTGCTCTGCCCAGTATTATGATAGGGTTCCCTTGAAAGTCTCTTAATCTAGTGCGGTGCGGCTTGAGATGTTGTCTGGTTATTTCAGGCATGAATCTCTTTAACGTGCTCCACACCATGATGGTGAAGGCTGAGCCCGTGTCTACCTCCTTCTTGCAGGGTAGGCCGTTGATTGTTGTCACAATATGGAATTTCTCATCTCGGTCTGCTTCGGAGTGACCCATGGTGTGGTAACTTCCCCTCGGGTATTGATAATTTTCATCGTCCCTGCTGCTGCCCCTCTGCCCTCCTGGTCGGTTTTGGTTTTGCCTCCTATGTCCCGTGATTGCTCTGGGCTGGAACGGGGCGGCTAGGAAAGTGGATGGTTGTATGGCCCTGCAAGCTTTGGCGATATGGCCCCTCTTTTGGCAACGACGGCACACCGTGTCCCTGAAGTTACAGGTAGCCCTGGCGTGGTTTCCCAGTTATCCGGAACAGCGGGTTTGCCTTTGCTCAAAAGTTCTTTGGCTTACCCTGCGTTCTTGGAGGAGGCGGTGGATGTTGTTGTCTTCCTCGTAGTCCTCTTCTGCTTCCGGGACTTTGGTCATCCAGTCAGGCTGGTGTTGGGTACGGTGAATTCCAGAGCTCATCTTTTGGACGTCGGCTGCAGATGTGTCTGATGCGTCTGCCACTCGTGCTTCCTCTATGATGTCCTTAAACGTGGCTCCCTGTCGAATTAATAATTTCTTCTGGAGGTTTGTGTCCCTCGTTACCAGGATGATTCTATCCTTCATCATCTCCTCTGGGTTAATGAATTCACATTTGGCTGCGATCTCCCAGAGGCTGGCCACAAAATCATTTATTGTCTCCCCTTTGAGCTGGCGCCGATGGTAAAACTCGTTCCTACTGACCATCGGAGGGCTGAGGGTTCGTAGTGTTTGGCAAGTTTGGATTGGAGCATTGACCAGGAAATGGATTCGATGTCAGTGGGTGCTACTAAGGTCTGGGCCATCTTGTAAATTTATGGGCCGCTGTAGGTGAGGAAGAGAGCCCTCTTCCTGTTGTCCGGCAAATCTTGGAAGTTGTTTGCTTCCAAGAACATGCGGAATCTGGACATATATGTGCACCATTCTTCGGTTTTCGGGTCAAAATATGCTGGAGCTGGAGATGTCTGGATGGTCATCCTTCAAGGTTGGCCGGTCACGTTTGAGTTTGTTGCAAGATGGCCACGGATGCCACGAGGTGACTTTGTTCTGTGGTTCTTCTTCCAACACCTTCGTTGCCAGTGTTAGATTTGCGCGCAATTGAAAGAACAAGTCACAGAAACAGTTCAGCACTTTATTTCGATCCAAGCTGTAGCGAATACTGAGTGCTGGCAGGCTCCAGGCAAGCCGCTTTTAAGGGCTTGCCTGAAGACGGCCAGCCACTGACAGCCTTTTAAACTTCCCGCCGCATGCTTAGCCAATCAGTGGCCAGTATGCAAATTTTCCTACGTCCGTCTGTATGTAACAAATGTATTACCCAAATAAAAGCTGCAAATTACCAGTGACCTTGACGAGGAAGAATTTTGCACCTATACTATGGAAAACAAACAAATATGATTTTTTTGCCTTAAAAATGATAGTATAGATGTAAATTAAGGAGAAAAAACAGCATCTGGCCTATCAGCAGAGAAAAGCAGAAAATGTTTATGTGGTCTCCATCCCCAGTGACTCCAGTGCAACTGCTATGTGAGAACCAGAACCCTGTTATCCTTAGGCAAACACAAATCAATCAGAGAACACAGGAAGCTACAGCATTTGAACATGAGAGTTGAAGTGCTACTCAGCCATCACATTTCAGGTTCTTTTGGTTTACACCACTTACATTTACATTTGCTTTACTATGTCTTGTCTTTCTCCACTCTCCTATTGAATAAATGTTCTGTGTGCTGAGCCTGCAGTACAAGGCATGATGCTTGGACTGACCTTCATCTGCTTCCCTTCTATACTCGCCATTTTTTATTATTTTACAAATCTTTTTTAATTGCCAGCTTATTACAAAACTGCACAGTGCTTGGAATACCCAGTCCACAAAAGCAGGAAATGGAAGAAATGCTAATCAGAAAAGAAAAAGCAGGAGAGCACAACTGACTCCAAATTGCAGGGTTTTCATCCCCACATAATCTTGCTGGGCAGCCAGCTGAAACAGGGACATTTGTCTGTCTTCAATTCTCAATGTGGTAATGCCATACCAGCGCCAATTCCCAGCTGTCTTTCACAGCAAACAACACAGAATCAGAATTAATACCTAGTAAACCCAGGGTAGACAAAGCCAGAAAAAGACACAGAACAGCAAACTTCAGTAGGCCAGACCTGCTCCCCCAGTTACGATCCCTGCCTTCTCCTTTGTGCTCACATAACACAGCTAAAGCACACACACATACAAAATAGATCTCAATAATTTGTTGATCCCACTCAGGAGTTGAACAAGCTATGCTGTACAGTATGACAAAGATGTCCTTTCAATGATAAACTCCCAACAATCAAGAAATTTTTAGTGTGGCTCAATCAATAACAGGATTAGCCTGAGACAAATAGTCGTAGAATGAGTAGTGGCAGAAAGTTTATATTTTGTGCAGCATGTATGCACGGCACTCTAGTGTAAAAATAAAATCTAAATAACTGCATTATTAGAAACCTGGTTTCTAATGTAAAGGCAATTATTCAATAAGTCAGTAGGATGCAAACTACGGGAGCTTTTTACCAAGATCTAGTCTCCCAAGTATTACATATGTATGTGCCTGTATATAAATAAAAAACAGGGTTACCAATGTTTTGGATGACCTGCTTTGGAACATGGGGAGCATCAGTGCAGCATGCTTTTATAGCAGCTGCATCTTTTATTCAAACTTCCGCAGAGGCCTAAAAAAGGCACCTTTGCTTTTAGGAGTCCTCTTGTTTGTGCAGCTACAAGCTTAACATGGTTCCTTAAAGGAAAGATATCTGCATACAGTTTTATGTGGCAGCTTGAAAAAAGAAGCAACTGCTTTAAAGAGATTCTGCAGCTGCATTCTGAACATCTTTAGAAATATTTTGAAAATAATTTGAATTGTTTTGAAAATATGCACAGGTTGAATATATATTAGCTACCTTTCATTACAATCATAATTTTAAAAAATGGGATTTAGTACATTTTACTGAAAACAAAAAAATAATCACCATTTTTCACATGAAATGCTCTCTTATTTATAGAGTTTTGTTTTGCTTATACAATTCGTTTTGCTTATATGCTTTTGTAGAAATCTTATAGAAAAAAAATCTTAAGAACATGGAATTAAGAACCTGGAATGCCAGAACATATTGTGAAATAATTATTGAGGATTTACGTTGAGTACTTATAGGTCTTTTTTTTTACTTTACTTGATGTGGAAGTTACTAATTTCACTGCTAACATCACAATTTGGTATCTGCCACAGTTATTTCAACACTACCTGACAGCTTTATATTTAATGTACATTTTCAGATATATAGAGAGCAAACATGGTTGCTGAAAGAATGCATCTAAATAATATTGATGTTTTACAAATGGCGAACATAGCAATGTCATGAGTAAAATTGTAAAGTTAACCTTCAATCTCTTCTTTAGTCATATAACCAAAGGTATAAATGTTTAGACATCCATGATCAGATTAGAAAGACAAATCTAATAAAGATACCTTGATAAAATATGTAATAATATTTGAAATAGTAGCTACACTAAAGCTGATGTCTATAAATATTATTCTAATTCCTAAAAAACTAAAAACAACATTTAGAAACATTTAAAAAAATATTTTCAGAATTGCCAGTAATATTTGCTACATTTGCTTGGATTTTTGTCTTTTGTGTGTGTGGGGGGGGGGGCTAAGTTTTTATTTTGGGAGGAAGTTTTTTTGTCAATTTAAGATATAAAAAGATTAATGCATCTGTTAATTTCTACATAGGTAGTGCTATCTGAACCTCTCCCTGAACTATCCCAGCTAACAGAGTATATTAACTGGGAATGAGGAGGAATGGCTCCTATTAAAATAATCTTTAGTAATAGTGGTTGTACTAACAGCATTTAATTAAAAATAAATAACAATTAATAAAACTAAGTAAAATAAACACCTACTGAGCCTAAAATGAGTGAAAGGATGTCCAACTAGCACTTAATCAATATTGTGGTTCCTGGTAGGGCCAAGTACTCGGCAGGAGCTCTCATGCAAGTGGAAAGATGCTCCTCATCATTCCGCCCCCCCCCCCCCTTATCAGGGTTTTCTTTCTTCTTTTGGGTCTATGAATTTCAATAAACACTCTATTTTGGAGTGGCATTCTAATGGAGTAAGTTTTGTTCCAGACTACTATGTGATTCTAATCAAGGGTAAATAGAAACACATTCACACAAAAAAGCTGCTTATTCCAGGATGAAATTTTGAAATTTCATCTTGATCTAAACCAGTGCATCTTGTGATGGAGCCGCATTGATTTTTTTACTGCCTACCGAGTGCTGAATAAGTAATGTAATTTCATTTTTCATGGGAGTAACTGAAGTAAATAAACAGCCTTACGATCACAGAATATTTTATCAATGCATTGCCAGTACAATCAAAGATATTGTTTTAAGCTGGTATCAATAGTCTTTTTCAAATGGCCTGGCTCTGAGGGCAATGAAGGTGTCTTCTGGTCTGGCTAGGTTCAGTAAAGGCCTAGGATGTGTGAGACACAGTAAAAGGCAGATAGCAGAGAGATATTTACTTTTTCCTATAGGCAGGAGCAATCAACTGAAGTCTCTTTTTTCTCTCTCTTTTTTGAGGGATCCAGGAAGCAGCATGTAAGCAAGGAATTTCATGGCGGAACTCTTCATAACTTTGTAAGTGATCATCTATTGCAGGGGTTTAGATTTAGATTTATTATTAGAGTTGGAAGGGACCTTGTAGGTCATCTAGTCCAACCCCCTGCTCAAGCAGGAGTTCCTACACCATTTGATGTGTCAAACTCAACCTCCAGGGGCTGGATCCGGCCCGTGGGGTGCTAAGATCCGGCCCTGGAAACAGCAAAGGACTTGCCTGCGGTGGCTCTGCCAGCGAAAACGGAGCTCACGAGGGCCGTGTGCGGCCCTCCAAGCTCCATTTTCACTGGCAGAGGGTTGCAGGAGGCCATCACTGCTGAAAATGGAGCTCAGGAGCCCGTTTTTGCTGGCAGAGCGTTCAGGCCACCACAGGTGCCCCCCCCGACACAAGTGATGTCATGCTGGCCATGACCACCCTGGCCACCCCAACCACCCCCTCCCTCCCAAGGTCAAACACAACCCTAATGCGGCCCTTAATGAAATCGAGTTTGACATCTCTGATCTATTTGGTATAGTGCCTCCAAAATTATTAATTTTGCTAACTGGATTATTTGTCTTGCTTCCATGCTACTGTGAGGTAGCATCTCTCATGACTATCAAGAATTGGTACTGCATTCATTTGATTAATCAGGGCTCTTCTTTCTTAAAACCTAAGAATGCTGCTGAGTGGAGCAAAATGGGTTGGGCTAGCTCAGCCTCTCGAAGTCTTACAATTTTGTCTTTAAAAAAATAGATGACAGAAATGTTCTCAGTAACAGATGTGAATTAACAAATTGTAATACACTTTGTCTACCCTGTCACATATATATAGTCAGATGTTTTAAAAGTGGTAGCTGACTGTATTGCTTCAGCGTTTCAAGGAAATGATAGAGAAGGTAAAAACTAGACTGCTGTCCTTCCAACAGCAGACAAAGATATTTTTATTCAGACTGGCTTCTGGCATCTAATTTGTTCCCTGAAGTGCTGGGTGCTCCTCTTTTTCCATATGCTTTTAACCAACTTCTACATTTGATGATTTAATTACAAAATTATATGATTTTGCAACTACCTGCAGTTAAGTAAAAAGGTAAGATATGCATTTAATAAATAAACCTGTATTCATAGAAGATAGTTATATCAGATCAATTAATGTGGAGGAAAATAATGTAATTATGTAAATATGGTGCAACATCTAGCACTAAAAAGAGAGACAGAGAGGTCCTGATATTGGAATTTCAGGATTTTTACATCTCTGAATTCTAGACCCCATCTGTACAAATGAATGCTTGTTTGTGGTCTTCTGTGGAAATTTAAAGTGTCCATTGTTGCAACCCTTGCCCAGCTCTTTCTAGAAACATATCACTTCATTCCTTACAATGCTCATATGTTTCCTAGCAGCACAGGAACGAGCATGGCTCCATTCCTTCTTCTACTCCAAGAGAAGACTGAATTGTCCACACTGCACCTGCACCACAACTGTCCACTACATTAGCCAGGGAGGGGGGAAGTTTCTCAGAAGGTCATGCTGATATATACAGATAGCAAAATGACTACTTACCAAAGGTTCTCAAGGGCGCATGAAGTTGAACCATATCTCAAAACAGAGGAGGCAACTTCTCAGGATCCTAGCAGCAATTTCTATTGCAAAGCAAGGACTGGCCTCTTTATCTGTAATGCTGCCCTTCTTCCTGTACTCTGAAGCTCATAAAGAAGTCGCCTTTTTCAGCAGACCATGCCCATAGCCCTTGTGTCAGAATTTCTGCCTGGGCAGAAGAATGAAATACTTGCACATTGCTGCTATTCAATTCAGCCAGAAGGTAGAGTTCCAGAAAGAGAGAGAGAGAGACACAGAGAGAGACAGAGAGAGAGGTAGGTAGGTAGGTAGCATGGAAAAAAGAAGAAGGGGATGACAGATATGCCAGTCTTGATATGAAAAATCTATGTTTATACATTGATTCAGTGTATCTCCATATTTGAACATATTTTAATCAGATTTCCGATAAATCTCAGATACTTTATTCAGCCAGCTCTAAGGTTTCTTTCCCAGTTGGCATCTAGCTGTTGTCACCACAGGAAATTCTGCCTTAACTAGAGGTCAGAACTGTAACCAGTCACAGCAGACTGATCGTTCTTCCTGCACCCTACAGCCAAGCATCTGTTCACCAGGTGAGCTTTACAAGGAGCAAAACTATCTATGGATCTTAAATGTCTTTAAGGGCAATGTCCAATTTTTTAAAAAGCCCTCAAAAGCCTTAGAAATGAGAGGGACGGACATGTTTTTCAGATTGTGGGAGGGAAGTGACCACACAATTCTATTTTCTTAGATAGAATGGAAAAGTACAAACCACATTTGATGAGGTGGGTGGCAAATTAACCAGAGGCAGATGTTAAATTACAAAAGAAACTTGTGCTACTTTTGAGTAAGTGCGCACTGAGGATTGCAGCCTCATTTTCATGTGTATGAATAAATTTTCTCTCCCAATTATTTCTCTTTAAAGCCTTATAATTATTAATACAGAACAGAAAGTTAAAAAGAGATGTTATTGTGGGAACTGAAATACCCTATTAGCAAATCATAATTTTACATTTGTATGAAAAAAAGAAAATAGCACAGTCTCATTAAGTGTTTGCTTTGGGAGCTTTATTCATAGCAATCTAGGGTGAAGGTTGAATGAGGTTGCCAGGTTTTGTGAATGACATTCTAATATTCAAGCTGGTAGACTGCCACACAAAATCAATATTGTTAATAATTTCTGTTGCAATTCTGATATAAAACAATGTAACTATCATTATCATATTCATCATTCATCATCATCATCATGTCACATCCCCTATTTTACAGATGGGGTTATTTATTTATTTATTCATTTGAAGCATTGTTAGGTGGTCATTTTCCCCTATCCCAAAGAATCAAGTATATGTTTTACCCTAATATGGCAAGTTGCATCCAGTTTTGGTCACCACACTATAAAAAAGATGTTGAGACTCTAGAAAGAGTGCAGAGAAGAGCAACCAAGATGATTAGGGGACTGGAGACTAAAACAAACAATGAACGGTTGCAGGAACTGGGCATGGCTAGTCTAGTGAAGAGAAGGAACAAGGAGAGACACGATTTCAGTGTTCCAATATTTGAGGGGCTGCCACAGAGAGGAGGGGGTCAACCTGTTTTTACAGATTAAGAGAGTTGGAAGGGATGACCTTATAGGTCATCTAGTCCAACCCCCCGCTCAAGCAGGAGACCCTACACCATTTCTGACAAATGGCAGTCCAATCTCTTATTGAAAGTCTCAAGTGATGAAGCTCCCACAACTTCTGAAGGCAAGCTGTTCCATTGGTTGATTGTTCTCCAAAGAAAATTGTTTTCCAAAGAACCTGAAGGCCAGACAAGGAATAATGGATGGAAACTGAACAAGAGAGATTGAACCTGGAAATAAGGAGAAATTTTCTGACAGTGAAAGCAATCAACCAATGGAACAGCTTGCCTTCGGAAGTTGTGGGAGCTTCATCACTGGAAGTTTTCAAGAAGAGACTGGACTGCCATCTGTCAAAAATGGTATAGGGTCTGCTTGGGTGGGGGGTTGGATTAAATGACCTACAAGGTCCCTTCCAACTCTGTTAATCGGTATCTGTAAATTTTGATTACTGTAAACAAAATCATGCACAACTGAATGAGCCAGAAATATAGCCTCCTTAAGACTTTGACCCTTTCAGAAATGTTTGTGTCAGTACATCTTACCATCTTTATACAGTTGTATGAAATATACTCCATTGTTCCAAAGTAAGCAACATCCCAATAAAAAAACAAAGGACAGAAATAGGGGTGGGGGGGGAGACTGAGGTAAGGCCATAGGGTACTGTAGACAGTGAATATGTAGGAGTAAAAGGAGTAGACTTCCTTGATAAGGTTCACATCAAGTTGGGAAGAAGATAGACCACAGAAAAGAATTAGGCATGCCTATGGAACTACATTTTATTGCAGCAACTCCAATATCCTAAGTATAAGTCTAGGGAGGGGCATGTTTTAGAAGCTCTTCTGTATCCTCCTTTCTCCTCTTTACCTTTCTTCAGTCTATAACTTTAAGTCTATCTTTTACAATTTAGTGTCACTCTTGGTTGTCACTCCTTGGACAGGAGTCCACTGCACTCCTGTCACTAGACTTTGTGATTTTGAAAAATCTAAGCAAATAAGTATGAATCCAGAATGTAACATCCTGAGGTTAACCCATGCCTTCATAGCACGTTTCTTGTTTCTAATTAGCATTCCCACATTCTCCAGAGTTATGTTCTTGAAGATCCATTTTGGAATGAAATTCCAAACATCTACATAAATGTTCTATCTGATGAAAAATCAAAGTAATTGTATGATGAAGAAATATGAATTAATTAGCCGATATTTCCTTGACTGCTAGATTTCAATCTCACCTTTCTTTCGGAAGCTCAGCTCATCCAGTGAATGCTTCATCAACATTTTCAACACTGATCTCTACCTCCTATCAATAATTCTTATATAATATTCCATGGTAGCAGCTATTCAATAATTGAGGGCCCAGGGAACCATTCGGGGTGAATATCACATTTTGTATGACCTTTAACCTTCTAATGGCTGAAAATAAAAGATACCAGCTTAAGATAAAATGCTGATCTTATGAACCATCCCATTTACGCAATCCAAATTTTGAAGTGTCTCACAATAGCAGTCTAAGAGCTGGATAGTACAAATGGTGTACTACATAGTACATTTCATGTCACAGTTTGGCTACAGGTTTGGATGCATTGTGGAATCAACAGATACCACCGCCACAACATATTGATAGTTATATTCTCCAGTTGATACTGTTTTTTCCTTAGAGTCTACCTCCACTTCAACAATACAAAAAAGAGATCACAAACCAGAGTGGGGTGGGAGGCTGAATTAATACTGCTGATTAAATGCATTTAAGAGTAGCAGAAAGACCAAAAAAAGTAGCAGAAATACAAACTGCTGATTTATTTGTTATCAGAGTGTAAACATTTGATAAGGACCCTTTTTTGTGCATGCAACTTCACAAGCAGACATCTACAAACAGATTTAAAGAAACTGCAACTTTAAAAAGGGGTTAAAATAAAGGGGTGGGGGAGAAGGAAGAAAAGGCATCTCGGGCAGTCATGAGATGAACTAATGGAGAAGTAATTAGCTGAAAGGAAAAATGTCCATAGCTTGTTAACAAATGCTCAGCCCTGACTTGCTGTCAGCAGAGAGGGTGCTCCAGCAAAAATAATCCTGCCCTGGTGACTCCCTGCCTTCTTCACCCTCAGTTCCCCTGTGCCTTGCAGCCCTGGGCATGCTCCGGGCCATCCTGCCAAAGCCAGCAGCCGGGCAGAAACTCAGATCCATGGCTTTGAGTAAGAGACTCCTGAGCGCAGCTCATCGGCCTGTGTTTCCTGCTCTGGCAGTTGCTCATATTGGGAGAGGGGCCAAGGAACTCCATTTTCTCTCCGCCTGGCTTTCTCCCTCTTAAAATGGAGCTCACCTTTACAGTATATTTGGCACTTCACAGAGGAAATGCAAAACAGAGATTGAAAGGCAGATGGGGGTTCTATTGCATGCAGTTATCAACACAGTGGGCAGGAGGGAGAAAATTTTCCTAGACATCTGGGAAATCAAATAGTTAGGACAACAGGACAACCCATATTTTAGCTGCCAAGGTCTGCACTCAGCCAGCCTGGTTGAATGTCCGAAGACTATACAACCTGATTAGGGAGCAAAATCAGCAGCCAGCTACACAGGGAGAAATCTTTAAAAGTTTCAGATTCATGGAGGGGGGGGAATCCAATCCTTTCCTTTCCTTTCCTTCTCCTCCCCTCTCTTCCCTTTGTTTCCTTATAATTCATCCTTAAGTCAGATTAGCATTTCAACAGAATTTATTGTTTGTTTTAGACAAAATGGCATTTCATAATCAAAACTAAACCAAAACACAAGGTCATTTTGCTGTGAAATGTGGATTCAAAACAGAAGGTTTTATTTGGACATAACTTGCCAGCAAATTGAAATACATTATTTCCCATGGAAGCACTAGTTTCAGTGCAAATACATTTCTTTGTGGACTATAATTCAGTATGAAAATGTTCAGCTCATTGACACCAAACTAGTAAAAGACCAAACTAGTCACAAACAGTATTGTGAATGAAAGTGAAACCATAGTTGTGCATACAGTGAGTAGAAATTAAGAAAACAACAAAATATCAATGGATATTTTAATATATCTTTTTTTTCTTTTTGAAATGTCTTGCATTTTGTTTTCTAGCATGTAAAAATGTATTTAGAATGTACTAAACCTGCTTAAAAATATAAGGGAAGTAAATAAAATACTTAGTATAGCAAAAGAAAAAAGTTTGCAAAAAGGGAGGGAGGGAGGGAAGGAAGGAAAGGAAGGAAGGAAGGAAAGAAGGAAGGAAGGAAGGAAGGAAGGAAGGAAGGAAGGAAGGAAGGAAGGAAGGAAGGAAGGAAGGAAGGAAGGAAGGAAAGAGCAAATTCAGCTTTCACAACTGGTATTTTCTATCAAAACCTGATTTGCTCAGCAGCATCTTCTCTTTCCTTTTTGCCAGAAATGCAAAACTGACAAGGCACAGTTTTTCTGTTAAATCAGTCCTACGATTCTTTTACTTCAGAGAAAATCTTGTAGCTACCGGTATATTTAGTTCTTTCCACCCCATTTATTCAACTGTTACCATCTTAACATTTCACACTCAATGATATTATGTTGAGAATGAACAGATCAAAAATCAGAAACCTGGGATCCACTGTGTCCAGAATGTACTGGAGTTTACGTGGATTCTAGGTGTGAGAACTTAGAAAAGCAGTTCCTTGCTCCTTGTAATCATTCAAAGGGTAGAAATAATTCAGTATTCCATCTAAAGTGTTATACTCAAGAACTGAGTGCTGATCTCCCTGCTCATGCTCCCATGTGCACACATAAAATCAATACAGAATAATTGCTACCAAAGTCATATGTACATTCAACAGAATTGGGCCCATTGCCATGAGCAGAGATATATAGGATTGTATGTAACAAAAGTAGAGCTTCGGAAGGAATTGCTGACGCCACAAAATGAAGACCACGTATGTCCATGCAGCCTCTGTGTGGGAGTCAGCATCCTTTCAATTACTTGCAGAGCAAGGGCATGGGTCAAACAATGAGGCCTACCTCCATTACCATCTCCATATGGGTGAGGTTCCCCACTAAATCCTGTTTCCTGATTGGCTCCAGCAGCCCGCATTGCTGCTTCACACTGCAGCATTAGTTGGAGCCACATTGCCGAATCCACAGCTGTAGCCTTCCGGCAGAAAGCCAAAGACGCAACTGCAGAAAGACTATGATGTTCTGCCACTCCTAGAGGCTGAAGCCCACCCCCTGCTTAGCCTCTTGCACCTACTGAGATGGTGCCCATCTCATCAGCCATGCACGCAGACATGCTTACAGCTTCCCCGCTTCTTCCCCTTTTCCGCACCACCCACTTTTTGTTGACTGCAGATTGGAAACTAAAAGCAGCCCCTCTCCAAATCCATACTTCTGCCAACACTCTCCCAATATTGCCTCATTTTTCACAAAGAATAGGCACTTATTTCTCTCTCCTCCCTCACCCCCCCCCAAAAAAAAGAGAATGACAAAGTTTGCTGCAAAGTATTGCCCCTGGAGGTCAGGACATTGGCTCTAAGTGAACACTGCCGAAGCTGGAGCCAAAATGCAAGGGGTGGGAATAGTGAAGATATTCATCAGGAACCAAAAAGGGGTCGGCAGCAGGAAAGGAAAGGAAAGGAAAGGAAAGGAAAGGAAAGGAAAGGAAGGAAGGAAGGAAGGAAGGAAGGAAGGAAGGAAGGAAGGAAGGAAGGAAGGAAGGAAGGAAGGAAGGAAGGAAATGGGGGGTGCAATTGTTTCTTTTAGGGAGCACAACTGGCCGTATAGGTTGAAGGGGGGAGACTTTCAGCTCCAAGTAGGGAGAAAACCACAAAGAGAAGCAAGGTGTTGTATGTGACCAAAACCAGCTGTGTCCATCTTCTTTCTTGAGCAGTGGCCCAAGGCAATCTGGCAGAACGCAGACAGGTTATCTGGCACATCCAATCCTGTTTTGCACTGTCTTGCCACAGAGATTCTTTGTTGCCAATGGGTCTTCTAAATATTAGTTGTATTTGCTGTTTGAACTGGCAATACTTTATCTAACATTGAAATTCTAGTTTCACAACTTTTTGATGTAGTGCTTGTGTGTATCCATACATATTTATATGTGTGCACATTTTTTTTTATCATAGCTATTTTTTTTCTACTAATATTTGAACAAAAGAGATTAAAGGATGATGTCCATTATAAAAAGGCTCCATTGGAAATTGCAAAATACCTGGCTCTAATAAATATGGGAAAATTCTACAATGATTCCTGCATTTACTATGATGTAAATGCAAAGTATTTTTATTTTTTATTTTTACTGAGTGAGAAGCCTGAATATTATTAATTATGACTGTACTAACATAACCAATCTAATTATGGAAGTTGTGGTAAGATATCAGTTTAATGGACTAATGGGGGGAAGAGGTGTCTGTTAAAACAAAATGTCTGTTAAATTCAAATGGTAAGTGGGATTTTTCTTAAGTTAATTTTTCATTTTTAGCCAATGGTATAAGGGATTTTTATGCAGAAGCATAAATTCCATAGGCAGATTTTGTCTGCTGCATCTGAAGTCACTAAACTGTGGGTCTGTTAAACCAAGGAATTACTCTAGAGGCATACTTGTTATTGTTATAGCTTTATTTTTTGTAAATAACGCATCTTGCAAAAAGAAGCATATAATTCCTATTCCTATATCTCAGGTCTCAAAGATCCACATCCAAGATACAAGTGAAACGATACTTCATCATGATCTCTGCTCTCACTGCAAAAAGCAGCACATTTGCTAGCAGGAAGGTTCTCCAAGATCCTGTCATATCCATACCATCCGTAGAGAATGGGAGGGTGATGCCTCCTCTCCAAGAATCTATCAACATTGTGTAGCATAAGTTACAGTTTTCCACAGAGATAAACATTTGATGAAAATCTGGATTTTTAAATAAAAGAATTCCAGGAAATGGTACAGAAAATGCAACAAAAATATCCAGATCCTTCATAAATCAAAGTGTAGCTAAACTTTGAAAGAAACTTCCTTGATTTTTAAAAAGTTAACAACTGCACTTTAAAGAATCAGTTAAAAGAGAATGGTGTTCAATTTTCTCTTGTTTTACTTTTTTAATGATGAACTCTTCCCACCAAATCACACCAACAGAAAACCTTAGAAAATCTTCAAATGGCATGTTGTTATTTAGAAACTTTACATTAGGGGGAAAAAACTATGAACACCTGTTTCTCAAAAATATGTACAATTTGTAAGCTTTAAGCGAAAAATGAAATTTTCATTTTTACTGTTAACTTCATGTATTTTAGTTTTTGTCTACTTAAAACTACCACTGCATTCATTGGACCTGATTTCTTAGTATACCTGCAGAGGATTACAGCCAAGTTTTTTTCACTTACATTAGAGCAAAACAGATGTATGACTTGCTCATAAGCTAATTTGGACAATATTGAAATTAAAATAAAATTCAAGAATCCTGACCCATCTCTGCTCCAGACAACCTTATGAATCTTAAATAATAATTTGTTCATTTTTACATTTTCTATGCTACTTTCCTAATATTGTTTGAAGACTAATTTAAAAATAAGATAAATGGCAATAACATTAAAAAATCAATAGCAGCCAAAATAGGTTTTAAAAATATCACCCTCTAAAGTTCATTTAGCCGAGCATTTTTAAGAGATACTGAATCTGTTGAGAAGGCATACTCCAGAATGTTATTTTCTCAAGGACAAGGTACCTAAAGCAATGCCTCACTCATTTATTTTAAAAGTGAGAGATTTTTAAAGTATTTTAAATCATTCAATATAAAAACAAAAAATCGTTTTAAGAGTTGTGATGGGTGGTTAGAGATACAACTCCATGAACTGTCATTCCTTAGTACTGATGGATTCTATTTATTTACTGTTGGATTCCAGTAAATCAAGTGTCTCTATAGGGATGATGAACAACAAAAGAGCCACCTATTTTAGAAAAAGAATAGGAGGTCTGCATTTCTATTACAATTTCATAAACCTTTTCCCTTTTATCAAACTCTATTGTGTAATTTCCATTCCACTATTTACCAGAATAGGGATTCTTGCCAAGCTGGTTACTTTTGCTGAATTTAAGCCCCCAAATACAGTATATCTCCAGATTTATATTTCATATGTGTAGAATTCATATCACCAAGATTAACAAGCACACCCACATGTACATATACAAAGACATCAACTTTTGCCATATTTGTGGTTCCCCTGTTCCTATTTATGGTTCCATATTTGCTTTTCCTTTTTTTATTTATATTATCTGGTGTTTTTTTAATGTCAGCCACTTGGTGATTGGCCCTCCATAAAAATTTAATAAGTTTAATTTTAAAAAATCACAAATCAAGCCTCCCTGCATGGTTTACATTCTCTGATAATTTACATGCAACTCCAAGGAGCTGGAAAGTATGGGCTCTCCCTCCTCCCCAGGGTATTCCCAATGCCTCCAAGGGATTTAATCCCACCAAAGCTGCCTTCCCATCTGGCTGGAGATCCCACAGACATTCTGGGTCTAGTCATTAGACCAGCAAAACTGAGGAACAAAGCAACCTTTCTGCCCAAGCAATCCACTACTGCTGCTGCTATCCAAAGGGCCTTGCTGGTACTTCTGTGTCCTGAATCCATACATATTAAAAACAAAATTCTCAAAACTTTAAACAGGAATAATTATAACTTCTGGAGTGTGGCCTTCAATGTACCCTCAAAATTAAGGCAGGAGTAGAAAGATATCCCCAAAGAAAATTGTTTTATGAGGAGAAAAGCAAGGTGCTATGAGCTAACAGCAGAAATAAGTCCAATGAGTAGGTTGCTTTGCTGCCTGGTTCAGTCTAGAAGTCCATACCTCAGCCCATTGCTGTGTGCATAAGGATGGGTACACATAGGCACACACACACACACATCTTTTTTTCATTAGAGAAAAGTATTGTGCTCCTGAACTCAAACCAGGCCCTTTGCACTTATAACCAATATTTCTATTTATACATAATGATTTTAGACTTGAAGTTTGTCACAAAAGCTGGGATTATGTGATCATTATTCTTTATAAACCCACTTGATAAATTAAGTCTTCAAGTAGAATCCTGCTATTCTTCATCCAAAAACACAGCAGAATCTAACAGAAGAGTGAGGCCTGAGTTTCAAAATTTTTAAATTCAGAACAAACTGGTTAAATGTCGGTCTCCATTTCCAAACTGTAAAATGGGAATAAGGGAAATCTACTTCACTGTCAAAACAATTGAAAAAGAGGGCTGAGTCTGTCCAGCTGGAGCTTTGGAATCAGAAGATCTGTTAACAAATACATCTATCGAAGATCCTCTTCCTTTGTCAACTACAGAATACTCAGTGAGTGCCACTAATTAGAGAAGAGGGATCATTCTCCCAAGCAAGCCCATGTGCTGCACTGCCTTAATTATCAGCCAACGGTTTTAGCTGCAGCTTTAAATTAGTTCCACACAATGCTCCTCCACCCACCCAGATGCAGACTCTGCCCTAAGCTTGCCAGATAAATGCCAGGAATGGATAAAGCAGGGACTGGCAAAAAGTAACAGTGGCTTCACTTTCTTTGAGTGGGAAGAAAGATCCAATCCCAGATATCTATATATCACTCTGTATCTCTAAGGTGTGCAGGTACAACTTCCATAGTAGACAAAGAGGTACTAGTAAGAAACCAACGCTATGCATTCCTTTCAATGGACTTGCTTCCTCTTATTTTGGGTTTCTTGGGATCTACAGAACATGCAGTAGAAACAAGACCTGTTTGAATAGGATGCAATATCAGAAAATTATACATGCTGACATTGGTGACATCACAAAATCATTAAACATTAGTTCTACAATATTTTATGTACTTAGATTCAATAACAATGTTTGTGGTAGAGGCAGCATCTTTGAGTAAAATTGTATTAATGTAGTATTAACCTCAATTGTTTGTCAAATATTTTATTTCCCAAAACATTTTCTTTTCCCTGGAGTTAGTCATGCAACACACACACACACACACACACATATATACACTTACACTTTCTATGAAGTCATAAATATAGATGGATATATAGTAGGTACATGCCAATTAATAATGTAATAAATTAAATAAATACATAATCTTTTACTTGAAAGACTATTATTTCAATATATTTCCTAATATTAATCACTTCATGGATTTCTAATTAGATTATATTTCTAATCTAATTTTACTGATGAGATTAAATATAAGATTTTGTCAGAGTGCAAATATATATCCATTCCATGTTTGGAAGAAAAATGACTCAGAAAATGCCTTCCTATTATTTTATATCATAAAATAGTGAATGTTTTCTGTATATTTTATTGTTTTGATTTTGTCATACATTGAATTAAACCTGATTATTCTAACAAAAATTAGACATTTCAGTGTACATTCATGAAGTCTCAGGAGATTTGCAAAAATTTAACTGAGTAGAGAGATTCTGCTAGGAGCAGATTATAAATATATAGCTATCAACAGCTTTCCAGTT
This sequence comes from Diadophis punctatus similis, assembly GCA_023053685.1. Taxonomy (NCBI): domain Eukaryota; kingdom Metazoa; phylum Chordata; class Lepidosauria; order Squamata; family Dipsadidae; genus Diadophis; species Diadophis punctatus. The sequence continues at coordinate 108,011,326 of JALIGW010000002.1, forward strand.
TCAGCTATTAGTGCAGTCTGGGTTTTTAAATATTTGCTAAGCAATGGGTATGAAGTAGGGGTGATGGGTGGATAAGAAAGAAATATTCCATTTTCTCCATAATATAAATCCTTTAACTATTTTTGTTTCCTGTTTGTAGTTACTTTAATTAGTCTTTTTTAAAAGAAAATCTTAAGTGATTAACAATTCTATTATAAGTACACTTTGAATATGTAGAATTTTGCCAGAAATATTCTTTGTCTCCTAAATGGAATCCTGATGGTGTTGTGTAAAAGTGATGCAAAAAGAATTTTTAGAAAAGGAAGTAAAATTTGACAATGTGTCTCATGCATTTTCATTGCTCTGTATGAGTTGGCAAAAAAATTATTTTCCCAGGATAAGACCTAGCACCATGGATCTTGCTCATCCACCACCCATTCTTATCTGTGACTTTCTGCTGCTATCTTTGACTACACAAGAGAACCATGTCTATGCCCAGTCTCAAACCAATAAATGCTAAAAGACTATTCATTCTTTCAGTGGTGAGCAACTAACAGAGGTCCTTAGGTCTCCTCAACACAAAACCCTCAGCCAGTAGGAAAGAATAGTTTTCCAAATCAAAAATCACAGAATGAATCCCAGGCATCTCCAGCCTAGGCCATCCAAAAGCTCTGCCTGAAATTGCTGCAGAACCTAAGCCGAACTGGAAATAGCTGAAGTGTTTCAGTAAAGACCAATCTTCCCCAACCCTTTGAATGGATTAGATTCTAGACTGCAAGTCCCAGTCTTCCCAATGAGCAGAAGCAATAATCAGGCAGAAGCTACTGCAATAACCAACATCCTATTGGCATGGCAGCCTAGAGAAGGTGGTACCCTATGCAGCCTAATGCAACTAAAAGCTTGTCCTTCACAGGGAGTGTTGCCATTGGCGGCACCCTGTCTATTTCAGTGCAGAAGAGGGCACTGGCACTACAGCTACTGGTGTATTAAATGGAGTGGTGGGGCTCATAGTTCAAGACATTCAGAGAGCCCCAGATTAGAAAAAGTCTATAGTAAACATTAAGCTGGATGAACCAATGACCTGAGTCAAGAAAAAACATGCCATGTCAAGAAAAAAAAGTCTACTTGAACATATCTAATCATTGGTAAACACTGATGCTAGAAAACGGAAAACTTTAAATATGAGTTTTGGTCAAAATTAGCAGGTTATAGATAAAAATGTTGCTTTTCAGAAATTATGATTTTTCAAGGTGTTCAGTGCTGATTTCATTTTAAAAGTGTACTATTGTGTTCTCTAAAGTTATTATATTTTTACTATACCAATTCTCCCTCCCCACTTTCTTTTTCTGGCCAGCTTGCCTAAGAGACTCTCAGCCACATTAAATGCTCTCTAATATATGGACACACACACACATACAGTGTCACACTTTGAGGAACCAAAGATTTAAATCAGGAGATACAAGGGATTCTATGGCTGTAATAAACAAACAATTAGCCCCTTTCTTTATCCCAGATTAAATCTATCCCAAACTCCCACATAGCTGAAATAAATCAGTTGAAATCCTAAAGACATCTTTTCCCCAGTTACCCAAATATCAAGATTAGACATACCCCAGCTCATGTGCACAAATGCTATGCTGTTCATTTTGGGCCCTGAACTTTCTCACTGGGAGTCAGGAAGGAGCACTTTGTATTTTGTTGTATCAAAAGTCGTCTAATAAAGGGCAACAATTACAATAACGTAAAACAGGGATTAGGAATTTTGGAGCTACACTCTCTTTCAAGGCCCTGATTTATATCTTGCCTTGGTATTGAGGTGGAAGCTCCTAAAACAGGAGGGTTCATCGTCCCCCTCATGATGGCAGCATATGGAAAAGTAATGCATAATGGATGAAGGCTGCAGACTTAAGAATGGTTTCCTCCTTCTGCAATGTATCCAACCACATTTTCTCTCGGCAAACATCAGTATGGTACAATTTAGACAGAAGAGTGGAAAGAGAGCAAGCCACTCTACTTCTTCCCCCATCGCTGTGAGACTCCAAAACTTGAGGCAATCAAGAAACTACCTACTTGAAGATCACCAAACTTTGTTTTTGGAATAAAGGTTGGAAAAAAAGAAAATACACACAAGAGAAGTTTGAGAATAATAGAAACATGGAATGTCAAGACGACAATATGATATCCAACCAAACTGTCACTGTGACACAAGAAATTGTTAGTTAAACAAATTGACAGGATGTGGATTTAATGAAGATTACTTGGGGCTGGGATAAGCAGAAAGCTTCTTGCCATATTTGCTACACACTTGGGAGTATGACCTCATGCTGCATAAATGAGTTATTTGGAGAAGCAGCGCTCGAGTAAACAAGTCTCCATCCATAGGTTTTAGGCATATGGAGTAGTGTTCTGCCTGCCAGAGCCAATACCAATTCTCTGGAAGCTATTCTAAAAAACAGGATCCATCCATAAAAATGCATATGAAGTTCCTTATTGCACCAGGCCTGCAACCAACCATGATAGAAAAGGCAACACAATACTTTACAATAAAAAATGTGTACCGCAAGCATATACCGTACATATACAGTATTCAGATTTATACACAGATGCCTGGGACCAAAGCACCAGAAGACAGGACAAGAAGCAATAGATGGAAACTAATCAAGGAAAGAACCAACCTAGAACTAAGGAGAAATTTCTTAATAGTGAAAAAAATTAAGCAGTGGAACAGCTTGCCTTTAGAAGTTGTGGGTGCTCTACCACGGGAGATTTTAAAGAAGAGATTGGACAGCCATTTGTCCAGAATGGTACAGGGTCTCCTGCTTGTGCAGGGGGTTGGAAGACCTCCAAGGTCCCTTCCAACTCTGTTATTCTGTTAATTTCTGTTAATGTACAGGGATGTAAAGAACTACAAGGATGAACAGTTTTTCTATGTTTAGGAGCAGCACTCTTTTATTCTACATTTAGAAGGCTGCACAATATGTACATAGTTCTTTTAGGTATAGCTACATAAAAATAAGGGAAAATGCCACCATAAATGTTTACTTCATGGGTATATTAAGTGTGCATGGATGCTTTTTGTGTACACATCTCTTACTTCATCTAGAGGTATTCTACTAAAACCTTGAACATGTTTCAAATTGTGTAGGGGATGAATTGTGATAATTTTTGTTTATATTAAACAGCAAAGGCCCGTGTAAAATATAGCAAGTTAGCTTTATTGTAATATGTACAAGAAGAGTCACAGGCAACATTGGAACTACACAGTCAGAAAACCCTGGTTCTTTGGACCTTCACATTTCCTTTTCTCCCACACCAAACCTGGTTTGTGTCATAAAGGCCCGAAGTACTGTAAACATATATTACTGAGTATTCATACATATTTCACATTTTCCAAAAATTGCACTGCAATGTTAACTGCACACTGATTTATTAGCTATGTGTACCCCAAAAGATGTAACTCTTTCCTCCAAAACTTCAGGTGCTGAGTTTTGATAGTGAAAATACAGGTGGAGAGTCCAAACATATAAAATGTAAACAGAGAATTTTCTGTAAAAATATTCCTTTGAAGTTACTGAAATTTATTATACAAAAATGAAAATCTATTAAAAATTATGAAGCCTTGGTTGATCATTGAAATAAAAAGAAGTTGTTTACAGTTTACAATTAACTATCTATTGATATCCCCAAACTGTGAACGTTTATAAATATCTTAATGAATTGTTTGTAAACTCACCTGAATGCTCGTCTCAACACTGTATAAATGTTTATTTATAGGCTCCCTAATTTCAGACTCTCTACTGCTTAGACCTTAGTGTATTGTTCTATTTTGCTTTATATTTGTGTGCATCTTGATACTTTCAATGTTCCCTAAGGCAAAAGTCTTTGTAAGCCACAACATAAATTCAAAAAATTGTGTGTGTGTGTGTGTGTGTATACACACACACACACACACACACACACAATATATATAAGATTCAAAAACTTCTCTGTGAGAAGTTACACAAGTGACTAAAATTCATAGGTTACCAAGACAGTATAAAAATTATCCTTAGACATGTAAGGCATCCAAAGAATTGGGGGAAAGGAAAACATTTCCATTTCAGATTACAATAGAACCATTTTCTACATTTGGTCAGGCTCCACCAGGACATTACATGGCCTCGAACTGTAAAAAGCGTTTTGAAAGTGATTGTTCAAAGCTCTTTCAAGCACGGTTTCCAGATACAAGAAATAAAAAGCGAATAAAAGCACCCAGAATCTATCCAGCAGTTACAAAAGTAAAGGAACAACTGCATTTTCAGGAATTTAAGGTCTATATGTTTCTATATGCTATATTTTCTATAGCAGCCTAATGAAGGCCTTTCTGATATTCAACTACAGATAGCATGAGAAAAATCTTAAAACTTTTATATTGCACGCCGTCTCTTGAATAAGAACCAAGGAAAGTAATCAGCTGGAGAATATTAACTCATTTGTTTTCAGTGTTGAAGTCTCTTGCTGGCAAACAAATCCTGTCTTCTCCCCCCCCCAAAAAAAACTTTAAAAGTTGAGGAGGGAGGGAGGGAGGGAGGGAGGGAGAGAGAGGGGGGGGAGAGAGGTGAGCAAATGCCAGTATATGTTAGCTTTATGTGTTTGATTTGGAACACTTTTCAATATATTTTGTATTGAAACATATACTGGGTTTCTAAGGGCTTAAATTAAGCAGACTACAAATATGACTATCACTGCAATTTTATGTATGTATCCTCAAAAATTCAGTGGGCTTATTTTGGAGTATGGATATAAAATTGCAGAGTAAATGTATAACATACAATTCAAAGAAAATGTATATAAAAGGTAATTATGATTGAAACATATAACTTTCCACCTGATTCTGTATTTCACAAACATTTCTTACGTGCTTCAGTTATTCATGGATAACATTGTGTGTTTCTTACACTACCGATATACACAACCAACGTGTGCCTTATTTTTAATGGTTTGATATTTGCATAAAAAATAGGAATGCATACATAAAATAAAATATATAATACATATACCCAGATCATCTTAGGAACTTGCACAGAGATGTCAGTATTGTTAAAGGACAAAGAAAACTGGCTGAAAATTTCTCAGTATTATTTCTGAAACCCTTTATCCTAAGTATGAAATATTTGTGGACAGGCAATCGTCCAGATAGTTCTACAATACTGTAGTGAGATGAGCTTGTACGATACTTAAGATTGCCAAAACCTTGAAATACCATCAGAAAGATGTGCCATAATATTAACTGCAAGCAGGTTTTGAAGATCAGCTGTGCATATCTCTCAGGCTGTCTACAGCAACTGCTTTAAGTGGCAATGATTTGGGGCTAACCCTGCAAACTGTAAACATGTTGCCAAGTACTCTGCCATTACAATACTCAACAAGTATTTGCACAAGCCAGTGTTATATCTATGCAGGTTGTAGTTATACCAGTAGAGAAAAGGTTTCATGGTCAACAGGCAACATAACATAAGCAAGGACGTGTTATATATATATATATATATATATATATATATATATATATATATATATATATATATATATATATATATATATATATATATATATATATATATATATATATATATATATATATATATATATATATATATATATATATATATATATATATATATATATATATATATATATATTTGTTTTCTGAGGTTTTCGCGGGTGTTTGTATGTAGGTCTTTGGGTATTCGGGTTTTCTCCCGCGTGAAATTGGAAAATTGGAGACTTCGTCGAAACGTTGCAAAGACACTTCCAATTTCACGCGGGAGAAAACCCGAATACCCAAAGACCTACATATATATATATATATATATATATATATATATATATATATATATATATATATATATATATATATATATATATATATATATATATATATATATATATATATATATATATATATATATATATATATATATATATATATATATATATATATAATCAGACCAACTCCCCAACTACTCATTCTGATTTAAAAAATGGTGATCTTGAGCCCCGTTCAAGGGTATGTGTTTTTTTAATGAAAACAAGAGAATACATATTATAATTTTGGATGTTTTTAAAAAGCACAATATGCAGGCCCAATTCCTGCCCATTCACATTCCTTTGCTAAATACACACCAACCGTAAAATTCTTGCTCTACACACACACACACACACACACACACACACACACACACACACACACACACACACACACACACATGCCATGGTTGATCCTATCTCCACAATCTACTTTGATGTTCCTAGCAATCTGATATACATGCAGAACTAAAATTTCAACTATTTTTCCTTAACAGACCACAGTCTTCTTAAAAGAATACAAAAGAGATCAAGTTTAATGACAAAGTGCAGTGAAAGTGTCAGAGTCCAGCATTTTACCACAGAATAAATGAACCATTTCCACAATGATGGCCACTTCAAGAATGCATGCAATACCACTACATAAGAGTGGTTGCCTGAGACACTAGGGCAGGAGTAGGCAAAGTTGGCTCTTCTATGACTCGTGGACTTCAACTCCCATAATTCCTGAGCTAGCATGATTGGCTCAGAAAGTCTGGGAGTTGAAGTCCACGAGTCATAGAAGAGCCAACTTTGCCTACCCCTGCACTAGGGCAAGTCAAGACTGTGGAACCAAAGTTGTCATTTAACAGAATTAGAATCAGATCCTGTTGAATATAAGATAGAGTTGATCAAGCTTAATATTAACCTGTTCTGGTTGGAGACCTGCAAACTGATAGAACACTAAACAGAAAAAGTGGGTGCCCCACAGAAGGATGGAGAAGAGGAGAAGCAATTTGGATAGTAATCACAAATCCAAGCTAAAGAAACAGAGTACCAGGCCTAAGAATTGTAGTAGCAACAACAAATAATTTAGTTCAAAGAGTGAAGAGGAAAATGCTTCCGTTATCTACTGAGGGCATTTGCCACAGATGAAGCCAGGTTTGTTCAATTCACCAGATACAAATAAAAGGCAACTCTTTGCAAGAGCACAAGGTTTTCCTTCTCAGAAGCAGGAATGAAACTAGACTCTACTTTGGCATCAACCCAAAGGCAGGACAAAAACAAAGAATTGAACACCAAGCCACATAAGGTTTCCAAAAACACCCCCTGAAACCTACCATGAGCACTGGCTTTGCAGGCTATATAGGCAGGCACTTTCTCATCTACCATCAACTAGACCCGCAAACTAAAAAACTATGGATTGATGTTGACCATCTTTATAAAGTAGCACAATATAAAGACTACATCTACCACAAAAATATGTATCTTCCCTTAAATTAAGAACTATTAGATAATAGGTTTTAATCTGTGATTGATTTTCAGACCTTTCTTCCTATAATATTGTTTTTCCCATGTAGGACTTTTATATATGTTTAAACACTATATCTAAATAGTATCTAAAACTGAGTATGCCAAACAGAAGAAAGCCCATATCAAAGTATTTAATAAACTAATAATAGTTTATTAAAAAAAATAAAAATCCTCAAATATGGTCACATTAAAAAAATACCTCAAATTGATAAACCGAATAAAAGACGCCAAGCTGAGGTTTAGAAATAAAAATATGAATACACCATATTACTATCAAGTTAGATGCTCAGGATTGTATCTCTGTCTATCAGCAGAGATTATTTTTTAAACTTAAAAAAAGTAATCTGTAAAGACAGTTATAAACTTTTAACTCATTTCCTATATTGCAAGTTTTTTAAATACCAACTTATTTGACAATATTTTGTTACTATAAAATAGTATTTTATTATTCACATACTAATTCATGTGAAATTTAGGAGTACCTTTATCTTTAGATATATTTGTTTGTTTGTTATATTCAGTGTATATAGCTGAATTTGGGCAGCTAACAACGATAAAAATCCATCAGAAAAACACCAAAAAGTGTTTAGTTCTAATAGATCTACCATTAGAAATATTTGACTAAAGCAAATAAAATCTGCATTACTTGTGCTGTTAAATTGAAAGGGCAAACATAAAATGTTTGTATAAATAAGTATAAAACAGTACACGATTTCTGCATTTCAAGTCACTACAAGGAAGACCATGCATGCAGTACATATTTATTCATCTGTGTATGTTATGTGCGTGTACATAGAAATATGGGAAATGTATTACATATACTCAAATATGTGTATTATGAACAAAGAACGTTGACAGACCGCAAACTCTGACAACCAGCCCGTCAAATTTCAGGCTTACAAAATTTTACAAACTATACTTCATCTGTAGTACAACTGCTGCGAGGGACAGAGATACTTATAACAACAAATGTCAACTGTTGCTAAAACCCCAAGAAACTTTACTGGTACAACAACTGCTCCACTTTTCAAAACTGATATTCTTCTGCATTTTCACTATTCAGTAAGAGTGAGACAATATTTTTCCTCGCTCATCACACTGATTTTTCCTTCTCCCTGTGCAAGAGAGATTGTCAGCCATCCTCATCAAATCGATCACAAAATCAGCAGAGGAAAAAGTGAACTTTCAGAGCGATCGCCACCTAATCCACACGGCTCCCGGGCTCGGTCCCTGGGAAAACTGGAGGAATTCCTTTTCCCGCTCCCCACCCTCAACCGCGAGAGCTCGCGCAAGCACAGCAGCTCGTGCACGGCACAGCTGCGTCCAGGTCCGCACCTTGGACGGGCTGCCCGGGGCTGGCGCTGACAGGAGAGCCAAGGGGGCACCGGTTCTTTCGACTGTCCTAACGCTTCAACCTCGCCCTCCGGCACACGTTTCTTAAAAAGAAGAAGTGGGGAGGGGGGGACGGCTACTCCTCCTTGCCCCATTTACCCTCATTAATACCTTCCTTATAAGCGGGCAGTATTTTCAGAGAGTTTGAGGCGCTGAAAAAAATCCCTTAATTTTAATGTTAAAGGGGGCAAGCCATGTATGTGTGAATGGCCTGCAGTTGCTGGCGAAGCTAGAGAGAGGCTGCCGTGTGTGTATGTGCCCACTCGGGAGACAACCTCCGCGGCGCCCGCCTTTTTCCTTTCGTCTTTCGAGGAACCAGGCACGTTGCGCGCAAAGAGGCGCTGTGGCCCCTGACGCGTCTCCCCGCCTGCCTCCTCCCGCGCCCCACCACCTGTCCATTATTTGCCGAAATCCCCGCGGAGAGGAAGCCCAGAAAGCAGCCCCGCAAGTCCCAGAGTTGCGGACAGAAAAGAGGGAAATGTGGAGGGCAGGCCGTGCCGGCTGACGGGGAAAGGTGGTCACAAAAATTGGGCCAACTGGTCGGCGAGCAGCGTCATACTCAGCTGGTCCGATCCGATTCCAGGGACGTTGGAGAGTGGAAATGGGGAGGCTACTCTAAAATCTTCGGAGTCTCGGAGCTATACGGTTTCTTTATCGTTGGAACTCTTCCCTCCCCCCGCACACTGTGTCTTAGTGCACCCCAACCAGTAAATGTGTTGGCTCCAGAAAGCACCACCTTTATATCCGAATTATAACAACGTTTGACAGAGATTTATTTCTCGCCACAGGCACCCTATCTCGCCCTCTCCCAAATGCGGAGAGCTCCACAGCGCTCTGCAAGTCCCTGCGGGAACTCTGACCTCGGCGGAAGGTTAGAGTCCTTGGTTGCCTCGAATCCACCTTTTTTGCTGTGTAGAAAGGCAGAAATGCTACTCCGCCGCCAGGCCCGAGACCACGCAGGGCAAAAACCAGAGAGGGTCCCCCAAATGAGACCTCCCCTCTTCAAAAGGGGGTGTCTGGCTGCTCCTACTTTAGACCTGAAAAGTAGCCAATTTTTTTTAATATATACAAACGTATCAAACCTGTATGCAAAAAGAAACCCCGTTGTCTACCTGAGGCTGTCCTAGAAGGTGGTGGAAAGAAGCTGTGATGGAAAGAACCCATTATTTTTTTTTTTTAAAAAAAATAACGTTTATTATGAAAAGTATCTAACTTTCATCAGGCAGGCTCTGGAAGGGAGGCAGAAAAGGGGAGAGAACTACTTTAAGACTGAGGCTAAAACCAACCTCGCCAAAAATATTATCCCGGATAGCGCACCGCCTTTGGCTGGAATCCACTCCCAGCGCAAAGTGCCCCCCTCCTTTCCTTAATCCCTTTCCTTTCCCCAAAAAACCCGGTGCCCACCCAGGACAACCAGTGATGTGCAACTTCAGTTCTGCAAGAATGGAAAGAAGCAAACGTTAAAACTGTTCCTGAACTTTAGAAACTTTGCCAGACCGTCAAAATACCCCCACCCATCTCCCCCTTAACGCAACAACCTCGGCTTTATCTCTCCCACCCCCATCTCTCCAGCCAGAGTCTCATCCGCGCCACCGGTAACTCAGCCTAGTTTTCTACTATCTCTTCTTCGCCCCCACCCACCCCACGCCGTTAATTTTTTTTAAAATAAATTTGGGGGAAGCGCCATTTTCTGATCTCCTAAACCCGTGTGCAGTGAATATAACAAAGAGCTTGGAAAGATGCCATCTCTCTCTTTCCTCTCTCCCCCCCCCCCTAACTTCCCTCCCTCTCCCTGCTCTCTGCAGAGGGAAAGACGCAAGGAATTCTTTCTTCCCCAGCAAAACCACGCAAGGCGACAGAAATAACCCTCAAACCAGCGGCGGATGGAAGACTGGCAGCGGCAACAACGGCAGCAGCAACAACACAGGACAAATAAACGAGCGAGCGCACTCAGAAGGCAAAAGAAAAATAGGGGGGAGGAAGAGAGAGAGACAGAGACAGAGAGGGAGGGAGGGAGGGAGGGAGAGAGAGATAAAAAGCGCAGCAAAACACAAACAGAAACAACAAAAGAGTTTTGAGTTTGTCCCGTAAGGAAGCAACCCCGCAGGAAAGGCGCGCTCTCCCCTCCCCGCGCCCGCCGCCGCCGCTGCCCTCCCCCACCAGGCCTCCGCCGAGCTCAGCAAGTTGTTACCTGGGTCAGGCAGTACGGGGAGTACATGGTTACTTTTGGACTTTGCTTTTGCGGGATTGGGTTCACAAGGCGAGCAGCTGCATAACTCGGGCTGCTGCGGCTCCTTCTCGCGGTGCCTCTACTCCATGCTGGTCTGTAACCCCGCCTTGGAGCTCTGAAAGTGAAAGTTTAGACAAAGTTTGGAACGGAGAACACTTTTGCCTTGAAAAAAAATGTTCAGCCTTTGAGCTCCCTCCCACTCATCCCCCTCCCACCCATGCACGCACGCACACACACACACACACACACACACACGCACACACACAGAGCATTCAGAAACTCTTCTCGCTTACTAGCAAGTTTTAGATTCCTTTGAAGCCGATATTAATAATCTCCAAAGACGAAGAATGCCTTCTAGCCAGAATCTCTCCCCACGCACGCACGCACACACACACACGCACACACCGCCCACCTCTTCCCTTGGTGGGGAATTCTGAGCTAGCGGGAGGGGGCCGGTGAGGTAGGCTAACGGACGCATTTTTTTAAAAAGGGAGGAAGAACATGGCACTGCCTGTAGAAGCTTGAGGCGCTAGCCCGATTTAAGGTATTGATTTTCACTGGGCATCAAAATGCCACCCCAAACATCAGTGGGGCGAATGTGATGCCAGTCAGTTGTGCTGAAAGTCACTCGCGCTCTCTATGACATTCCAAGGGACGGGCAGACACCCAACCCGCATGTCCCCGTCAGCCCCACCTTTCCTGCACCCCTTTCCTAAATTTCGAGGACAGCTTGTCTGGTGAGGATCCGAGATGGAAAGTACCCGCCATTCTTCCCGTCTCCGAACCGAAGTCGGTCCCAGGAGAGACTGGAGAACTCGGGGGGGGGGGGAATCCGCTCCTTGGAAGGCCCTGAAACCGTGCCTACATCGGGGTTGTTATAAAGCGACCTAGGAGGTGCGTGTGGATATTGGGCAGAGAAGACAGTTTCAAGCTCCTTAGAAGAGTCTCGCTGGCTCTAGGTTAGAAAAAGGCAGCCAAGCGACCGCAATGCTTTTGCTGTCGGGTTGAACTGTCGCCCGGTTCTGGGCAGTTCTCGCTCGAAGACCCCGCAGCAGCTTCGTAGGTCAAAGTGGGGCGCCGAAGGCTCTGGCCGGGCCTTTCCTCCGAGGCCGAGCGAGCGGCTGAGGAAGGAGGCCCGACTGTGCCGGCAGCGATCACGTCGGAAGAGGTCTGCATCGGCGGGGGAAAGAGCGGCTGCTCCTGCAAGCCTTTCCCTAGGAAACCTCGGGTCCCCTCACCCGCCTCGCCAATTGCAGGCGGCTCCCCTCCGCAACTCCTGCAGGTCCTTGGGCGGGAGCAGGGCGGCTGGAATTACAGTACCGGGATAGAGTGAGGCTTCACCTAGGGAAAAGCCAGCTTCAAGGGCCTCCTTTGTCCGCCAGCGGGTATCTGCCCTGGAGAGGAGGGGAAGAGGCTGTTCTGCCATTTCAGGTTCAAAAGTGCAGGTTGGAGTTCAGGGTGGTTTTCCTTCCTCCATTCCGCTTCATTTTAAAGGTGGGGTGTTGGGGAAGAAGGAAAGGCCTGCCAAGGCCACCGGATCCTGATCTACCTCGACCCTCTTCAGAATCGCAGTCAATGCGCCAAGATCGAAGAGAGGCCTTTTTCTGTTTGCTTTTGATTTGAACTAGTCTCTTTAGAGCAGTGTTTCCCAACCTAGGCAACTTGAAGATGTCTGGACTTCAATTCCCAGAATTCCCCAGCCAGCGAATGCGAATGCTGGCTGGGGAATTCTGGGAGTTGAAGTCCAGACATCTTCAAGTTGCCTAGGTTGGGAAACACTGCTTTAGAGGCTGGCTTGCCATTGCCATCCTAAAATCGAGGAAGGCCACTTGTTTGCCTTCACTGGGCCTCTTGCTGTCTTAGCAGATGGGCCTCCAGGTTCACTTACAGCAGGCCCTTTCACAGAGGATCTTAACAGGAACAGAACCAAAAGGAGAAGAAATAGCAGAAGACACCCCCCCACACACACACACCACACCACACCACATATACAAAGAATAGAGTTTCAGAAAGTATCTGGCCCTGAACCTTGTATTGCTTTTATACCACTTGAACTATCAGGATTTCCCCTCTGATTGGACTTGAGGATCCCATTATGTTTGACAGTCCTTTCCCCCTCTGACCATGAATGGCAGCAAAATCAGTTTAGCCCTCAGGAGCCAGTGTAGATATGTCTATGAAAGAAGGCTCAGACCCCAGCTCTCGTCATGTATCTGCCTCTAGGTGTTGCTGGGGGGCGGGGGTAAGGTGGTGGAGTGCTTCACTCTCCAGCATGGATATGGATTGCAGAGGTAACCCCATTGAAGAGGACCAATGATTTAGTAGCTAAGGCACCAGGCTAGGAACCAGGAGACTATGAGGGCTAGTCCTGCCTTTGGCACAAAGCCAGCTGGGTGACCTTAGGCCAGTCATTCTCAGCTCTAGGAAGAAGGTGAAGACAAACCGCTTCTGAAATCTTACCAAGGGCAGGGACTTTTCCAGGCAGTCCCTAAGAGTCAAGACTGATTCAAAGGCACCAAGGTAATTCCATTAAGACCCTAGGACTGACTTGTACTGTTATTGGGTACAAAGCCCTGGCATACAGGCCTTCTCCTGCCCTTAGGGGGCAGTGTTTTCAATCCAGTTCTCTTCAGGATGGACAGAAACTGCATAAGAAAAACAATTGACCTTCAGACAGTTCTCCAAGGAACACTTGCATTATTCCTCTAGAGCAGGGATGTCAAACTCAAGGCCCTGGGGCTGGAACTGGCCCACAGGGTGCTTAGATCTGGCCCGCGGAGCCACCCTGGAAACAGCGAAGGACTGGCCCACAGTGCCTCTGCCAGCAAAAATGGAGTGGCCCTCCCAAGCTCTGTTTTCACTGGCAGAGGGTTGCAGGAGGCCGTTGCAGCTGAAAATCATTTTTGCTGGCAAAGCGCTCGGGCCAGCAAAAACGGAGCTCTGCGAGGACTGCAGGAGGCCATCACAGCCAAAAATGGGGCCTGGGGAGACTACACACATCCCCAAACTCCATTTTCACTGGCAAAGGGTTGCAGGAGACCATCGCAGCCGAAAACAGAGCTCGGGAGCCCATTTTCGCTGGCAGAGCGCTCGGGCCACCAGAGGCGCCCCTGACACAAGTGACATTGAGCTAGCCATGCCCACTCTGGTCATGCCCACCCCAGCCTCCGAGGTCAGACACAACCCTGATGTGGCCCTCAATGAAATCGAGTTTGACACCCTTGCTCTACCGCAGCGGCCCCCAACCTTTTGGGCACCAGGGACCGGTTCCTTGGAGAGAGGTTTTTCAGGGGACCAGAGGTGGGGTGGTTGCGCGTGCTGCCTGCATCCTACAGATGGGGCTTTGCTTGTTTGCGTGGCCCGCCATGAACCAGTGCCAGTCCATGGACTGGGGGTTGGGAACCCCTGCTCTAGAGCACATCTAATTCTGGGTAATGTTACATATAAATCAACTGTCATCAAAGCTATTACAATGCTACGCTGTTGTTACACGTAATCTATAACTGTGATCTGTGCAATCATGCACAGGATTGTCTCCTTAATCTTCACGTTTTTACAGGATTGAAGGGAGCCTTGCCACACCTATTGAAATCTTTTCTTTCACACTGGAGCTGAAAATGAAAAATTGGAAATAGTGACAACGCAATTTTGTGTTTAAAAACAATCTGGACCGGGCACATCCAATCCACAGTTCGCAAATCGCATGAGGCCCTGGATAGCTAGTAATGTGGCCCCACAAGATTGCAAACTTTTAACATTGTTTATGCATACACACTCAATGTGGCCCAGGCAAGCCAAAAGCCCATGCTCTTAGACCAAACATAGTAAATAGCTAGTGAGTCTTACACAGGGTGACCAACAACAGCACAAATATGTTCCAGTAGCCTCTCTTTTTCTCTGCATTTCATGAGGTTGTCTTCATCTAATTACCATTATATAGTGGCTTATCCTTAACAGTACCAGTGTTAGAATAGTGCTTTCCTCCTTACAACCACCCACTTTTGTGTGAATAAATCTTTCATGCTTCTTCAGCCATGACTTTTAGGATACTTTTAGGAAGATACTTATGATACTTTTAGGAAGACCTATTGACTAGTTTAGGGAGGTGCTGGGCATGACCCTAACCCTAACTCTTTCCCTCCAATTCCTGACCATTATCTTCAGGCCCATTCAAGCTTTGGAGAGCAGAAGAATCTAATTCTTTCAAACAAGTCTCCCCTATACCAGGTCATTAAGTCAAGGCCAAGGGCGGAGACCCAGATCAACCTGCAGAGAAAGTGACCAGTATTCTGCAAAGGCAAAGCACTTTGTGGTCTCTTTCTCTCCCTCCCTCCCTCTCTCTCTCCCTCTCTCCATGATTTCTGACACCTGACAAGTCCTCAGTTAATGATCATAATTGGGATCAGGAACTCCATCACTAAGCAATGCAGTTTTAAATGTGATATCGTATGACTGCCCTGACTTTCAACAGGTTTACAGCAGTTCTGCAGTTTCCACTTTATTTGATTCCTGCATGGCTGTTAGGAATGACATCACATGATCACCATAATGCAACTTCCTGCCAGGTTCCCCACTGACTTTGCTTATCATTAAGGTCACAAACATCAAACCTGTGACCATGAATTGCTGCAGCCATTGTAATTGCAAGCCATTGCAAGCACCTGAATCACAACTGCATGACTGGGTGCTGCAATGGGCACAACTTCAAGGATCAGCTATAAATTTAATTTAATTTAATTAATTTAATTAAATGGATTTGTATGCCGCCCAACTCCCTAGGGACTCTGGGCGGCTCACAACATATTCGGATCCATTTCGACAATACAGTGCAATAAAATACAATAGTTAAAAAACATATAACATATAAAAATTAAAAGAGTATCGTCACGCTTTCACCCCGCCTGCCGGAAGAGCCAAGTTTTTATTGCTTTCCGGAAGGCCAGCAGGGTGGGGATAGTCCTGATCTCCAGGGGGAGCTGGTTCCACAGGGAGGGAGCTCCCACAGAGAAGGCCCTCCCCCTCGGCCCCGCCAACCGACATTGTTTGGTCGACGGGACCTGGAGGAGGCCGACTCTGTGGGCCCTGACCGGTCGTAGGGAGGTATGCGGCAGGATGCGGTCCCGAAGGTAACCTGGCCCTGAGCCATGTAGGGCTTTAAAGGTAACGACCAACACCTTGAATTGGATCCGGAGACTAATGGGCAACCAATGCAGCTGGCGGAGAATTGGTGTTACGTGGGTGCATCTAGGAGCACCCACCACAGCTCGCGCAGCTGCATTTTGCACCAGTTGCAGTCGCCGGACACTCTTCAAGGGTAGCCCCATGTAGAGCGCATTGCAGTAATCCAGCCGTGAGGTGATGAGGGCATGAGTGACTGTGAGAAGTGCCTCCCTCTCCAAGTAGGGTCGCAATTGGTGCACAAGACGTACTTGTGCAAAGGTCCCCCTAGCCACAGCTGAAAGATGTTGTTCCAATTTAAGCTGTGGATCTAGGAGGACACCCAAATTGCGGACCCGTTCTGAGGGAGCTAATTTCTCTCCCCCAAGAACCAAGGAGGGACAGTTGGTCACGTCCTTAGGAGGCAGTATCCATAACCACTCAGTCTTGTCAGGGTTAAGTTTTAGCCGGTTCTTCCCCATCCAGACCCTAACATCATCCAGGCAGCGGCCCATTACGTCTACGGCTTCCCCGAATTGAGACGGGGTGGAGATGTACAACTGGGTATCATCAGCATATTGCTGATACCTCACCCCGTGTCGTCGGATGATCTCACCCAGTGGCTTCATGTAGATGTTAAACAGGATGGGCGAGAGGACCGAGCCCTGAGGCACCCCACATAGTAGGGGCCTAGGGCTCGACCTCTGCCCCCCTGTCAGCACCGACTGCGTCCTGTCAGAGAGGAAGGAGGAGAACCACTGCAAAACAGTGCCGCCCACCCCCACCTCTCCGAGATGACGCAGAAGGATACCATGGTCAATGGTATCGAAGGCCGCTGAGAGGTCAAGTAGCACCAGGATAGAGGAATGACCTCCATCCCGGGCTCGCCAGAGATCATCCATCAGGGTGACCAAAGCCGTTTCCGTACTGTAGCCGCGCCTGAAACCTGATTGAAAGGGATCCAGAAAATCCGTGTCATCCAACAGCCGTAGGAGCTGGAGCGCCACCACTTTCTCAACAACCTTCCCCGCGAAGGGAAGGTTGGAGACTGGACGGAAGTTCTTTAAATCCGCCGGGTCCAGGGAAGGCTTCTTGAGGAGGGGTCTCACCATCGCAGCTTTTAAGGGCTGCGGGACGGACCCCTCTCTCAAGGAAGCGTTGACCAACGCCTGGAGCCAGCCGCGTGACACCTCCCTGGTGGCCGAAACCAGCCAGGAGGGGCACGGGTCCAATAAACAGGTGGCGGAGCTCATCGCTCCTATGGCCTTGTCTACATCCTCAGGAGTCACCGGTTCAAACCTGTCCCAGATAACCGGACTAAGACCTGCCCCAGTCATCTCGGCCTGTACTGCCCAATTGGAGTCCAGGTCTGTCCGAATCTGAATGACTTTATCCGCCAGAAACCGAGAAAATTCCTCAGCTCTACCCTGCAAGGGATCTCCGCCTTCCTCCTTAGCCAGAAGGGTGCGGGTCACCCTAAACAGGGCGGCTGGGCGGGAGTCAGCGGACGCAATAAGAGCGGAAAAATGCGAACATTTTGCCGCCCGTATCGCCACTAAGTAAGACTTAATGAAAGTTCTTAAAAGTGTCAGGTCAGATTCAGCTTTACTAGATCTCCATCGTCGCTCTAGACGTCTCTTGTGGCGTTTCATCTCCCGGAGTTCCTCGGTAAACCAAGGAGCCCTCCTGGATCCACTTCCATGGAGAGGTCGCAAAGGCGCAATCCGATCCAGAGCCCCCGTTGCTGCCTGATTCCAGGCTGCGACCAGCGACTCGGATGAACTGTGTACCAGGGATTCAGGTATTTCCCCAAGTTCCCTCTGGAATCCGTCCGGTTCCATTAGGCGCCTGGGGCAGAACCATTTAGTCGGTCCCGCCTCCTTGCGGTGGAGGAGTGGTGCCATGAAATCCAACCTCAGAAGGAAATGATCTGACCACGACAAGGGTACTGTGACTAAACTCCTCAGCCTCAGATCATCTCTCCACTGCCCCGAGAGAAACACAAGGTCAAGTGTGTGACCACCCTCATGAGTCGGACCCTGAACTACTTGGGTCAGGTCCATGGTTGTCATGGAAGCCATGAACTCCTGGACTGCCCCTGAGGCTTCGCCGGGCGATGGCAGATTAAAGTCCCCCAGCACCATCAACCTGGGGAACTCAACCGCCAGCCCTGCAACCGCCTCGAGCAGAACAGGCAGGGCCTTTGCAACGCAGCTAGGAGGCAGGTACGTTAGCAAAAGGCCCACCTGGACCCCTAAGTCCAACTTCAGAAGGAGCGTCTCACACCCAACAATCTCTGGGGCAGGGCTCCTTCGAGGACACAGATTCTGGCGAGCTATAATAGCCACTCCTCCACCCCTTCCCTGGGGTCGCGGCTGATGCTGAACCGAGAACCCGTCCAGGCATATTTCCGAAAGGGGCACTCCCCCTTCCTGGCCCAGCCAGGTCTCGGTGATACACGCCAGGTCCACCCCCTCTTCCAGGATTAAATCCCGAATAAGGGGGGCCTTGTTGGTGATCGACCTGGCATTTAACAGCAGCAGCTTGAGCCCGGGGCCCTGACATCCCTGGTTACCAGGCACTCGGGTTGAGCTAGATGGAACCAGACCAGAGGGGCCAGAACAAGGAATCGCTTGCAAACAGCGAATTCTCGTTCCCCGAGAGCGGCCTACCCCTCTGCTCCCGCCATACCTGCCTCTCCCCGTTACGACCGTAATGCTCTTACTCCCCGCCCCCCCAGAGATCCCCTCCCCCACCCCGCTGGTCCCCCACTCTCCCGGCAGGCCATACACACCATTCATACTGAGCCTGGGGGTGGGCCAAAACCCCCCTCCGCTTCTGTTTCCACACTCAGCAGAGGGGGGCCAGGTCCAGCCACCCAGCTCACTCATGTATTCTTACAGTCAGACCACAAAGCATTTATTCATATTATCCATACATACACATGCTCACCGATACTCTCTCCCGGGGTCGGGTCCCTTCTCAAGTTAATACTAATGGGGCTCAGATCTAATAAGTCCCCCCAAAATACACTTCTTCACTTTCTTCTTCTTCAGCCCCCTAGCAGTATTCCCAACACACATAAACATAACAGTCTTGATGATAAACTCTTCTTCTCCTTTGGTACTTCGATGGTAATAGAAGAACAGCCTGTCTAAGTAGAAGTTCGTCCAAATCTTGTTCAATGCCATGTAAACTCAAAAGATTGTTAATCAAGGACTACCAGTATTGTACCTGCAGCAGGGTAGAGAATAAATGTATTTTATTACCAACTTCTATATGGCTGTCATCATGTGAAAGCCTGCAATAAAACCCTAATACAATTAAAGACCACCATGTTGAAACCACGCTAGTGTCCTTCCCTAGCAAGCACCACAATTGCAAAATAGTTTGTCAATCCAAGGATATCCTTAGCTTTACCAGTGTTAAAAATTCTTATTCTGGCACCATCGAGGAGCACCTCAAGTAGGGTAAAAACTGTTGGGCTTTGTCACATATTACCCTGGAGGGAAGTCAGGAAACCACAGTGGCTTTGAACAGAAGTAATGGCTCTGCAAAGAAGACAGCCATTTTATGCCAGCAAAGTTTTCTCTCAACTCCAGGTTGGTACTAAGCACTACAACTCAGCAGTGGAGAATGGCCCTTAGAGAACCTCTAACAGATCATTATTGTTTTAATAGTCATGCTAATTAGCACATGGAGCTACTCATCCTCAGTCAAAACAAAATTGGGACAAATAGCTTACCCTTTTAAGGGCAGGATTATAATGTAAAGAGTCACAATAAATTAGAATTATTTGGCTGGCACTAAACTGAAATACAAAATAGTGCAAAAATGTTAAGGACCTGAGGGTAGAAAAAGACTACCATGCAAGTTATAGAAAAGCCAGTAGCCTAATATATTTTGAAAATATACTTTGAAAAAAATCCATTACATTTTTGGATGACAGAATAAAACTCTATTTAAAAACAACAACAAATAATTACAGTATATATGGTTTAGGTCAGCATGGATCACACTTACCTCCCTTTCCCAGCACCCTGCCAATCCATAAAATAAAATAAATACACTAAACCAGAGATCTACAGTTTAAAAGTCATTCCCTATCCTAAATTGTTTTTTTACTGCTTGTTAAATACCACATACTGTATGAAGGGGTGCAAAGAATGTTTAAAACCTAATAATGTATTTTGGAGTATGAACTAATTTTGATAGGTCAAATGACTAACAGATAACTTCCAAGCAGGATGGGGAGCCTGTTTAGTATCAAACAGCTTAGGCATGGATAAATGTGAATAGTGCAGTGACCACCTGAGTAGAATAAATTTGGTGGACATTTATTTATTTCTGAAATTTAGATGCCATCTGATTCCAAAATGGCAGTTTATTTCAAATAAGAAAAACAGCAAAGAAGTCCCTTGCATCTGGCCAAACCCACTCTCCAACAAAAACATCACCAGCAGGCCTCTGTCACCCCTCTACCCTAAGGCCTAGGAGAACACCCACATTTTTTAATCTTTCTAGACTATCTGGTGGATTAACATGGATTTCTGGGGAGAGAAGTATGATTCCAGAGGTGCTGTAACAGAGAAGGCATGCTTCTTCAGTCCTGATGAACACTTCGTTTGAGTGAGGAGACCTCAAGCACACTGACTCTGCTGATCTCACTGGATGGGCAGAAACCATGGGAGATAGATGGTTTCTTAGGTAAATTGGCCTTATGCCATGGAGAGCTTTAAGATGATGACCAACTACTGGGATGGTACCTGGGAGGAAGCCCACTGGCAGCCAGTGCAGCTCATGGAGCAGAGGTTCATACAGAATGTGCATATGAGGCATGCCCAACACAGCTCATACCACTGCCGTCTGGACCAGCTATCACCTTCAAATGGTCTTCAAGAGCAGCCTTGTGTAGAGCACATTGCAATAGTCCAACCACAGGATTGATTATGTCAAGGCCGTAAATGACTGTCTGGTGGGCCTCCTTATCTAAGAATGAGCACAAATGGCACATCATAAAATAATAGGTGAAAGGTCATATTGGACTTACAGCTCTGCTCAACGATTGTTCTACTTTTGATTGGGGAAGTGGAACCTCATCCAAGACTAAAGACGGAGAGTACCCAGAACCGGGGGGGGGGGCTCAAAAATCCATAGCTATTTGATTTTGAAAGAATTGAACTTGAGTCTATTCTTTTCCGTCCAAACTCACATAGCCTCTATATAGTAGTAATAGCACTTAGAGTTATACACCATCCCATATTCCAGCAGAGTACTACAAAGAATTACAAACGATTTTAAAAAATATACAACTAATTACATACAATGAAGTACTAACAAAAGGAGCAATCCCAGATTCATGGACAGAGGCACTAATAACAATCATTCCAAAAGACATCAATATGAAACATAAGATCCAGAGTTACAGGCCAATCTCGCTCTTAAATTCAGACTACAAAATCTTTGCGTCTATAATGGCGGAAAGACTAAAAAAAACACTTACCAAAATTATACATTCAGATCAAAATGGCTTCCTACCAAATAGACATATTAAAAACAATATAAGAACAATTATAAATATTTTAGAATACTATGAGACACACCCAGGGGAATCCATGGCACTCATATTTTTAGATGCCCAAAAGGCATTTGATAACCTAAACTGGGACTTTATAATAAATCAATTGAATAAAATGAATTTTGGAGAGAATTACATAAGGACAATCAAATCAATATATTCAAAACAAACTGCTAAAATTCTTATAAATGGAGAAACTACAAAAAATTTCAATATAGAAAAGGGAGTTCGACAAGGCTGTCCCCTCTCCCCATTATTATTTATACTATCATTGGAATCATTATTACAAAAAGTAAGAGAAAATAAAGAAATAAAAGGACTTAAGATAAAAGAGCAGGAATATAAATTACAAGCATTCGCTGACGACTTGGTTTTCAACATAGAAGAACCATTAGAGACAGGACCAATTTTACTAAAAGAAATAAATGAATTCGGGAAAGTAGCAGGTCTGAAAATCAATAAACAAAAAACTAAAATAATAATCAAAAACCTGACAGACATACAAAATAAGGAACTAGAAAAGAAATTAGAACTACAAATTGTTAAGAAAATAAAATATCTAGGAATCAATCTGTCAGCAAAATGCACTACAATAAAAGAAGCAAATTATATGGAAATTTTAAAACAAATTGAAAAAAAAATTAGATAAATGGAATAAATTACAAATCTCTCTAATTGGTAGAATCGCAGCAATTAAAATGTCAATATTACCTCAAATTTTGTACCTATTCCAAACCATTCCAATCAAATTAGAGAAAAAATATTTTGAACAACTAAATAAAATACTAACCAAATTTATATGGGCCGGAAAAAAACCAAGAATTAAATTAAAATATTTACAACAAAATAGGAATCAGGGAGGATTCGGACTACCGGACTTTGAATTATATTATCAAGCATCCGCCTTAACATGGATAAAGGATTGGATTCAAATTAAAAATAGACGTTTACTGGTACTAGAAGGTTATGACTTACATTTAGGGTGGCATGGATTCCTCTGGGATGATAAACATAAAACACACTCATACTTCAAAAGACATAAAATTAGAGACTCTCTCTTAGGAACTTGGCTTAAGATCAAAAAACAATACTACACTAAAATACCACCCTGGTTCTCTGGTATGGAAGCCATTACACACCCAAACACAACGAATCTGGAAAAAATGGTCACATATGAAGAAATACTGGAAGAAGGAGGTGCCATAAAATCTATAGCAAAACTGGAACAAGAAGGAATCAAGATTGATTGGTGGCCATATTTCCAAATTAGGAACAGATTAGAAAACGACAAGAGAAAATATGGAATACAAAAACTCAAATCAGAATTAGATAAAATTTTACTAGATCAAGAACCAAAAGCAATAACTAAAATATACAAATTTCTCCTAAAAAACAAAACACAAAAAGACATAATAAAAGGAAATATGATAAGCTGGACGAAAAATTTCGGACATGAGATGCAAATTAATGAATGGGAAAAAATTTGGAACCAAAACTACAAAATGACAAAATCAGTTTCATATAAAGAAAATTATTATAAAGTATTCTATAGATGGCACCTCCCTCCAGCGAGATTGGCAAAAATGTATAAAAACTTATCACCAAATTGTTGGAGATGCCAACACAAAATTGGATCTTACTATCATATGTGGTGGACCTGTCCAAAAATAAAAGCCTTCTGGAATACAATCAAAAACTGGTTAAAAGAAATCACACAACAAGATATAGATATCACACCGGAAATTTTCTTATTGGGAAACATAAATCAAAAAATGCAAAAGAAATACTATTATATTATTCTACATATACTAACAGCGGCGAGAATAACGATAGCACAAAATTGGAAATTAAACGATATTCCCGAGGAAAGCAGTGTAATTAGTAAAATCCTGGACTGTGCCGAAGCAGATAAACTAACCATGGAACTGAAAGGAAAGGAAGACTCCGACTACTATGAAATCTGGAATTTATTTTACAATTGGTACGGAAAACGAAAACAAATAACATCAATGTAATAAATAGAAATATAAGCCAAATAAGGCATATGGAAATTGAACTAGAGAATTTATAGAGAAAACAGTTATATTGTATTACTATATATGTATACTAAGATATTACTAAACCAACAATGCCTTTTTTTTTTCTGTACTATTATTACTATTATTATCTATACTACTACAAATATTACTATTGTTATATCATTATAAATATTATGGTTAAACTTTACTACCACTACATTTGATTTATAAAATACAATGCAAAATATGAGACAAAATTCGAAAACCATGTTAAATTAAATGTTAAATATATATTTGCCGTAGAACAAATGATGGAAATAGACAGCTTTATAGCTGTATGCGCTTTTTATGTTTTGTATATGTTTATATTGTACTTGTCAATGTCGTAAATGTTTTTCTTTTGTATGTTTCTGTTTTTTAAATGTAAATAACCTAATAAAAACTATTAAAAAAAAAAAAGAGTTATACACCATCCCATAGTGCTTTACAGCACTCTCTGAGAGGTTTACAAATGTCAGCATATTGCCCCAACAATCTGGGTCCTCATTTTACTGACTTCAGAAGGATGGAAGGCTGAGTCAACGTTGAGCCTGTCGGGATCGAACTCCATGCTGTGGGCAGAGTTTATTTGCAATACTGCATTCTAACCACTGTACCATCAAGGCTCCTATAATAATGGACCAGCACATTGATAGCATCAGTTGGCTGGTCCAAGGTTGGGATGTATAACTGGATACCATTAGCATATTGTTGATATTAGACTCCAAACCAATGGATGGGCTCCCTCAGTGGTTTCACTGTTAAATGTTAACAATCACTATTTTAGATGTTAAACAGGAGAGAAAATGTTGAGCCCTCAAGCATTGCTCAGACAATCAAGGACATTCATATAGACTGTTTCAATAATACTGAGAAGTAATCAGTGCATAACACACTAAAGGATATGAAAGTTTGCCAAAGTAAAAATAAAAATCATGCAGCTTGACTGGCTAATTGCAATGGTGTTTTTCATATGTTCAATTGCTATTATTTTCTATACTGTGTTATTGTTTTATCCAATGTGGGCAGTAATCACGAGTTTTTTAATTTCCATTCTTCAACACAAGTTGAACACATGAGCTAGCTACTCCTTGAATTAACTGGTTTAAGTCGTTTGATTTCAGAAGGTATTCATCTACTGTGATTAGCCTTGCAGAAAATGCAACAAAATCAGAAGTTTAGTGGCTTAAAAGTTCAGAGCTTTTTTAGTATGAAGTTTACTGGGTGAGATTAAACTATAATGAAGATTTTTTTGACCTTGAGATATCGCAAAATTCATTGGTTTTGCGAATTTTATGCGTTAGCTTTTACTGTAAATGTAGACTTAATATAGTTGATTTACCTATCCTTTAATTTGATCACATCTAAAATTTCACAGTACACTACTACACATTGGGCTAGTTCTCACATTTTGTGCCATTTAGGGTGGGGCTATTTGGTGAGAAATATGAGTTACTACTTTACAATCAGATTTCCTGTATGATAATTGGAAGAATACATTCTCTGCTGGTTACATATCCATTATGGAGGAAACAAGAACCTTAAGTATTATGGGAGGGACTATTCACTTCTTAAAAAAGAATAACATACACATTCTGCATTTCTATTCATTTCTACATACTACATTCTACGTTGGCTAGGAAATAAGTTTGGAGACAAAAAGTCATATTGTCAACTGAGCAAGTGGTGGTAGATGGATACAGCATAGCTTGTCTACTAATTTACCCAGAAGGTGAGAGATAGGCAGAGAAAGAGTTGCTTGTTTATTTTCCAAATTTCTAGGCCGCCCAACTACCATGAAAATTCCTTTGCATACATATCCACAGAGCTTTGGCAACAGTTCTCGCTGAGTAAACATTTCCACATGTCTTCTCCTGTGCTCTAGAATGTGCAGTATACCGGTATTTTGGAACATCAAAAGGTAAGTGTTCTGTCTACGTCCCCTTTGAGACTTCTTGGCTAAAATGCAGTGGGAGGATGAGTGAATAAGTCCATAGGATTTGAGACTCTGCTGGGGACCTGATATTGATATGGTACAGAATTTGAGGTATCTATCTTTACTTCGCTTGTTAGAAATGAGTGCATAGTCTTTACTCTTTCTTCTAGACTATGCAAAATTACCTAGCTGGTAAGGAAGAAAGCCATGACATAGCAAACCGTTATAAAGGGCCCTGGATGAAGCAGATTATTTGGACCCTTTTCACAGCCTGGGTTCAGGCCACAGCACAGCACTGAAACAGTGGCTGTGACTAAAACAGTGACTAAACAGTCACAGTTGTTGATGACTTTTGTAAGACTTGGGAGGTTTGGTGATGTTACTATTCTGTTCCTCCTGGACCTCTCAGCAGCTTTTGATACCTTTGACCATGGTATCATTCTTTGAGGGCTGGGAATGGGAGGCACTGTGTTATAGTGGTTCTCCTCTCTCCTCTTCAATATCCTCATAAACAACTTAGAATAGAAGGGGAACTTACCAAATTTGCTGATGATACTAAGTTGGCAGGAATAGCCAACACCCTAGATCAGGGGTGTCAAACTCAAGGCCCTGGGGCCAGATCTGCCCCATGGGGTGCTTAGATCTGGCCTGCAGGGCCGCCCTGGAAACAGCAAGGACTGGCCTGCAGTGCCTCTGCTATTGAAAATGGAGCTTGGGAGGGCCACACATGGCCATCCTGAGCTCCATTTTCATTGGCAGAAGGTTGCAGGAGTCTGTCACAGGAGTCTGTCACAGCTGAAAACAGAGCTCAGGAACTCGTTTTTGCTGGCAGAGCACTCGGGCCATGACAGGCACCCCCAACACGAGTGACGTCGAGCTGGCCCTGGCCACCCTGGCCACACCCACCCCGGCCCTCTGAGGTCAAACACAAGCCTGATGCGGCCCTCAATGAAATTGAGTTTGACATCCCTGCCCTAGATGATAGGCTCAAGATCCAGATGGATCTTTACAGACTTGAACACCGGGCCCTATCTAACAAAATGAAATTCAATGTAGAGAAAAGTAAAGTCTTACACTAAGGCAAGAAAAACCAAAAGTACACATATTGACTGGGTGAAACCAGGCTTAATAGCAGTAACTGTGAGAGGGATCTTGGAGTCTTAGTGGACAACCAATTAAATATGAGCTAATAGTGTGTGGTGGCAGCCAAAAAAGCCAATGCAATCCTATGTTGCATTAACAGAGGGATGCATCATGCATCATGCATCCAGTTTTTGTCACCTATAAAAAAGATGTTGAGACTCTAGAAAGAGTACAGAGAAGAGCAACCAGGATGATTAGGCAACAGGAAACTAAAACATATGAAGAACGGTTACAGGAATTGGGCATGGCTAGTCTAGTGAAGAGAAGGACCAGGGGAGACATGATAGCAGTGTTCCAATACTTGAGAGTCTGTCACAGAGAGGAAGGGTCAAGCTATTTTCCAAGGCACCTGAAGGCCAGACAAGGAATAATGGATGGAAACTGATCAAGGAGAGATTCAACCTAGAAATGAGGAATTTTCTGACAGTGAGAACAATCAACCAATGGAACAGCTTGCCTTCAGACGACGTGGGAGCTTCATCACTGGAAACTTTCAAGAAGAGACTAGACTGCCATCTGTCAAAAATGGTGTAGGGTCTCCTGCTTGGGCAGGGGATTGGAGCAGATAACCTACAAAGTCCCTTCCAACTCCATTAATCTGTTAAAATTAACACAATTGACTCCTCCTTCATCCATGGCTGGTTCCAGTCAGTGTTGGGAGGGGAGAGATCAAGCCCTAGGACCCTGCAATATGGGATGCCCAGGGCTTGAGCCTTGCCTCTTCTTTTTAACATCTACATAAAAGTACTGATCAAGGTCAACCAGTGTTATGGGCTTATGGTACCCAATTATATATCTCCACCCTTAATTGGACAAGTGATGCTAGGAAGGTGCTGGCTGAGTGCCTGGAGGCCATAAGAGTATGGATGAGGAGGAATTGGCTTCAACTCAACCATAGGAAAATGGACTTTTGCCTCCCTAGGCACAAATGATATTTCACCTCTGACTCTGCATGGGGTGGCACTTCCCTGGACTAAGTTGGTGCGCAATTTGGGGATCCTCCTACACTCATTGCTGTAGCTTGAGGAGCAGGTGGCATCTGTGGCTAGTGAGGCCTTTGCACAAATGCATCTAGTGCCAATTGCACCCTTTCCTGAACCAGGAGGCCTTGCTCACAGTCACTCATACCTTGGTCACCTCCTGTTTGGATTACTGCAATGCACTTTACATGGGTCTTCCCTTGAAGACCACTGGAAGCTACAACTAATTTAGAGTATGGCAGTGAGCTCAGTGATAGAAGCCCCTAGATTTACCCAAAGAACACCTCTGTTGTGCAAGCTATACTGACTCCCAATTACTTTTCAGATGCTATTCAAGATGCTATTATTACCTTCAAAGCCTTATGGGCCAGGTTATCTGCAAGTCTGGGTCTCCCTAAGGATATACGGTATATCTATCCTACCAGAACATACAGGGTGGGCGGACTCCTAGTCCCGTCCCTTAAACGTTGACATCTTAGGGAATCTAGTAAGCATGCCTTTTCCGTGGCAGCCCCTGCCAAATGGATCACTCTTCCCTCCAAAGTTCTGCAGGCCTCCACCCTCCTAGCCTTCTGAAAAGCACTGAAGACATGGCTTCTCCTCCCAGCACCAGAATAGGGTGAGGCGGATGAGAGGATTTAGTAAGGATGTTGGAAATATAACTTTGGTTTTTAATTTTTATGGTTTTAATAGATATTATGTATTGTGCTGTTTTTTTATTGGGAGCTGCCCAGAGTGTAATGTAAAAGGATGGATCTATAAATATTTAAAATAAATAATTTTAAATAAATAAAATAAATTTATTTAAACAAACAAACAATTATTATATTTTTCTCACACACCAAATATTCAACAAGATCCCAGCCCCAGCCCTGTCCAAGAGAGCATGCTATGTACCTCAGCTGCCCTGGCTCTCTCTCTAGTTTCACAGCCCTTGCTGTTCATCCACGTGGCAGGCAGTCTAGTTGTTCACACAGCAGCAGATGCTTGTCACTGCCAAGTCCCACATCCCACTGCTGTTTCTACAGTCACTGCAGCCTTGCCGGCTTCCCATTCCTTTATTTATTTAGCTCTTTGCTGCTGTTACAAATCTTTTGGGGAGGATGCTTTATCTTTAATTCAAGCCTCCCACTGCCGGTAGAGCCACCAGGAACTTATTCTAAGCTGCTCCCATCCATCTGTCACCACAGGATTGAAGGAAATGGCATGGAAAAGAGATAAGCGCTCAAAGGACAGGACTTGAATCTGTTTAGGCAATGCATCTCAAAAACGCGTTCACTCCAAGATCACTAGTAGGACAAAAGATCTCTCTCTGAATTCTTCATTCTTTCTGTGAATAGTCACTCTACAGATACTGGAGTCTTATCGAATCTGCTGCGTCTGGAGTCCATCTCCAAAGAAAAGTAAAACCATATAAGGCTGAAGGTAATCTTTATTAGAGCAGGAGAGGGAAATTAAAATGGATATGAATTCCAAGTCTTCAAAACAACAAATGAATTTTGTTCATCAAAATGACAATTAATTTAAAAAAAGCTGTGGTAAACATCCAATTAAACAGAGTTGGTCTTTGCCATATTCATGTTCACCCTTTACGTTCTACAGGCCCTTCTATGTGGCATTTTTTTTTTCTGAAGAAGGTGCACTTCAACCTGGTAATCAGGTTACCAGAAAATGTCTATGACATCAAAATGATATGGAACCAAACCTTGGAGATAATTCCAGTACACATCCTCCACACATGAACTTCCAGAATTATTCATAAGCGCAACCATTTGTATTCAATATATCTGGGAGATGTCTAATAAAGGAAGGGTTGATCTCTCAACACAGTCTCTCTGCCAAAGCATTGATTTGTTTTATACTAAAGAAAATGCAAAGATTAATCAGAAACTAACTCATATTTGCCATTAAAAATACAGTTGGTAGGAGTTGTAGATAATCCTCTGATCATGGTACTGAAGGATACACACGAATGCAAACACACACTTGTTACATTCATGTTTTCACCTTACACTACCAATTGTTAGATTTCTACTAAAATAAATAGGGCTAATTCTTACCAAAATGATTGGATTTCTGTATGGTTTTTATACATGAAACTGCAGTTGGAGTTCACCATATTGAACATTTCCTTAAAATAGTTTTAATTCTGCTCTGATTTTCAGTGAAATCAAAGCATCAAATAGCAGTTAAAATACTGCAAAAACTTGCCTGTATGTGGGATGGACTCAGCTGAACTGGATTTGGGCATAAATGCTATTATAAAAACATCATTAAACATTCCTAATTTTGGACAAATCATAAGATATCTTCTGCTACTGTCTTATTGTCCCTCAAACAATTCAAACTAGAATTCAAACTAGAAAGATAACATGTCGGGTTGCTTGAGACAAAAGGTTAGACCAGGTAGCTACTCAAAATACTGCAAAGATCAAGTCATAATCATCTTCACTAACTTGCACTCTTCAGACGTGCTGTGCCTACAATTCCCCAAATTCCCAGTCAGCAGGTTTTGCAGGCTCAAGTCACCTGGAGCGCACTATGTTGGCCTAAGGTCTCCTGAGGAATCAATCAATTTCTTTCTGAAGACCACAGAAACACATAATTGGCCACAGACTACCCTGCATTCCTTGCCAGGTTGACAGCGGCCTCAATTCCATCCCTACACAACTGTCTCCCACTCCATTATTGGGAGACATCAATCACCGGCAAATATAATGCAGACCCATGCCAGGGCACAATTCCAAGCTGGTCTATGAAATATACAGCCACCTATTCAAATTATCCCAGATATCTCCTCTCCATTCCCCTCCAAATGGACTACAAACAATCCTTGCCTGCTCCCTCCCCACACCTTGCTATGAGATGATCCAGTGAATAACTACTCAAGGATTTGCTGCCAAAAAGGGGCAGAGTAGCCAATTTTACCTCTCTGAGCAATAGACTGCTACCATAATTATTATTCTCTCTCTCTCTCTCTCTCTCTCTCTCTCTCTCTCTCTCTCTCTCTCTCTCTCTCTCTCTCTCTCTCTCTCTCTCTCTCTCTCTCTCTCCCTCATCTTCTACCTTTCAATTTGCTTTCATAGAGGATGCTTACAATTCCACACACTTCAAAGTAAATGTAGTGATTGTCGGTGATAAGCTCGGTTGAGGCATAAGTAAACAGATCCCAGAACTGGATCCATGAAGCATAAATTCAAACCCCACTACTGTCAGTGACTTTCTCCTTGACTATACACAATATCTATGCTTCACAGAGATGCCTGCTCTTCCTGCTACCCTACAGGATTTTAATTCACTGGGAGGATGGCAATGGCAAATCCAGGATAAAAGTTTAAACACTTTGAGAGTGATATAAATGTGCTAGTGAACTGTTATACAGTGTGGCAACTGTATCAAAAGAGCTGGTCTTTATTAGTATAACATATGTAATAGGCAAAGTATAGACAGATAACTAGAGAAATTAAGATTCAGATATAGACAGCCTTGTCCTCAAAGACACAACCTTATACATAGCATGTTTTTCTATCCTAATGTCCTCCAGAAGTGTTGGATTTCAAGTTGCCAGGACATATGCTAGTTTAAGCAATATTGCTTTTCATAAGGACAGAATTGCTTGCAAGAGCCTAGTTTGTTTTTGTCCCCCTCACAACCACAGAAACTACTGAACTGAACTCTGGGCAAGTAAACAGGAGACAATAGATAGAAATAGCCACAGGTAATCATCCAAGTGTTCTTCCAAAAAGGATCTTGGGTTATACTTGTCAGATTGCAATGTCCTTCTCTGGAGCATCTAACAATATTGTTGCCCAAACAGTATTTGTGTTGCTGCTTATGTCATTGGTATCGTTCTGCTAAAAAGACCAAGCTTTCCACACACATCAGAAGAAAGCTACAAATAAAGTAGAACAGAAGGAAGCCAGTGGTGGGATTCAATTTTTTTTACTACCGTTTCTGTGGGCGTGGCTTGGTGGGTGTGGTGTGGCATGGCTTGGTGGGCGTGGCTTGGTGGGTGTGACAGGGGAAGGATACTGCAAAATCTCCATTCCCACCCCACTCCAGGGGAAGGTTATTGCAAAATCCCCATTTCCTCCCGATCAGCTGGGACTCAGGAGGCAGAGAATAGATGGGGGTGGGGCCAGTCAGGTGGTATTTACTGGTTCTCTGAACTACTCAAAATTTCCAACTGGTTCTCCAGAACTGGTCAGAACCTGCTGAAACCCACCTCTGAATGAAGGCTCAGCTTATCCAACTTTGGTACATGAATACCTGACAGTGTAGCTGTAGTCCTGCTGCTACATTCAATTGGACATTATACCCATATCTTAATATAGCAGTGCTATTTTCTTGAACGGTAGCTCACAAGCACAGTTCTGCCCATCATCTGGAATATCAGGTACCAAACACAAAATTGAACTGTATGTCCTTTGCTATCAGCTGTTACGATTATCATCCTAGATCAAGCCTTTGGGTTATTAGTCTAGGACAATTCTTGCAGTGGTATTTGACAGACAACATCAGCCCTATTATCTGAGAACATTGTTGTTAATAAATTATTGCTATTATCTTT
Organism: Diadophis punctatus similis; assembly: GCA_023053685.1. Classification (NCBI taxonomy): domain Eukaryota; kingdom Metazoa; phylum Chordata; class Lepidosauria; order Squamata; family Dipsadidae; genus Diadophis; species Diadophis punctatus. Next base: position 108,043,704 of record JALIGW010000002.1, read on the forward strand.
ACATTTCATTTTCACTCCAAGGAGCCTAAGATTGTGTATCCTATTTTTCCCTGGCCCATTTTATTGTCCCCACAATCCTGTGAGGCAGATCAGTGGCTGGGTTCACCCAACTTGCTTCATGAATCAATTAGGTCCATCACCTATATTTATACAGCATGCTAGTTTGAATACAATATGGTGGGTTTTAATCTTGGTTAGGTTTCTTTAACTAGGATGTGGCATGCCTCACATATGGAAGATACTGAAAAGAAATGGATGATTAAAGAAGGAGAAAGAAATGCAAGTATAAACATTTATAACCTATGCCATGACAGCTAACGAGGACTTGTGCCTGGTTTCTGAAAATTAATGTTTTTGCTGCCAGCCTGCCGTACCCAAGGCTTGGCAAAGATTCAGCAATAAAGGACCCATTGTTTAAAGGACCCCTTCCTAACCAGGTGTGCTGGATTACAAAGCCCATCCTCCATAGCCAACAGAAATGACAATCAGTGCCAGTGGTGGAGAGAAAAAGGCTCAGTGCTCCACTTCACACACCTGATCTTGCCGTTTGGAAGATGTCTTGTCTTAGCTGGCAAATAGAAAGAAGCTGCAGATGGGCAGCTTGCATTTCCCTCCCTCTGGAACTCTGTAATATCCAGCGGCTGCTTATTAAAGAGGAAATGGGACTTATTTAGCTCTGCCTAGCTGGAGCGGCAACTCTATGTCACCTGCGCAAAAGACAAGCAAATAAGGGAGGCAGATGCCACTGGGAAAGGAAGGGAAGGAAATGGGAGTTTTTTATTGCTATACATAACATTTGAATCCAGTGATGGGATCTATACCTGGAAACCTAACTTACCAAAACCTTTTTCTAAATGCCTTCTCCCTCCTTAAACTGTTTTCTGAAATGTCATCACAATGTCAAGGGAAGGGAAAGGAAGTGCACTTTAGCATCAAGACTCTACAACCAACCTTCTTGCTCACCACAACTGGTTGGCTCTTTTAAACAGAGCCGTTGTTTCCAGAGCCCTTGAATTCTGACATTCAGTCATGCCAGGCAGGCAAGGCTCTTGAACCCAGTATCACCAAATGCTGGATATAAGATGCTCACCCTCAGTTCTTCCTAGGCTAGGCATCTAATCATTCTCTCCCCAAACACCTTGGCCTCCAAATAGAAGGTTAGTCAGAACGCCACACATACACATACACACACACACACACACACACACACACACACACACACACACAACTGTGTGGGGTGCATCTGGAGCCTGGAAACCCATTTCCAAGTTCCCCCCCCCATATCTTCTTTTCCTTTGGGGTGAAATAAAGGCAAGACCATCTGTGCAGCCCCCCTTCTTCCCCACCCAAGCTCATTTCTCTGCCAAACCTCTGATGCCAAGGTCTGCTTCATTGTCCCTGGACCTGCCAGCTTCAAGCTGCACTCTCAGCCACCACTGGAGCCGCATCTCCGCCCCATTCCCTGAGCACAGTTTTGCTGCAGCAGGAGGGGCCTTGGTCCTTTTATTTATTTAATCTTTTTTTCAGTGTGGTGAAAGCCCGTGTGAAAGCAAATTTGGCAAGGCCTGGAGTCAGTGTAGTCAGACCAACATGTCTTTGCCAATTCTCTTCAATCCTGAGCCATAATTCCCTGCAGCCCCCACCCCACTTCCACACTGTTTCAGCCCTTGACCCTTTCTCTTGTCTCCATCACTCACAACACAAAATAAGCCTCACTAAGGAGGAAGCCATTTTAGTGAAGGCTGGCCACATATGAAGCAGGAGAGAGCCAGAGCCAAAGTGGGGCTCTTGCCATAGCAAAATTGCTGGCAAAGGTTTGGGGGTGTGGGAAGAGATGGCTCCAGCACTGCAGTTCCAGCAGAACTGCTCACTACACAGAACATGGCTGCCGTTCCTCACCACATGGCAGAGCAAGACAGCAGTGGCCATACTTCCAGGTATAGGGAATTTTAAATCCAGAATATGGCAATCTGCCCAGTCAGAGAAAGTGAAGGCTGTCCCTGATGAGCCATGGAAAATTTCCTATGTGAAACCAGTAGGATGGGAGAGGGAAGAAAGCCCCCCACCCACCCACACATACACACGTCTTTTGCATGCAGGTAATGGAGGAATTGGCTGAGACTATTACAGAGAGACAGAAGGGAACAGTATTGAACCAATTTCAGCCATTTGTGATCAACAAACAGACAAAATACCGAGTTGTGATATTTTTAGGTTCAGCAGTTATAGAGCATCCTTGCATCATTTCCACAAAACAGAAAAATGCAGTCCTCTCTCTTTGTTAAAGTGATCCGGCTTTGAAGGAGGCATCTTTCCTTGAGTTACACAAAGCAGCCAACTGAGGTGATACAGAGTGCTAGACAACTGTAATCACCCCCTGAGAAACTCAAGTGTACCCTAGGAAAGATTGTGAGTTTGCTAGGCCCATGATGACCCATCATTTGAAGACAGCAGATCAATAGTGAACAAGTTACAACCTCTGTTCACCATGAATTTCCAGACTATCCAATACCTATGATTTTGCCCTAAATTAGGTTCTGCAAAACTATTTAGAATCTAAGGGTAGGCGTCTTTTTTTAAAATCAAGGATAATTTAATAATTTTGCCCTTGTGTCAAACTCAAAGGTTCAGCAGCAACATTCAAAAGAGCTCTGGAAACTCGGAAGGCTGTACATAACTCTGGGCAGAATTTAAAGTATTTGTTTCTGAACTAGAAGGGAAAATTGCAGTCCGTGTAGCTTTACCTGAAAAGTGGAGTGCATTGGGAAAGAAGAGAAGTAAATTTCCTCTGTAATAGGGAATACAGTCTACGAAGAAATGAGGATTGAGATTGGATATTCTTCATGAAACATAGTTGAGAAGGAGAAAGGGGAAGAACTGGGCGTGCTTGGACAAGCCATTCTCAACATCCCCTTGGCATGGGATGAGAACAGTTTTTCAGTCTTCAGCTCCTGCAGGTCAGCTGGTGCAAAAGAGAGGGGAACTTGAACCTAGTTCCAACTTTGAATTCAGAAGTAAAACTGGACTTGAAATAAATGACTTGTTTCATTCTTTATTTATAATAGGTTTAAAGAGTCGAGTAAAGATGCTTCTAATCTGCTATACTTATTGAAAATAAGTTTGTCAGTCAGCAACACACCAGCAATGTGTTTGTTTGTTGATGCATGTTGCATCAAGGCCTCACCAGAAAATGCCTCCAACTTTTATCCAGACAGTGATCTGTTCTGCAACAGTCAAGAAATGAGTGAAACAAGTGTGTTGATGAGTCACTATTACCTATAAAGACAGTTCAACTTATCCAAGGCATCTTATGCCCAAGTACTGTAATTGGATATGGAATACATGTTTCTTAGTTGGAAACTCATTAGAGAAGAAGATTCTGTTGCTAATATATATCAACTAGCAGCAGTGATCTTGGGAGATACATGTTGAGACTTTGGGATTCTCAAGATTTTGTGGTTTCCCTGGCAATTGAGTACTTTCTCAAATGATCACATAATGTGATTTTGTTGATTGCTTTGGTCAAGAAATGGGTATTGAAATGCCCATGCTGTCATGGACCTTCTGAGGATGCAAACTGCCATTCCTTCCCCATCATTCTTTGCTTCTATCAGGGGTAATAATCCAACAGTGATAAAATGTCTGCTGGAATTGAGGCTTTGAGATTGCTATGTTTGAATGTTGCCTTTCTCTTCTTTTACCATTTATTAATAATATTCCCCTATGTTTAAACCCCCCCCCCATGTCCCTTCTTTTCTATCTTAGATTCAACTTAAGGTTAGGGTTCCCCATGTGATGCCCTCTAATTGTGAGAGACTACAATTCCCAAAATTTTCTCTTCAAACTCTCTTCCAATGCCCATATTGGTAGATGAGGACATAAATTGTAACTTAAATTCTGTTGGGTTCCAATACTATGTTAGGTTGAGTGACTTCATATGTTAGGTTGAGTGACTTCAGCTCTTTATTGATTACAGTGAGCAATAACAGCAAAAGCCCAGCCAGAGGCTCCAGTTTAAATAGAGAGCCCTGGCTGGGAAGAACCAATCAGTGATTACCTTCTCTGCTCAATAGTGCGGACCTGGTTGTAAACATCTCAGCTAACATGTAAATCCCAGGACACAACATCCCTCTCCCCTTGGCTAAGCCCAACACATTTGCATACAAAATCGTTTAGGTATGCAGGACACTTTGTCTCTCTAGTTGACCTGCGCAGTTCAGTTTGGGCGTTGGGGTTGGGTGGAGAGGACGTGTTTCCTCTCTCTGGCTCCATCTGTGGAACCTCCTGGAATGGCTTGGGTGTGGTCTCGGATTCGGCTGGGCCGGACTCACCGCTATTGCTGGGTGGCGCCTCTGGCTCATCAGATAAGTGATCCGGCTCCCTTGGACCTGTAGTAGCTGTAGGGAAGATATTGTTAGGGCCTATTTCCCAATCAGCATTTAACGGCCGGCGACTGCGTCATTGGTCCACATGGCGCCGCCATTTTCTACCATCTTCTAGGCCTACCACATATGATTTTGGCCTGGTTATTTCAAGGAGCTCCCCAGGTAGCCATAGGGGATCCTCGGCAAAGTTCTTTGCGAACACCCGGTCATTTACCTTGAATGTTCTTATTTGCACCAAATTGTTAGTTTCCTTTTGATTGGAATAGCTAGGGTGTAATCTGTCGAAGAGAGACCAGAGCTTACGTCCCATCAATAGTTCAGCAGGGCTTTTGCCCATGGCCGTACTAGGGGTGATATGCTGCACCATTAAGAATTTATCTACTCAGAGAGAGAAGGTGTGGCCAGCGCTGCGGCGCCACGGAGTTTCCCCGCATCCCGCAGGAAAGCCCCAAACCTGCGCTGCCTGGGGACCTGGTCCGGTCAGGACCGGGTCAGAACCACCCAGGAGGGGTGGTGAAGAAGAGGAGCACCTGCTGGCGGACTGGGGGGGTGGCAAACCCCCCAGGGAGCCATCTTAGTCTCCTCGACCGGCGGCATATGGAAGACGACCATTCAAAGTCTAGGCACGATGGTTACATCTGAAAGGATCGAAATTTTGTGCTTGGAGTCATCTGGGAAAGAAAAGTAAAGCAAAGTGCTGGAGAAGTTGAAGAAGGTGGAGGCTGGTGAGTCACACTGCCAAAAGAAATGTTAAAAGAAATACTCTAATAATTAAAACGGGAACAAAAGGACCGGAAATTAAGGAGTGGCTGTTAATAGGTGGATACAATAGTGCTACAAAATTAAAGGGACTTATAACTAAAGCCCAACTTTTAAAGATTTGAAATTTTGCCTTAAAGATTTTATAAAGGTGAAAGGAATTTGGAAAATAAATTTGGAGGAAATAATTTGTAAATTGGAATTGATTAAAAATGGAAAAACCAAAACAGGAAATGTAGAGATGAGAACTGGACTGGAGAATGCCATCTGGTGGTTGGAAAAATTACTGTTATGGTAGAATACCTTTATGGATGTTTGGATAGCTGTCCTGACCTTGAACAAGAAAAAAAACCTTTTTGAAAGTTGAGAGAATCTAAAATAGACTGCAATTTGTTATTGCTTAAAAGAAAATGTTTGGACTGGCCTGGATAAGAAGGAGTATGAACAGATGTTAACAACAGAGAACACAAGGATTTGGTTTTTTAATCACTATAACAAAAACTTGCAAACTATAAAAGGCTGTGGAATACATTTTGTTAGCAGCTGAATGGATTGTAGAAAGTACTGATTTCTGACTTTGAGACATGGAGATTAGTGATTACTGAGAACTGGTGGCATCTTTGAATGAATTTTGATTAAAGATTGAACCTGTTTAAGCTTTGGATTTGAGAACTGAGAACTGAGACTGTAAAGATATGGAGAAAATTGACTATGAAGAATTGGCTGGGTTTTTGAAAGATCTCTTTGAAGACCTTAGAAGATCTTTTGGAATTGGAACACTTGAGACAGGAAAGAATGAAGTACAAATGGAAAAAAAATGGATAAGATAACAGAAGAAGAAAAGAAGATTGATGAAAATATTATAAATGATGATGAAAAGGGAAAGAATATTGAAAATGCAATGCTGATCAATGATTATGTTAAAACTGATAATGATTCCACTGGGTTTAACAGTGATAATAAAGATAAAGATATTAAAAATGACTATGTTCAGATTGATGATAAGGATTTTGAGATACATAAAATTAAAAAAGGAATGGAGAAAATTAGATATATACAGAAAGTAAATCTAAGAGGAAGGAAAATAGCATGGGAAAAGAGAACCTATTGGTATAAAGCTAAAAGAAAGAAGAGAAAGAAGTTAAGGAGATGGGGGTGGAGGAAATACATATACAAAAACGAAATAGTCGAGAAATTAAAAGGAAATGGATGATGGCATTGAAATATTATAGAAATGTTTTTCTTTTTATTCTTTTTATTCTCCTTTTTACAATTATCATATTAGATTTAATTATGATAAAAACGTTAATTGTTTAGAATTTTGATATATATATATATATATAATCAGTATTATTTTATTAAGAGTTAAGAATTTTTTGTTCTTTTTATATAGATTAATATTGTTTAAGAATTAAAGGATTTGGCATTGTAGATAAAACAATGTTAATTATTATGAGAAGTATGAATGATAAACATGAATATTAGAGTCTAAAAGATATATTATTAATTTGTTTATATGCAAAATCTTAAAAGAAAAAATGTATTATTTTAAGAGTTGAATATTTAATTGAATAATTCAGAAAGAATTTTGATGAATAATATATGAAAAGGTATATTATGATTGTCTACTATTTATATATATATGAGATCTGTTCAAATGTAAAATTTTTAAAAAAATATTTCAAGAACTGAACATTTAATTGAGTGGAAGTAATCTAGGAAGAATTTTGATGATTAATATAAGAAATTGGAATGTATAATTGGGCATTTAGTTTTGTGCTAGAATAGAGGATAAAAAAATAAACAATGAATAAAGAGACAAAAAAAGTGGAGGAAGCAATATGGCTTAAAATTAAGTAGTAGGAGAAATAGTAACTATCTTGGGAATTAAATCAATAGCGGTTAATTTGGAAGAAGAAATTAAAAATTAATTGGTGAATATTCCAGATGACAAAATTAGATTTTTTTCTTTTTTTTTCTTTTTTTGGAGTAAGATGGAGTTAGCAGCATATACCTAGAATAAAGTATCATATATAAAGAATTGATATAATAATAAAACAAATTCTTTTTATTTTCTTAGAAGACACACGATGAGTTTAAATTTGAGATTTTATCATCAGTCTGTCAAACATAAGAGGAATTAGTATAAAAGAGTACTCAGGGGAAGGCAAAGAAGGTGTAAGAGGAAATAGAAGGGGAGGAAAAGAAGTTGTAGAGAGAGGTAGAGGAGGAGTGAAGGAGTAAGAAAGTAGGAAGAGACGAAGGAGGTAGAGAGAGGGGAGTGCAATGGAAAAAAGCAGAACAGACTGATGATCAATGAAGTAAGCGTTGTATAAGAATTGACTTTTGAATGATGGATTATAATGTAAAACTGTGTATTTTATTGTAACATTTTAAGGTATATGTGTATTGAATTGTATAAGTGGTGGAGGAAAAAAAATTGGGGAAAAAAAGAATTTATCTACTCGGGCCTGCCAATCGCCCGGTCCCAATTGGCCTAGTGCCTCTTTTGCAGCTCTTACTGTGCGTTCTACCAGCCCATTGCTGCTCGGGTGAAAGGGAGCAATTAATGTGTGTTTAATTCCTAAACTGGCTAAAAATCCCTCGAATGGCGTTGCAGTCAGTTGCGGTCCATTGTCCGACACGATCGTGTCTGGCAGCCCATGAGTAGCAAACAGTTTCCTTAACACTTTAATTACACCATTGGTTGTAGTGGTAGACATTAGTACAATTTCAAGCCATTTTGAATATGCATCGATTATAACCATAAACGTTTGACCGTGAAATGGACCTGCGAAATCTATGTGAATGCGAGACCAAGGGGCCCTCACTTGTTCCCACTCATGTATGTGGGATTTTGGGGGGGGGTGCCCTGGATTCCTGGCACGGCGTAAACCTTGTGACCCATTCCTCTATGTGTTTGTCCATATTGGGCCACCACACATACAGTAGCTCCGTGCCAGTGCCTTCATCCTAACTATCCCTGGGTGCCCCTCATGTAGTGCCCTTAGAATATCCTCTCGTAATGACGGAGGAACGAGGATGTGATCTCCCCACAATAGGCACCCCCCTTGCGCCGATATCTCATGTTGTCTTTGTGCATATGGTTTGAGTTTAGGCTTTACTGGCCCTTGTGGCCACCCCCTCCACACCCAGTTCAAAATGGTGCAGAAATCAGAGTTTTTGGTGGTTTCGGCTGCAATGTCGGCCAACGTGATCAGGCCCGGCCTGGCACAGTCAATTAAAAGTACTCAGATGCCCAGAGTGGGGTCGTCCACCAAGTCCGGCAGTTGGCATCTGCTCAGTGCATCTGCATGGCCCATTGCCTTGCCAGGCCGGTGAACTAGTGTGTAAGAATAGGCAGCAAGGAATATTGTCCATCTAGTCAGTCTTGGGGAGACCAAGGCCGGAGTGGGCCTGTCTCCCACTATGAGCTCTAATAAGGGCTTATAGTCAGTGATCAGCTCAAAGTCTCGTCTGAAAAGATATTTGTGAAACCGCTTGACTCCGGCTACAGAGCAAGGGCTTCACGGTCTAGTTGGCTGAAATTTCTCTCAGTGCTCGAAAGAGTCCTGGAGAAGTATGCAATGGGGGCCTCGCAGCCGTTAGGGAGCCTATGGCTCAGCACTGCCCCCACCCCAAAAGGTGATGCATCGCAAACTAGTACTACTGGCAGAGTCTCGCTAAATTGTATTAGAAAGCTTTCTTCTGAAAGATGTTTTACTGCCTTGAATGCATCGTTCTGCGCTGGACCCCAAACCCAGGTGGCTTTTTTAGATAGTAGCTTGTGCAGAGGCTCAGCAATGGTTGCTTTATTTTGCAGGAAAATGCTGTAAAAATTCAATAACCCCAGGAATGCTTGTAGTTCAGTCCTGTTGGTGGGCACCGGAGCTTCCCTGATTGCTCTAATCTTATATTTGGTGGGGTGCATGCCTGATTCATTGATTCTGTACCCCAGGAATTCTACCTCCGGTACTGCAATCTGGCACTTGCTGGCTTTAGCCCTTAGCCCTGCTGCTCTGAACCTAGTGAGCACCTCTCTGAGCCTCTCTCTCAACTACGCTTTATTTTTGGCTTTATTAGTACGTCATCAAAGTATGGGACGACACCTGGCAATTTGCTCAGAACTCTTTCCATTATTCCTTGGAAAATACCCGGGGCCACACTGACACCGAATTGGAGCCTATTACATTTAAATACCCCACAGTGTGTAACTATTGTTTGGGCTTCTGCAGTCTCGCGATCAACAGGCAATTGTTGGTACGCCTGCGCAAGATCTAGCTTTGCGAAAATGGTGCTCAGGCCAAGCGTGTGCAATAGTTGTTGGACCCCAGGCACTGGATATGCACTCTGTTGAAGGGCCTTATTGAGTGTGCACTTATAATCTGCGCATATGCGAACAGACCCATTGCTTTTTATGGGAGTCACTATAGGGGTTTCCCACTTTGCATGATCGATCGGCTCTAGTATGCCCTGGCTTATTTATTAACTTATCTAACTCTTGGTCGATTTTTGGCTTTAATGCAAAGGGAACCCTACGAGGCTTTAGTCTAATTGGATTTTTTGGGTCTAAACTAAATGAAATCGGGGTGCCCATACTTGCCGAGCTTTGAGTCAAAAACGTCCTGGAACTTGAGCAGCAGGTCATCGTAGTCAGCATTTGTCGCATTGGTAGCGGTCGCCTTGATTCCAGTTACCTCCATTCCTAGTGATCTGAACCAGTCGAGACCCAGGAAGCTAGGTAGTTGGTCGCGGACAATGGTTAGCAGTAGGCTTGCTTCCTGGTTGCCGAACTTCACGGCGACCTCTCGGTACCCCAAAATTGGAATCTGATTACCTTGGTAATCGGTAATTCGAAATGACTGTGTCTTTAACTGCCTCTGGTTGAGGCTAGGCATAGCCCTCTTCACAGCTGACCAGGACATGATGGATATTGATGAACCCATATCTATCTCCATCTCACAGGGGGAGCCTTCCACGAGCACCGTGATGATGATTTTTGAATTTCTCTGAGTGCTCGCTTGGTTTACCCTGATGTTATTAGCTCTGGATTGCGAATGATAGTCAGTAGCTCATTGGTTTGGGCCTCTTGCCTCTTGCCTCGGCTCATTTGGCTGGTAGTTTCACCCGGCGCCCCTGGTAGAAAATCGTGGTGCCTTGCAGACTCATGCGATGTGGCCTAACTTCCCACATTTTTGGCACACGGCGTCGTGGAACTGGCAGGACATTCAGGGGTGCTGCCCCTCGCAGCTGTAGCAAGGCCCTGGTCTTCGTGCCTCAAACCCCTGGCCCAATCCATCCTGAAGACTTCCTCTTCTCCGCTATCTTGTGGTTCAGCATGGCATTGGGTCTCGTACACTTCAGGAGTTGCTTTCTTAGGAGTGGGTGTACTTTTCCGGTGTAGTGTCTCAGCAGCCTTATTAGAAGTCTCGGAGGCTCTGGCCTCTTTTAGCATGGTTTTCAGATTCAGGTTGGTTTTAGCCAGGAGTCTCTTTTGTAGACTGATATCTTGAACCCCCGAATGAGCTGGTCCAGTAGTGCATCATCTAAATCATGGAATTGGCAATGGACTGTCGCTTTTCTCAATGCTGTTATATAGTCGTTGATATTTTCTCCTTCTTGTTGTAATTGTTGGTAGAATTCATGCCGGCTGATCACCTTGGAAGGTGCCGGATCGTAGTGATTCTGGAGTAGTTGTTGTAGTGTGGTTGATTCTATGGCCATTGGTTCAGCTAAGGCCACAGCTGTACCGAAGACTTTGTGCCTGCAATGGCTCAGGAACATAGCTCGCTTCCTATTGTCTGAGAGGTCTAGCAGATCGTTGGCCTCCAGGAAACAGCGAAATCTGGTCATGTAGGTAGCCCAATTCTCATTGTTTGGGTCGAATGGAGTCGGCGGGTGGAAGGACGACATGGCAGCTTGCTATTGTAGGCTTTGTTCAGATTTGAATTTGGCGCCTCAAGATATCCGACGCTTCCTTCTGGCCGGGCTGGTCTGCTCCAAAGATGCTCTTCAGTATCCCACCTTCGTCACCAATGTTGGGTTCCAATACTGAAGAGTCAGGAGGCAGGTTGAGTGACTTCAGCTCTTTATTGATTACAGTGAGCAACAACAGCGAAAGCCCAGCCGGAGGCTCCAGTTTCAATAGAGAGCCCCGGCTGAGAAGAACCAATCAGTGATTACCTTCTCTGCTCAATAGAGCGGACCTGGTTGTAAACATCTCAGCTAACATGTAAATCCCAGGACACAACAAATTCCTTGAAAGTAACTAGTTGAGGAAGCTGCCTCTGCTTCCATGTGGTGACTTCCAGTATAGTTTCTTTTCTAATAGTTTTCCTGTCCCAACCTCTCAATTTCATGCTTGCTCTGTTTCTTTCTTGACTACTGTACTATTAAAATTCTAGTAAAGCAGCGCTTCTCTGCTTCACATTTTCTATCTTTTTCTTTCTTCTTTCACTTTCTTTTTATGTCCGTGTGTGTGTGATTTAACATATATCTACTTCATTAATTCAACCGCTTTCCATCAGAGATTTGGGATAATTTTTAACCCATCTCAGTTGTTAAATCTTATCAATTTGGCCTTTATAAAATCTATAAAATTGTACATTCTCTTTTCATACAATTGAAAATTTGTGTGCTCATTCATTTCTCACACACTCCTACAGTCTTCCGCTGCTTCATGTTCATTTTATCTTTCATATTTCTTTTTTGCCCTTGATTTTTCAACCCTTCTTACTTGCCATATCTAGGATTACCATATATTTTTTCTTGCATTCTGTGTTGCCTCATCCTTGTATTCTGCTTAAATTCATCCATTAGCTGTTGAATGTATTTCATTCTCTTTTCTTGTTCTAAGCATCCTCCCATTCTTTTTGTTCTTCTGATATTTATGTCAAACATATATCTAGGATTCCATTCCTGACTATATTCATTCTCTTTTAGTGTCTTTGTATTTTTGTTGACTTTGAATCATATCTAAAATAGAGATTTTAATTTTTTTCCACTTAACATATGTGAAACATGCTTCTCTATTTCTGTTCATCTCTCCTTGTGTCTTTTTGTAATTAGGTTGTAGGCAGAACAAGACAGACACAGACTTCAGAGGATAATCAGAACTGCAGAAAAAACAATTACTGCCAACCTGCCTTCCATTGAGGACCTGTATACTGCACGAGTCAAAAAGAGGGCCGTGAAAATATTTACTGACCCCTCGCATCCTGGACATAAATTGTTTCAACTCCTACCCTCAAAACGTCGCTATAGAGCACTGCACACCAAGACAACTAGACACAAGAACAGTTTTTTCCCGAACGCCATCACTCTGCTAAACAAATAATTCCCTCACCACTGTAAAACTATTCACTAGGCTGCATTACTATTACTATTAGTTTTTCTCATCGTTCCTATCACCCATCTCCTCCCACTTATGACTGTATGACTGTAACTTGTTGCTTGTATCCTTACGATTATTTCATATTGATTGTTTCCTGATTGCTTACTTGAACCCTATGACAACCATTCTTGACAAATGTATCTTTTCTTTTATGTACACTGAGAGCATATGCACCAAAGACAAATTCCTTGTGTGTCCAATCACACTTGGCCAATAAAGAATTCTATTCTATTCTATTCTATTCTATTCTCATGTCTTATCTTTGTCATATATGTTCTGTACCTTTATAGTAATGTCTTAGAAATAAATCTTAGGCAGAGTTTGTGAGCTACAGATCCTTCAGTTAAATAATGCCAATTGTCAGGACCCAGGAAGCTTGCCTCTCTATCACAACTCCTCTCCCCTGACACAGTGTCCCCAAAGGTCCTTATAGTTCCACCCTAGCAACTTTTAAGAAATCCCTGAAAAATTAGCTGTTCCCTCAGACCTTGGACTAGAGAAAGGACTTACAGGACTTTATTTGTGTCAGGAGCTGCTTTTTCCACATATACAACAGTGGTGGGTTCCTACCGGTGCGGCCCACTCTATCGCACCAGTAGCAGCGGTCTGGTGATGTCACCAAGAAGTTACCAACCCGGTGCGGTCGGTTGCCAGTCCCTAGGAGCCGCCATCTTTTTTCGTGAATTTTTCAGCGATATTTTGCTTCCGTGCATGCACGGAAGCAAAATCTCACCAAAATCTCATGAGGGGACGCACGTGTGTGTAAGATTTCAGTGAGATTTCGCTTCCGCACATGTGCGGAAGCAAAAATCGCCAAGATCGCATACACACACGCGTCCCCTCACAAGATTTTGGCGCAATTTTTGCTTCCGCGCATGCGGTGATGCACGCACAGTGCACCGGTAGCAAGCTAAGTGAGCAACCCGCCCAATATACAGATAATGTTTCCTATTGTTTTTCTGTTAATGTTGTATGCTGCTCAGAGTATATGGAGGTAGGCAACCATACATAAATATAGCATATATATTTGTAAAATCAGGATATTGGAAGCATAGCAATGACAGAGGACTCAGACAAATGCAAAAAAAAATGTATTCTTGAAGATCTGTGCTTGAAAAGGCTTCACTTGCTATACAGTAAATTATTGTATTAAACCAGTATTCTTGCTAATAAACTACATAAAAATAAAAGTTCAGAACAAAAAAAGCTCTATTTTTATTTTCTAAGGCTATTTGGGATTCTAGAACCTTTCACCAAATTTTCACTCCTGATATTTATTTAATGACCATCTTTTGACACTTGGTTGGGAAGGGGAACAGAAGCTAAGCTGGACACATTGTGTTCAAACTTGCTTCTTCCATTAAAGAATCTACCGGTAGGTGAAACGTTCTCACACTTTTCTTAAAGACTCAAGAACAATAACATATTCCAACTTTCTAGCTTTTTAAATATTATTGCTGTTTCTATTATCAAATTGGATTTTAAAATAATAACTTAAAAAAAATCCTTTCTAAAGATCCAAATGATTTTAATTTACTCTCAACCTTGTAAGCAAATAATGTTAATGTTAACCACCACTGGCACCTCTCCAAAAGGTTTTGGCCAGGTCTTAGCATACCTGGGGCAGTTCTGTTAAATGGACACTTCAATTATAAAACCAACAATAAAATGAATGTAAGTTCGCTGTGTTAATAAGACACCCACAGTCCGTGTGATCATGGAGCGGTTAGTTTGCTTCATATAATTTTCTTTCCAGCTTGAGGTTTACCATACAATCTCCCAGTTTGTGAAAAGCCATATGTAAATCATCCTAGTAATAAGGCCGAGGTAGTCCAACTATATAGACAGATGGAAAATATAGGAAGTTGTTTTATCCTCAGCTAGACAAAAAGACTCATGTCAATAAAGACTCAGCTAGACAACTTGTCAGAGGTAACTTCACTGATTGGCAATGGTTAGCCCAGCTTTATTTCTCAGCAAAGGTGGACATGGCAGGGTAAGAGCCTGGACTGTTCTACATGTAAAACATGTTCTACCATAGCAGGTATTTAGGGCACCAGAAATGGAGCCATTTCTGGATTTCAACCTCTTGTTTTACTTTAATTATGATAATAGTTTATGTTCTATGTAACTGCATTTATTACATTCCAGGGAGGGAGGGAGGGAGGGAGGGAGGGAGGGAGGGAGGAAGGAAGGAAGGAAGGAAGGAAGGAAGGAAGGAAGGAAGGAAGGAAGGAAGGAAGGAAGGAAGGAAGGAAGGAAGGCTGGAAGTATGGATCTGTCCTAGATGTCATTTTTTTCTTGCTGCACAATCTGCAGCAGCACAAGGCAGAACTGTACGGAAATAGCTTTTACTTCTTTTTTTCTCCCCTGTTACAACTGAAGATAACAATAAACAGTTTCAAACTGTTTCTCCGTGGTGTTGTGAAAGTCCATGAACTACTGAAACTGCCTAGAAGGGTACAGTTCCAATTATTCGTGACATGTCAGAAGCAGCATGTGAGTCCATTCCCCTGTATTTCTTCAAGTGATGCTGACTTCCTTCCATTAAATGAAAAGGCCGCTACATGCTTGCAAGCTTCACGGTTCACACTGAAACACTCTGTTGTCCCACTGAAGGCAATACAAATCCTTGAACCTGACGCAGATACTAGAATAGGCACGTCAAAATTGCAAAATGTTGTTTTCAAAGTGCATCTAATTTAATACTTTCCTTTATTTGGCCTTTGGTTCAAAAGCTGATATTTCCAAAATAGCTGGAAATATTTCAAAAGTTTAATTCCACTTTCTCCAATCTAGTCACCCTCCAGATGTGTGGATTTCAATGCTTAGAATTCTCAACAATGCTGAGTGGGGGAATCTGGGGATTGAAGTCCATACATCTGGGAATGCCCTGGGAACAATCTGATTCACAATGATATATATTTTCTGAGCAAGTAGGCCTACCGAGAGACTTCTCCATGTTTTGCTTAGTTGTTTTCATCCAGAAGAATCGTTTTCAATAATCATTAATTTGCATTTTTGGACTGGTTTTTAAAGTCATTTAGATTGCTATTCAGTGTTTGTTTCAGTAAGGTTCAGATCCTTCACAGGGGGTTCCAGGACAAGTCCTAAAACTTGCACTGCCATTGAAAGCAAAACAAACAAACGAGAGCATATTATCATATATAAGGTGACCAGACGTCCCGCTTTGGGCGGGACAGACACGCTTTTCAAGCATGTGTCCCGCGTCCCGCATTGTTTCCAAAAAGTCAAGCTTTTTTGGAAAGAATGCCATTTTGAAAAGAAACAGCGGGACGTCTGGTCACCTTAATCTTGGCTCTCCTGCTCCCCCTCCGCCAGCGCTGGGCTGCTGGAGTGACAGGGGGAGAAAGGAGATCAGGAGGCGGCGGCGGATCACAACAACCCCAGCGGCAGCTCCAGGCAGAGAGAGAGAGAGAGAAGCGAGCGAGCAAGTCACTCCGCCGCGCGCACCTGTATACGCGCTTGTGTGTGTGTGTGTGTTCGTGAGCGCGCGCGGCGGAGTGACTTGCTCACTTGCTTCTCTCTCTCTCTCTCTGCCTGGAGCTGCCGCTGGGGTTGTTGTGAGCCGCCTCCGCCTCCTGATCTCCTTTCTCCCCCTGTCACTCCAGCAGCCCAGCGCTGGCGGAGGGGGAGCAGGAGAGCCAAGAGACGCTGGGTTGGAGCACCATCTCCGGGCTGCTCCCCTTCCCAAGCCAGCCCCGCTCGCTCGCTCGCTTGCCAGCCAGCCAGCCCAAGCCACTTCCGGCTCCCGAAGGGGAGGCGGGAGGTGAGGAAAGGCCTCCCGCCTCCCCCACCCACCCACCTGGACGCCGACATTTGCGTTCTTTTGCCCTTTGCACATGCGCACAGCGTTCTGCGCATGCACAGAGGGCAAAACTCAAATGGCGGCGTCCAGGCGGGCCCGCCCCCCGTCAATGGTGTCCCGCTTAAAAAAAAATCTGGTCACCTTAATCATATAGCAAAGTTAACATATAAAAGAACAGCAATAAGGCAGGTCACTGTATACATGTGACAGATAAGCAATTCATTTAGGACTTTAGTTCACAATACATTATTCATGGTTTCTTCCTTTCATTTTAATAATGGCATTCATAAGATCAATGCTGTAAATTATCAGTCTTTCCCAAAACCAGTAAAGCTATCTTCTCTGTAAAAAGTTACTGTAATTAGCATCTTTAAAAGCTGAACGTATGACAACCAAGAAGGCCCTTGACTATGTACTTTAAACTTGTTTTATGTGTAAAATACAGAAGGCGGCATATTATTTAAGTAACATGATCCGTATCACTTAGGGCTCCTGTGGGGAGCTTTTGTGGGGTTCCAACTCCATATGTAACTAGCCAGTGTTGGTTCAGTGATATGAGAAGGCCACAGATTCCCCATCTCCAATTTGTCATATTGAATATTTGAATTATGACTGGAAACTATTAGTCACATAGTTTCTGAACCTAATTTTGTTATTACTGGCATTCTGGAAAGTTGCCATTCAAAAGGATCCCCTCTCAATGGCTCATGGCATTAGCCCCGTGCTAGCTTTATATACGTATGAATTGAAATGGCCAATCTCTCTTTTTAAGAAGGCAGCTGCTCTTGACAATGAGTGATCCAGGAAGGCTTTATGCTTGTTGTTCAGTGCATTTAGCATTGACCCATGAAGCAGTTGACTCCCAACAATCAATTTCAGCATTTGCCTCCCCCTTCAATGGTATTAAAATCCCCCAAAGAGCCAGGAAAAGTGTGTGTTTCTTACTCCACACATACATTCCCTCCAGCACAAAAATAGTACAATGTCAGGAAAAAAAATTATACTCTTTTAAAGCACTAGGGACTGAAAGGAATGGAATGAAAATGTCTGGGAATTGCAAAAATAAGTACAATTGGTTTTCATGCTGTTTTGGAAGTATAAAGCCATCTAAACACTTATACATTTTTCCAGCGATTGTCTTGTTGAAATTGCTGATCTGGTTGTGTTTCAGCAGTAAAGTCCTCAGAGTTCTAAATCTAGAGTACATCTGATCTGCGGGTTACTCATCTCTGCCTAATATAAGGAAGCCAGTTTCTATCCCAGAAGCTATTTGAGAAGCCAGATTAAAAACTGCTTCCTATAATCAACCAAGAGAGCTAGGATGGCTTGCTGGCCACCAGTTCTAATACCTCATCAGAAGGACCATAATCTCTACATTACCTAAATATTTACTATCAAGGAAAACAATATTGGAGCCTTAAAGTAAAAGTGTTAGATCACCATGTAGCAGGAAAATTTCCAAGATACCTATAATTGAAGGGTTGAAAATGAAGTGCCAATATTATACATAAACTATGGTACCACTATCCTTTGAAATACAGCATACAGCTCAATCCAGTATCAAAAAGAATGCTGGAAAAGTTGTAAGAAGTAGCAACTAAAATGATTAGTGGGCTCAAGCAATTTCTTTTCTGTTTAAAAAACACAGTTTTACACAATGGTAGAAAGTTGTAGCAAAAATGGAAAGGAAGCAAAACGCACTTAGTATGGGACACTTACTTGGGATAGCACTTTAAAAGAGTTGAATAAAAGCAGAAATTGGTGCATCCAGCAAGACATTTAAAATGTTGGTTTCTCAGGGCTAAGATGGGCTTTGCTTCAAGCAGAAAAACAATCTTGAAAAGATCATTTTTCCCCCAAAACTTGGTTTATATTGGCAGAAAAAAAAGAAAACAAAGTATTTACATCACCTGAAAGGCTCTTCATAGAAACATACTAGCTCCTTACTACCACATACTGTATTTCTTGCTCATTTAAATAAATATAAGATTGAATCTAATTGCTTTAATCATTCAGCTCACTGCCTGAACTAGTAGAATGGTTCAGATAATTCAAACTGTTCAAGTCTCTTTTGCTTTTACCATCTTATTTCTGTAACTCCCATCACCTAAATCCATTTGTTCAACTCTCTGATCATTTTGATGAGACATCAAAAAATCCCAACTCTTGAAAGACCCCAAAGGGGCGTGGCAGAAAACTGCTAAGGATCCCAATTCAGACGATCTTAAACCCTTCTGACATTCTGCCACATTTTTAAATACTGGGTAAAATTAGACCTCTTCTCAAGCTGGTCTAAAATTATTCTTTCCCATCACTTACAATGGAAGATTTTTTAAAAAATTCTAAAACCAACAAATAAACACCAGGAAGAGCAGCAAACGTGTTTCCTTCCTGCGTCTGCCATGGTGACCTGTTGCTGGCAGGTCATTTGGAAATCTAAGAATGCTCTGAGCAGAGGATAGGAATGCCCTGCAGGAGGTATTTTCTTTTAAGCCACTTTGACAATTCCTTTGATAATCCAATGTCATTATCATGGTTTATGGTCATGTTACAAGTTTATCACACTTCCAGAAATGAAAAATGACGTAACTGTTGAAAAACATCAGCCAATATAATGCCTCCAAGCGACGGGTGTCAAACTCAGGTTGTCACTTGATGTATCGAGATTTTTTTTTTACCCTTCGCTAAACCGGGGGCGGGCGTGGCCCGCACATGACGCATCCAGCCCGCGGGCCGTGAGTTTGACAGCCCTGCTCTAAGCCATTCTAAGAAGCCTCCGCTAGATCCATATAAAGAACCATCAAATTTACTTTACTGAAAGAACCCCAAATTGGTAGCAAGGTTTCTGTTGATTATTTAGATTTTCTAAGCATCTAAAGCAAATTTGGCCACATATAGGCCAAATAAGTCAAACAAACTGAGAAGATGGAGGAGTACCATAAAATCACCAAAGAAATTGGGGAAAATGTGCATCCTGATATAAAGATCGAATACTTCACACTAAATGAAATGATAAAACTAAGCAGACAAAAAGTGCTCTGCTTGCTGAGATGAGGGGTTATTTTACTCAACATCCTGTCTTCCATAAGAAGCCCTGAGAAAATTTAAAGCAGAGTTGGGAGAAAAATAAATTGCTGAACTATTATTGTGATAAATAGCCATCAATACATTTCACATTTGGCCTTTGCACCAATTACAGTGTGCATGTGCATACAGACATAAACACACACTCACACACCTATTGCAAACTTTCATGCTACGTTATTCCACTGTATGTGCCTAGAAATAATGCTTCCAATTTCCCTTACTTTCCCAAAAACCTGAAACAGCAGTCCAGGAGTAAAAGTACTTTTCATATTAGGAAACCATAAAGGAAGAGATGGATTGATGGGGTTTTGGTATAAACAGGTATTATGATTCATCGTAGTATCTGTTTATAACAATGAATCTAGGAGAGCAGCAAGTTTACCTCTAGAAGGTCAGCAAGTGCTCCAGGAGACGATCACTGTAGGTAATAAGGCTTTTCCAAAGAAAACACCCTTCTAGGCACATTTGTCAAGTCTGCAGTACTGCATGAACATCTGCATAGTCAAGCAGGCCACTCCCTGTCCTGGAAAAGCATTGTAGCAGTAATGCCACTTTCACAGTATGCCCCTGAAGAGAAGCTGATGGGACAAGCATAGCCAGTTGCTAACCCAGACAAATTACGTCCTTAATCTTTTAACAAATATTTGAGTGAAATACATGTGCCTTTCTTCAGGGCTGAATTTCGAGGGGTCCTTGGCCATGTGTTTAGCCACCTCAGCAGAAGTGACCAGTCCAGAATCAGCCAAGTCAATCAAGAGGATTGGAGCTTCCGGGACAATGTCCGTAAGGAGGTCGAGCAATGGGCACCTGCTCAATGTCTTTTCCTGGCCGATGTACCAGGCGATAGTAGGCCGAGAGAAAGATGGCCCACCAGCTGAAATGGGGGGATAGGGCAGCCGGAGTGGGGTGGTCCCTCGCAAGAAGCCCCAGAAGTGGCTTGTGGTCCGTAACCAAAACAAAATCCCTACCAAATAAATATTCGTGGATTTTTTTGACACCAGCAACTAAAGCCAAGGCCTCCCTGTCCAGCTGGCTGTAGTTCTGCTCTGCACTGGACAGAGTCCTTGAGTAATAGGCCACAGGGGCCTCTGACCCATTTGGAAGCTTGTGGCTGAGCACAGTGCCGACTCCCAAAGGGGAAGCATCGCACACCAGGACCAATGGCAAGGTATTGTTGTATTGAATTAAGAAACTGTCACTGGTTAGTAGTCGTTTGACAGCTGCAAAAGCTGACACCTCCCTGGACCCCCATTTCCAAGGAGTGTTTTTGGCCAGCAGTCTGTGGAGAGGCTCGGCTATGGTGGCTTTGTCTTTTAGGAAAAGGCTGTAAAAATTTAGGAGCCCAAGGAAGGCTTGGAGCTGTTTGGTTTTTGGGGGCAGGAGCCTCATGGATTGCCCTTAGCTTATTTTCTGTGAGGTGGATGCCTTGGCCATTGACTCAGTACCCTAAAAATTCGACCTCAGGCACCCCCAACAAGCTTTTGCTGCATTTGGCTTTAAGCCCAGCAGCATGCATTTTTGACAGGACCATTCTAACTCGACAGCAGAGCTGGTCCTGGTCACAGGCAGAGATTAGGACATCATCAAAATATGGTACGACCCCGGGGATGTTCTGCAACAGACGTTCCATTACACTCTGGAACAACCCCGGGGCTATGCTGACTCCAAACTGAAGCCTGCGACATTTAAAAGCTCCCCTGTGAGTTACAATGGTCTGTGCTTCTGCAGTAGCGCTATCTACCGGCAGCTGCTGGTACGCCTGCGCAAGGTCTACTTTAGCAAACAGGCGTCCAGGACCTAGGGAGTGGAGTAGATGATGCACAATCAGCACCAGATAGGCGCTCTGCTGCAAAGCCTTATTGATTGTGCATTTGTATTCGGCACAAATTCTAATACTGCTGTCTCCTTTAACGGGGGTCACTATGGGGGTCTTCCATTTAGCATCGTCGACCGTCTCCAAAATGCCTTGTTTGATGAGCTTGTCCAGCTCTTTGTCAATTTTGTCCCATAGTGGGAGAGGGACCCGTCGAGGCTTAAGGCGAATGGGGGCGACATTAGGGTCAAGGCAGTGGTGGGTTCCTACCAGTGCGGTCCACTCTATAGCACCGGTAGCAGCCTGCTGGTGATGTCACAGTACCGGTGCGGTTGGTTGCCAGTGACTGGGCGCCGCCATTTTTTTAAAATTAATTTTTTTTAAATTTTTCTTCTGTGCATGCCCAGAAGCCGAGCTTCTGGCACTGCGCATGTGCTGCCTTCCTACCCCACAGTGAGTCCAAGCAGGGGAGGATGGCTTAACCTGACAATTAAGTCTTTCCCCATCCCTTCGCTTGAAAATAATAAGAAGCTCGCATTTGACACTTTTCCTTTATTTTTGCCTAAAGCTTCCCAAAGTGGGCGTTTTCCGAAAGCTTAACCTTTTATACTGTTAATTTTATACAGTTTTATACTGTTATTCTTTAGATGAAAACATTGAGGACTATTAAAAGATACTGTTCTTTTAACAGTCCTCAATATTTTCGTCTAAGGAATCCATGACTGAAACCAAAAATGCTGTATGAGACTTGTTTGTCTTTTAACTATAGCATTTTCTGTATTTAAAGGTTGCTGTGTTGCCATGGTGTAACACACACTTTGTATGCAAAGCTTTTCATGTAAGGTATAAAATAGCAAAAATAGTAGTAACATCTCTCCGAAATAACTAATATATGACCGGTAAGCCACGCCTACCCGGTCACATGGCTGACAAGCCACACCCACAAAATAAGCCACGCCCACAGAGTGGTAGTAAAAAAATTAGGAATCCATCCCTGGGTCAAGGCTAAATGAAATAGGAGTCCCCACATACTTGCCCAAGCCGTCACTGAAAACGTCCTGGATTCCGAACACTCCACATCCGAGGGTCCTGATTGGGACCTAATCCCCCCCGAGAGGGGGTGAAGTGAAGGGGGATGCCAGGAAGGTAGAGGGGAGCCGCATCTCCCCTCCCTGAACTGGAAAGCCCCTAGCCGATTATGTAGAGCAGCGGCAGCAAACATGGCTGCCACAAAGCTGAAAGAAGACCAGAAACACTAAGACTGAGCAAGAGGGAAAAGTGAGTGGTTTGCGATCTGGGCTAAAAAAGACTGTTGCTTTTTAAGAATAACTCCAAAAATATAAGGGGGGGAAATATGGAAGCTAAATGCTAGCGGCAGGAGAAGCATATTAAAAACCTGAAGAAAATGTTTGGGAACTTGGAAAAAAAAAGTCTTGCTGGAAGTTTTAAAAGAAGATGTGGTTCTAGAAAGATACTTTGTTTTAAAGAAAAAATACTGATATTTGAATTGGAAGTTGTCTCTACCTTATTATAACTAAACTGATTATTATATACTTATTTACACACTGGATTTACAAAATAATGAAATTGAGAGCACAGAATAATAAAGAGGAATAATACTGACTTGAAGCACGAGCGCCATTTCAAAGAAAGAAAGAAGGGTGTAACCCTCAGAACTTTTGTTTTTGCTGGATAAATAAAGCGGAGTAAACCAAAAGAAGGAAAAGAGGTGGTAAAGTTCCCAATTTTTTCCTTTGAAATTTGGTTGGATTATAAAAATGATAACAAGTAGAAATAAAAACATGGAATGGATACATCAGGATATTAAAGACATTATAAACGAATAGCGTATGGGAATGAAATAAATATTTGAAGATATGGAGTGCATAGAACTAAAATTGGAAAATATAGTACAAAGAATAACAAGTGCAGATCAGACAAATGAGGAAAATACGGAGGATCCTGGAAGAGCGGAAGAAGCAAAGGAACCGGGGGGGAAAACAACAAGAAAGAAAATACAACAAAGGGATGATGGAAACATGGAGGGTGAAAAAGGGATTAGAACAGAAGGGGAAGATCTCAGATGGCATGGAAAAGATATGGGAGAAAAAGAAAGTCAGAAAGGGAAAAGAAGATAAAGCTAGAAAAGATGAAAGCAAAATAAAACAACAAAGGGGGGAAAAAGAAGAGAGGAAAACAGAGAGTATAGCAAAATAATGGATTTAAGAATAGAAATGAGAGAGTTGAAAGAAATAGGGGGGAGGCAACCAAAAAAGAAAACGAAAAGGATTAAAATATGGAACAGGGTAAAAGATAAGGGATAAAAAAAGAATAAGAATGTGCATGCTAAATTAGTATATTAGAATTAAATAATCTTGAATAAATTGTTTATTGTGGTGATAAGAAATAAATAATAATAATATTTTTGGAATATAAGGTATGAATATCGAAGAGTTATAATGTAGAGAAAAAAATTTGTATCATATATATATATATATATATATATATATATATATATATATATATATATATATATATATATATATATATATATATATGAATAGTTTGTAGAAATGAAATTATAAAATAGCATAAGGAAATATGAAGATTGAAAATTGATAACTTTGAAACATGTTTTGTATGGGATAAAAGAAATAAAATTAGTTTTGAATGTTTGTTACAAATGTGATAAATTGGTAGAATTAACTGTTATGAAGATAAAATCAGCTTGTATTGAAGAGTAAGAATGATATGGAAAAGAGGAAAAAGATTTTTGAATACTGTTTAGAAAAGAAGTGAAGTAAAATATATTAATACTAGAAATGTATGTATACTAGAAATGTATAAGGTGGGAAAGGACCACATCTTTGATTGTTGGAATGGAAAGAGAAGAATAGAAAAGAAAAAGGGGGAAAGAAAAGAGAATTAAAATAGAGATAAAATAAAAGGGGGAAAAGACTAAAAGATAGATATTAAGATGAAAAGAAATGTAAGAGATGTATTAAAAATGAAATGATCATGAATTGTAACTAATTAAGAAAAATATTATAAAGATTATTGTATGGATGGATGAAACCCAGAAAGCAAACGCTAGCGACATGAGATGTAGAAAGACTAAAAATAAATAAAACTTATTGGTGGGGGGGGAAGGTAAATTATTTCATCCCCAGAATCTACCCTGCTATGGTTTCCTATACTGTTACTCCAATTCTCTAGGGCCTTGTTCAGCACTTCAAAAGAAATCACGTGCAACAAAGATAGAAGACAAACATTATTTGGCCAAGATTAATAACCAGAGGTCTGATAATGGAACACAGCTCACATGTGCAGTGGTGCTGTCAAGGGCAAGAAACTTTGAGGTAAACTTAAAATGATTACAACGAGGCTGAATTATGAAACTCCACATAGCTGCCCCATCTCATATCACTGATATGGTGGTTCAACTCAAAAAAATCCCAACGTGCTCACCCTATATACCCCAATCAAAACTCTAAGAGAGACTGCTGTATTCTGACAGAAATTCTCCATCTTTTCACATCTTTGCACAAGCCAATCAAATTACCACAGATGAATGTTGTATGATATTACAGATAGTCCTTAACATACAACTATAATGGAATCTGCCCCTTACAATTGTAAAACGGGTCAGTCATATGGCTCACTTAAATTGATTACCTATTTTGCAGCAGTCATTAAGTGAACGTGGCAGCCGTTAAGCAAACATGGTAGTTGTTAAGTCAATGGTTCACTATGGGTGCAGCTTTGTTCTAAACCAAAAGACAGCAAAACCATCATAAAACCCAGAATCATCTTTTCAGTGAGAGGGACGGCACATACATACATACATACATACATACATACATACATACATACATACATACAATCTATTCAATTCAATTAAATTAAATTAAATACATACATACACACAAATAAACAAACAAACAAACAAACAAAATATGGTCATATGACCATGGGATGCTGCATGGAAATGCAGCCATATTGCTGAGTGCTTGAAATTTGGTCATGTGACTGCAGAAGAGGCCCAAGCATCAGAACTTCAAATCTGGATCATAAGTCCCCTTTTCAGCATTACTTCCAACCATCGCTAAGCACCTGGTTGTAAGTTGTGGACTACCTGTTCTCAAGATCATCTAAACAGGAAAGGAGATGCCCATAAAAAAATTATGCTTAGCAGCTACTATTACTTAGCAGTTCACAAAACTGATCAATATTCAACAAAAGCTATAATAATATTCAGAGGATAGTGAATTAAAATTTTAATAAAAAATTACGCAGAACTTTAGAAGAGCAAATTTGTTTCTGCTCAAGTATCAGAACACAGAGCTTGCATTTTGGCTATAGTAAGTATCAGCATCTTCCCTATTTTATTAATCTGCTGTTTAAATCTTCTGCGAAACAATAACCCACTCAAAATGCTAATAAGAACATTTTCATTCTGCTTGCCTTTCCCCCTTTGCTTGAATGATCCTAAAAGTTCTGGACCCATGACAATACCCCCCAAAAAACAATTAAAACAGGTAATCAGATTGAAATATAATCACAGCACCCTCACATTAACATAACTTAGCTGCTGCCATCAGAAAAGCCAGCTCAAACACAACATTTTATTCTGGAAAATGTTTAGGATCAGACCTTCTGAACCTTTCAAGGGAAAAGTATAATCTTGCCAATGGAAACTCCTTCCTTCTGATCACAGGGCCAGCCCTAGACAGTTTATTGTTTCAAATGTTTGTGCTTCACGGCTCCTTGAATGAAGGATGCAACTTTACAACTGCGAGGGTGCAAGAGAACAGATTTCAGTTGTTTTAGATTGCTCCCCAAAAGATAAAGAAGAAAAAGGTTTATAAAAACAAATTCCACTGAAGAGACTCAGTTTCAACATGCATCAACAGCCACCTGCTGTACCTATCCCAGCACACAAATGCTTTGCACAACTTTCTCAGCATGACAGTTAATGGGAAGAATGTAATGGGTAAATCTAAGAATTATTTGTGTGAGAAGTGACACTACAAACAAACTATGGATCTGCTAATATTCTATTTATGAAAAAGAATGCCCTTCTGCATTACATCACTGCTGTTTCAAATGTTAAGACAGCATTGATTCACAACTTTACAGTCTATCACTTGGCGGCACACACAAAAATTAAATGTGTGTGAGCCAGATTCTATATTGGAGCGAAAAGGGAACCTGAAATCAGCCTCATCCCACAGTCCAACATATGGAAAATACTCCAGCCCTCCTCTCTCCTCCTGCCTCCTTTCCCAATGTTATTTTTAGGAAACCTTTCATGAGCAAGACAGAGGGAGTAAGGGAATAATATCAAAATATAACAAGAAATAACCAGACAAAGGAAGCAAGACTGTACAGGATTTTTAAATTATCCCTTATCAATGCCTCAATGGAAAGATTCTACTATTCTTTCAGGCATACTTCTTAGATGGAGGAGCCCATAATACCTGAAAACCAGGCAGATGGGAACTCAAGTGGCCCACTTCAAGGAACATCCTATGTAGCACAGAATTGAGACAGGAGTCCCTGCATTCTTTACAAAGTGCAGCATTGCTGAGGACTAGGAAAGTATGTTCTACCTAAGCATTCTTGACCACAGGGCCAGGAAGTCGATGATGGGCAACTCATTTGTCATAGAATAAGCTACTGGTGCATTTCCATCTAAGGAAACCTGTGAACTGGTTCTGGACAGGTGCAACTGTATGCTGCCAATTTGTTTTGAGAACTGAGATTATTTTTCTTCCCTGCTGGGCTCCCTTGCAGTTCATTTCAGAATGGAGCCAAGCAGGCCTTTCTGTTCTCTTGACAAATTGGAAGCTTTGTTGAATCTGTATGTGGCCTGGATCCCCTTATCTACAAACTCTTGCTTCATCCTGCCACCAACATCCTGATGAAAAGGCCTTTTAAAGGGAAAGATGCTTGACAGCTTTGCAGCTCCTCTTCATAAGATTTTTTTGTTGTTGTTTGGCAGATGATCAGATGAACAAAGCATGGAGTAAGGATCTGCAGAAGAACAAGAATAACTTTACAGTATTTCCCTTTTGTAGGAGGTATGAAGGAATTTGTGTTTCTCCAAGGTCTATAACGGTTGAGGAAAGGTCAGCATTGTGATTCTTTATTTTGTATTCTCTCTGCTGCAAGAGAGAATTACAGTATAAGCAATACAATCACAAATCACCTTCAAACTATTTTTAAGATTGGGAAATGGAAATAGCAGTGTTCTACAAGTGACTCTTAAAATTAGTTCTTTATACATTTAACACCAGTTGAAAGAGAGCACAATTAAGAACATTAAGAAAATGTTCTCCCTAACATTTTAACTTGGAACAGTATTTCCCAAAAAAACATACAAAACCCAAACATGAATGTGTCCTGAAAGCTGTGTAATCAAATGCTTAAATACTGAAGATGTATCAAATACTCAAAATGCAGGGATGAGAAGGGATTTTTTCAGTAATCAATTAATTTTTCATAACATTGAGCTTAAGAATGGATGACTGTCTAGTCATAGATAGGAGGCCTGTCAGTTTTTCTCCCATAAATCTAGTTTTGATTCTTCTGCTAAATTTTAAGTACTGTAGTTTGTTTAAATGATCAAAGGTTTACAAAAACAATATTTTTTAATTTCTTCATATAAGAATGATCTTTGGCACACATTTCACATGTTGTAATTCTATACATGCAAATTTGGCATGGGAATTGAAACCGAATTTGGATTCTGAGATCCAAATTTGACCACTTTTCAAAAATTTGTCAAAAAGACAAATGTCTAACTTTTGTGGCTGTAGATACATTTCCTGTTGAAAGCAACAATGTTCACTGAGTAGATCCAACGGTCTTTGCAACCACATCTCTCTCTAATCTTTCTAACGTGTATAATTAGGAATTTTCCCCTTAACTCTCTTTGCCATCCAACTACATTATTTTTTTTTTTCAAAGACAATACATCTAATCTCTACCTCCAAAGTAACAAAACACACACACATTAAGGATGCCAACTGCAAATGTCAGGTTAAAATCAAGAACATAAGTTAAATAGACTTATGCCCACACTTCATTATAGTTTGATTTGCTGATTTTATTGAGGAAGTTCTTGACTTTACAGTGAATATTGTAGATTAATTATTAGGGATGCCTCCACTATGGCTAAGGCAAACAGAGAGCTTGCAAATTGATGGTTGCAGGAGGTTTAATTTCCTTCATTTGGTTATTTTCTACATTGTACAGGATTTCATTTATATGCACAAAATGGAGTTATATTATAATGTTCTATGTGAAAAGTACACCCTTAAGTGGGCTCTTGAAACAATATTTCCCTAAAAGTATTATCTTTGTTCTGTTTATTGTCCTAATTATACTTTCGGGGGGGGGGGGGAAATAGAAAAAATGTTTTCCTTTTTTTTAACTAGATAATGAAATAATTTTCACTAGTTAGTGTGTGTGTGTGTGTGTGTGTGTGTGTGTGTGTGTGTGTGTAATATATATATATGACATATACAAATTCGCAGCATAGTTCAGCTGCTGTAAAGTTTCCCACAAATTTATTCAAATAGGCTCAATTACAATTCATAGAAATCAGGTTTTGGGGAAAAATGAAGACAGGTATTTGGATTCTGCCTTTGGCCAACGATTTAAGATACAGACATTATCCATCCAGTTAAATATCTTCATATGGTGAGAAGCAGATCACCACTTTAAACCTCCCCTGTAGAAGTTAAAAGATTCAAAACATTTGAGTTGCCAGGATTATGATCAATGCAGCTTTTGTAAGGTCAGTTTTGAGTCTAATTCCTAACACCTTGCCGGAGTTTAAAATAAATGTTCTTCGTATTGTTTTAAAAAGTACATTTAAATTTCATTTTTGTTAATAAGTCCTCAAATGATTTCAGAATTTAGTTTTATAATCAATCTATACATTTATAATTAAATTATAATTAGTTAGCATGCCGGCTACTAAAACACCTCTGTTCAAATGTTAGCTTTCTAAGTGAGAATCCGAATGTTGAACTCAGTAAAAGCACCAGGATAGAAAAATGCCAAAACTGACCCATAGTACCTTGGTTAGCACTGGTCTATGGTTACAAGTCCACCCTTCATTTTTGGAACACCCTCCTAGCTGAAAATCATGCAGTTTCATTTCTTCTTCCTTCCTTGCAACTCTACTCACCTGCCTTTCACTTGCAACAGAGAACAGAAACAACCATTTAACCATGAAGTAAAACTATGGCACTCAAGAAGAAGAAATGGGCCCATCTCTATTATTATGAGCTTCAGTTGAAATATGGCAGTTGGCCTAATATGTTATAAGACCTCGTCATCCAAATACTTTTTGAACAATACTTGCTGATTATGTTTAAAAGATTGGGTTTGCTGAAATCATTATTCTTCCTTTCATTACCCATCCATCACCCCCACACACCCCAATCTCTGGCTGAGCTCTAGACCAACAGATCCTATTTAGTGAATCCAAAAATATTTTAAAAGAATAGCATTCATTAGGGTTTTTTATTTAAATTCAGGTTTTTTTTTAAATCACTTGGCTAGTAATAGATGTTTCCATTCTCCAAAAGTAAGACTTTTTAAAATAACCAAATAATACAAGTTTATTACTAGATCTCCATACCCGTAGTTTTTGTTCTTACATTTGCCCAAAACATAATTTTTGCCCTAGTGAAAAATCTCATGGTCAATGGCAGTCACATCCTATCTATATTCATCCAAACGTTTCCAAGATCTTTCATATCAATAAACTTTCTGGAGCTTTTTTCAGAATAATTGTTCATTTCCTTGCCATACAAATTATTAACTGGATAATTTTGAAAGCATTAAGAACTTCAGTATTCACATTCCAGCAAGCTTGATGTCTCTCTGTGCTCTAAACAACTGCAACTGTGATGAAATATGGCTAAGGAATCTAATTTATAATGACTTTTCAATATTTCAACCCATGACTTGTGCTAGCATCAATATTTGCTATTAGTAGACTCTCTCTTGCCTAAAATGAGCAAATTGCTTTTCTAAGTTACAACCCTTAAAATTCTTACTACACAAGTTCTTCCACGTCTGCCATGAAGTGCAATATGCTCTTTTGAATTGCTCCTTTATTTTCACATAGCTGGCAGAAGAAAATTTCTTGGTGGATTGTGCCCTTCAGTTTCAGGTTTTCTAGGCTTTTGTGTATTCTTAATGCTATGATTCTTTCTCTCTCTCTTTTTTTAAAAATAAAACTTTTGTTTACAAAGTAGTAGAGAGAATAATTCTAAACCAAAATACTTGATCAGAAAGAGTTATGCATGCAAGTCAGAAAAGAGAAGAGAGATGTTTGGAAACAGAGTACAATATACTATAGCTACCGTAGAATAAATCTAGAATACTATCAGTAAAAAACAAAGTCCTCCGCATAAACCAGAATTTCCAATACGAAATGAACAAATCAGTTATTTTGTAAAAATCTATTTGCAGTACTTCAAATGTTCAAATTTTAAAAAGGAGAAATAATAACAAAAACATTACAAGTAAGCTATACAAATATATAACCCTAAGATTAAAGTATTTTATGAATAAATATACACTTGCATATGCACACACACACACTCACTTTATTCACTTTTAAAATAATAGGTACTATTTTTCTCCTATAAAGTGCAAGTGATACTTTTTGCTGCCATGAATCAATTCCAAAATTCGTAATGTTGGTTTATTTAAAAAAAAAAACGAATGGAAAATCAACTACCTTCTCTTACCAGAGCCAAGACTTCTTTTCCCCCCAAAGCTGATTCCACCACCACCACCAGCAGACTCTTATGGTTAAAAAACAAAGACTGGGTTTGCTAGAAGCTCTCTCTGTCTAGAAGCTGCTACGCAAAAAGTCGCTGGTATTCTCCAAACTGCTGGTTGCTAAAATATTGCCAAGAGATGTGGGAGGGGGTGAGGTTTTCTACTGTGTTAAATATCCAGGTCTCTGCAAGTCTTTTGAAGAGTCTTATGCACAGCAAGTAAAAGTGCTTTCAAAAAATTCAGTTCTGAAAATGAATAGCAAACAAGCATGCTAGATTGTTTCACAGGAACCAAGCTGACTTTAAGCTAATTGTTTTCACAATTATTTTCCTTTTAGAACTATTTTATTTCATTGAATCCTCCCCAGCATCTCAGCACCTTGAGCCCAGTCTTCTGTTGCTTCTACCTATGTCTGTTCTCTGCTCTGTGACTTAGTATTTCCCTGTTTTAACAAAATCAAATACACAAATATAAAATTAATCACACTGAAAAATGAAGCCCCATATAAAAAATATTAAACAGTCAGGTGACAAAAACACAACGCAAAAGAATTCTTCAGCTACTTTATTTTAAAACCATTCAAAATTATGCTAAGAAAGCAACATTTGCTAGCAAGTTACCCAAAATGGCATGCAACTTCTATCAGAAGAAAAAATGTTTGTTATTATTTGACAAATTAGTAGGCTTGGTAGGCATCTGCCTTACCAAGCAATTTATTCTTGAGTATTGTCAATGTCTTTCTCTTCTCTATCGACACATATTCCATAGGCCCAAAATAAGTAGTGATAACAAGAGATAAGGACAATGGTCATGGAAAGGGGCCATGGTGAATACTGGGCGCAGAAAACAGCCCTGCTGACCCGCCAGCACAAAAGAACTAATCAGAGCTACACGCAACCAGTTAGCATGGACAGATTGCCACACAACATGCAGAAACTACCTAGTATGACAGCCATAGAAGCAAAACTGCAGTCGAGTTTCAGCATGAAATTAGGCATTCTAGCTCAAAAAAAGTGGGAGGCAATGTACTATATTATTAAGTGGGCCTACATAATATTGAGTGTGGAAGCATAGAGAGCAACATGATCAGAAATCTTGAAAAGGTTGAAAATTGACATGCCTGAATCAGGAATGCAGGTTCACTATATTGCACATATCTTCATTTAGATCAAGGAAAAGTGGACCTAGATACGAACCATCAGGTTAGGAACTTGTGGAAGTAAATCTGTTAAGAGTTTTAAAAATAGCCTTGTTTTAGTTTAGGAATTTAATTGTACTAATGGTCATCCTGATCCTAATCCTTTCAACCACTTTTAGGAATCTTCTGTGGGTGTACCTCCTATTGGCAAAAGAATTCCCACCAGCAATGGTGAGTGAAGAAAGTGGAAGGGGGTAGGGTAACTGGGTGATGCAAACTATTCACTCCATGGGTTTTGGGTGAACTACACCCAGTACAGTCTTCCTAACTTATTGAAACATGGGCTTTGATGGACAATAGTGAGTTTGCGTGTAATTTTTTAAATGTAACCTCCATGACCCCTCTATTTCATGAGATATAACCTACACTTTTTTTTAAGTGAGTGTGCCACTGCTAGGAGTGCTTAGTAATCATCCTTTGACTCTGGTCCATTTGAAACCATTAATACATAAGACCACATCCATCAATTCTTCTCTTCTTTGGTCTGTATTATGTAGTCACTAATCATCCTACTAATCTTTTTAGAAAGGATTAAAAGAAAATGACTTTACCTTCTTATTTCTTAAACCCAA
This sequence comes from Diadophis punctatus similis, assembly GCA_023053685.1. NCBI lineage: Eukaryota > Metazoa > Chordata > Lepidosauria > Squamata > Dipsadidae > Diadophis > Diadophis punctatus. The sequence goes on from JALIGW010000002.1 coordinate 108,076,550, forward strand.
TTTATTTCCAACTTTTCTGTTTCATACTTACATTCTTGAATTGGATTGTGCACAAAAAACTATTTTTTGCCAAAGGGGAGTGGACTCAAAAATAAACTTTTGTGATTTATAGAGGTGGGGGGCTTCCTTCTTGCCCTGGAACTGGCAACAGTCTGCATGCCTGTTAGGAAGGCAAACCTTTTCCTTCTTTAGAACCAGCCCTTAACTATATACATATATAAGCAGAAGCTGAATTCAGATGTTCCAGTTTTTAAATTAAAAAATGTGGCTTTAAATAAACTATCCACTTACTCAGGGTTCCCCCCTCACTCACCATGAGATCCAAACTGACTTAGAAATAAGTCCATTAAACCTGATGAATCTTAATTATGACTTTGTGCAAAACAGGACTGAGTAACTGCAGTGCTTTGCATGCTTCCTCGGGACCAGAGCAGCTGCTGTTGCAGCTGGCAAAACCTTCTAGCCCCTTCTTGAAGAGAGATTCTGAACTCTGCCAGGCCTCTGAACAATCTGCATCTCTAACCCCTTTTCTTCTGCTCTTCACCATGGTGTCTTTTCTTGTAAAGAAGCATGCAGCTAATCTATAGAAATAAACATTCATTTGCAGGTTTCAATTCAAAGTACTGTCTTTTTCCCAGGCCATTCTGGCTGTCTCACTTACCAGCAGGTTGAAATGAAAAGTGTACACAAAGATGTTGCTAGTAAGACATCAGGCAATGATTATTCCTGAACTTCAAGTAAGTCTTGCTTGTGTGTGAACTGCAGAACACTGCACTAACATTAACAAATTAAAACAACAGCACCAAGAGCTCATCAACCCCAAAGGAAGGTTCAACTAAGTCTGTGGAATAGCTACAGGTAGTCTCGTTTTTAATGAAATCCAAGAACTGAAGGCCACAGCATGACTAGAAGCAGAGATGGGGTTGTTCAATTCTTCTCTATCATTTTTTTCCTGTTCAAAATCATCCCCAATTACTTTTTAATCAGCACAAGAAGAGCATATAACTTCCACGAGAAGATGAGCATTTTTGGATGTGACAAGTCTATTTTCCAGTTAAAAGAATAAAAAAACTATGAGAGTCTTTTGTTACTCTGCAGATAGTACAAACATTATATACAAAATTAAGTGACTATCAACATACCAACGAATAATGGGTGAGGGAGCAGTCTGCTACTCCCCCAGTGTTGCATGAGTACAATTCTATAAGCCTCAGCAGCAATCAAAAGTGATGCTTAACTATCTAGACTATCAGAACACCAGCTTAACCATGCCATAAAATCACATCATATCCTTTATCTTATCCAACACAATCATCCACAGATAATCTATCACCCTTTTCTTCCAAAGAGATAGCACTATACTATCCAAACTTTTTCCAGTCTCCCAGAATGATGTGTATGCAAATTCTCATCACAACAGTGTTCACTAAGTTCACAATACATGCCATAATTAAAATTGAGCATATTATACTATGCCATGTCCCATCGATTTTAGATGAGCTTTGATCCAGCAAAAACCAAATGTTAATATTCCCTCTAGAATTAGTCTGAAAATTCCATCTAATCCTGAATGAACAAATGGTGGCTCCTCTTTTGGCTTTATCTTACAGTGATATTCTTTTTTCTTTCCTTTTTTTAAAACATCCAACTAAACTCTGCTCAGGTTTAAAAGGTTGCAGGGCAAATCAGATTTCACATAGATGGTTTATTCCAAAAACGTAAATCAAATTCCATAGCAAGTCTGCTGTCATTTCACATTTACTGACATTCATCATCAAAATGAGAAAACGTCTTCTATTTTTGCACCAACTGCTGTAGAACAATTCCTTCTGCAATTCACACATTATATTTGAGCTGCATTTTGTTGGCAGTATTTTTACTAGCAAATAGCCTGCACTGTTTAACTACCAACAATCATTAATAGATCAGAATGTTGATATTAATAATAATGGAAATGATGCTGTACTAGGTGAATGCAAAAGTTCTGTTTTCAGTCAGTACTCAAGTCTACAACTATGGGGTATGATTAATAATAATAAAATAATTTGATCATTCAACTGCTCTAGCTTACAAGGGCATTTCATACAGGTAGCCTAACCAAAAAGCAGCAAAACAGTTTTCCTACTAAAAAAAGAAGAGATTTTTACAATCTTGTTCCACTGGTAAGATTGGTAAGATCAGGTGCTGCATTTACTCACTTATTCAAATGAGCACCATTTCTCTCCCAGGATATTTAGTTTCCTCCAGTATAATCTTTTAATCCACTACCAAAAATGCTAACTATTCATAGTGGAAAAGGCTATGGCTTGGTCATTGCCACATGCTTTCCATCTTTAAGGTGAAGGTGAGCTCATACTGCCTGTGATATTTTTCACATACCAAACAGAAAGCCACCATTTAATGCATGGCCCCATTGTTCTTCACCCCATGAAAGTGACTTCCTGGACAATACAAGCCAGGGAGAAAGAACATTTCCTCAGAAATAAGATGAGAAAGGCAAACAAATCTAGTTTGCAACTTGAATTTCAATACAACGGATCCCAACACAAAAACTGAAAACTATTCTTGCCCTTCTCTGTTTGCAGGCCTGTGCAAGGGCACATGAGCTTCCAGGGAAAAGCTGCCGCTCCAGCTTGCCTGGCCCAGACTTCATGAAGTGGGGCAGCACAGGAGAAAGAGACTTTTAGCAGAAGGCAGTTTTTCATTTGGGGGAATGTTTTGGCTGCTTTTAATTGACCCAGAATACCACAAAATACCCAGGAGCATTTCCTAGAAGCATTCTGTCGACGTCCATGAAATATCCCCCACGCACCCACCCTTTTGCAGGCTCAATCACTCCCTCCAACGAGCCGGCCTGCAGCAGCCTGACCGAGCTCCTCCGTCAGAATCCGGGAGAAGCGCAATTTACTTTTCCGCTTTCAAAGAGGGACTAAGGAAGATTTTAATTCAGCTGTCCTCGCGGTCAGGCCTCCCCTCTTTTCCCCAGGAAGCAGAGCCACCTCTTTCATTCCAGCTCGCCTCTTTGGGCGGAATGGAATCGTTGCGGGAAAAGAAGCTACAAAAAGATCCCCACCCGGCTGCTTTAAGACACACCTTTCTCAAGCTCCCCTCAAAACCAGCCACAACCAATCCAGTTCTCAGCCTCTCTTCTGTAGACTAAAAGGAACCAGCCGCCGGCCTGGAGAACCAAGAAAAGCCTCTTCGTAATGAGAAGTGTGGCACTCGGTTCTCCAGCACAGGCGCTGGCGCTTTCGGCTTTCCATTCATCGCTCGGAGCGCGAGAATTTCTCCCAGCCTGTAGCGCGTCTCATTAGGGAACCCCTTCCTTTTTTCGAGATGCGTCGATTTTTGGCGGATCTCGTTAAACACACACACACACACACACACACACACTTTCGCCTTAAAAGCTCCAAGGTGCAGCGCGCAAACAAATGCCCGTCTGTTTTCTCTCCCCGCCCACCCCGCTTCCATTTTATTTTAAGACCTCTTTACTTTTCACTCGGCGCAAAGAGTCGCGCAAATGATTAGAAGTCAAACCTTCGATTTGCCCCAGGAGACACTTCTGCAATTGACTACCTCCTCGCTCCTGAGGCTGCCTCATTTTCTGGCAGACCCAGACCAAGATCTCAAGATTTTCGGTCCGCCGCTCTGCCCAGTTCCAAAGGGGTTCAAGAAAGTTATTCGTCGCCTCTGTCTCGTTTAAATCTATTGTTAGTGGCTCAGAAATCCTACAGCGCTGTAGGGGAGACATTCTGGTCGAGGGCGCCCTTCGTGTCTTTTCTCACAGACACACCCTCCCTGGGGAGGCCCCAGTTCGTCCCTTGGACCGTCTGGAGAGGAATTGTAAGCTCCTGCAGGCAGGGACTTTGATTTTTTTAATTGCTGTGTAATGTTGCATGTACAATAACGGGAAGATGGGTGCCCCCCCACCCGGCACATGCCTAAATCCCGGACAGCCTCTATTCTGAGTAAGGAAACTTCTAGGAACACTGAGGGACGGATTCTTTTCGCAAAGTTGGGGTGCAGCTGCCGCGGAACACTGAACCAAAGGGAAATGTTCCGGGGTGGGGGGAAATAGCAGAAAGCGCAGTTCTCAAAGTCAGATTGAGGAAGAAGTCGGAAAGGGCAAAGCAGGCAGGACGCCTAAGGAGTGCTTAAACCGACCCGGTCTCTGGCGGGCGAGGGGCGTGTAGGGTGGCGAAACATTTACGCTTAGCTCGCCGGTGTGCCTGGCGCCGGTCGGGATCGTGGCTGTGCGAAAGGGGGGGCGGCTCTCCGGGATTCAACCCCCTTCCCAACCCATTCCCTTTTCCCAATCGATGACAGAGCAGCGCCCGACCAACCGAGAGCCCGGCAGCTTCCCGACCCGGCCGCGCGACTCTCACACCTTTCCACGGCTACTTTCTCCTCCTCCTCCTCCTCCTCCTGTCTGCCACCACCACAATTAAGACATTAATTAAAGCCCACGCCCTCATCTCAGAGGCTACCCCGAATGAGCTTCTCGCTTTGCTTATTACTTTTCAAAGTCGAAACCGCTGGAGTAGGAGGAGGCGGCGGCGGCGGCGGCGGCAGCTCTGGCAGGCCGAGCACAAAGGCGCGATTGTCCGTCGCTGCTTTGGAGGGAAAGTATTAATAAGAGAGGAAATTATTGATTTCCACGGCACGTACCGTGACGGCGAAGAGATTTTGGGCAACCGTCAGAATCCCATATATATACACGTACATAAATACACATGTATTTTTTTCCTCGGGGTTAAAAAATAAAAATAATAAAAGCGAAAAGCAAAGCACCGCCGGGGGGTGGAGGACAGCGAAATCCTCTCTCCGCAAACCCTTCAGCTTCTTGCTGCGGCAGCAATGGAGCAGGAGGCGGCGGATGAGACGGCGGCGAAAGAGGCACCACGTGGAGCTCAGCAAGGGCCCGAAGCCGAAGAGCGAGCGAGCGAGGGAGCGGAAGGGAGGCGGCGGCGGAGTCCGTGGAGGTGCAAGCGGGAGCAACGTGGGCAAAGCGCGACCCCCAAAGACCCCAGAACTTCGCCCGGCGCTGAAGGGGCAGGCGGGAAGGCAGGCACCGCGGCACCGAGCTGGCCGTGTCTAGGCTTGCCGAGCTTCCCTCCCCGCTTGGATCGTGTTTTACTGGAGCGGCTGCTTGATTTGGAAAGAGATTGGCCTCCCAAGACTGGAGAAATGCCACCTTCTGTGCCGCCGGATTTGCAACACTTCCAAGCTGGAGCAGTGCACTTTAGCAGAGGGGAGGGGGCAGAGGGAGGGGGGAGAGCGAGAGAGGCAAGCAGGAGGTGGGGGGAGAGAGACATGGAAATCGAGCCTTGCTGGGAGTTTGGGGGCTCCCTAGAGTTTCCTATCCTTTGGGGCCTGCGTTACGCTATTCCATTCGCATTCGCTTCTACCCTCCCCCCCCCCGCCGATCCATAATATCAGGGATCGGTTTCGGAGTGTACAGCGCTGGCCTGTGGTGGCGTGGCGGGCTGAGGAGGGCGGGCATGAACCGTGCTCTGCGCTCTGATAAGAGTTTGCTAATCCTATTCGTGCCGCCTTCGAAGTTCGGTGGAAGCGGCGCCTGCCTTGGGCGGCGGAGGGGCTGGGCTGGAATACGGGTCTTGGGAAGGGGCTGCAGATGGAGTGTTCGTAGACCGGAGGCGTCCATTGGATAGGCGCTATTAAAGCAGAGGGGAAGAAAGAACCGGGGAAAGTCGAATTGAAAAGGGGAAGGCGGAATAGCGGGAAAGGGCACCGAAGATCCGGCTGCCGCTTCCCTGGATATCGGCGAGCGGACCGTGAGGATCTGCAGGAGTCGGAGAAAAGGAGGTTTCCCACCCCCACTCCGGTTTGGCCTTGTGCACTCCTGAAACAATCAAAGACAGACACCAAAACTTCACTTGCGGTTTGAGTTTCTCCCCCTTCCCCTTTGTGGTGATGTGAGCAGAAGGGTGGGATTTCATAATTAAGTCGCCTGTCAGAAAGTTTGAGCCAAACCAAACCAGGCGCAGGAGAGACAAGTCAGCCCCTTCCTCCGGCGCCATCCGCCTCCTCCGTAAAGCTAGGCCGGCCCGGCTTTGACTCGCCGCTGACACTGCCGCCCGACCCCCCATTTGGCACCTTCGCGAAGGAAGGGACGGGAGGTGGCTGGAGCGGACTACTTCTGCGATCCCGGATAATCTGGCTTGTTTTTTGTTTAATGAGACACCCCATTTTTTCTCTGAGCCTGCCCATATCTGGGGGGCGGGGGCTTCTGCGCGCAGAGCCCCCTCCCAGCGAACAATGGAGAGAAACTCCCTTCACAGCGCAAGAGAGGCCGGGAAAAGGGGGGGGCGCTGGACCTCGGGGAGACGAAGCTCTCTCCGCCGCTCCTCCTTTACTCTTCAGCCATTGCAAACAAAATTCAGTGGGCTCTTCCTCGCATCCCACTGTCGTTGTACATGGCCCTAAGGCAACCGCGGAGCAAAAAACGGGGGCCAAGGAGAATTCCGAGCGGGTGATGGCGAGGCTATAGCAGCCCTTGCGCCTTGCCTAGCTCCTCTGGATGACGGGGCAAAGCGCTGCTCTGCTCGCTCTGTCCCATCAGAAACCTGCTTCTTCCAGGCAATTGTGGTGGAGGCTGGGGCGCAAGGATTACAGGCAGGGAACGGAAGAATCCCCACTGATGGCGGGTGGGATGGCATTTTGCAATGGGACCGACAGGCGGAACAAGGAGGTGCCTATTGCATCCGTCGGTACCCGCCACTCGCCGATGTTCTCCCCCAGTCCAAAAAGGCGCCGCCGCCAGCTGAAGAGGGCTTGGAGTCATCACGTGGACACTATGCTAATCGAGGCAGGTGACTCATAGGTTGGTGGAGGGGGGGGAATGTGCTCGGCTGAGCTCGCCGCAACAACCCTCCCTCGCCGCCTCGTGAGAATGCGCGCTTAGAAAGGTCTTTTGCGCCTCCGGATTGCAGAGGCGGGGAAAGCCGATTCGAGCAGTAGAGCCTCAATCCTCCGCGCGCTTCCTGGGAAGTAAGCCACGTTGAATTGAGTGGGACTTATTTCCCGAGGAAAGACCCTGGGGATCGGCTCTTGCCTTCGATTGAGGAAAAAAAAATAAGGAGTGGATGTGTCAGGAGAGAAGGGGTGGGGGCTTCTCCAACTTTTTATGGAAAGAGAAAGCAAAGAAAGAAAAAACTTTCTCGCGTTTGGGAAGGTCTCGAAATCTTCGTGGTGAGAGAGACTTGGAGGTTTATTTTTAGGCTTGCAAATACACATAGAGACACACACAAACATGATTTCCCTTTCATTGTTCTGGCCTTGCTTAACTCTGCGAAATAAAAGAGTGGAATTTAGAATGCACACGTAACCTGCTGATGTATTGGGTAGTGAACACACTGAATTCTGCCCACTGCTGACAGGATCCCTATTTCCTTCTCGTTTTCATGCTCCATCCCATATGAAGGAAAACGGGCATTTTTGCCGAGTAAAAACAAAAGCATTATTCACGACCTTTTCGCGGGGGGAAAGCTCTCCCCAAGTCAAAGACGTGATTTTACGGCCAGCCGTTTCATTTTCTCTCCTCTTGGTTTGAATTTCTAAGCGAATGGTTTTAAATAACTCAGGTCGTTTGCTCACGCTAGTTCCTGAAATGCAGACTTCAAGCACTTACCATCACTACTACTACTACTACTACTACTACTACTACTACTACTACTACTACTACTACTACTACTACTACTACTACTACTACTACTCTTATTGTCGCCATCATCACAATTTAGGTCTTTCAGATTTTCCTCAAAGGTAGGCTGAAGATGGCGCCGCCTGTGTCGAGCCAAGGCGAACGAACGGGAGAGGTACCAGCGTCTCGAACAAGCAGAATCGGCGTGGATGGATGAGCCTCTTTTCTTCTCGCGGGACCGCGGCTCCTCTTGAGCCCCGAAACTTGCGTCGTCTTGGACAGAGCGGTTTGCAGGCTCTGAAGCGCTCTAGTCTGGATTAAAGGCGAGGATCGCGCTTCGCCCAAGTCTACCTGTCACCTTGCCAACCTTCCCACTCGGGCAAGGAGAAGGCAACGCCTTACTTCGGGCTTTTTTTACCTATTTAAAATAATACTATACTGATATTCTTACAAAAACTGGCAGGCAGAAAACTTCAAGAGATCAACCAAATAGTCAAAGCTAACTTTATGCAACTCCTTCCCCGCCGCGCCTTCGCGAGATCGGGAGCAGCGCGGGATGGGGAGGGGGCAGCAGGGGGGGGGCAGGGAAACTCAGCCTGTTGATTTCGGATCTCCAGACGACTTTTCTACTGAGCGAGGCTGGGGTGACCCAGGAGAGCAGCAAAGGGGCTTCTCGCACCTTCTTAAGAACTAATACGTTGTGGGGACAACCCAGGCGTAGTTCGGCAAATTTAGGCTTGATTACTCTGGAGCAAAACCCCGATGCTCCGTAGGATTTAGTCCTGCCTAGAGACTGCAGCTTTCAGATTTCAAGTGCAGTTGATCTCAGCGGAGATATCTAAGTAGGTCCGTTTCTCCCATCGAAATCAACGGGAGATGCTCTACTGAACCTCGGCTGGACTTGCGGAAGAGATCTCACTTCTGGATTTTGCCCCGTTGTGTTTTTAAAAGGACGCAAGATCACATTGCAGTCCTTGTGTGTTTGAATACATTAGCTCTAAATAATTTCCCTTAAGACGAAGCAGAAATTTTGGACAAGCGATGTTTGAAGTGAAGATCCCAAACGGAGCCTTTGAAAAGTTCAGGGAGATCTAGCCCACTAACACTCTTCCTCCTATTAAAATAGGATTGTCGTGAAAAGACCCCTAATCGATTAACTCCACGCTTTTTTTCCCGTATAACTAATTGTTAAACAAACTTCTGCGAAATAGATACAAAAATACCTTTGCTGATTCCTCAAACTCCAAACAAATCTGATTTCTTTAATAAATAAGTAAATGCTATCAGTTGTCCTTCCCATCTCTTTTGAAATTGAATTTTTTAATGTCTTTAAATATTTCACGTTTGCGTGAGAAGAGTTTACATATTATTGGGTTTTCGATGGGACGAGACTTTTGTGGTCCTTTTTCAGGAAGGAAATACACCAAAGAAATCGGGCCGTCCCTGTTGAGAGAATGAATCTCTGAGCGCCGCATTTAGGAATTCCAAACTACCAGAAGTCACCAATTCAAGAGAAAATACTTACCTTTTCCCACCCCACTCAAAGCAAAAGCAATGTTCACAAAACTATGCTTAATTTTCATTTAATTCTAGTACCAATGTTTTCTCAGAGCCTTTGCTTTTCGACCGTCCTGTATTCGTACAGTATGTCTTTTTCAAACAGTGCATCCCATTTCTTTTAAAACGAAATCCCCCTTTGTCTACTTTTTCCGATGAAGTTTAAAGACTTAGACGAAAGGAGGAAGTGGGGTGGCTGGGTGGGTGCTTACAGGGAGATGAAGCGGCATTGCCTTGCTCCACTTATTTTCAAGTAAACCTCTCCTGGTTCCCGCCGGCAAAACAACGTTATTTATTGTAAAGGTGTTCCTATTCCTCTCAATGAGGCGAAAGGGCATTTGGGTTTTAGCTGCTCCGAGTGGGTTGAAGTGGGGGGCTCTCGGTTCTAAGAAGGAAACACCGAAACTTTCACAGGCAGGTGACGCGGGGGGGGGGGAAGAGAGGCGACTAAGGAGCTTCCTTAACTTGGCTGGCGTTTATTTTAAGGAAGCGGGTAGAAAGAAAGGCTGAGTGCAGGTAACGTCTCCGGAGAACTGATAATTAGGAAAGGAAAAGAAAGGAGGGGGCGGGGGGGGGCGCGCTACTTGGAAAGAAAGTTATGGGATGGAATGCGCGGCGCAAAGTGGCTCCAACAAGTCCGCCTCTTTCCCTGCCTGGTTTCTGCACACCCGATGGACTTTGAAACCCTTCCGGCCTCTCTGCCTATCGAGAAAGGAAAACTCAGCCCAGCTAAGATCCAGCTCAGCCTCTCCGGCGGCAAGACCACCCGTTGGCCGCTGTTGGACGGCACGCCAGAAGCCGGGAATTCAAAGGCGCGGGACCCGGGAAACCCGCATTTGAGCCGGGAGCCTTTGGCGCGGGCCGTCGGGCAGACGCTAGGATGATTCCCGGGAGCTGCAGGCCAAGCTGGACAGTCCTCCGGGGCCACTCGCTCAGCAGCAATTCCAGGGCTGCTTTCGCCCTCTCCCTCTCCCTCGGGGCCCAGGAGCAATCCTTCCACCCTGCCTTAGCAGGCGTCCCCGAACCCAGAATGCCGGGCAACCCTCCTGCCGTGACCCGCAAACAGAGGCAGTTGCTTTGAATCACTTTCTCCGAAGGGCCTCTGCCCTGGGAGGGAAAAGGCCTCCCCTTGGCCAGTTGGGCTTCTTCAAACAGGAAAGAAAGAGCTACCTTGACCACGGGGAGGAGGGCTTGCTGGGCCCTAGAAGTGCTGGGGAGGGGAAGGGGGTTGCATGGAAAGTGGAGCCAGCCTTGGGGGAGTGGGGGAGTGACCGCTGAACAAAACCCTGGGGGTCATTGCCCCAAAGGCTCCAATGCAAAGGAGACCTGGAAGATATCTGAATTGTTGTTTTATCCTTGAGAGAGGGGACAGAAAGGAAGTCAGGCAGGCATTTACTACAAAGTCCTGGGATATCAAGAACCTGTATCACTCACAGTTTTCCTGCAGTACCCTTCCTCCCGATTAGGCCATTTAATTTCACCAGAACCCTTCAGGATAGGTTGCATTTAAATATTCCTGGATTGAAACTATCCCTTTTTCATAAAATAGAAGGACCATCTATTTTTGGGCTGCTAAAGTTTGGAGGAATCCTAAAGAGAAGTGATGGTTCAAATATATTCTCCTTCCTCCCATCTAGTGGATTTTTTGGTGCTCAGATCAAGTAGCTTTATGCATAACTAGACCAGTTAAAGGCCAATGAGTTGCATTTGTACAACAGTTTAAGCTTGTTTGGGGCTAAGCATCATTAGTGTGTGTGTTTGTGTGTGGGTACTGTATGGCTTAATGTGTTTTGCAAATACAGACTACTGAGTTTTTTATGGTTCAATGTGTAGCAATAGCAATAGCAATATAGCAATAGCACTTAGACTTATATACCACTTTACAATGCTTTACAGCCCTCTGTAAGCCGTTTACAAAGTCAGCATATTGCCCCCAACAATCTGGGTCCCCATTTTACGAACCTCAGAAGGATGGAAGGCTGAATCAACCTTGAGCCTGGTGAGATTTGAACTGCCAAATTGCAGGCAGCTGGCAGTCAGCAGAAGTAGCCTGCAGTACTGCATTCTAACCACTGTGCCACCATGTATCTTATGTAAATGAGTTAGCTTAGTTTCAATGTTAAGCATTTGAGTAGATGCAATCATTGGGGAGGGGAGGAATTAAAATTCAGATGTAAATCTAGGCTAGAGGAGACCCTGAATGCCATTTGTGTCATGGTATGACTGAAAATGCATAATTCACATAATTTGCACACTCATAACATGATTCAGATTTTAGCAGATGCCTATGCCCTCAGTTTATAACTGTAACATAACTAGGCTAGAGGAAAATGTCTAACAGCTTTCAGGAAGCCAATTAGATTTATGGAACACACAGTCCAATATTCTTAGGCCAAAGAATGGCAATCACTGTTGCAGAATTCTTCACAGAGTTTAGCATTTAAGAAGCGGAGCACCCATACAAATGGGAAATTCCTGCATGAAGTAAGTCCTACTGGTCGCCATAACAGGTAGTCCTCAACTTACAATAGTTCATTTAGTGACCGTTCAAAGTTACAACAGCACTGAAAAAAGTGACTTACGACCGTTTTTCACCGTTACAACCATTCCAGCAACCCCATGATCATATGATCAAAATTCAGATGCTTGGCAACTGATTCATACTTATGACTGTTCCAGTGTCCCGGGGTCATGTGATCACCTTTTGCGACCTTCTGACAAGCAAAGTCAATGGGGGAGCCAGATTCACATAACAACTAGCTTATTAATTTATTGACTGCAGTGATTCACTTAACAATTGTGGCAAGAAATGTTGTAAAATGGGTGAAAACTCATTTAACAAATGTCTCACTTAACAACAGAAATTTTGTGGTCATAAGTTGAGGACTACCTGTACTAGTAACCACAGTAGTTCTTGACCCAATATACATAGGTACAGACAATGAATTTGGTTCCTTGTTGGGAACCTGGTTCTGGGTTAGTGACTGAGAAACGATTATATGTGGTAGTCTGTAGCCTTAGTCCAAATGTTAATATGAATTGTGGCTGAACCAGAGTGCATATTTCTTCATATTTCTTTAACCTGGCCTTTCTCCATCTATATCTGTATTAAATGAGACATTGAATTAGAGCTATAAGTAAAGAATTGAGAAGTAGATTTAGTGGTTTTCCTCATTTATTTATTGTATTTATGTACAGTATATTTAAGTTATTAGCAGTATAATCTTATATAGAACTACTTAATTCAGTTTTGAGGTATGTAAGTTGATGGTTGGAAATGACACAGTGTGTTTTATCTCATTTATCTCATTTATTCAGCTCCCAGCTGCCACCACTGGTCAGTTTCTATTGTGACTGATATGGTCTTAGAGCTGGGGAGAACCCAGTTTGAAAAAAAAAACTGGGCTCCCCCTCTGCCCCAAACAGAATAGCCCTACAAAATTGTATCTGAGACCGCTGAAGGTTTCAGGAAGTGCAAGGGCGATCTCCCCTCCTAAATGTCACATATCTGACTGAAAGATCAGTGAAATCTGTTTAAAAAAATCTCAATGTCAATTAAAAAAAACTTTTAAGCCCAGAACAGCTAAGGACCACAAGCTGCCTCACTGTGGGCTGGGAATAAGAGAAGGCGAGGTCATGAGAATAGCAATAGCAATAGCACTTAGACTTTTACAGTGCTTTTACAGCCCTCTCTAAGCAGTTTACAGAGTTCAGCATATTGCCCCCAACAATCTGGGTCCTCATTTTACCCACCTCAGAAGGATGGAAGACTGAGTCAACCTTGAGCCTGGTGGGATTCGAACTGCTGAACTGTACCTAGCAGTCAGCTGGAGTAGCCTGCAGTACTGCACTCTAACCACTGAGCCACCAATGTGGCATAGAAAAGAGATTGCCATGGCAAGTCTGTGCAATTATTCCTTTAATATACCAGCTACTATTTAACCAGGTTCACTTTCATGACTGAGATGGAAAGTTGGCTAATTGCTTATGAGGCCAAGGGTTGCTTAACTCTATTACAGAATACAAGGAGAATATTTCAGTCTTCAAATATTTTTTGTACCATGACTTCTTCAGAAACAAGAGACAAGGATTTTCTTGTTGCAGCACTACAATTTGATTCATATTCCACCTTTCCTCTAGGAACTCGGGGCAGTATGCTTACTACTCCCTTCTCCAATTTTTCCCCACGGCAGGCCACTGTGAGTAGACTGGGCTGATGCAAAGGGATCGGCCCCAAGTCACTTTGGGAGCATTCATGGTTAAGAATGGGTGTGTTTTGTGACCCCAAATTCTCACCAACATCTTTACCACTCCACCACATTGGGCATTTCAGAATTCCCTTATAGACATACGGGTTTGTTCATGAAGGACAAGATATTTTCCCCTCTTCCATAAAGACATCATGTTATATTTTCTGCAGCTCCTGTGATTCTAACACTGATTGATAATAATTACCCTGGTTGTGGTCAAAAGGAAGTGGCACAGGCTACTTCCTGCTATAATATTACAGCTTGAGAAATCAGGTAGAAATCCTTGACTTAGCTTTTTTTCTTTAAGTTAATTTTTTTTTCATAGGCTGTTTGAATGACAATACTCTTATGGTGAAAGAAGTGAAGAAATTCTGATCAGTTGCAGTTCAACTTATGGAGAGAAGAACAATAGTTAATAGTTCTTCCTGTTGCACTAGATTGTTTTTTAGACAACCTATATAGACGTTAAAAATAAGGGCATTAAAAAAAAGAAAACAGCTAACTTTTAGAATCTGAAGTAATATTCTCAGAAATTCGTTCATCACATACTGTGTTAAGGTGAGGATAAATCTCATAGAGGCAATGTGGATCTTTTCTCGGAATTCAGACTTTTAGAAATAAAGCCGAGATTAAAAGTCTAATAGAAAATATTTATTTCGGTACAAAAACAATAAATCATGAATAGTTACATCCTTGCTAATAAATCGTGACCGATCCGGTCAGAGTCAAAGGCAGAAGAGAATAATGGAGAATCAGGAATGCACACATGCGCAGAAGATCACATCACGTGTCCTGCTTGTATTGGAATGTACCATAATATTAGGATAGGGGTGCATCACCCTGCATAGACATACAGCTGACAATATTCACTATGTGACATACTGTATATTTGATTGTCAGACAATAACAAAACAAAATCCATGTAAAAAGCATAACTCAGCTTTCATGGGAGGGGGAGGGGGAATGTCCCATGACATAGTCTGAAATTATTTGCACCATGTGAGCCCAGAGATTTTTAGATATAGAAGGCACGAAGGGCAGAATGAAAGCTCTGAACTGGACAAGCTTTAGAAGAGAGTCATACCTCCTCACGGCCACCATGACTATATTGTCAGAGTTACGCAATAAATCAGAAGCTTCAAAAGATAACTGCATTTTGCTGATTCAAATAACTTCTTTATAAGTAGAATAAAACATTAACAATACCACACTTTGTTTCAGATCACATGTTGAGATGTTTTCATGCTGGAGTATAATGGTGGACAGAGTAAACCACGCCCTTCTTCTTGCTAAGTTTCTGGACATGCTCAAAAAACACTTCAGCCTGATTGGCTGACTCAATCACATGGCTCTCCCAGTCATGAATATTCCAACACTCCTCCCTTCATTACTGGGAGAGACACCAGACCTATTGGATTTAAACATTTCCTGTAATGGACACCACCCAATGGTTTGGTCATCATGTCTGCTAAATTATCCTCTGAAGAACAATGATGTAAACGTATCAATTTTTCTTTTACAGCTTCCCTGACATTACAATACTTAATGTCCACATGTTTACTTCTGTTCTTCACTCTGTCACCTGTTGCCATTTTTATACAGGCAGCATTATCTTCATAAACAGTTACAGCTTCATTTACATTTACATTTAAATCTTGTAACAACTGTACATACCAAACTACTTCAGAACATAACTCAGACAATGCAATAAACTCTGCTTCCGCAGTTGAAATAGCAACCGTTGTTTGTTTTCTGGACTTCCAACCAACTAAAGCCCCTCCAAACATTATTACAATTCCAGAATTAGACTTTCTGGTTTTTACATCATTTGCATAATCACTATCAACATAACATTTCAATTTTAATTCTTCAGTGACCTGTATTTGAAGACCCAAATTCACAGTTCCCTTCAAATACCTGAGAATTCTTTTCACACCCATCCAATGCAACTTTGTAGGTGTAGCAGTAAAGCGACTTAGAATGCTCACTGCACAAGCTATGTCTGGTCTGGACCACTGTGACAGATATAACAGACTCCCTATTGCAGAGTGATATATCTCCTGATCACAGGCTTCACTTTTATCCTCACCCAAACTATTGTAAAAATCTGTGCTCATAGGTGTAGGAGCAATATTACAATCTTTCATGTTATACTTCTCTAATAATTGTTCAATTTTTCTCCTTTGACTGAGAATATAACCCTTTTCAGTTTTTTGTATCTCTACACCGAGATAATTCTTTATTTCTCCCAAATTCTTTAATTCAAATTTCTTTTCTAACTTATTAGCAAATTCTTTAACTTGTGATGCATCCTTTGCAATGAAACAAAGATCATCCACAAATGCTAATAGTAGACAATTCCCACCTTGTAACTTTCCAGTGTATATGCAACCATCAGCTTTGCAACTCTTGAACCCAAGACCTTTCAATGCAGTATCTAAACAGATATTCCAATTTCTGGCTGACTGCTTCAGCCCATAAATAGCCTTGTTCAATTTATACACCATGTTAGGCTTTTTATTTTCATACCCTGGCGCTTGAACCATATAAATTTCTTCCTCTAATTCAGCATTGAGAAATGCAGTGGTTATATCAAAATGCCAAATTCTATGCCTGTATGCTGATGCTAATGCCAGTGCTAGTCTTATGCTCTCAGCTTTTACAGTTGGCGCGAACACCTCATCATAGTGCACATTCTTTAATTGAGAAAAACCTTGTGCCACTAATCTTGCCTTATACTGTACTTCATTATTGGGTAATACCTTTTTCTTATATACCCACTTACATCCTACAGCTTTCGTACCCTGTGGCAAAGTCATAGATGTGAACACTTCATGATCGCCCATGGATTTCATCTCTTTATCCATGGCTTCCTTCCACTTTTCTTGTTCAACTTTTGGTAATGCCAATACTTCCTTATAGTTTCTTGGCTCATACCACACATTACACACTTTAACTTTACTGGCAGAATACCTGTCTGGCGGAACCCCTCTGTTCCTACGCTCTGACCTACGTGGCATTGCCTGTTCTTGTGTTTCAAGCTTTTCTGGCTTCATATCTTGTTCAGACTCTCCTCCCTGAACATTGACACCTTCAGTAAATGATTCACCATCATTACATGAGTTATTGTCACTAAGTGGATCACCGTCGCTAAGTGGATCACCGTCACTAAGTGAGACATTTTCAGAATTTGCATCAATTCTGTTCCAATTTTGTTCTGCAAAATTAGCAGACCTTGAAATCACTATCCTTTTACTTCCATCGCTAAAGCAATACCCTTTTGAGCCTGGCTCATAGCCCACAAATCTGAGCTTTCTAGCCTTTTGTTGTCCCTTTCTTCTGATTGCCTTTGGAATATGTACCCATGCAGTACTACCAAATATTTTTAAATGTGCTAAAGAAGGCTTTCTCCCATATAGCATTGCATATGGAGTATTATTGATGGATGAACTCCACAACCTATTTACTAAATAATTGGCAGTCAGTATGGCTTCACCCCAATATGACCTGCTCATACCAGAATCCTCCAGTAATGAGTCTTTCATTGTTTGCAAAACACCATTCCTCTTTTCAGCCACTCCGTTCTCTCCCGGTGTGTAAGGATTTGTGCGCCTGTGTCTTATTCCCAATTGTCTCAACCATTGTTGAAAATTTGTTGACATAAATTCAGAACCTCTGTCAGTTTGCAACTGACATACCTGTTGTTTATACCTTCTCTCTACAAAGCTTAACCATTGCTTAAATTGCTGTAGCACCTCTGTTTTACTCTTAAGTAAGTAGCAAAACCCAAACCTGCTGTAGTCATCCACAATGACCAGCGCATACTTTGCTCCTCCCAAACTGGCTTGCATAGGCCCAATTAAATCAGCATGCACCAGTTCTAGAACTCTTGTGGTTTGTCTTGTGCTAAACTTGCTAACTGGGAATGCTTTGGATTTCGATGCTTTGCATACTGCACAATCCAAATATGCCTTACATCCCTTCAAATCTAATCCTTCTGCAAATTCTTTCATTTGTTGAACAACCTTAAAATTAGCATGACCAAGTCGTCTGTGCAGAAGATGAACACACGAATTGTGTTCTGTTACATTTTTAAATATCTGGGAACAATGTGGCACCTTTTGTCCCTGCAATACATAAAGATTATCCTCTTTTATGCCCTGTGCACAAACATTCCCATTTCTTTGGATGAGACACTTCCCATTAACAAATGTGGTTTCATAACCTTGCTTGTCTAAACTAGACACACTTAACAAATTATGTTCCATTTCAGGTACACATAACACATCAGTAAACCTGGATTCCAAATATGGAATTTGCACATCACCTCTTCCAAAGATTTTAGCCTTTTGACCATTGGCTAAGGCCACTTCTTCATGGTTTCCTGGGAAAAATCTGGAAAATAAGTCAGAATTATTAACAATTGTTTGACTAGCCCCACTGTCAATCAACCATTTGTCTCTATTGTTATTATAACAAACTTTTGCAACTGCAATCTGTCCTTGCAAATAATGTCTCTTGTCTTGCATATTTCTTCTCTGTGCACAGCTTTTCTGCAGATGATTGGTCTTTCCACAAATGAAACACGCTTTTTTAACTTGCTTGAAGAATTGTTGCTGTGTAACTTGATCTCTCCTGCCTCTGCTCTCCTCTTGTCTGCAGACACCTCGGCTGTTGCTAGAGATAGGCAGCCTGTGGAAAATTTTGCTGGAGACTTGCTGTAAGTTTCCACTGTACTCCTTGTTGGGCCCCCGCCTGTGGAATTTTCCATCAGCATGGCTGAAAAGCCTTTTCTCATATTCATTCAATAAACACGATTTCAAAGCCTCCAAATTCAAATCTGCTTCTGGCTTACTTTCAAAAATAGCTGACACAGTCTCTCAGCTCTGATCCAAACTATTTAACACTAATAAAACTTTCTGGGACTCTGGAAACTTTACTCCACGTTGCTCCAATTCTAGAAAATTAGACTGCATTTTCATTAAATGATCTTCCATAGAATCTCCTGTCTGCAAACTCATTCTGAAAAGCTTTCTTGAAAGTTGGACCACATTACACGCAGAAACATTGACATGTACTGCTTTCAATTTCTGCCATATTTCTTTTGCAGACTTTAATTCAGCTACATTTAAGAATTGATCATCCCCCAGACTTAAAAGAAGATAAGCCATAGCTTTGTCATGAGCCTTTTGATCTGCTGCTCCAAGCACTTGTGGGGGGTCTGCTACGATGTCCCATAATTCTTTTGCTTTCAAAAAACATTCCATTTTTGCAGCCCAAATTAAATAATTTTTCTTCCCCAATTTGGGTATTGGACTGTCTTTAAATTCCATAGCAGCAGCCATCCTGCTTTATTTTTCTTCTCTGCCTGTTCCTTTAACAACACAGACAGCTTCTTATCAGCTTTAAATTACAATGCAGTTTTAACTTTACTTCTTGAGCGATTCCTGGGCCCATAACCTGTCAGAGTTACGCAATAAATCAGAAGCTTCAAAAGATAACTGCATTTTGCTGATTCAAATAACTTCTTTATAAGTAGAATAAAACATTAACAATACCACACTTTGTTTCAGATCACATGTTGAGATGTTTTCATGCTGGAGTATAATGGTGGACAGAGTAAACCACGCCCTTCTTCTTGCTAAGTTTCTGGACATGCTCAAAAAACACTTCAGCCTGATTGGCTGACTCAATCACATGGCTCTCCCAGTCATGAATATTCCAACATATATGCTGAGGCACACGGAACACTGTTACCTTCCTATTATCTACTTTCATTTTGCATGCTTTCAAATTGCTAGGTGGGCAGGAGCTGGGGCAAGAATGGGAGCTCACCCCATTGCGCAGCACTCAGGTCTCGAACACGGGCTATCAGCTTTCCAGATGACAAGCTCAGCATCTTTAACTAATGAGTCATTGCACACACACACACACACCCATATATAGATACATAGTACTAATGAACTAATTCAAGTTCAATCTTGATTCTCACCAAAGCCACAGAAGCAGCCACTGCAGAGTTGTATGTGTGGGTAGTTGCGTAGCCTACTGGAGCTATGACGTCAACAAATAATTATGCTTGGAAATGGGCTGGTGCTGGTCAGATAGCAAGAAGAACTGATGGCAGGTGGACCAAGGCAGTCATAGAATGGACCCCACTTGATAAAAAGCATCCACGAAAGAGACCTAAAACAAGATGGATCGGTGACATCAGCAAGTATTGCGGGCCCCATTGGCAAAAGAAAGCTCAGGACCATATTGGTTGGAAACATGTGGAAGAGGCCTTTATCCTGCAGTTGGATAGACAATGGCTAAAATGATGATGATTCATTACTTCATTCCACCTGAAGAGAGTCTTGCCTTGACAAGTGGTTCATGTCCCCCGCCATGCTAAGTTTACCAACCAGTGGAAGCTAACTAACCAGCCAGCCTCTGGTGCTTCTGAGAAGACTGCAAAGCGGGGAAGACCCCGGTTCTCTCTCATAGTTTATCCATATTACAGGCTGCTATTAGTTCAACAACTGTCAATATAGATACTTATATTTAAAGATACCTCATTCTGTCTTTTAAAAAAACTATATAATTTTGACACATTATCTTGAAGCAGCCAATTCCAGAAAAGATTAACTATGTGAAGAAGCAGACTACTTAGGTATTTTCTATGTCCTATTGTTGAGGAGATGGCCATAAATTATGCAAATAGAAATGGTGAGGCATTTTCTCCTTGCCATAAGAACCACAATTACAAGAGATTTACTATCAATAGTCATCCTTTATCAGATAAAGTATATCTTAGGTTTAACTCCCAAAGGCTTTCCTCACAGAGATCCTTCACCTTCCAGGAGTTTTTATCAGCACGTGTTAATCTGAATTTATCTCCAGTGATCTTTGGAGCTTTAACATTTTTGCTATTTTAATGCACTTTCTTCTGGAGTTATTATATGACACTTTCTTCTGGAATTATATGACATTATATTACATGACATTTTCAGTTAGGACTGAAAATTTGGAACTATCCACAGGTCCAATGATTCTAGTCTCACATTAGCATTACTATAATTAATTAGATTGGAGAGAGTGTGTGTGTGTGCATGCATGTGTGTCTTATAGAAAACTTAAACAAGGCAAAGTATTAAGAAATTCAAAACAGTGTTGCAATGCCTGGAATCTGTTTGCCTGGGACTGTGCTGTTGTGCATCCTGTAGTCGTTTTTTAATTTCATGTTGGCATTACTGAACCAGCACTCTTCTGTATAAATTTTGTAATTAAAAATTGCAATCAGGTAGCAAGGCATTTAGCCAAATCAAACTTCACAAATATCATTTGTTTTCCCAGAAAGAAAAATGTAAGCAGACATTTTTTTTGAGCAGACATCTTTTTATGACCCTCTTCTGAAATAATGCACAACAGATAGAAAATGTGTGATAAATCCTGAGTTTAATTTTTCACTGTATCTCCTTCTTCTTCTTTTTCTTCTGCAACAACTTTTTCCAGCATGAATGGCTAGGGAAGTCAGCCAGCTTCCTTCCAGTTTGGGCAACTATGTTGGCAAAGGTAAATCTTTTGTTGCTCTTGTTAGGACTTACGCAATGAAAACCCTGCAGGATATTATTGTATTCCCAAGAAGAACTATACATAGAGAATTGGACACGTTTGATTTGCCCTTTGTCTAAAAGGAAAGCGACATGATTGGCAGTTGTTCATGCTAGCTGAATGTCAAGACTAGATGATTGCTATATGCACTACACTCCAAATTGTCCATGAAGTCAGTTCAGTCCACACTAATATTAATAGCTTGGCTAACTTTCAGGAAGTAGCAGAATTTCTGGAACTAGCTCTGATTTGATCCAGCAGGAAAAAACATTGAGTTTTTGTACTGTAGATCTGTGATCCACCTTCAAATTTGGAAGACCTACCCTTTTGATTTTTATTGCCATGTACCAAAACATAGTTTTTGGGAAGCCAGTCTTCTTACCCCACTCACCCAACCCACCCCGTTTACAATATTGAAAAGCCAGCAGCACAAGTTTTGCCATAATGTTTCTATTTCTAGATGAGGATTTTAGGATATGGAGCACATTGGCATAGTTGCTTCAATTAGATTTGAACAATTGGTGCTTGTTCCCACAGTCATATTTAATGGGGAAGTTTCTGAGATTTAATGGGGAAAGGCTTCTTCCCTTTGTCCTCTGTCTGGACTGTTTCATCCTATTTCTTCTTTCAGGACCAAATCCAAAATGCCATGTGAGGAAAGATTGGTCAGCACCTTCCCCCTTTTTAAATTTATTATTTAATGGCATGACTTCATATTCAAAGTCTATCTTGATGTGGGAAGGAATTCTCCTCCACATCATACCAGTGTACAATCTTGGTTTCCTCCTCATCCTTCTACTGCTATGAGCCATGAGATTTGGCTCATTTCCAGCATGCTCTTCTGCACAGCATAGCCTCGGCTGGTAGCAGTGCAGGATGCTGTCCAAGGACACAAGTGTGTGTGTGGGGGGATTAGATGTTAGAATCATAGGACTGGAGGGAACCTTGGAAGTCCAACCCCCTGCCCAAGGCAAGAGATCTTATTGCTTTCCAGACAAATGGCTAATCAATCTTTTCTTGAAAGCCTCCAGCAATGGAGCATCCTCAACTCCAGGAGACAAGTTGTTCTGTTGATTAATTGTTCTCGCTATTAGGAAATTCCTTCTTAGTTCCAGGTTGGGTCTCCCACTAGAGAGTTTCTACCTTTTACTTCTTGCTACTCAGGTGCTATGGAGAATAAATTAATCCCCACTGCCATTTCCTTGTGACAGTCATTCAAGTACAGGAAGACAGGTATCATATCACCCTTAATCCTTCTCTTTCTTAGGCCAGACATACCTAGTTCCCTTAACCATTCATCATACGATTTAGCCTCTAGATCACTTATATTTGTTGCTGTTCTCTGCATTCTTTCTGGGGTCTCAGCATCTTTTTTCTATTGTGGCAACCAGAACTGGACACAATATTCCAAGTGTGGCCTTACTAGTACAGTATAAAGCAGTACCATCAATTCTTGTGATCTTGATGCTAACTCTCTGTTCATGCAGCCTAGGACTGCATTGACTGTTTTGGCAGTTGCAGTACACTAGTGCCTCATACTTAAGTGGTTGTCTACTAAGACACCTAGATCCATGTCACTTCTATTGCCTATACTATACCTGTCCTGCCTAAGTGCAGGACCTGACTTTTCTTACCACTGAATTGCATTTTGTTGGATGAGGCTCAGTATTCAAGTCTGTCAAGGCCTTTCTGAATTTTGAGTCTATTTTCCAAAGAGTTAGCAAATCCCCCCAGCTTGATGTCATCTGTAAAGTTGAAAATTTCCTCTTCTATCTCCTCATTTAGGTCATTTACAAAGATGCAGAAGTCCCAGACAGAACTTTGAGGTACTCTACTGCATGCTTCACTCCACATAGATATAGTTTCATTGAGGACTACAACCTAACTGCACTTGGTCAGCCAACTGCAAATACATCTGGTGGTGGTATTGCTTATTGTATTGTTCTATCTTTCTGAGAAGTAGGCTATGGTCTATTTTATCAAATGCTTTTCTGGAATTTATTTATTTATTTATTTATTAAGAGTTCTTATAGGCCGCCCAATCCCTTGGGACTCAGGGCGGCTTACAGCAGAGATTAGAACTACAGATTAAAAAAGGCATTTAAAAACATCATATTACGATATAAAAAGCCATTCATCCTTGGGGGAATCATCTCTTCACCCCGCCTGCCGGAAGAGCCACGTTTTTACTGCCTTGCGGAAGGCCAGTAGGGTGGGGATAGTCCGGATCTCTGGCGGGAGTTGGTTCCAGAGAGATGGGGCTCCCACAGAGAAGGCCCTCCCCCGTGGACCCGCCAGCCGGCATTGTTTGGCAGACGGGACCTGGAGGAGGCCCTCTCTGTGGGACCTCACTGGTCGTAGGGAGGAATGTGGCAGGATGCGGTCCCGAAGATAACCTGGCCCTGAGCCATGTAGGGCTTTAAAGGTCAAAACCAACACCTTGAATTGCGACCGGAGACCAATGGGTAGCCAATGCAGCTGGCGGAGGATGGGTGTTACGTGGGTGTATCTCGGTACACCCACCACAGCTCGCGCAGCTGCATTCTGTACCAATTGTAGTCTCCGGATGCTCTTCGAGGGTAGCCCCATGTAGAGCCCGTTACAGTAGTCAAGCCGTGAGGTGACAAGGGCATGAGTGACTGTGAGCAAAGCCTCCCTCTCCAAGTAGGGTCGCAATTGGTGCACAAGACGCACCTGTGCAAAGGTCCCCCTAGTCACAGCTGAAAGATGTTGCTCCAATTTAAGCTGTGGATCTAGGAGGACACCCAAATTGCGGACCCGTTCTGAGGGAGTCAATTTTTCTCCCCCAAGAACCAAGGAGGGACAGTCGACATAATCCTTGGGAGGCAATATCCAAAGCCACTCAGTCTTGTCTGGGTTGAGCCTGAGTCTATTCACTCCCATCCAGACCCTTACATCGTCCAGGCAGCGGCACATTACATTAACTGCTTCACTGAACTGACACGGAGTGGAGATGTACAACTGGGTATCATCAGCATACTGCTGATACCTCACCCCGTGTCGTCGGATGATCTCACCCAACGGTTTCATGTAAATGTTGAACAGGATGGGAGAGAGGACCGAGCCCTGTGGCACCCCGCAAAGCAGGGGCCTAGGGGCTGACCTCTGCCCTCCTGTCAACACCGACTGCGTCCTGTCGGAGAGAAAGGAGGAGAACCACCGAAGAACGGTGCCCCCCACTCCCATCTCCCCGAGACGACGCAGAAGGATACCATGGTCGATAGTATCGAAAGCCGCTGAGAGGTCAAGTAACACCAAGATGGAGGAATGACCTCCATCTCGGGCTCGCCAGAGATCATCCATCAGAGCGACCAAAGCAGTCTCCGTACTCCGAATCTAAGTATACTATATATCCACAGCATTTCCTTGATCTACTAATTTAGTCTTTTTGTCAAAGAAAGTAATAAGCTTTGTCTGATATGACCTACTTGCTTCTAATAATTACCTTCAATGCTAGCTGCTCACAAATCACAACAACAAATCACAATTTTTCCCCTTTTTTTAAAATTGGAACCATATCAACTCTTTTCCAGTCTTCTAGCACTTTCCCCATGCTCAAGGAGCTCTGAAATGTTTTCAGGGGTTCCAAGGTTACATCTGCCAGTTCTTTCAGTACACTGGGATGTAATCCATCGGATCCTGGTGATTTCAATTCTTTTAAAGTAGATACCATGTTTCTCTGAAAACACAGACCCAGTCTTACATATATTTTTGCCACCAAAAAAGGCACCCATGTCTTATTTTGGGGGGTTGTCTTCCACTGACTCACCTCGTGTCTGCATTTCCTGCATCTGATGAGGAGAGCACATCTTTCTCCTTCTGTCCTGGCTACTTTTTACAGAGTCATGATTGAGAACGGTTTAACAAACTGCATCACGGTTTGGTTTGGTGGCTGCTGTGCCTCAGAGAGAAAGTCCATACAGAGAGTGATAAGGACAGCCAAGAAGATTATAGGAATCTCACTTTCTGTTATTCAAGATTCTGCTTATAGAGCTCAAAGCATTGTTAGATATCCTATACACCAGTGGTGAAATCCAATTTTTTTTTACTACCGGTTCTGTGGGCTGGCTTGGTGGGCATGGTGTGACTTGGTGGGCGTGGCAGGGGAAGGATACTGCAAAATCTCCATTCCCACCCCAGCCAGCCAGAGGTGGTATTTGCCGGTTCTCCAAACTACTCAAAATTTCCGCTACCGGTTCTCCAGAACCTGTCAGAATCTGCTGGATTTCACCCCTGCTATACACCCACTTCACAGTCTGTTTCTGTTGCTCCCCTCTGGAATGAGGTTTCGAAGTATTTCCAGCAGGACTTCCAGATTCTGTAACAGCTTTGTTCCCTATGCTATCCATCTGGTAAACTCACAAGATTCGTTTTTCTCACCATATACATGTATACATCCGAACTAGACTGTGAAGTTTCTCTTTGTCATATAATATATGTGGGTATATACATAATTTTGTATTATTTATTTATTTATTTATTTATTTATTTATTTAATCATGTCATTTAGTCATGTCATTTAGTCATGTCATTTTGTCATG
This sequence comes from Diadophis punctatus similis, assembly GCA_023053685.1. Taxonomy (NCBI): domain Eukaryota; kingdom Metazoa; phylum Chordata; class Lepidosauria; order Squamata; family Dipsadidae; genus Diadophis; species Diadophis punctatus. Next base: position 108,102,175 of record JALIGW010000002.1, read on the forward strand.
TTTATGTAGTGTATACTGGAGGTGGTAACCCTTTGAGAGCTATATGCAATGAAATTTCATTTTAATGTATGCCGATTAGTGTATATTGAAAGTGACTTCCATTCTATTCTATTCTATTCTATTCTATTCTATTCTATTCTATTCTATTCTATTCTATTCTATTCTATTCTATTCTATTCTAAATAGAGCTTCATCACTGGAAGCTTTCAAGAAGAAATTGGGCTGCCATCTGTCAAAAAATGGTGTAGGGTCTGTTTGGGTGGGGGGTTGGACTAGATGACCTACAAGGTCCCTTCCAACTCTGTTAATCTGTTTAAAAAATATGTAACAGGGCATGGCCTAGTAACTTCCTTCCAAAATGATTAGGTGCAGTGGTGGGTTTCAATTTTTTTTTGCTACTGGTCCTGTGGGCTTGGCTTGATTGGTGGGCATGGCCTGACGGTCATGTGACTGGGTGGACGTGGCTTGGTGGGCATGTGATGGTGGACATGGCTTGGTAGTCATATGACTGGGTGGGCATGGCTTGGTGGGCGTGACAGGGGAAGGATACTGCAAAAAGACATGGCTCTTCCTGCAGGCAGGGGTCTGAGACAATTTTACATCCGAGGTCTCCCCCATGTATGTATGTTGTTGTATGCCCTTTTTTAACTTTTTAAAAACTGTCTTTTAAATGATTTTATTGGTTGCTGTTCTTTAAAATGTTGTATGCCGCCCTGAGTCCTTAGGGAGTAGGGCGGCATAGAAGAACCTATAAATAAATATAAATAAATAAATAAATAAATAAATAAATAAATAAATAAATAAATAAATAAATAAATAAATAAATAAATAAATAAATAAATAAATAAATAAATAAATAAATAAATAAATAAATAAATAAATCTCCATTCCTTCCCCACTCCAGGAGAAGGTTACTGCAAAATCCCCATTTCCTCCCAATCAGCTGGGACTTAGGAGGCAGAGTGTTAGGACTCTGTTCAAACGATTGGGTTTGCTAATATATGAACAAGCCACAAATCAATGTTTATGTGAATATTGCTTTAAATGCATTGTAGGCTGATTACTATAAAAGGGAGCAAGAGAGCATGTTCGTTCAGTGCTCTGTTGGTTTCCTGCTGATTCTGACTCTCTCTGCTGATTGTCTCTGCTGCTTCACTGTTGAGTAATTGACTTCGTGTCTGTGTGAAAGTACTGTGAAGAGCTGCTGTGTAAAGCGTAACTATCTGTGATAGTATAGATTTGTGTGTTAGCTGTAATCTTTGTTTGCTAGTTAAAACAAAGATAGGCAAGAAGAAGATTCTTTGTATTGACTGACTTACCGTGTATGACTTTGACTTCCTATTTGAACTTTGCTACTTCTTTAAGTAAACTATTTGTATATACTTAAATGTATCTGTTTATTGACTAAATCATAGCAACTCATATCAGACTGCAACATCACATTTCGCTGTGCATGTGCTCAAGAGCACAAGAACTCCTTAACACAGAGAATAGATGTGGGCGGGGCCAGTCAGAGGTAGTATTTACCGGTTCTCCAAACTACTCAAAATTTCCTCTACTGGTTCTCCAGAACTGGTCAGAACCTGTTGAAACCCACCTCTGGTTAGGTGTTATGAAACATTTCCCTTAACTTATTTGGTTGCGATCCTGGAATGATACCCAGTTTCTGAATACTTATTTGTTCAGTTGAAAGTCCTAAGTGTATGTTTTAATGTCTAATAATAAACATTCCACCCCTAAAATTCCAATATGAGTAGGACTTAGAAATAATCACTGGTGTTTGGTGTGTGTTTTTACCATCAGAGGAGGTTTATTATTTTTCCACCACAAGGACTAGAAATTATTAAAAGTTTGAAAGGTTAATTTTATTCCTTTAGCATGAATCTTATGACTCACAGTTCCAGGGAACTCAGAAAATGATGAAATGTAGTGTCTTAATCACAAAAATACTAGCATATAATGGATTACTTGAAACTAACTTTCCATGCCAAGGAGAACAAGGCACAATAATCTGTAATTCAAGCCGTGGCTTTTGGCTTTTTTTTTGCTGTTCTGCAATGCAAGTATTTTGTATCTACTATAAACTAAAACCAAAATGACAAGTGGAGGGGGGAGGGGAAGAACCCATCAGTTTCAGCTGCAAAAGAGTTAATTTAATTCAGTAAGAATTAACTATACAGTTAACTACCGAATCTCACATCTGCAGAAGAAAATAGATCAGTTTGCAAAAATGTGGCCTCTCTCCCCACCCTTTCAAATTATTTGTGGTCATGGAAATGTCTAACACTCTCCTCCCAGCTGCCTAAGCATGAAATTCATATTAAACTTTGGGTTTGTATACATGCATGTCCCTCATTTGTGGATTGCAAAATCAAGTGATGGATTGTTTGTGCATGCAAATCTTCACGGAAATAACACAACAGAGTCCATTTTCATGGTATTTCAAACATTATCCCTGGAATCAACTGCTGGTCATCATCATCTAATTAAGAGAAATATAATTATGCATATTTTGCTCCATTTAATCTACCTTTGCAAAGACACTGAAACTTTATGCTTCAGATGATGCACAGCCTGATCGTTTCTGGTATCTGAAATTTCATCATGTATTCCCTATGCAGTTTCCACCCTCTCTCTGCAACAATGAAGGCTAGAAACATACTTTTTAAAAATGCCAAGTGTTAGATGTGGGTGCGAAAGAAGGAACGAGACACGGGAACAGTTCAGTATCTTTTATTCTCCTAGCTGTTAGCAATACGAACTGCTGGCAGATTGCAGGGATGCCTCCTCGCCTAGCCGGCCACTGACAGTGATTTATTTCTCCCGCCGCAAGATTGGCCAATCAGCGGTGGCAATGCAAATCTATGCTACGTATGGCAGTACGTAACACCCCTCCCCCCCTTAGTTTGTGGATAGTCCAATCGGTGATCGACGTAAGTCACGTAATCACGCAAGTAAACAGGGCGCCGTAAAGTGCTACTGGGCCTGCGCAATTCAGTCTCTCCTGGAGTCGCATCTGGAGCGGACGTGCCTGTGGCTGCTCTCAACCCCGCCTGTGGAAATATCTGGAACCTGCCGCTAGGTGTGGCGGCTGATGGCCTGGCGTCTCCGTCCTCCGGTCCCAGGTGACATCGCTGGACTCCGGCATTTCCAGGTAGGGGTTCCCGCTCCTCCTCCAGGCTTGAGAATAGGGTCCCTTGGTTTCTTAGAGGTAGGGCCTGGATCCCTGTTGAGTCTTCTCGCTCGCTTGTTCTGTATGGCCTTCGGGGTGGAGACTCGCGTTGCTCTGGGCTTTGCGATGTGCTTGTTTGCGGTTGGGCAGCCTCCGGTTGGCATAGCCAGGAATCCCCCAGCCTACTTCTGAGTTGGTTGATGTGTCTCCGCCATACTCGGCCATCGTCGAGTTTGATTTGATATGACTTCGGTCCTGTGATTGCTATGACCGTGGCTTTCACTTCCTGTTAGCTCATTTTTGATCTTTTCCTTTTCTGCAAGAAACACCCACATGATACCTCTTTTCCGCCAGCTGCATTGGCTGCCCTTTAGTCTCCGGTCGCAATTTAAGGTGTTGGTTATTACCTTTAAAGCCCTATATGGCTTGGGACCAGGATACCTTCGGGACCGCATCCTACCACATACCTCCCTACGACCGGTTAGGTCCCACAGAGTTGGTCTCCTCCAGGTCCCGTCAGCCAAGCAATGCCAGTTGGTGGAACAAGGGGGAGAGCCTTCTCTGTGGTGGCTCCATCTCTGTGGAACCAACTACCGCCAGAGATCCGGACAATCCCCACCTTCCATAAAGCCATTAAAACCTGGCTCTTCTGGCAGGCGTGGGGATAGAGACCAATGAGAATATATGTGGTCACTCCGTTTATGAATGATGGTAAATGTTTTTAATTTTTATGTGTATTTTAACCTTTTCTATTACTGTTTTAATTGATTATTTGTTTTTTTATGTTGTACGCCGCCCAGAGTCCCTTGGGAGTTGGGCGGCCTATAAGATTGAACAATAAATAAATAAATAAATAATAAAGATCGGTTGGGAAGTTGGTGGCTGAGGACAGCCCCCACTCCGAAAGGGAATGCGTCACATGTTAACAATAGGGGAAGGTTCTCATTGTATTGAATGAGGACGCTGTTGGACGATAGTAAGTCCTTTACGGCTGTGAAAGCGTTGGCTTCCCTTGGTCCCCATGTCCACGTGGCCGTCTTCCCCAAGAGCCTGTGGAGTGGCTCAGCAATGGTCGCCTTCTGTTTTAAAACGATTGCATAAAAGTTCAGTAACCCGAGGAATGCTTGCAATTCCATTTTATTTCTGGGGGTTGGTGCTTCTTTAATGGCCCTTATTTTTCCATCTGTGGGAGGAATGCCTGACCTGTCAATTAGGAACCCTAGGAATTCGACTTGTTTGACTCCTATTTCGCACTTGTCCCGCTTCACTTTGAGCCCCCTTTGTTGGAATCATCCCAGAACCTCACATAGCCTGCTCACATAGCCTGTTCCTTCGAGTCCCCTGAGATGAGGACATCATCGAAATAAGGAACCACTCTGGGGATGCTGTGGAGTAAGCGTTCCATCATACTTTGGAACAGTCCTGAGGCCATGCTTACTCCAAACTGCAAGCGCTTGCATTTGAATGTGTGTGACAATAGTCTGGGCCTCTGCAGTGGCTGCATCCACTGGTAGCTGCTTGTATGCTTGTGCCAGGTCCAGTTTGGTGAATATTTGTTCGTTCCCTAGGGAGTGCAGTAGGTGTTGCACTACTGGCACCGGGTAAGCATTTTGTTGGAGTGCCTTATTAATAGTGCATTCAAAGTCAGCGCAGACGCATATTGATCCGTCTGGCTTTATTGGTGTGACTATAGGGGTCTCCCACGTGGCATGGTCAACTGGCTCTAGGACCCCTTGGGCAATGAGCTTGTCCAATTGTTCATCCACTTTGGGCCGGAGTGCAAAGGGGACTCTTTGGGGCTTTAGTCTAATGGGGGTGACACTGGGGTCTAGATTAAATGAAATGGATTTGCCATTATATTTACCTAGGCTCCCATCAAAAACATCTCGGAAATCGGCCAGCAGCTGGTCCAGCTGGTCCCCTTTTAAATGGTATATGCTGGTAATGCCAATCACTGTTCCCTCTAAGGCGCGCGGCTGCGTGGCCGCGCACGTGATGAAAGAACGCCGTGCGGAAGTTTCTAACTTCCACCCGGCATTTTCTAATGGGAGAGGCTGCGCGCCTGCACGGCCGCACAGATGAAAAGAGAACACTGCGCGCCGTTTTCAGCTATTACAGGGAACATTGATGCCGATGTCTAGAGGCTTGAGCCATTACACGCCGAGTAGGGTTGGCCAGTTTCCCTCGACGACGGTCAGGGGTAGCTTGCCTCTGAATTCTTTGAAACAGAGGTGTATCTCCGCTCGTCCCAAGACTCGGATGGGGTTTCCTTGGAAGTCATTGAGTCAGATCTGTTGCGGCTTTAGTTGGTTTCGTGTGATGGACGGTTGGATTTGTTTCAACATGTCCCAGGACATTATAGTAAAAACGGAATCAGTGTCTAGCTCCATTTTACATGGGGTCCCTTCAATGGATATTGTGATGTGGAACTTCTCCCCTTGGCCAGCGTCTGAGTGACTCACAGTTGTATAGTAGATTCCCCTGTTGTCCTGGTATTGATCGTCCCTGCGTCTGCCTCTTTGGCCCCCTGGTCTCTTCTGCCCTTGTCTCCCTGGTCCCATGGGTGGTTTTGGTTGGTATGGGGCAGGTTGGTAGGGGGTCGGTTGGATAGCTCTGCAGGCTTCTGCGATGTGTCCTCTTTTCTGGCACGGGTGGCAAATGGATTCTTTAAATCGGCAAACCGCTCTGGCATGGCCCCCTAGGCAACCCAAACAACAGGTCTGCCTGTTTTCATAGTCCCTGGGGCTTACCCTTTTCTCTAGGTGGACACGGTGCGCCAGTTCTTCCTCCTCCGACTCATTGTCATACTCTGGGACCTTGGTCATCCAGTCGGGCTCCCTATGGGTATGATGGACTCCGCTCGTCTTTCTGATGTCGGCTGCAGAGTTGTCCGAAGATTCGGCAGCTCTTGCTTCTTCTACTACGTCCTTGAAGGTAACCCCTCACCTCACTAGCAATTTCTTTTGCAGTGTGAGATCGTGCATCCCTATGATGATTCAATCCTTCATCATCTCTTCGGGATTTATAAATTCGCACTTTGTTGTGATCTCCCTGAGTTTGGCCACAAAGTCATTTATTGTTTCGCCTTCTCTTTGGTGGCGATGGTAAAACTCATTGCGGCTTACCATTGGGGTTGCTGTGGAGCATAGTGTTCTTTCAACGTCATCTGTAGGGTTGCCAATGAGATGAATTCGATATTGGTGGATGCTGCAAGGGGTCTGTGCCATCTTGTAGATTTTCGGGCCACAGTAGGTGAGGAACAGAGCCCTCTTTCTGTTGCCGGGGAGATCCTGGAAATTGTTGGCTTCCAGGAACATGCGGAATCGGCTCATATATGTGTGCCATTCTTCCATCTTTGGGTCGAAGATTGCTTGAGCGGGGGAGGTGTGGGTAGCCATCCTCAGGTTGGCCGGAGCAGGACGATGCTTGCTTCAAAAATGGCCGCAGATGCCACGAGGTACGTTTGTTCAGTTGTCCTTCTTCAAATCCCACCTTCGTTGCCAGTGTTAGATGTGGGCGCAAAAGAAGGAATAAGACACGGGAACAGTTCAGCACCCTTTATTCTCCTAGCTGTTAGCAATACGAACTGCCGGCAGGCTGCAGGGATGCCTCCTTTATAGGCATCCCTGTAGCCTAGCCGGCCACTGACAGCGGTTTATTTCTCCCGCCGCAAGATTGGCCAATCAATGGCGGCTACGTAAATCTGTGCTACGTATGGCAGTATGTAACACCAAGGTTCTTATAAAATGGCTTATGAACTCATGGGATGCACCTAGGCCTGCTTAAGGCTTGGGGCTTTAAAATCAGTACTCTGTCATTTTAGATTTTCTCCTAGCAAACAAATCATGGCTATGTCATTATCCTTCATTATAAGTGCATTGATGCACTTACCCTTAAAGTCATGGTAGAGATCTCTGATAGCTTCTACCTCAGGATAAAAGAAACTCCAGGATGGCAAAGAAGAGAAAGGATTCCATTAGTTCAGGCAGCATCTTAAGGAAACAGCCACCTCCAGTGTAGAACTCCCCCATTTGGTCTTTAGGCCAATCAGCAGAGCCAGATCTTTAGGCTCTTATAGAAGGAGGGGGGAGGGGCAGATCTTACTTTAGATAGTAAGATGTTCAAAAGGGCAGGTACTGCAGTGATAGTCGAGGGGGTCATAACCAACACCTTGAACTGCACTGAGATGCAGACTGGTAGCCAGTGAATTTTGCAGAACAGTGGTGTAATATGGGCCATCCTAGGGGCCCCAAAGACTGCTTTCATTGCCTGCCTTTGCACCAGCTGAAGCTTCCAAATGGACTTCAAAGGTAGCCTCATGTAGAGTGCATTGCAATAGTCCAGGTGAGAGATGACCAGGGCTTGAGTAACTGGGTGCAGGGAGTCAATATTCAAAAAGAAAAATCAAAGCTGTGCAAAAGATCTCCTAGTCAAACCCACCACCTGCTCTTTGAGCAGGAGACATGAGTCTAGGTGAATCAATGTAATCCTAGGCAGCATTAATAGAGGGATAGAATCAAGTTCACATGAAGTTCTAGTACCGCTTTACAAAGCCTTGCTGCATACAGTTCTGGTCATCACAAAAAAGATGTTGAGACTCTGGAAAGAAAGCCATCTACGAGACACTCCTTAAGTCATGTTCTCAGCAAATATGGGCATCCTGCTATTTTCGCAAGGCCAATTGCAGACGATGTGGAAGGTTCGGCCACATCGCAAGGGTCTGCCAGGCACCTCATTTTCCTGCCTCCTGTTTCCCTAGCAGAGGAACCGGCCAAAACTTCTACCAGAGTGAGCCACGGCATGAAGGCGAACCGAGATGAGATGAGAGGGGTCCACACAGACGAAGCGGTAACTATGCTCCACAACAAGAGATAAACTATATACGAGTTAATCAAGTTAGTGAGCAGGACAATTCAAAAATTAGCATTGTGGTTCTTGTAGAAGGCTCTCATTGTGACATGCAAATCGACATGGGGTCCTCCATAACCATAATGTCATGGGAAAATGTGAAGAGAGCCATCCCAAGCCTAACCCAAGGGCAGCTGCGAAACCAACCTATCCGGATTGCCGACTGCCAAGGAAATCAAATTCCAGTTTTGGGAATCAAAGTTGTGACTGTGAGATACGAGGACCAGGAAGCAAGTTTGAAGCTGACCGTCGCCCCGACCACATCCCTAGCCTGTTGGGACTCGACTGGTTCCGAGCGCTCGACATGGAGGTGATCAGAAAGGCGAAGGTGATCAACGCGATGCTGGCTGCGGATGAGAGCTGCGGAGTCCTGCTACAGGAGTTCCAGGAGAATTTTGACCAATGGCTGGGCAAGTACGTGGGCACCCCAATTTCTTTTAGCCTAGACCCAAGGGTAGCACCGATAAGGCTTAAACCGCGCAGAATCCCATTTGCATTACGGCCAAAGATAGACAAAGAGCTAGACAGGTTAATCAGTCAGGGGGTCCTAGAACCGGTGGATCACGCTAGGTGGGAAACCCCGATAGTACCAATATTAAAAAATGATGGCTCAATTTGCATCTGCGGTGACTATAAATGCAGTTAATAAGGCCCTACAGCAGAGCGCATATCCTGTGCCAGTAGTTCAGCATCTATTGCACACGTTAGGGCCGGGCACCATTTTTGCAAAACTAGATCTCACGCAGGCGTATCAGCAACTGCCTGTGGATCGCGAGACCGCAGAAGCACAAACCATAGTCATGCACCGCAGGGCATTTAAATGTACCAGGTTGCAGTTCGGTGTTAGCGCAGCCCCAGGAATTTTTCAGTGCATAATGGAAAGAGTGCTAAACAAGGTACCTGGTGTCGTCCCATACTTTGACGACGTATTGATAGCAGCAAAAGACACAACACAATTAAGAGAAAGACTCAGAGAAGTACTGACTAGATTCCAAGACGCTGGGTTAAAACTAAAAGCTAGCAAGTGCCAGATAGGGGTTCCGGAAGTGGAATTTCTAGGATACTGGATAGATGGATCGGGACTACACCCCACCAATGATAAACTTAGGGCCATTAGGGAAGCCCTGGTGCCCACCAACAAGACTAAGGTGACCAGACGTCCCGATTTTGGCGGGACAGACCCGCTTTTTCACCATTTGTCCCGCGTCCCGCCCGCCTTCTAAAAAGTCCCGATTTTTTCAAAGTTTGCCCGACTAGGGCATTCTTTCAAAAAATCGGCCTGAAAGGCAGCAGGCCTCTCAGCTCGGGCCGGCCGTGGGCGGCGTTGGCGGCGGGCGGGTGTCCCGCGTTGTTGACTCCTCCGGCAGCGGCTGGAAGCTGGGGGGAGGGGGAAGGGAGGCTGCTCCTCCTCTCCTTCCCCCGCCCCATCCCTAGCCCTGCCCTCGGAGGCGCCGCTACGGTTGGGAGGGGTGAGGGACGAGGAGCCGTCGCCGCTTTGAGTTTACGAGCGGCGCAAACAGCCCTTCCTCATCCCCCTCCCCTTTCTTCCCCCCGTCGCCTCGCTGCCGCCGTTGCCCTGGGGCCGGGCGGGCGACCGGGAGACCGCGGCGCTTGGATGCTTGGAGCAGGTAAGCTGCCGGCTGCCTCCTTTCCCCGTCTCCCGCCTCCCGTTCGTTGCTTGCCAGCCCGGCCGAAGGGAAGGCGGGAGGTGAGGAAAGGCCTCCCGAAAGGAGGGGAGGCTTCGGGAGCCCGCCTCCCTTTCGGGAGGCCTTTCCTCGCCTCCCGCCTTCCCTTCGGCCGGGCTGGCAAGCAACAAACGGGAGGCGGGAGACGGGGAAAGGAGGCAGTCTGTCGCGAGCTGCAGGCATCCAAGCGCCCTCCCGCTTCCCCCCCTCCCCCCCACCTCACCTGGACGCCGACATTTGCTGTTTTGCCCTCTGCGCATGCGCAGCGTTCTGCGCATGCGCAGAGGGCAAAACAAATGGCGGCGCCCAGGCGCCCCCCCCGTCCCGCTTAAAAAAAATATATCTGGTCACTTTAAACAAGACCCAACTACAAGCATTTCTGGGGTTGTTGAATTTTTACAGCATTTTCCTGCAAAATAAAGCTACCGTTGCTGAGCCTCTACATAAACTGCTGTCGAAAAAAACAGCCTGGGTTTGGGGGCCGCCACAGAACAGGGCTTTTCAGGCTGTAAAAGATCTGCTATCTGACAAGAGCTTTTTAATGCAATTTAGTGACACATTGCCGGTTGTGTTAGTTTGTGATGCATCACCTTTTGGGGTGGGGGCTGTACTGAGCCATAGGCTCCCAAACGGCCACGAGGTTCCTGTTGCTTACTTCTCCAGGACTCTGTCAAGCGCAGAAAGGAACTATGGCCACATTGACAGAGAAGCGCTTGCCGCTGTGGCAGGTGTCAAGCGGTTTCATGAATATTTGTTTGGGAGACATTTTGAGCTGGTCACTACGTATGCTACCTCTGGATTTTTTTTTTGTTGTTTTTTTAGAAACATTCTTAAATATGCTTTAGTATTTTTGCTTGTTTATTTTGTCCTATTCTAGCTTTTTTTCTTTTCAATTTTAGTTCCAGGAAAAAAGAGGACTACCCAAATCCTTTCTGATGCAGAGCCCTCTTTTTTCTCCTTCTCTCTCCCCCTCCCCCCACCAATATTCTATCACTTCTACCCTTAACTTCCCACTTGCATACTCTGTCTTCTGCTCTGGGAGATAGCACCTCAAACACAACAGGGTGGTGTGTATTCAGGTAAAGAAGTGTTGGAACAAGAATTCCAGGAAGTGAAATATAACAAGGAATTTTGAGTGACAGGGATGGGAGACCATTGGGGTCATAATCTGAAGAGTTTGCCTCAGTACACAGAATGCCCTACTTACACCTCTGTACCTTACACAAAAAGCAGATGGTGATATATTTCATTCACAAGAAAGTGTCAGAAATAGTTATGTTTTAAAATTTCCAAATTTCCAGGGGCTGAAACCTCTGGATGGGCCCTGAGAGAAAGCAGGGACACAGTTGTTGCATTTTGTATTATGAATGTGTGTGTCCCAGAGTGGCAAGAGATTACAACTAAAAGAAGTCTTTCAATTCCCTTCCTCATTCCTCACTCACAGTTCTGGTTATAAAGGAGTTTCTAAAAAATTAAGATGAACAGAATTGAGAGATCAAGATTTCCAGATTTTGACACACAATAAACACTTTTCCATGGCTCTGGTTTTTTGAGATGTGGTGGGCCAAACAAATACTGTATATTTCCAGGAATGTTCAGCTTCCAGATGACTGGCTGGCTGGCTGAATTCAGAGGACTGAAGAGCTGAAATGGCAACAGCAAGACAGTCTAGAAATGCTCCTTGCCCCATCCTTGTTCCATTCCTTTGCCACTCAGGGCATCCAGCCAGGCATGCTACTGTATCTGTGCTCCCCTCTACTGATTTTTCCACCAAAGCACTGGGGGGGGAGGGGCTAGATCCAAGTGCTGCTCTTGGCAAACCAGGATGCTTCTTCCAAAGTCTGAGGCAGTCATGGGACATTTTGGAAAGGTTGATATGTTCAATACTATGTCTAGTTATTTTTCCTATAATTTACTGTTCTGGGCCCAAGGAAGACCCGCTCTTTAATTGTACAGTGTTGGCACTCTTTCAAGATGCTCTTTTAATCAGCCTAGTAAAAAATCAAGGTAGGTAATTTGTGACAAACAATATATTTAAATTAAATTCTTATTCCTTAATTATCCAAATAATCTTACTATACTGAAAGTATTGCCAGTTCCGCAAATTGTAAAGATGCCGGAAAGACTGTCCATTTATCCCAGAATTTCAGAGTGGGCTTGTCATACAAAGTTGTTTCTACTAGCAAAGATGATTTGCCAGACTGATCCAAGATGATCTCTTTATTTTCACTTCTATTCAGTTTTTTTAAATCTTGCTTTTTACCTAATAATTGCCTTTCAAAGTCAGAGCAATGAAAAGGAAAAGACAAATCTTACCTTTAGACTCATAATTCTAGATGTCAAGGAGTAGAAGAAACAGAAGCAATAGTACCTGAAGACCAGAACAGAAAATCAAACATAAATGGACATAGCCAGTCAGGCTGGGCCAATTTTCATTTGCTAGAAAGCAGTTGGTGGTTCCTGTTCCTTTAGATCAGTGGTTCCCAACCTTTTTGTGATCAAGTACCACTTGGAGGTCCTGTACAGTCGCCGCATACCACCTGGTTCCAGAGAAACTGAATTCGATCAGATATCACTTTATTTCCATAATTGTACAAGTAGAACACGCAAACCAACTACGAAAACAAGGGTTCTACTGCGCGACTGCTGAGAGTTCAGAACAGTCACCGTTCCTTTTTTGGCCCCGCGCATCCAGCAACTGGATTCTCCGGCCGCTGGGACCAGGTGGGTGGCGTGTGGCAACAGTTGCAAATCATTGCCAGATTATCTTGTGTTAGTAAACATTTTTGTGAAGTAAAAAATAACTAACTAAAAATCATTCATGACCCCGAAAGTGTTCGCGTACCACCTGGAAGGCCCTCGCGTACCACTAGTGGTACACGTACCACAGGTTGGGAACCACTGCTTTAGATGAACCCTAAACATGCTTACTTCTGCAGTCCTGGGGCTATAGGGAGTTGGAATCTTCCTGGCAGGGAAGTAGAAATTATCCTCTCATAATTGTTCTTTCTCTGAACACCAGCTTGGTGTCCCTCTTGTCTGGTCTTGTTCCTGAGAGACCAAGGGTACAACTTCCTAATGTCCCTAAGCTTCTTTGGTTTCTGGCAGAAGTCAGGATATGCTGCACCTTTCACAGGACAACTCAGCTGGCTAAAGATAATAGGAGTTGTAGTAAAACATAATTGGGGAATGTTGAGCAAATAAAGTATTATGAGATCTCAAGTTATATCAGCATCTGTTGCTGCCTGTTTCTATATCAGAAAGAACACCCAATCCCTTTCGTGGGAATGGGAGAGAGCAGGAAAGAGTCTCCAAAGATCTCATTCGTAAGCTTCAACAGAAGACAAAGGATTTGCCTACTACATAAGGTCATTCTCATTTTAGTTATGCTCATCTACGAAACTCTCTCAACAGGGGACTTATGCGAACCAGTTAAGAGGAGGGGGACATAAGCCTAAGTAACAGCCTGAAGGACATCACTGGGGGTGCCCTTTCTTGTCTACCTCTCCTTATTTTACTTCCTACACCCAACTGACTCTGCAGCAATCGTGCACTAGAAGTGGCCCCATGGATAAAGCTTTCGGAACATCAGTAACTGCTTAACTTCTGGTTTGAATTCTGGAGTGTTCAGAGCAGCAGCCAAAAAGTGGAATATACATGTTGATATAAATAAACTCTGAGCGTGGACATTCAGCTCCAAAGCAGTACTGAGAATTTGGGGTTGGGCTAATGCCAGTTTTCTGGGTTCTATTATATCTACAGGAATCTGGAAAATACTAAAGTCTTAGGTTGTTAACTAAAGTAAACTCTCTTCCTACATTGAGAAGATACATAACGCAGGAGCTCTGGCTTTGATCTAATCTTCAGCCCACAAGGTCTTTTCTGTCTGAAGCATCCTAGCCCAGGAGTCCTGGATCCTAGCTTTCTGCCTGCTAGTAGGTTTTCTTCCCACTGGAAAAAAAAAGGGCGGGGGGGGGACTGGCAGGACTTCTGTATGTATGATTCCAGTAAGACCTGAACCCCCAAATATTTAGATTGCTCCAATTATTTCTTGGCTCATCAGCACCTGCCAAGAGTCCTTTGATTTCCTTTGTGCTGGATTCCCTTCCTGCTTTTTTCAAATTTCTCCTTTAAGGAAGAAGTTTGTTCCTATTTCATTATTATTTTTTCCTTTGTATTAGTTTATAGTATAAAATACAAAAATACAAAAGCAAATATTAGGAAAAATAGGGGAGGGAAAAGGGAAGAGAAAAGTGTAGAGAAGAAGGGAAAAAGAAAGAAAAGACATTGACTTCCGACTCCCTTTGGTGCAATAGAATAAGATAGTAACATCGAACCTCAGCTTTTTACTTTTACATAATAGTATAAACTAGCCATTTCTATAACAACAGATCTATCTAATCAGTAAAACCCAAAATCAAAGTTTCTTTTTTCCCCCACCTCAAGCACAAAGTCCAGAAGCGGTTTCCAAGTAGAAACAAAACTTGTGGTTTTTTTTCTTTCTTTTTTAATCAAAGCAGTCAATTTAGCCATCTCTGCTAACCCCATTAGCTTTTGCAACCATTCATTGTAGGGATTAAAGCATCCTTCCATTTTTGTACATAAAGTAATCTTGCTGCTGTCATCATATATAACCGTGATGGGGTACCTATGGCATGCGTGCCACAGGTGGCACATGGAGCCATATCTGCTGGAACGAGAGTCGTTGCCCTAGCTCAGCTCCAGTGCACATGCGCATGCCAGCCAGATGATTTTTAGCTGGCCCCGCCCATGCCACCCCTCCCCTCCCAGGAGTCTCCATGCGGCCCATTTTGGATGCCAGATAAGTACAGGGCTTGCACGGAGGCTCTGGGAGGGCATTTTCGGCCTCCGGAGGGCCTCCATGGGTGCGGGAGGGTGTTTTCGACCTCCCCAGGCTCCAAGAAAGCCTCTTGGAGGCTTTCACCTGGGGAGGGTGAAAACGGGCCTACCAGGCCCACCGGAAGTCAGAAAATGGGCAGTTTCTGGCCTCCGGAGGCTTCAGGGAGGCCTGCTAGGCCCAAAACGGGGCACAGGGGCTCGTGCATGCATGCGCTGGAGAGCGCAGGGGTTGCGCATGCATGTGCATGGGGTAGGGCAATGCGTGGGGGTCACACATGCATGCGCAGGAGGGCGTAGCGCAGGGGGGCATTGAATTATGGCACCCGAGGAAAAAAAGGTTCGCCATCACTGATATATAACATCAAAGTTCCCCAAAAAAATCCAAGTCTTTTTCCATTAAATCCAAAAGTTAAGTTTCTGGTTTTATCTTTATATTCACCTTAAGAATCTTCTATATTAGAATATGAATCCTACTCCAATATTTCTTTGCTTTACATGTCCACCACTGATGTTAAAAAGTCCCTTCTTTATATTTACATTTCCAACATTCATTTTAAATACCTTTATACATTTTTGATAACGTATCTCTAAATACCAATGATACATCATCTTATTAAAAAAATATTTTAAATTGTAATTTAATATAAATTTTAAACCTTTCATCCACATATTCTCCCAGTGTTCAAGCTCTACATTATATCCAAAGTTCCTTGCCCACTGAATGAAGCTCTTTTTTGTCGAATTTAAATCTTTAAGTTGTAAATACTGTATGTAAACCAGTGGCAAACATGTCCTTCTGATTCTAGCTCTTCCTTAGATTTGAGGATAGGATCACCAAAATTAAAAGATATTATTTTACCACAAGTCCACCAGTTTGGCTTCGCCATGATTTCTTTTCTGAAAAAAGCTTCCTGGGGAGACACCCAAAGAGGCATCTTCATAGAAAACCTTCTTTTATATTTATTCCAAACTCTTAGAATGGCATGTCTAACAAAGTGATTGTTGAAATCAACATCTACTTTAACCTTGTCATAGTAAATAATCATGCCATCCAAGTCTTAATTCATGACCTTCTAATTCTGTTCCAACTATTTTAAAGAATACACAATATTCTGCTGAATGTCATACAAGAAAATAGTTTTAGCAGGAAAGAAACTGGAAATCAGCTTTATTAGAAACTCAGTGAAATGGCTTGGGACAATTAGACAACATCATAGTAGTTCTACTATTTTTCCAACATATTTGCACTTCCTGATGGATAACTTAATGATGAGTCCTGCATAAGTAATTGCGGATAATCCAGATGTAGAGTCCAGCATCCCCCTAAAAACTGCTTTCACTATACCGTATTTTTTGGAGTATAAGACGCACCTAGATTTTAGAGGAGGAAAACAAGGAAAAAAGTATTCTGAACCAAATGGTGTAGTAATATATTATTTAATAAAATACCAGTGTAGCAGAATACTTTTTACAACCATGTACACTTTTTACAACCATGTATATTTTTTACAAACTTCAAACTTGACAGCTTTAAGACTAGTGGACTTCAACTCCCAGAATTCCTCCTCCAGTCATGCTAGCTCAGGAATGGGAGTTGAAGTCCACAAGTCTTAAACTTGCCAAGTTTGAAGACCCTTGCACCCCTAACCCCTCACCCAGGGGTCTTCAAACTTGACAGCTTTAAGACTAGTGGACTTCAACTCCCAGAATTCCTCCTCCAGTCATGCTAGATGGGGTAATTAGAAGGCAAAAACACCCGTTTTTGTGAAAAACGGCCCATTTTTCTCTGGGTTTTTTGCAAAAACAGGGCATGCAGAGGGTTTGGGAAGCCTGCAGAGCGCTCCTAGGGGGTGGGGAGAGGCAAAAATACCCCCATTTTTTCCCAAAAAAGGCCCATTTTTTGCAAAAATGGGATGCAGGGGCAGGGCTTCGGGAGGCCAAAAATTGCTGTATTCGGTGTATAAGATGCACCGACATTTCCACCCTCTTTTGGGGGCAAAAAGGTGCATCTTATACTCCAAAAAATACAGTAAGTATTGCTGAGGAATTTGGAGAAAAAGAATGAAGTCAACAAATTTACAGTTTTCATAAGACAATTAAAATGGCATAAAGGAATATGCACATTCTAGAGGTCTCTGGAATACTTAATTATTAAGTCTCCATCTTGAGTCTGATTTTAAGTTCAAGATTTCGTGCCAGAAACACTGAATTTAATTTTTGGACTTTCTTCTCCCCCCGCCCCCCACAATCACTTTCTTTTTGTAATATGTGATGGAATGTTTATCATTTGTAGTCCTGATAAGAAAATTGCTCTGCTACATGTCTTGGCTTTTTTCCCCCTTAAAGACATAGCAATCATTGTTTCTTATGTTGATTAGAATAATGTTTGTAATTTTTTCTTCTTTTTAGACACAGCTCACTAGGTCCATCACTAGATAGATGTGGTTGGGAGGTCATTATTGCAAGTAAAAGGAGAGTATCTGCCATCTCACTGCTTATGCCGGTAAATTGTGGGAGAAGTTCTATAATAACAAGCAAGACCAGGAAAAAGACTAACTGAACTTGTCACTGAGGAGCTCCAATTAGCTTCTAAAGAAAGAGCCCTGCTATTTTTAAACCATTAGCCAATAACAGGCCTTAGTTTGTCTCCACCCCAAAGGATTAAGGAAATTCTCTCTTTAATTTATGACAGTTGTAACATGAGAATGACATCATGCTAACAATCCTCTGTAGAATCAACAGATGTCTGAACAGAGGGGACCCCAGGATGTTCGCATGTGTCTGCTCAGCAAGCTCTTGCAATGGGACTCTGACATTCCAGGGCCCTCAGGAATGCATTGGGGTGGAAGAAAAACTCCCAAACTATACATGATGATCAAACGAAAGCAGAACATTGGCCAGTTCCCAGCTGGTCATGTAATGAAACAAGTAGGGGAAAACCCTACTTTAAAAAAAAGGTAACTTGGGACGGGTAATCTTCAGCAGAAACTTTAGAATAAAGTTTTCAGAAAAACCTGCCAACATGATATTTCTTTCTCCAACTGAAGTCCTTATTTGCCATTTATAGAACAAATAAAGAAAACCATGACCAGGTACATACAACTGATCATCGTTCATCATTTAGCTCTTGAAAGCATCCAGAGAGGAGGTGCCCAGTGTGAGGAAATGCAAGGAACAACTTGGGGAGCTGGTGTGAAGACAAAACAGAAATAATAAGTCCTGGGGTAGAAACTCAGCACTAAGTACAAAAACAGAGTTGGCTCTGGACTCCCTGGGCCTCCAGGAAGGGAGGCTGAATGACACCTCTTTTGCTTAGTAATATGGAAACAGCCAGCAACACACGCTGCTCCTCTTTCTTTCATTGCGACTGTGCTCCCCTACATTCCCACTGTTTATATTGCCTTATAGCAATCTTTGCCCTTTCAGAAGATGACTTTCCCCCTCAGGGCACTAGCCAGCTCCTGCTCTTGTGCGCCCAGCTCCGTAGTCTCCCTCCATCTCCCACACTGCTTCGGTGAATGCTGTGGGGAGGAGGCTGGGTCTTGTAATTTATTAACAAGCTGGCAGTTGGCAGGAAATTAATCTCAAATGGGACCCATTCCTCGATAATGAGGCAAAAAGGTGCTGTGATGATCACACACCACCAAGGTTAGGAGCCATGTTATTATCGACCAGGCATAAAGGCCAGAGAAGGAGGGGGGATGCAGGAGGGGGAAAGAAAGCTGCTTGGCAAATGGGGTGGGGGGGGGAGATGAATCACTTTCCCTTTCAGGCTCTTGAAAGGGCCTATAAATAAATCTCAGAGAGACCAAAATAGCTTCCTTTTCTCAAGAACCTTTTGTTCAATGGGGTTAAGGAAGGGAAATGACTTCACCCTCTGTCGGAAGACGCAAGCCTATAAATACAGGGCAGAGAGAAGAGCGACAATTTCCCATTGCTTGATTTTGAAGTAGAAAAGAAGCCTTTTGCCTGGAGACTGCACAGAACTCTGAAAAGTTCTCCAACTTAGCAAACCCCATCTAAGGGGACTGATGGAGCTGTTGTATCTATTATAGCTGAGATAAAATGACCAAATTGTGTGCGCTCTGAGGCTCTCCTGACTAAAAGAAGCTTAAGGAAATTGTGGTGGCCTCAGCTGATGGCAGCACTCAGCTAACTTTCTCATCTTGAAAATTAAGTATGATCAGCCCTGGTTAATACTCAGATAAGGACTCCAGGGGATTCCCAAAGCTAAAGGATAGACTGGACATTTGGAAAAGCATCTTGGAAGAAGGCACATCCACGAGGCTGCCAAGATATGGATTTGTCCCTGAAGTCACCAGGAATGAAACTCAACTCAAAAGAGATTTCACCTTTAGTTAGGGCAACGTCCTTGCCTAACTAAGTGCCGTTAGTTCCCACAACACCCTCATTGTTTCTTCTTTCCTCTTCTCACATGGGCTTTGGATTGCTGGAAAGAGGAGGAGAATTTAGGAGAAAAAGAAGAAAGACAGAGAAAGATTAAAGCTCATCTTCCCACTTTTTGGACAGCTTTTTAAAAAGGCACCAGGAGATCTGGAAGGATGAGGAATCCCCTTAGGATTGTATGCAAACAGAGATCTCCAACCTACCTCATTTGTATGGCCAGCCAGGCTACAGAGTGTAGCCTCTTGGCAGACAAACCAACTCTGCTCCCTTTTTCTAGTTAAGATGCAGGGTGGTGCAGAGATTGTTCAATTTGGTAAGAATGACCTATTATACAACCCAAAAGGGCATCAGGTGTTTTGGAGGTTCTGTTTGCCTTTTAGTGATGAGAACTGATAGACACAGAAAATTGCCTTCTACTTTGCTGACTAGAATAGGACTGGGATGGAAAAGCATCAGCCAAATCCAAGGGCCTTGCAGCTGGGGAAAAAGTCAGTCTAGTGGGGGTGGCAGCGCCTGGCAAATGATGGTGGCCTCTCTGGGCTGGCAGATGGGATGGCTTCAGGACAAACAGCCACTTAGTAACAGCACTAAACTGGGGAGGGGACAGCTGTGATCCCTGGCTGCCATCCTCTGAGAAACACAGCAACTTTGGGGGGGGGAGATGCAAAGAGGGGCAAGGGGAATAAGGATTATGGAGTCGCTTTGATTTGGTTTTCCATCTAGAAAAGAGTTTCAGCACGATTCCCTGCCAAAAGAGGGGAGGAGCTGGCCCTAGCAGCAACAGGATGGGATGAGGGAGGGCTGTTTTGAGCTGATGTCAGCTTGGCAGTCCCTCCATAAGGGAAGAGTTTGAAAGGGCAGGAAGGAATCACTGCTGTGTCAGAGCAATAGAGAGGTAGGTAGGTAGGTAGGTAGGATAGTTGGATCAGGGAAGGTAGGCATGCTGTCCCACTCACTCGCATAACAGTGGGTTAGTGGGTTTATTTATATTACCCAGCAATTCCCTTCACTAAAAACCCAGAACTGTCCCAATTAAGTCCAGCCAAAAGCAGACTGATGCTAGTCCACAGAGCAACGGCCAGTGAGTCCACAAGGCACTTAAAAGTTCCCAAACCAGATAAATCCACTAGGTAAAATTAAATCCACAATACAAGAGGGTTCACAAGGCATGACCCAAAGTCAAGGCATGGGGTCAATCCACGGCAAGGCTGGAATTACAAGGACCAGGAAACACACAGCTAGGAAACATATACATGATTCCCAGCATTATCTCCATCTGTCTGCTGTGCTAAATAGCCAGTTTCTGATGCAGCCCATCAAGAGGGACGAGGTTGCCTCCTCACAAGTAATTGGGCTGACTTTCATTGCTTCTGTCTTTTCTCTGCCCTGCCTGTTCTCAGATCAGGTGCAGAAGACAGTTCCTCATCATCATCACTAACCAGCTGCACCTGCATACTTTCTCCACCTGAAGCCTCAGGGCTGTCCTGCTGCAGCTGTGCTTCAGCCAAATCACACTCAATCGGCTGCTTGGAGCCATTGACCAACTCCCCTCCTGAAGTGTCCAGAACTGGTTCATCCTCCTTTGAACTGACATCTGGAGAGGCGTCTGGGAGAATCATCACAGTAGGCTTGGGATGGGTATTGAATAAAGTAGACAGCTCTCAACTTTGGTTGCAATTGGTAAGATAGGGATTTAACAAAGGCTAAAGCAGCAACAAGTGGATAGTGGAGACCACCAATCAATGGCAAGACCCAAGAAAGAACAAGAGAGAAAAAATAAGGGAGCAGCATAGATATTGTAATGGGCAGAAAGATAGATTTGTTTCTGAGATGGTGGAGAAAAATCAATTTTGGATACTTTGAACATGCAGAATGTGCCCCTCATGGTGTGCTTTCTTCTTTCTTCTTTTCTTCTTTAAGAAAAAGCTAATTTAGGTGGGTTAAGAACATCATTCTGTCACCCTCTCTAATCTTCCCTTAACAGATCTCAGAACAGTGGTTAGTCTTAGCCTGTAAGATTTATCCTAAGTCTTAGTTATGCTGAGAATTTAGGATGGGGATTTAGAGGGGTCTCTCACAGACAAACACACCAATATATATAATAAATGTATGGCTTTTTAAAAATATATAGTGTTATTAAATTTCAAGGAAACAATATAATCTAGAATAGAATAGAATAGAATAGAATAGAATAGAATAGAATAGAATAGAATAGAATAGAATAGAATAGAATTTTTATTGGCCAAGTGTGATTGGACACACAAGGAATTTGTCTTGGTGCATATGCTCTCAGTGTCAGGGGTGGGTTCTAACTTACCTCGCTGCCAGTTCGCTTCCTCCAGCACCGCATGGCCGTGCCACATGGCCATGGGCAGTGGTAAAAAATCCAACCCCCCCAAAAAAAGCCGAAAACAAGATGGCGACGCATGCGCAGTGCCGGAAACTCAGCTTCTGCGCATGCGCAGAAGAAAAAAACCCAGAAAAAAATTCCCCCCAAAAATGTCCCCAAAAAATTAATTCAAAAATAATTCAAAAAAAGATGGCAGCCTCCACGGACCGGCACCAACTGAACTGGTTCCATGACATCATCGTGACATCACCAGCAGGTTGCTACCAGTTTGGGAGGAACCCACCTCTGCTCAGTGTACATAAAAGAAAAGATACGTTCGTCAAGAATCATATAAACTAACATAAAGGGAGGGAGGGGATAAAATGAAAATTTAAAAAGTGGCAAAAAACAACAACAAATACATACAAAAAGTGACCTCTGACTTCTTTTAGTACAGAGACAATTATAAAATACAATAACTCTCTCTAAGTTTAAGTAAATACTATTAATACCTGTAAACCTTTAAAATATTAATAACCAATATTTGAAAAAAACATTATTCAAATATTCAAACACATGGTTTTTCATTACATGTGAAAAATATAACAGTATGTAGATTGCCCCCACTGAAATTACTCAAGAGAGGTCATTTGTAATCTTGGTCTAGAGGCAAAAAGTCCTTTCCCCATCAGTGATAAACACATAATGATAAATAAAATTATTGAAACATTTATGCTTTCTAACAGATTTCCCAAATCCTCATGCATGTAGCTGTAAAGTAAACAAACAGCAGCAGAATAGAGAAAGCAAAGAAACAGGCTTGCCCACAAACTAAAACAGTAATTCTTTCAAAGAAAAATAATTCCTGTTCAAGCAGCAGGATGGAAAAATAGATACAAAATGCAAATTTTATCAATACTTTTTGGAAAAGTAATGGTTTTGCTAGCCCTCAGTGATAGGGAATAGCCATTACAGCAAATGTCCTATTTGTATTAGAATCCTGGCAAGTCAGAAGGGAAACATGCAGCAATCACTCAGGCTGGTGCCTGCAGTTTGGCCAAACAACAGAAGAGCCATGAATGCTGCTGTGGTTTGCTCTCCACTTACCAGATTTCACTTTGTAGAGGGCCCCACAGACACTGATGCTACCACCAGAAATATGCGAAGGGTGGTTACTAGTGGGTGGGGGGGATGGGGGAGAGAAACAGGCCTTAGAGATCATGATGATGATGATGATGATGATGATGATGATGATGATGATGATGATGATATCCATTCATCATGTCCGATTCTCAAGTATTGTATAGACCAGCTCTCTCTACATTTTCTGATCTTGTATGGCTTGTTTCAGGTGTTTTATGCTCTGGCTGGTGTCGGCTTTGATGGTGTCTAGCCACCATGTGTTTTGGCAGCTTCATTTCATTTTATTGCTGACTATTCTGAGCATGAGTGTCTTTTCCAGTGAAGAGACCCACATACACACACACTAGGTGCCCTTTATCAAATTACCTTGAAATTTGATATGATTCTGGAAGCTGTACAATAGCTGTTCACAGTTTTGTTTTGTGTGGTTTCCTTCCACAAAGGAACTTCTCACTGGACTTACTCCAAAAGTCACAGTATTTATAGTTCAATCCTGGGGTCTTGGCACTGGACATATTAAGTTGTTTGAACATAAAAGAGGCCTTGCCCATTCCTCAAATAGCTGCAATACTACGGGACAGTGCATGTGCCTATTATAAAACATAATTTAACCACAAGACAAATTGGTGAGGTTGCCCTCTGCCAGCATTTCAGTACTACTCTTTATTTATTGTGATTATATTTTCTATTTCTTGGTCCTGTGAATCCAAGTAAACTTTTTTTGGGGGAAAGGGGGAAATTGTGGAGGTATGCTGCCTTGCAACATGGCATTTCTAATTTTATGTAATGTTAACATTGTCTTTAAAAAAATAGTTGGAACCCTAGTGGGTATCAGGTACTCACAAGTACCATATGGGGAGATGGGTATTTCAGGTTTACTCATTAGTGACCCTAGACCAGCGGTGGGTTGCTCCTGGTTCGGCCCAGTTCTTAGAACCAGTAGCGCCGCCCACCCGCCCAGAACACTTCTGCGCATGTGCAAACCGGTAGTAAAGGGTTTTAGAACCCACTACTGCCCTAGACCTGGATGTATCCAGATGGAGTCTCCTGAAATTCTTATTTCTTGATTTTGCTTTATGCAGATGTTTGGATGTATACCAGATCAGATTCATGTTCCATCTTCAAGAAAGTTTGCTTACATATGGTTTATTGTTAAATGACTAAATCTTGAGATTCTGCAGCAAAATAGATGGCTTTCGGTGCATCTGTTTTGCTTGGGGCAGGGGGGAAGCTTGTCCCTTTTTGCATTTTTTTAAACCACCCAGTCTTGGACCTCATAGCCTTTTTGCCCTACTGTTGTTGCTTTTTTTAAATCAATTTTTATTACAATTTTTGTTTCTCCCCCCCCCCCCCAAAATACATATTTTATTAACAAAGTGTCATCCGGATCATTCTTACATATCTTTTCATATACATAATCCATTTTACATCATCTCTGTTTTCAATTTCAGCCATAATATTCTCTTTACATATTTCTTTATCTTAACTTATTTTCTTCTTAATACATAAGCAATATTACTAATTGCCCTAAATTCCTAATCTCTTACAATAACATCAATTAGTTGTCTTATTTCTCCATTACTACATATATTTCTCACATTTATTCCACTGCATTTTAACTTCATCTCTTAATTTAAATTGTCTTTAAAATTAAACCGAATTACCTTTTCACCTTCCATCTGCTGTTCTATTTTACTATAAACAACATACATCATTATATTCAAATCTTGCATAAAAACCCTTTATTTTGATTGACTATCCACAATTAATAATATTTCAAATTTCCCATCCCACTTTTTCTACTAATCTGTTTTGCTATAAATAATATACATCATCGTATTCAAATCTAACATGAAAACCCCTTGACTTGATTAATTATCCACAATTAATAATATTAATACAATTTCCTTAGATCTACTAATATAAATCCTTTTTTCCTTCCTCCTTTCCACTAACCTTCCCCTCTTTAACCATTTTCTTTTGGTCTCTCAAAAATTCCACTTCTTGTTAATTTTCTTCTTTTGTCCCATTCCCTTAACTTTTTATTTTTCTTTTATTTTTATGTGTCTTATATCTTTTCTCCCGAATCCCTTTTCTCTCTTTTGAATATATTATTTGAGTGGTTCCACCCCAAATTTTGATTGATTGTTTTTTGAGGGACGTTCCCCTCTGTCTACTCTTTTTGTGCCATTGTAAATTCCAGTGAAATCATCAAGCTGTTTTTTGCTTTCAGTCCCTTCTTCAATGTTATTTTCTTGTTCCTCATTTATATTCTCTTTTACCACCTTCTCTCCTATTTCTTGCTCTATGTATTCCAGCAAAATTTCTGACTCTTTATTACCTTTTAAAGTTTCACACATATTTTTAACATCACAAATAATTCCTCATACATCCATAACTCCATGTTACCAATTTAACAAGTTTTTTTTAAAAAATTATATTATATCCCCTTTAATTAAAATTTTAAGTCCATATAGTCTCTTTTAATTTTCAAATTCTAATGTCCAATTCAAATATTAGTCCAATCCACTCCAAATCAAAGGTTTATTGTCTTCCACAGTCATAAACAATTGAAGCCAAACACTGTAGAAAAAAAAGCCAAACAGTATAGGCAAAACAAATACTCCTTAAAGATTCTCAGAGTCAAGTTATCTTCCTGCAGTCAAGGTCACAGCTGCACTTTCTCTCTTAGTTTCCACAAAGTGTTGTAATACTTTCTTCTCTCCAGCAGATGGCTCTCTCCAATCCACAATACACTCAAACGAGCTGGTTGTCAAAGCTGTCAAAAAACTTTAAATCCACACCAACACCCCCCCAAAATGCTTTCTCCCAGATTTCTTCCTTTTATTATTTTATGTTTCTTCAATTACAATTATAACAGAAATAATCTTCTTGGGCTTTAGTAGTTTAGCCTCCGCTTTCTTTCTTTTTCCTCTATGCAGTTCCCAAATGCCAATTAGCTGCTATTTTCAGCTCAGGAAATTCTTTAAAAATCCAAATTCAAAATTGCCTTTTACCTGTGAGTTGCCCACTCTCTCACCCGGTTTCAGCACTCTGTCCTGCACATAAACTTAGTCCGGTTGCCCCAGCTTTGTAGTAGTCATTTTAGCAAAAATGGCCCCCGCCCCCACCGCTGGTCCAAAGAGCTGTCTCTGACCGATCGAGGAACTTGCCTGCTCCTCTTGGTCGTCCGAGATGCCTCTCCTTCTTCACTGTCCCTACAGGACGGTTCCGGTCCGAAGACCCCCCAACAATGGTTCATCAGGCTGGATTTTTGCGGAGCTCATCTGAGCCCACTATTTTCCAGCCAGTCTTGCTGCGATGCTTCCGGTTTTCCGCCTTTGCCCTACTGTTAAAGTGTTTGAATCTGTTGTATAGGTCCTTAGCTGTTGTATTATGATTCTTTTAATTCTGTTTTTGCTTTGGTTTATAAGTGGTTTTATTACTGGATTTTTCCCAAAAACCCAAATGCTTCAGTTGATCTATTTCCAAATAGGTATAAGTGCTGTGTCCTGGAGATTGTGGTTTCAATGTTGCCTTTTTATGCAGACAATATAAAATGTGTTGATACATGAGGGGGAGGCAGTCTAAAGCGATGCCTTCTGTGCTGGTGAATACTTGGCTGAAATAGGTTCTGCCAGTTCCTCTGGGATCATCGTTTCCCTCTGGTTCTTCTTTTGGGTACAAGGGAGACTGAAGGCATCTTCCATTTATAAGCAAGGTGGTGAACCAGGCTACTGGTCTGTTTAAAAGCACTAAGTAACCTCTTCCAGATAGCATGCCTGTGGAAACCATCAACAAAATAGCATGCCACAAGAACCCAGCTCTTAGGTTTCCGGTATGAGTGTTTTGTCCTATTTGATTTAATATTTAGCCTATTTTATTTAAACAGCTTTTAAAATGACTGTGCACTTGACCTACAAACTCAAGAAGAGGTTGATATACCAGCCCTTGGGCTGGCTGGGACTGCTAGTAGTCCCATTATATTTATAGGCATGGCCATTCCGCAGGAGGGGACAGAATGCATGTTTGTCATTTAAGGATCATTTTAGGGGCTTTTTGAGTGAGATACTGCCTTATAGGTGCCCTATGGCAGGCAATAATGTAACCTTGAACAACATTTGCATTTGTTGTTTCCGCACTCAATGTGTCCAATGATTCACCCAGCACTATGTGTGGCTATGGCACTGTGGAGAAAACAGAATTACTGATTCTATAACAGGACAGTTGGTGGCTTTGTACACAGTAGCCTTGTACACAATGGCTTGTGTTAGCCAGGGCTTGGGATCTGACTGCCAATCACAGACTTTGGATTCGGGCACACAAAAGCTCAGTGGACAGGGATGCACAACAAATTCTTTGCAGTTGTTAGGCAAGGGTGCATTTGGGGGGCAGCCTGATGGAAAGGCTTGTGGTTTTTCATCAGCACTAGAATGAAATTAAAGCATGGTTACCCTACTGTCTGATGGGAACCTGGCCCTTCTTTAAGTTTCTAGACTGGAAGGCTGAAAGCCTTTTATGACAGTTAGCCTGGATTTTCTATCACAGGTGCAAAAGCCTGGCTAAGTGGGAATTTAAATGCTGTAAGAATTATTGTCTGCATCACAGAATTATCCATCATAAGCCTGTTCTTTTGGGTCAATGCTCTGTTTCTGCTCTTATGTGAAAATAACATGACAGCAGGCGGTTGTCAGAAATGCTACAGAGAAGGGAAGTGTCATCCCCTCTTCATTGGAAGCCTCAGCAACTGCTATTTATCATAAAATACATGACACATTGACATGCTTAATATCATAGGTACTTTGGTTCTTAAAATACAACTATACTGAAAATCCAGAAAATCCCTCTGCCTGTTTCCCCTTTCCATGACAGCCTATCTCTGTATCCTGTATTCCATAGCACAAACTATGATATAAGCTATTGTATATAGAGGGTATCATTTCTCATTTAGGGGTTTTCACTTCTTGACTATCCCTTGTGCAGCTGTGCAAATTAATGGAATACTCTCCAGAATGCTTTGTTAACATAACTGCAAATTTTCCCCTATAAGTTTTTAATTAAAACGATGATAAAAAAAACAGAGTGGGAGACATATAAAACTTGCCTATGCCTTTCTGCAGTAACCCAGTTATTCCAGCGTATCTCTAAGGTATGTGAATCTTATGATTGCAAACCCACAAGGGCCCTGGTTGGGGGCAGACTAAATGTACAGGATCAAGCAAATTGCAAATAGTCAGAGCCAACTGCAGCAGAACCAAGAGGCCACCTGTGGGGTAAACATGTCCAAAGTATTGAAACAGTCAGCAGTGAAGATCTGAGATGCAGAATAAGATGTGATTACAGTTTGGTGCAAGCATGAGTAGATATTAATTACAGTTCTACATTCAACCATTTCCCCCCTTTACGCTCTGAACATACAATTTTTCAATTTTATTGAGACGGAGGGTGGGGCAGGGAGGAGGGAGAGATTCGCCCAGCCAGCCACATTAAAATGTTATCCATCCACTAGTCTTGAAACTGGCAGAAAGGTTTGTGGGCATAACATTCTGTAGTTGTTTCCATGGGGAAAAATAGGAGGAGAGAGCACTGTAAATAAAATTCTGGAATTTCACAGATATAACTTTCTACAGGAGTCCTCAACATATAGCTACAATTGGAACTGAAATTTCCATTGTAGGTCATTGCAGTTGTAAGTCAAGTCGGACTGAACTGTATAACAATTTTATAGTAGTTGTTAAGCAAATTGTGGCTGTTAAGTGAATCATGCAGTTTTTAAGCAAATCTGGTTTCCCCAATGTTTATTTGCTGGAAATCAGAAAAAAAAGGCAGCAAATTGCAATCACATGATCACAGAATATTGCAACTAGTCATAAATGCAAGCCGGTTGCCAAGTGTTCAAATTGTGACCATGCGATCCTGGGGGTGGTGTGATGGATGTAAGCGCAGCTACAGATCATAAGGCACTTTTCCCAAGGTAATCGAAACTTTGAACTGTTGTTAAATGAATGATTGTAAGTCAAGGACTATCTGTATACACCTGTAGGGTCCTAGTACAAACAGGAAGCTTAAGGCTCTTGCAAGCACAAGAACTTTTCAAGAACAAGTCAAGATGGGATCTGGTTATCTTCTCCATGATATTTGTAGCAATACCTACAATCCTGATGGACAACTGGCTATAGGTATGGTCCTTGGTGATGCCTACATGCTGCTGCACTGTGTAGCTATGTTAATTCCCTGGATTTGAAGAAATGCCTACTTGTAAGGTCTTTGTAACTGGCAGATGCCTCAGGTGTAGCTATGTCACTTACAAATATAATTCAGTTGTCATTGCTTCAAAAAAAAAGCTTTGGAGTTAAAGTGTAAACTAACTTCTAATGGCAATGTATTAATAGTTTAATCAGTGATATAATCAAAATAAACAATAAAATATGTTCTATTTGGTTACAAACATTGCTAGATAAGAGTTGTTACTACGGTAAATCCCACCAGGCTGCTTTTCAGTGCTAAAAATAACAATTAACATAACCCTCTATCAGATTGCATTGACTTTTGGTAACCCTAAGAGTGTGGCTGTACTGAAAACCTGTATTATGAAGCAAATGCTAGTTTAACCGGTTTTGTAATAAAGATCTAATAAAATTTATTTTTATTGAGATGTTCAAATCTCAGTACCTAAAATGCAGAGAAAAAGAACTTTTTAGAGTTAAATCCTATTGCTTGATTTTTTTCTGAAAGTGAAATACACATATTTTTGCAAATATATAATTGGAAAAATACATATACCTCCAACCCTCCAGCAAGCAATGCCAAAAATGAACATAGAGAATAAACCTAATTTTGAATCTTTCTAAACAAAATTAAAAGCTAGTAAAAGTGTTAAACTGCTGTTGGAAGAAATGTCCATCTAGGTTCAGTTCCAAGTGGGGAGAAAGACACTGGAAATATGGAGGCTATTTGGAAAGATGGTTTAATGGTGGACAGGACCACATGGTTTGAGTTCCTGGGCAAAATGAGCACATGGGTGAGAGAGAGAGATTTATACCCTCTCTTGGGCCCCACCTTGGAGCTTCCTGTTCCTGTGTAAGAAATGTATGCTGATTGGTTGTCAGACTCCCATGGGACATGCAGGGGTAACTTTGTAGGTTGTCTTGAGTCCCAGGCTTGGTTGAATCTTGCTGAGTGATGCAATCTCCCCAGATGCCACATGGTGAGTTCTGTTGCTAGAAGGGTAGAGGCAGAAATGGTATTCAGCCGGTTCGGACCGGTTCGCCCGAACTGGTAGTGAAAATTTTAACTGGTTCGCCGAACTGGCAAATAACACCTCTGGCTGCCCACGCCCATGCCCGCCTGGTCGCTGCTCTGTCCCACCCACCACCTGCCCTGCCTGCCCACCCGCTCACTGCCTGCCCAGGGCCTCCACCCACATGCCGCCCACTTGGCTTCCACCTCACTCACCTTCATCTGCGCCTTGGTAGGGGTCCCCGGCAAGGCTCAGCTGGTGATCCTCCAACCGCCGGTAGTTTTCGGCTGCCTTCTGAGCAGCTCTCCTGCGATGCCGTCCCTCTGGCACAGCAGGCTGTTCTGCTGGCCGCAAGTGGCACCAGCAGGCAATGGGGTGTGCGTGCGCGGCGGGCACGAAGAACAGGGCAGCGATGGTGGCGACAGGACTTCTTCAGGCCTCTTTTTCGGCCTGTAGTTTTTGGTAGTTTTTGGCACAAGATGCCTGCAGCCGCCACCTCTTTTTCAGTACGAGAAGCCTCCAGCTGCCGCTGCTGACTCGGTTCTGGCTGGCAAAGAGGCGGCGGCTGCAAGATTCTTGCGCTGAAAACTATTGAAAACTGCAGGCCGAAAAAGGGGCCTGAAGTCCCGTCGCTGCTGTCGCCACCCTGTTGTTCATGCCAACCGCACACGCACACCCCATTGCCTGCTGGTGTGCATGCGTGGCCGCACCTCAGACCTGATCAGGAGAACAGCTTGCTGCACCGGAGGAACGGCATGGCAGCGGAGCAGCTCAGAAGGCAGCCGGACTGCAGTGTCCCTTTAAGGTACTTTGACATGGGGGGAGGGGGGACCATAAAGGGACAGGCCGCAGGAGCTGCCTTTTCTGCCAGTGCTGTGGGTGTGGCTTGGTGGGGGTGATGTTGAGTTGGCCATGCCCACTTGATATTGCTGTGAGTGCTGCCCAGTTGGCAATGCCCACTCAGTCACATGACCCCCACCAAGCCATGCCCACCAAGCCATGCCCACAGAACCGGTAGTAAAAAAATTTGAATCCCACCACTGGGAGGGCTAATCCAGGTGTGAAATGCTCCCGGTTCGCTCGTGCCTGTCAGTTGTTGTACAGCCGATAGCGATTGCAGGGCGAGTCTTCCCCCACCGGCCTGGACACCACCATTCGGGTTCTTTCACCCTCTGCACATGCGCAAAGTATTCTATTATTGGCAAAAGATTAAAAATTTATCAGATCAGGGAGACTTGATGGGTGATTTTAATTTTTCTGATGCAAAGGGTAAGGCATTGATAGAGGCAGCAGAAGAAGGATTCCTTCAGTGGCTCCCAAAAGGAGAGCTTTCAACTATGAAGGTCTAGCAGCCAGAGCAAAAGTTCTGGAAAGAAATTTACAGTATCCAATTTTTTATGCCAATTATTTTCAGAAGTCAGATATCACTTTCTGTGAGCTTCCAGTCAGGTTTCAAGCAAGCACAATCCCAAAATTCTTCACAGCCATGGTTTTCCTTTAAATTACAGGCTGCCCATTTCCAAGGGACAGTTACTAAACCTGCCTTAGCTCTTACTTTTGTGAGGCCAAATTGAGGGTAGCCATTGTGCAATCCAGGCTTTTTAGTATTTTTAAAATTACACACATTGAGCCCTGGGACTCCTATTCATGAGACCACCAGTGCAACATATCCTGCTTTACTGGGCAACTGGGCAGCATC
This sequence comes from Diadophis punctatus similis, assembly GCA_023053685.1. Classification (NCBI taxonomy): domain Eukaryota; kingdom Metazoa; phylum Chordata; class Lepidosauria; order Squamata; family Dipsadidae; genus Diadophis; species Diadophis punctatus. Next base: position 108,133,618 of record JALIGW010000002.1, read on the forward strand.
ATTTGTGAGTCACAATCAGGGCTTGGGTTTTGGAGATCTCTTTTCTGCTACTCTTCAGTGAGGAAATTGCCTGAGGGGGATGCCCCTCCCCAGTGGTGGGATCCAAAAATTTTTACTACCGGTTCTGTGGGCATGGCTTGGTGGGTATGGCATCAGTGGTGGGTTCTTATCGGTGCGGTCCACTCTATAGCACCGGTAGCGGCCCACTGGTGATGTCACAGTACTGGTACGGTCGGTTGCCAGTGTCTGGGCGCCGCCATTTTTTAAAAATTGTTTTTTTAATTTTTTTTAAAAAAATTTCTTCTGCGCATGCCCAGAAGCCGAGCTTCCGGCACTGTGCATGCGCTGCCTTCCTACCCCACAGTGAGTCCAAGCAGGGGAGGATGGCTGAGGGAGCGTGTGAGACTGAAAGAACGGGTGGCAGGAGCTATCTCCATTCCCCTCCCTTCAGCAGTCCGAGAAGCCACGAACGCGCGGTGATGATCCTAGGCATTTTCACACGTTCGAGGCTTCTCGAACTGCTGAGGGGAGGGGGAATGGGCAGCAGGACCTATCTCAGTTCCCCTCCCTTCAGCAGTCCAAGAAGCCACGCCCACCGGTCACATGCCCAGCAAGCCATGCCCACCTGGTCACATGGCTGGCAAGCCACACCCACAAAATAAGCCACACCCACAGAGTGGTAGTAAAAAAATTAGGAACCCACTCCTGCATGGCATGGCTTGGTGGGTATGGTTTGGTGGGCGTGGCAGAGGAAGGATACTGTAAAATCCCCATTCCCATCCCACTCCAGGGGAAGGATACTGCAAAATCTCCATTCCCTCCCCACTCCAGGGGAAGGTTACTACAAAATCCCCATTTCCTCCCGATCAGCTGGGACTCGGGAGGAAGAGAATAGATGGGGGCGGGGCCAGTCAGAGGTGGTATTTACCCGTTCTCTGAACTACTCAAAATTTCCACTGCCGGTTCTCTGAACTATTCAAAATTTCCGCTACCAGTTCTCCAGAACTGGTCAGAACCTGCTGAAACCCATCTCTGCCCCTCCCCCATGGGATTAGCAGGGAGATATGATTGCTTGGGCCTTAGTGCCACAGAGCAAAAACAAAAAAACAAAAAAACAACAGCAAGCTAGGGGCAGCTTTGTGTGGAGGCAGGTGAAGGGGATAACCTCAGTCTAATTCTGAATGGTGTGTCTCTGTGTGTGTGCTTGTGTATGCAGCTACTTCTAAAATACAGGCAATACAGAAATTCTGGACAAATTTCCCTCCCACCAGACAGAAATCTAAGGTGTTCAGAACTTGTTGTGGCAACCACTCCCAAATGCCATCCCTACATGAATCCATTTAACTGATAAGCTACAATTGTGAATGAAGCAAAGAAAGAAAACCTTACAATGAATTTCCACCCCCTCCCATAGTCTTTCTAGCTGTCTTCTGGGGATTGAAAGACTTCTCAGTCTTTTAGTCTTTACTTGTCAATCTCAGGGTCCTTTCTTTCATGTCTGCTGGGTGACATTAGGCTTGGCTTGGTGGTAAAGGTGGTCCGTCAGGCTTGGGAAGGTCTGCTCCACTCTGGTTGCTGTGATGACTTTCAGTGGAGGACTGGATCCAAACCCAATTTCTGGCTCAAATGGATGGAAGGTCTCCTCTGGAGGCAGCATCTGGATCCATGTGCTTGCTTCCACAGGTTGCAGAGTCATCTGTGCAGGGCTGAAAGACATAAGAACAGGGTTCCCTCCCCCCCTTTGCTGGTAATCCTACCAGGAAAGGCATTGTTGGATAAGAGATGGGGATAAGAGATGGGGAGGTAGAGCGGGGGTGGGTAGATAGGGTTTGAGGAAGAAGAAGAAAAATCAGTATTAAACAGATAGACCAGTTATACCTAAATGGGGACATCACAGATGAGGGGGGGGGGGAACTGGATTCACATGCTTCATAAAAAGAATGGATAGATGAAACCATTTAAACACACAGTAAATGCAAGGATGAAACTTTTCCTGTAAATTAACTTAATAACCTTGGGCTGTTCTTAAAAGTACAGAGAGGAAAGAAAAAAAGTTCTCTTTACTCTGTTCTGCAGGCCAGATAAAACAGAAAGAAGGCTTTTCCTTTCCTTTCAGTGCTCCCAACTCTTTTCTAACAATTTAAAATTCATATCTCTAGGGATCAGAGACATTTAACAGTTGCAATTACCTTGACTCACACACACATATACACGCAAAGACAAGAAAAACAAAACAGAAAATGAAAACAACTCACGTAAACTCATGTTTACACACGCACTGGTCATTCCCACCATAAATCTCAGTTAAATTAGGGAAGGCACAAATTTTAACAAACATACCATGTGGTTGCATGGAAGACAGAGAGGAAGAGAAACAAACAAACAAACACTCCAACATTCCTATTTATATAATTCTCTTTTCTTTTAAGTACCTTTATTTAACCAAATTGGTTTTCCAGCTTCATCCCTGAGCAAACTCCACTTCTTTACACAACCTTTTTTCTTTTTCTTTTTTCATGCCCACCTGGACAGGCAACTGCCTCTTTTCGTCCCAGGCATCAAGCAAGTCTTTCATTGGGGAGCCTACCATGACCCTCGAGCTAGAGCATCCCATGTTTCACCTCTGATGTAGGGATTCAATTTGGCTCTGCCAGGTCCCAGCAAACTGAGTCTCCTAGTGAGACAACCGCCCCGCCAGCAGTTTTCAGATCAAAAGAAGAGATCCGTGAGGACTCTGGTTCTGTCACGGTGTGAATATTGTCAGTTGTATGTCTATGCAGGGTGATGCACCCCTATTCTAATATTAAGGTATATTCCAATACAAGCAGAACACGTGATATGATCTTGTACGCATGTCCACATTCCAGATCCACCATTAATCACTTTTGACTTGGCTCTTGACCGGAACAGTCGCGTTTTCTTAGCAAAAATGCAATTATTCAGGATTTATTGTTTTTGTACCGAAATAAATATTTCTATTAGACTTTTAATCTCGGTTTTATTTCTAACTGTCTGAATTCCAAGCAAAGATTCAAATCGCCTCTATGAGATTTATTCTTACCCCAACAAGTTCCCTATGAGAGTATGGGCACCTCCAATTAGAGATTCTCCTGCCTGCAGTTTTCAGACCAAAAAAATGGCCTGGGAGGACTTTACTGCTCCCTGCAGTGAGTACAGACACCTCCTGTCACTGGCTTGTCCCTCGCTCACAGTTTTCGGACTTGCTTCCAGAGGTAAGGATCCCTTCCTCCCATGGGCTTTGCTCAGTGACTTCCCCACTGGTTGTCCAAGTTTAACTCTCTCATTCACTTTTCCATTCCATTTTCACACACTCTCTCCTTTCCCTGACAGAGAGTCCTGTGCCTGACCTCCTATACTTTCCAGGCTCTCTTGGTAGAACACACAGAGGAAGCAGGATTTAGCTGTGATTTGGAGAAGGATCCCCTCCTCACACAAACATTTCTCATGCTTTTATTTAGAGGTACTCACATTCTTTCTAAGCAGCCTTTGAGCCCAACACTCAAAACCCCTTTAAAACCTTTGTTCCAAATGACCAAGGTCCAGGAAAACTCACCCACAGACTCAATGAGTCTGTGCCGGCAAGGGAGGCTTACATGGCCAGGTCCATTGGTCAGGCTAGCTTGGAGTCCCATCTGGGTTGCCAAATTGTTGGAAGAAATGTCCATCTAGGTTCAGTTCCAAGTGGGGAGAAAGACACTGGAAACATGGAGGCTATTTGGAAAGATGGTTTAATGGTGGACAGGACCACATAGTTTGAGGTCCTGGGAAAAATGAGCACATGGGTGAGAGAGAGAGAGAGAGATTTATACCCTCTCTTGGGCCCCACCTTGGAGCTTCCTGTTCCTGTGTAAGAAATGTATGTGATTGGTTGTCAGACTCCCATGGGCCATGCAGGGGTAACTTTGTGGTTTGTCTTGAGTCCCAGGCTTCATTAAATCTTTCTGAGTGATGCAATCTCCCCAGATGCCATGTGGTGAGTTATGTTGCTAGATGGGTAGAGGGCTAATCCTATCATGTCCTGAGGGCCATGTCTTAATCCCATCACCCTGAAGCTGAAGGAGGAGGCGGGGAGCTGCAGGGAGCTGTTTTGTCTTTAAAACATGTTTCTCCTTTTCTCATCCAGGAAAATATAATATTCTGCCTTTTTAATATTTCCTAGAATATTTCATTCTTCTAGGAGAGGGGTGGGTGCTAACTTTCTACACTGCTATGTGCAATAGGTTTAACTACAGATGTGCAACTGAGCCGAGACACACCCTCATGATTATTGCAGACATGTGCATGGCACATCCTGCAACAGGATGTTTGTTTGTCTGGACCAGGGGTGGGTTCTTCCCGGTTCGGATAGGTTCACCCATACTGGTAGCGACCTGCTGGTGACATCACGATAACATCACCGAACCAGATCGGTCAGTGCCGGTCCGTGGGCGCCGCCATCTTTTTTTGAATTTTTTTTGAATTTTTTGAATTTTTCTTTCTTTTTGAGCATGCGCAGAAGCCGAGTTCTGGCACTGTGCATGTGGTTGTCATCTTTTTTCTTTTTCTGTTTAGGTTTTTTTTTTCATTACTGCACATGCGCTCACCCACGAGGCACGCCCACACGGCGAGGGAGGGAGGGAGTGAATCGGCAGCGAGGTAAGTTGGAATTCACCCCTGATTTGGGCTGGAAAACACCCCCACACCCCACCTTTATCCACAGGAGTTGTCCTGCTTTCCCCAGTTGCTTCCCTGATTCCTTCACTACAAAAAAACCATTGAAAAATCAGAACGATTGGCCCTTTTTGCAGGAGGCTCTCCTAATAGGAAAGGAAGGGAAGGGACTGGTGAGGAGAAATACACTGAATCAGTATGAGGAAACCCCCCAGTTTTGTAGCAGCGCTACTGAATTTCAAAAGAGAACCCAACAGCTCCTCCCCACATCAGTTATTTGTGGCTGTGCAAAGCAAAACTTTACTGAAAGGGGGGGGGGGGAAGCAACAGGAGGAATCAGGGAAGCAACTTCAGTGGATAAAGGGATGAGGTGGGTGGGGTTTTTCCCCAGCCCAAATGATTCGGGAAAACGTTTATTCTCAGCAGAGCCAGGGTGGGCAGGCAGGCAGGCAGCGGCACAAAGTTAGTTTATTTATGCTGGCTGGGGAATTCTGGGAGTTTATGCTGGTTGGGGAATTCTGGGAGTTGAAGTCCACAAGTCTTAAAGTTGCCAAGTTTGAAGACCTCTGTACTAAAGCAACCCCCAGCCTTGCCCCGACTAGAGAAGGAGATACTTTTCACTTCCTGTTAGCTCATTTTTGATCTTTTCCTTTTCTGCAAGAAACATCCACCTGATACCTCTTTTCCGCCAGCTGCATTGGCTGCCCATTAGTCTCCGGTTGCAATTTAAGGTGTTGGTTATGACCTTTAAAGCCCTACATGGCTCAGGACCAGGCTACTTGCGGGACCGCATCCTGCCACATACCTCCCTACGACTGGTTAGGTCCCACAGAGTGGGCCTCCTCCAGGTCCCTTCAGCCAAACAATGCCGGTTGGCGGGACTGCGGGGGAGAGCTTTCTCTGTGGGAGCTCCCTCTCTTTGGAACCAGCTACCACCAGAGATCCGAACTATCCCCACCCTGCTGGTCTTCAAGCAGGCGGGCTAAAACTAGACCAATGGAAACATCAGTGGTCTGCCCACATACTGTATCAATGATGACAATGTTTTTTTAAATTCTTTTATAATTGTTTTTAATTAGTATTATTATGTTTTTACTGATTGTTCCTCTTACATGTTGTATGCCGCCCTGAGTCCCTCAGGAGTTGGGCGGCTTATAAGAAGGAAGGAAGGAAGGAAGGAAGGAAGGAAGGAAGGAAGGAAGGAAGGAAGGAAGGAAGGAAGGAAGGAAGGAAGGAAGGAAATAAATAAATAAATAAATAAATAAATAAATAAATAAATAAATAAATAAATAAATAAATAAATAAATAAGGAGGGAGGGAGAGGGAGAGGGAGAGGGAGAGGGAGAGGGAGAGAACGCGGCTCCATTCCAGATCTGGCTAGAACACCTCTCACTCCTCCCCTCCCCACCCCACCTGGTTGGAGAGCCAGAGATATTTTGGAGAGACTTGCTCCAAACCCTAATTTGCTGTGGGAAAATGCAAGGAACAGCTTGGGATAGTGCAGAGGGAGTTTGCAAACACTGGTGGAGTTGTCTTACTGTTTAATCCTTTTTTTGCTCACGAACAAAGTGGGGGGACGTGCAGCCGACCGTCCTTTGTAGAATGAGTGGAAACACACACATACAGAGAGAGGGGAGGGAGGGAGGGAGGGAGGGAGGAGAGAGAGAGAGAGAGAGAGAGAGAGAGAGAGAGAGAGAGAGAGAGAGAGAGAGAGAGAGAGAGAGAGAGAGAGAGAGAGAGAGAGAGAGAGAGAGAGAGAGAGAGAATGCGGATTGATGATAGAAAGTTGAAGAGACCGTGTGGGATGAAGATGTAGAACTATAAAATATTGTAAGATAATGTATAAATTGTATAAATACAAAAATAATGTATACAAAAGGCTGTAGGTCTGCTTAAAGAATTATTGTGATATGTAAAATGTGAAAAACTAATAAAGATATTTTGGAAAAAAAAGGCAGAATATTTCCCCTAAAAAAGAAATAAAAATCTTAAAGGAAACAGAAACTCAGCCCCAGCTCCCTGTCCCCAGCAGATATTTTGGTGCCAGCTTATGTACAAGACAAAAGACTGGGCCAGCCTATCTACAAAAGAAAAGACCTCGTCTCCAGGCTGATGGGATTAAGACATGACCCTCAGGACATAATAGGATTAGCCCTCTACCTATCTAGCAACAGAACTTACCACATGGCACAACCAAGCCCCTTCATTACATCACCCAGCAAGGTTCAACCAAACTCGATTCAGACAAACATGACTCCACATGGGAGTCTGCAACCAATAGGATACATACCCTTGCCACAGGAACAGGAAGCTTAAGGTCAAAGCCCAAGAGAGGATATAAATAACACTCACTCTCTACTCCAAGTGGTCAGCTACCCAGGACTTCAAACCCATGTGGTCCTGTTCACCATTAAACCATCCTTCCAAGCAGCCTCCATGTTTCCAGTGTCTTTCTCCCCACTTGGAACTGAACCCAGATGGACATTTCTTCCAACAATTGTCAATGGGGAAGTTAGATTCACATAACAACCGTATTACTAACTTAGCAACTGCACTGATTCACTTAACAACTGTGGCAGGAAAGGTTGTAAAATGGGGCAAAAATCACTTAAGAACCGTCTTGTTTAGCAACAAAATTTTTGGGCTCAATTGTGGTCATACACAAGGACTACTTGTAAAAGGGATCTTGGTGGCACATCTGGGCAAAAGCATGGACTTTTTTCAAACAGCAGCACAGGTGTTTTTGTTTGATGTAAAGTGAAGGGATGGGAAGAGAAAGATGATCCACACTCCTGAACCAAGCAGCAATTTTGAGTAGAAGGCGCAGAATGGAATTATGCTGTAGGTTCTCTAAATGGCAAACAAATGGCACATATTAAGTTTGAAAAGAATAGTACTTCAGGGTAGTGTTTAAATCCCAAACCCTAATTTTATTTTATTTTTGTATTCTTTTTTAAATATAGTGCGGTCTCAAGCTATTGGCATAATATAAAAGCTGAAAGCATGTATCTCAAAAAATCCTTATGGGATTTCTATGTATCTAAGAAGATCAAGTGGATAGCTGCATGGACATAGAGATCACAAAAAACTTTTGTTACGGACTTTCCACATCTGAGGCCCTTTGGATCATCATCATCAATATTTACAAGCAAGTCAGATATTTGACATGGCACACTTTTGTCAAAATAGCAGCCTTCATATGTTATGTTGAGGAAGATACTAATCTACTTTTAGCGATGTCAAACTAACGATCGTTAGTCTGAAAAAGCTGGTACATCAAATGTTATTCCTGTCAACCTCAAGAAGATGTTAACATTCTTGCTTCGCCAGTGAAATGGGTGGCATATAAAACAAACAAACAAACAAACAAACAAATAATGTAATTATACATACAGTAAAATGATTTATTCTAACCCTAACCTTGTTAAACCATGTCAGTATTATACAAATCAGCATTTCTGGATCTGACTGTCTTGGCAAAGGTCTTCAGAATTTAGATGTGATGTGACTGCTTGGAGATGTCAACATGGGAATATAAAGGCAGGAACATAATCCAGTATGAGATTTTGCCTTGTCCAGCTGCTTATATTATTTAACACCTAAGACCTTTTTTGAAAATAGACATAAACAAGTAAATTTAATTACTACTATTTTGAGAAATAACTTTGGTAGAAGCAAATCCTTTCTCTTTTTTCTTTTAAAGGAATGAAATATCTGACTCACAGTATGAGACATGAAGGTAGTCTATTTTGTTACAGAAATAAATATTGATAGAATTTCAGGTTCTTTTCAGGTATTTCTGCAGTAATTCTTCACTGTCTTGTGTCTTTTTTTTCTTTAGATTGTTTGGATGATCCAATCTTTGCAGCATTGAATGTGATGGGAGGGCTCCCCAGATTCCTACATTTAATGCACACATAGATGATTAGAAGGTAAAGACATCTCTCATATTTCATCCAACTATGAGCAGATTTGAGGAACCAGATGTGTAAAAGTGTTATTATGATTTTGCTGAAGGTTTGTATTTTTCTGTCTGTTTCATCCAGAGTCATCATGCAAGAAAGCACAAACGTGAGGTGGAGGATTTTCTGGAGGTTCCTCAGGCTGTATAATCATTACTATGGAATAAAAAACATCAAGAGTGTCCTGACTGAATGCTATTTAGGTGAATTCTGTCACACCATCTACCTGTGGCTGCTAATACCACTGTGGTGCATGCCTAAAGCAAAGGTGTCATATAGCAGATGGGAAAGGGACAAAATGGAATAAATGCAAATTGTTTTGCTATTCTGCCTCCAAAGGCATACAGAGCTGACAAAGGATTGTACGAATAAGGTATAATGTGGCACATGCCAGGTCTATGACCCTTAACCCCTACAAAATTTGTAGGGGTTAAAGGAAATGTGGGAGATGAAAACATTACAATGCATTTATTTATGTTTCAGTCACCTTTGCCAGAAGTAGGGCATTGTTGCAATTTTTAACCTCAACATAAGAAATTACATCTATTGTCATGGATGTGTAGGAGAAAGGGAATAATGAAGAGGCGATGAGATTCTTCAAGCCTAGAACAGATCCAAGCTGAACATTTGATTCAGGGATGATAAACCACTATAATACACTCTGAAGATTATGTCTGTGTTTTGCCCCTTAAATTAAGCAAACCGCCCAAGGCTTTGGGTTTTCAAGGCTGTCTGGCTGGGGTATTCTCCCCCCCCCCCCCCGTGATTCAACACAAAGGCCAATTGAGATTTCTATGGATCCACTCCCTGTTGTCAAGTATTATGGACCTGATGCCATGAGGCCCAATAAAAGAATTTCTGAGGTGGTACATTGCTAACACAGGTACAGAGTTTAAATTGCAAAAGGTCTTGGCTTAATACAGCAGCTAAGATATGGACATAATGAGAGAGGCTTGTCATAATTTTAGGGACCAAGTCATTAAATGACAGTGCAAATTTCTCACAGGCAGAGCAGAGGACCTTCCTAAGGAGACTCGGATTTGCTATACTGAATTGAGGTATGTTATTCTGAGATCTGTCTGAATGGCCCAGTACCATTTCATGTATTTGGAGAAAGAACAATCAAATTAGCATGGCTTCCACTAAGTCACAAAAACAAAATTCCACCCTTTTCAAGCAATGATTGATATAAGGTCTTATAAGGAGAATCTGGATATTTTACATGCCTTGTAAGGGGGTGAAAAGCAAGTAGGTAATTATTTTTTGGATGATTTTTCTGTCAATGGCACTCCCATGGCTTTTGAGTTTAACTAGGTTTTTTGCCTCACAACAGTTGCCCCATCTGTTATTGTGAAAATAATTTCAGTGGCATGCTTAATTTAACATATGAGGTTCTATACAATCTCAGTAGGGTTAAAGAGTACCTCAAGTGTCAGAGTTATAACATACACAGCATCTGGGAACACAAAGAGGATGCCAAGTGGGTGACTGATGTTTCCTTGAAGCACTTTGTAATTGGGAAGAAGCTCCTGAACCCCTGGAACTCATGAGATGCTCTTTTCTGCAGTAGAACAAATGCTACATGGCTGTAGTACATGCCAAAACCAGGAGAATAAACCTTGCACCCCAATGTCACATTTTGCATCTATCTGTGAACAGGATAAAAGGAGGTTGGTCCTCCGCAACTAATTTATCAAAGCTTGGGGGGGTGTATCTTTTGCGAGGACTTGCTAAAGTTAAAATGTTCCTGCTGTCGAGCCTCTAATTCAAAGTCTTATCCACCAAATCAGAGTCTAAGTTCTGTTTATTTTCCATGCAACTTACATACAAGAGACCATTTTATGTAGCTGCAGTGAAATGAGGTCTTTATTTAGAACATCATCTGAATGTTGCTTTAGAGAAAGGATGCTTCATTACTAAGTCTAGGAAATTGGGCCTTTTTGAAAGACAGACAAGTATACTATTTTCAAAATATATCAAATATATACACCTCAGCGAAAGCAAGAAGCTTGTGAACCCTGACTGATGCAAGATAGAATGGGATGAAGACTGATACCTTCCAGTTTTGGAAAAGAAAGTCGGCATCAGGTTAGATGTCAGCATTTCAAAGTGAATTTCTGCCAAAAACAGAATGATAACTCACTTTTAACTTACCGTAGGGAACGTTTAGATGGAGCAGCAACAATGCGACCATGACCATAGTAGCACAATCAGAAGAATTGTTGAAATATCTTTTTATGTCTTACTATGAAGTGTCAACTTATGTTGAGTTTTTTGACATAAAGATAGCAATCGTGTCATGGAAAACTGCGAAACACCACTCCACCAAATCCTCATACATTAATGCAGCCTTGCCTATACAAGTAGTCCTTGATTTTCAACGGTTCATTTAGTAACTGTTCAAAGTTACAATGGCACTGAAAAAAGTGATTTATGACCATTTTTCACACTTACTGTATGACTGTTACAGCATCCAGATGGTCACGTGATTTATATTTGGATGCTTGACAACTGACTCATATTTATGATGATTGCAGTGTCCCGGGGTCATGCAATCATCTTTTGTGACCTTCTGACAAGCAAAGTCAATGGGGAAGCCAGATTCACTTAACAACCATGTTACTAATTTAATAACTGCAGTGATTCACTTAACAATTGTGGCAAGAAATGTCGTAAAATGGGGCAAAACTCACGTAACAAATGTCTCACTTAACAACACAAAGTTTGGGCCCAATTGTGGTCATAAGTCAAGGACTACCTGTAGTCTAGTCCTGGAGAAATATTTTGAATCAAACAATAGGGAACATGGTGAGTTGAAGTTGCCTACATTACAAACATCTACGGTAAGTATTATTTAATATTCCTCAAAACTTGTTTTTCTAAGATAAGAAAATGAAACTGATCACTCTGAATTCCAAATACTGGGGATTGTTCTATTGCCTCTGTGAGGACTGTACCCTACTTACGTAGTATTTTTTAAAATGTTCCAAGATGCCACCTCAACTCTCTTTTGTTAAATACAGCAGCCACTAATCTGGAAGCTATAAATTGAAAACAGCCTCTTCCCAACTGACTGGCCTCGTGCTTTCACTATGAAATAGAAGGATAAAGAGTAGCAGCTCTTGAAGAGGATGCACAAAAACTGGAGGATTTTAGAAGTAAAACAGGAACAAAACAGAAGGGCATTTTATGCAATGCTAATAATGATCAGTAGCAGAAACAACCCTGAACATGCTAAAAAAAAATGTTAAAACTTCTCAGTTCTGAATCTTAAAGAAAAGAAATGGGTCATTAAAATGTTGAGTGCTAGAAAGGCCTCCCTCAGAAAGAAGCAGCACATCATGGAAGCTTTATTGGGCCCTTATTAAGTGCTGCTATTCAGCTGCTGAGCAGTCTGTTTACTGAACAAGTCATGGACCATACTAAGAAACTAATCTGGTGCCATCAGATGGAATCACCATATATAAAAATGTCTACTTTAGGACAATGGCCGCTAACCGACTGGATGATGAGATGCATGCCATTTTTTGAAGAGCAGAGTTGTCTGGAAATGACAAAATTAAACTCTATAATTGTTTGCTGCTAAGGTTCCTAGGACTGACCAGATAAAATGAATGTGAAAAGGATAAAGTGAATCCCATTTACTGCCCTTTCAACTAGAGGAGCTTCCCAGTTAACCACATCTGATAGTTCTAACCTCCCAGGAGAACTATCAGCAACATGGACATGACAGTGGAAGAGGTCCTAAGTGGCATAAATACAGTACAGAAAAATGCTAAACTGTTGCTGAACAAAATGAAACAGCATAGGGATATTACAATGTGGGACAATAATAGCACTTTGTTATATAAGAGTATGCCTATTCCTGATACTTGCCAGGTGCAAAGGATCAGGACCAGGGGTGGGTTCTAACTTACCTCGCTGCCGGTTCGCTTCCTCCCGCGCCGCGTGGCTGAAAAAAAAATTCCAAAAAAAGGCAAAAACAAGATGGTGACGCATGCGCAGAAGAAAAAAAACCCAGAAAAAAATTCCCCCCCAAAAAAATCCCAAAAAAAGCAATTCCAAAAAAAATCCAAAAAAAGATGGTGGCGTCCATGGACCGGCACCAACCGAACCGGTTCCGTGACATCATTGTGACATCACCAGTGGGTTGCTACTGGTTCGGGCGAATCGGTCCGAACCGGGAAGAACCCACCTCTGATCAGGACTATACATTAACTTGGAGTTTAAAAATTTATTGCTCAAGCCTGCATAAGAATTTAGTCAACTAGTTCAGTACTAAATTGGTGCCAAATAAGGTTAACAGAATTCAAGAGAGGTTGGCAAGGACCATTTGTAGCAGTGTAATGATTCTAAGCTGATAAGACACTTAACTCCACTAACTACCTGTGCCTGCTCTTCTCCTACAGTAATAATGTTCAAGACTTGGTGAACAGGGTAGCCCACAACTGTAGCCTTATCAAGAGAAAACTTAAAGGTTTGAGTAAATATATGAATATTATGGCTGAAATGAATGTTCCAGCATTGGGATGCCTTCTGCATCTGTTAAAGATCACAAGGAAAAGTCAAAAGGATTGTAACCCAGACAACTTACAACTACTTTATTTATTTATTTATTTTGTTATTCTTATATGCCGCCCAACTCCCGAAGGACTCAGGGCGGCGTACAACATAAGAAATACAAGAATAGACAAAATTTCAAACAATTTAAAAACAGTACAAAATTTAAAAAAAAACAGTATAAAAGCAGCAACAACATCCATCCATTCAACCACATACATACTTGGGGGGTAAGCTCAGATGGGTTAAGCTGTCCCCCCCACCTGCAGGAAGAGCCATGTCTTAACGGCCTTTCGGAAGGCCAGCAGAGTGGGGATGGTTCGGGTCTCTGGGGGGAGTTGGTTCCAGAGCACGGGGCCAGCCACAGAGAAGGCCCTCCCCCTGGGGCCCGCCAGCCGGCATTGCTTGGCCGACGGGACCCGGAGGAGGCCAACTCTGTGGGCCCTAACCGGTCGGAGGGAAGTGTGAGGCAGAATGCGGTCCCGGAGATATCCTGGTCCTAAGCCATGAAGGACTTTAAAGATGGTGATCAACACCTTGAATTGGATCCGGAGACCGATGGGCAACCAATGCAGCTGGCGGAGAATCGGTGTCACGTGGGTGTACCTCGGCACACCCACCACAGCACGCGCAGCCGCATTTTGCACCAACTGAAGTCTCCGGATACTCTTCAAGGGTAGCCCCATGTAGAGCGCATTGCAGTAGTCCAAACGCGAGGTGACAAGGGCATGAGTGACCATGAGTAACGCCTCCTTCTCCAGATATGGCCGCAGCTGGTGCACCAGGCGAACCTGTGCAAAGGCCCCCCTAGCCACAGCAGAAAGGTGAAGATCTAATTTTAGCTGTGGATCTAGGAGGACTCCCAAGTTGCGGACCTGGTCTGAGGGAGTCAGTTTCGCACCCTCAAAGACCAAGGAGGGACAGTTATCATGGTCCTTAGGAGGCATTATCCACAGCCACTCGGTCTTGTCGGGATTAAGTCTGAGTCTGTTCCTCCCCATCCAGATCTTAACGTCGTCCAGGCATCGGCACATTACATCAACTGCCTCCCTGAAGTCAGACGGGGTGGTAATGTACAGCTGGGTGTCGTCAGCGTACTGATGGAAACACACCCCATGCCTGCGGATGATCTCACCCAACGGTTTCATGTAGATGTTAAACAGGATGGGCGAGAGAACCGACCCCTGGGGCACCCCACATAGTAGGGGCCTAGGGGACGATCTCTGCCCTCCTGCCAACACCGACTGCATCCGATCGGCGAGATAAGAGGAGAACCACCGCAAAACGGTGCCTCCCACTCCCAACTCGCCGAGCCGATGCAGAAGGATACCATGGTCGATGGTATCGAAAACCGCTGAGAGGTCAAGTAGCACCAGGATGGAGGAGTTCCCCCCATCCCGGGCCCGCCAGAGATCATCCATCAGAGCGACCAAGGCAGTTTCTGTACTGTAGCCGCGCCTGAAACCCTACTGATAAGGATCTAGATGATCTGTTTCATCCAGGAGCTGCAGAAGCTGGGTCACCACCACCTTCTCTACAACTTTACCTAGAAAAGGTAAGTTGGAGACTGGACGGTAGTTTTTCAAATCGGCTGGATCCAGGGAAGGCTTCTTCAGGAGGGGTCGCACCACCGCAGCTTTTAATGACTGCGGTACGGATCCCTCTCGCAAAGAAGCGGTGATCACCGCCTGGATCCAGCTGCGTGCCACCTCCCTGCTGGCCGAAACCAGCCAGGAGGGGCACGGGTCCAATAAACAGGTGGAGGTACCCATCGCTCCCATAGCCCTGTCCACATCCTCGGGAGAAACAGGCCCAAACTCTTCCCATAATGGTGGACTAAGACTCGCCCCTGTCAACTCTATGGACTCTGCCATGCCGGAGTCCAAATTTGACCGAATCTGAGCGACTTTATCCAACAGAAACTCAGCGAATTCCTCAGCTCTGCCTTGTAAGTGTTCCTCGCTCCCCCCTTTTGCAAGGAGGGAGCGAGTCACCCTAAACAAGGCGGCTGGACGAGAATCTGCGGACGCAATAAGAGCGGAAAGATAAGAACGTCTTGCCGCCCTTATCGCCACTAAATAAGATCTGATGTAAATTCTTAATAGTGTTCGGTCAGACTCGGTCTTTTTTTTCCTCCAGCGGTGCTCCAGACGTCTCTTCTGGCGTTTCATCTCCCGGAGCTCCTCGGTAAACCAGGGAGCTTTCCGGGATCCACTGCCACGGAGAGGTCGCTTAGGCGCAATTCGGTCTAACGCCCCTGATGCTGCGATGTTCCAAGCATCCACCAGGGAGTCAGCCGAGTTGTGTACCAGGGTTTCAGGTATTTCCCCAAGCTCCCTCTGGAATCCTTCTGGCTCCATTAGGCGCCTGGGGCGGAACCACCTAGTCGGTCCCGCCTCCCTGCGGGGGAGGAGTGGGGTTGTGAAATCCAGCCTCAGAAGGAAATGATCTGACCATGACAGTGGGGTGGTGACTATATCCCTTATCTTCAGATCATCTCTCCACTGCCCCGAGAGAAATGCTAGGTCAAGTGTGTGACCACCCTCATGGGTCGGACCTTGAATTATTTGGGTTAGGTCCATGGTTGTCATGGAATCCATGAACTCCTGAGCTGCCCCCGAGGTTTCGCCAGCAGATGGCAGGTTAAAGTCCCCCAGCACCATAAGCCTGGGGAACTCAACTGCCAAGCCGGCTACTGCCTCAAGCAGCTCAGGCAGGGCCTTACTTACGCAGCTGGGAGGCAGGTACGTTAAGAAAAGGCCCACCTGAACCCCTAAGTCCAACTTCAGAAGGAGCGTCTCACACCCAACAATCTCCGGGGCAGGGATCCTACGAGGATGCAGATTTCCACGCGTTATAATTGCCACTCCTCCCCCCCTTCCCTGGGGTCGGGATTGATGCTGCACCGAGAAACCAGCTGGGCATATCTCAGAGAGGGCTACTCCCCCCTCCTGCCCTACTTTCTTTCACAATCCAGACATCTCTGTTTACTGGCACCTCTTTCAGACCCCAGATGCTAAATCCTAAAAGTACAGTATATTAATGTTGAATGAATGCAAAACACAATGGGAAAATGTTTAAGACCTTTATTTTGCAATAAGGCAGGCACCCCTGCATACATTAATAGCAGGTGCATATTAAGGCTGCTGTGTAATCATTATAGACCTCCACGATCCCTTCCAACTCTTATTCTGTATTCTTTATGTACTGTTTTACCATTTGACTTTTTTAATATTGTCCTCAGAATACAATTTTAAAATCTGTTCCTAAGATATCTCTTTAAACTGGTGTTGCTTTTGTCACTAGTGAAATGTGAGCTCCCTTGTAAATTAGTACAGTATGCGTTATTCCTACAGGGGACAGTGCCACTCAGCCACTCAGCCTGCTTTTTAAATCTTCTGCAGCAACTTCATGGCATTATGTTGGTGTTTCCACTGTTGCATTTCCTCCCACTGGCAAAGTGGTGGACACAAAAGTGGCAAACGACCAACATTCTCATCCCATCCCATCCCTCACCTGCCTTTAGTCCTGCTGCTTTTGCTTTTTGTAATGGGCGCTACAAAAAGTGAGTGCAAAAAGTTGCCCCTTGGAGCTACTGAGGAGGACTGGTGGCAAGCTGCCATAGCACCTAGGCTACAGGAGGAGGAATCTGAGGAATAAGATGAGGTGGGGGTCCTCGCAAATGGGAAATGCCGCTCCCAATGCTCCATAGAGCAGCGTTTTCCCTGCAACAGGAGCTAAACCAATAATTAATCAGCTTGGCATCTCTAGTGCTCTGGAGATGCAAAGTGGTGGTGCTGATCTCAGACAGACACAGCCCTTGGATTTGAAAGATCTCACAATTTAAGCTGATTTCTATGTCTGTGTGTGAATAGGTAAGAAAGCACAGAGCTGTCTTTTTCACTTTTGTAATTATGATTCTACAATAGAACAAATTGAGCAAGGGGATGTGGGCAAAGGTCTCAGGCTTTAACAGGGCAGTATGTTGTGACTTTTCTATCCCTCTTAACCAGCAAAATAGAGAAGTGGCAATTTATGTTTTAAAATTAGTAATTCTGATAGGAGTCACATTTATAGTCACCTATACTCTGGGATTCTTTGAGCCAATCTCCGGTACGCCATTATTTTTTCTCCAAATCAACTAGATATACAGGCTGTTCTGCCACAATCGCACTGGTGGATGAAGCAATAAACCTGCACAATTGGATTGTGTAGTATCACAGTATTGACTATGGTGTACCCTGTTCACAGAAAAAAATATGTGGGGAGAGAAATTCTAGAACTTTTATTTTATTTTTACTGATCTGTTCATTATCTCTGCTCAAGGGTTTTTAATGTGTGCATGTGCGTGTTGTTTAGTTGAACTTAATCCAGTTAATGAAACATCCAAACACATTCAATCCAAACTGGAAAACCCTTTGCAAAAGTTATTTGTGTGCCCAGCTGTTTTCGGAACAAGCTCTTCCTTGGTAACTACTAAGGGAGATGAAAAAAAGTAGCTTAGCCTCTTGTTCCTCTGGCACAATAGGCTGGAGTAAAAGAAGACTCGTTAAGACAAAGAGACAAGGAGATACAAAAAATATTATGTTCAAGGTGGCAAGGAGGGAATAAAGAAAGGATCTCTCTGCAAAGAAGAGAAACGTGTCAATGAAGGTCTTGGGCTAAGGCATATGGGACAGGGAGTGATAGGCAGTAACCTTGTGAGAGAAAAAGCAGCATTTCATGCTTTATTTTAAATTCATAATATTTCAGCCTGACTCTGCCTTTTAGGTTTATATAAAGTTACAATATAAGACAATGGAACTGAAATGATCTTTTTAATAAGAATGTTGTAACTTGGAATCTGGTTTATTAAATTAATTCATTGGGATAACTCACTACCCCTATGCAGGCAATTAATCTGTTAAAAATAACTGACAAATCTGTTTCCCCGTCACAAAACTAATCCTATGAGCTTGTGCCAATCAAAAGAGTTAAAGACAGGAGAAACTTGGCCTATCACAAAAGATGCTGGACAGCAACAATTTTAAAAATCCTATAGACTTTTATGGACATTGAGGGTATTCCATCTGTGGTATGGCAGAGTTTCTGGAATTCTTGTTTCCCCAGTCCTATTTGCAGAAAATAAATTCACTGGGAAGTCCATCTTTCTCAACCTGATACCTTTATAATTATGTTGGGAATGGGTGTTTGGTATTCCTGGCACATGTGAAGGTCACTAGGTTGGGAAGGTTGTTCTTATTTAAGCAGTACACTTTGGTGTATCATCTACTTTACATCTAAAGAGTACTTCTAAACTTGCTTTCCCTGTTCAGAATTTTGCTTTTTGTTTGACACCTTTGCAGACTTTTTCTTTGTTTTCCTTATTGGAATATTGAACTTCATCTTCCTGTTGATTCATGTTAAATACAGTTGTTGTGATTGTGTTATTTAAACAACTTTTCCAAATTTGGAGGGATTTTGCCTTCAATTTATTTCTTTATTTCTCTATTTCTATTTTAAAAATAGAATGTTCCTTATTTAACACTGAAGCTAGCTTTAAAGATATATCCTGAAAATGTTTTCCTGAATCTGGAATTGCAATATTGCCAAACCTCCTGAGGGCTTTGCTGAGTAACTTTCATTAAATTGGCTTAAACTGATTTTAAGAGTAAGGCATGATTTGACTTTGCCTCTTCTGCATTTGGACAAGCTCAGGTCTCAGGTTGCCCTGATAGACATGGTCAATCCTCTTGCTAACTAAAGGTTAGAATCACACTGAATAAAAGGGTGGGTTCTCTTATTTCAAAGATTTGCTGTAAGGTTCAAAATGAGAAAGTTGTGAATGAAGGTTAAAAATACTGTATCTAACTGTTCTGATTATGAACATTTTCTTTTTTCTGTACTGCTGTCTTGACTTCTTTTTCACTTAATTTTGCTCGCCTGTTAGGGAAAATTGATTATTCAATAAAAAGTTATTTTTAAATTTGCATTTGTTGTCAGTATTCAGAACCATTTTCAGCCAAACTGCTCAGCAGTACCCATCTAATATTGGCAGACAATTGCAAATCTTCCTGGAAAATAGCGATCTAAAACAAACTGAACATCTATGCTTTCTCCAATAATGCCATCGTAACTTCAGAGTCATATCAAGCTAGACCAATACTAAGGCAAAAGATCTTAGATATAGAAGGTAAAACAGAAATTGATGCTTTCTCTCATAATAACCAAATTTTAATGCCTAAGCCAGCCTCGTATTTATATCATATCACAATTCCAAATTTAGAAGGGCCTTATCTTTAGCTCAATTCAATGCTCTCCTCACAGCTATCCTGGAAAGGAAATATAAGGAAAACCCCATATGAAACCAAATTCTGCCCCTGTCTTATGGGTGCCATAGAAACCACAGCTCATGTTTTTTTGCACTGCCAGTTCTACAGGGACATTTGCCACCAATTGATTATCCCTCTTTTATTTAACTTCCTGGGGCACTCTGATAACTTTTATTTAAACAATCGGGATGGATTTTTCTCTCTAAAATTAGCAAATTTTTGCCACATTGTGTTTAAGCTTTGCCCACAAATGGTTGCTAATAGTTCTTGTTGTTAAGGGATATTTTTATTTTGTTCATTTTATTGAATGCACTTTTATTGGTCAATGACTGAAATAAAATTTCTAAAATAAAAAAAAAGCTACTCAGTATTGTTTATCAGTCTCGTAAAGACATAGAGGAGAACTTTTGCACGTCTTCCAGGATTCTCTGCCTGGGTTTATTCCTTTATTTCTTACAAGATTTTCCATCCTGGAAAACCATGTCATGGATACAAGAGTGTAGGATTAATTATTTATTTTCCTTAGATAAATTTTGCATTCTAGATCGCTATTAAGGGCAGGTACTTCTGTGCTTGTATATTTAAAGCTTCATCATTACTGTAGCCATACAGTAGTCCAATTGATAGAAACCAGTGCTCAGAAAATGGGGCTAATTAGTTGACCCAGTTCCATGCCCCACTGCATAAACCCATTTAGATCTTGCTACTTTTCAGGAATGTGGGAACAAGCCCAGCTGTCTGATGTTCAGCCTTCTTCCTTTCACTGAACCAGAGATGTTCATTCTCTTTCACCAGTTTCAGTTCTGAAGATCTGCTTTTCTTGTTCCTTTTTAAAACTTCGATTGTAGGACAAAAATAGAAAATGAAAAAAAAAAAGAGTTTAAAACTCTTCTACTTTACATAAGATTTTACAAGATGATAAAAGGAGAAACACCTCACCATCATTCTTACAATAATACTGAATGGGAACAAATACAATGTATTGCCCTTTAAGACCTAAGATTAAAAACAAACCAGAACATGACCAAAATAGCCAGGATGATGAAATTATCACATTAATAAGAATATAGTAAAACTTTCTAATCAGTTTGAGCCAGTACCTTTTTGGCCAATCATATAGGATCCAGTGTTTTAAATCCTTATATTAAAAGAAACCTGAACTTCAGATGTGATCGAAGTCTGCTTTTCTTGTCCAGTCGGCTTGCTAGCACTCACTTGAAAGCTAATCCGGGAAGGGGCTGGGTGGGATGGCAGACTGAAGGGAAGGGGGTGGCACTAGGAGACTGGCAAAGCTGCCAGCCGGGGCAGACTGGGTCATGGCTGTTGGCACCACGTCTCTGCCTTCTCTGTGTGAGCTGCATTAGTGATAGAAAAGCAATGCCCCCTTCGGACAATAAAGTGTTCTCCCCCTCCAAATCCAATCGTCCCCTAATCTGATGCCAGGGCTTTGGAGATGAAGTTCCCATCGCTGGAAGAAAACAGATGCCACCTCCTATTCAGCAGACTGGTATAGAGCACAACAATAGCCCAGCACACAGTCTTTGCCAATGGGGAGGGGTCCTCTATTAAGCTTGTGTCTCCCCAAATAACAGCTGCAGAGAGACAGCTTAGGAAAGGAAACCTCTGCCAAGCCATCCCTACCCAGGGGCACGAGGTGGGGAAGGGAATGTGGCTTCTTTAAGGAGAGTGCCTAGGGCAGACAATTGCCCTCCTCATCGGCTGCAGGGATTTCACAGGTTTCCACGCGCCTCTCGAGCGTCACCATGGCACCTTCTTGGCACACTCTGCCCATATAAGACAGAGCCGGCGTTGCTATGGCACCAACGGGCACCTCATCAATTGAGGCTTTGTTCAAAGTTCTACCCCTTGAAACTGGAATTTCAGGACATGAGGGGCGGTTGAGGGGAGCTCCCTCTCCAAGCCCAGGATACGTTCCCCAGTCAGAGCTCCAGACACCCCCTCCCTAGATATCACCAGTCTGTCACACAGCTCCGTGCAGGAAGGACGAGCCCAAAGTCCTGCTGAATAGCCCCATTCAAATCCCAGCCCTTTTGGCAGAGAGACAGCCCAGGACATTACACTGTCTGAGGTAGAAAAATGGAAATGATGCACCACCAGTCCCCCTCCCATAATGATTAAATCCCCCCAAATAAATCAACCTATTGTCATTTTCTGACCTATTTTGCTATCCTAAATTGCTGCAGAGTTGATCCATCTCACCCCGCCAAAAATCTCTGAAATCAGGGCCTTCCAGTTATCCCTTGGCAGAGAATTCCTCCTGCACTTTTCCCCTAGAGGAAGGACCCCAAGACAGTATTTGGGGGGGGGAGCCAAACAGGGAATAATAACACCAAGGGATGAGGAGGAGGAAGAAAACAAGGCCCAAGTTTGCTAAAGACAGTGGCGCTTGGCAGACATCTATCTTGGAATGTGGCCATGGCATGAAGAGCAACCTCAGGAGGAATTTACATATTGATAACCTGCAAAATCGAGCAATTGAACAGATGCAGTCCAGTTTGGTCCAGGCAAGGATAATCTCTCCATAGCCTCCCTGATCCCAAAGTGTCTCTGCTGTGAAGATTTTCTTTGCCAGCAGTCTGCCTTGCCAAAGAAACACCTTGATATTTGACAAAAGATGATTTTAAGATTGCTTCATCTTAATTGTTTACTGATAATAGCCTCTAGATAAGGAAATGTTCCCAGACCTATCTTTCTCCTCTTACATAAAAAAAATCCGCCAAGTGGCTCTTCAGCTACTTACTCTACCCCTAATACTGCAAGAAAAGTAACTGCTTCAGCTGTTTTAAAATTAAGACTAAAGTGCATGCAACTGTGTTCCCCCCCCTTTCTTTTTGCTTAGGAAAAATTAATTCTTTTTTTAAATAAAGCTGTCTTAATAAGCTCCTTTTCATTACAGTACTGTTATGCCGTTGCTTGCTTCACAAACATTAAGCTACATGATATATATTGCTAACCTATTTTAAATTTGTAATACAGCATTGTCACAATGGCTTTCTCCAGTAATTTAGTTTACATACAGAAGTCTGCTACAATAACACAGTTGCAAATACCCACTTTAAATTGTAATGTTGGCCATGAATTCAAGAGCAAACCTCAAGAAAACTCTTTTATGTTGATCTTAATTAGCCTATCCATAACATGAACATACTTTTTATTAAGCAAAATTCTTATATTATTCAGATAATAGATCACAGCCTTTGAGCTCTTAGCAAATCTTGCCTGTAAATAGTGTCAGTTATTGATTTTCAACATTATTCAGTATTCAGGAAGTGAAAGAATTACATTGAGTTCAAATAATGTCTGAATTAATGTTTAGAATTATTTTCAAAAATCAGGAATATGAATTATATGGGTGCGAAAACAAAAGCACTTCTGATAACATGCCTGTTCATTATACGGCACAAATTTGTGAAATTGTGCTGACAACTTTCTACTTTTAATCAGTCTAGTAAAGACGACTCCTCAGAAGTGAGTTCAGAGGGACATATTTCTAAACAGGTGAAACTAAAACTGCAAGTTTTATAATTTAATTTAATTCTATGTATTTTTATTTGTAAAAGCCCCACTAAGTTAAATGGGGCTTTTTTTTTCATGGTAAGGGCACAAAGTATTGCAAACTTAATATCCCTTTCAAAACTTCACTCTTTCCAAGTAATACTTTTTTTGTAAACTTATTTGTTATTTGATGGATTCCAGTCAGTCACTGATTTTGTCCCTGGCTGTGGACACAACCGAAGGTTATTGTTATTTTGAGCATACTCTTTAAGAATTAACATTTTAATCATCATAGATAATAATGTTATACAGATTTTTTAAAACACAGCTGCAAAAATATCCAACAGAGTACTTGAGAATTATTTTCTCATTTAAAAAAAGGTTGTAATGTTCACCTTTATTTTATATAGTTTTTTTTGAAGAAAAGACCTTTTAGCATTATCAGTTTTTTTCCTAACTCAACAGGCACACACAATTTACAATAAAAATATCCAAATCCCAAATGAGTGATATATCAAATATTGAAGAAAAAATAAGATTTTAAAAGAATACTTACAATAAATGTAATATAGCAAAGTCTTATTTTAAAGATCACTGTTTAGAACAAGGACATTGGAATAATCTTAATCAGTAATTTTCAAACAGAGAAAACAATACATAGTATTTAATTTAACAAAGTTTGAGAATAAAACAACTTGGAGCACAGAATTTCTTTGATGATCACCATATCCTTCCCAGATTTAGCTTGATGTGAACACTTTCTTCTTGTCCAGTCAAGTCTGGAGAGAAGGTCTGCCATGCTTCTGCAGTGGAAATCCATCTTTTTCAGAGGAGTGATCCTCTCTCAAGGGAGGTATGGGGTTTCCATAGAAATTAAATTGCAACCCGTGAGTTCGTCCATCCATCTCTCTGTCCTGGGGGTAGTGGGAAAGAGGAATATATAATGCTTGAGGGAGAGTTTCAACAGATTGGGACGCCTTTTTAGATTACTCATAGAGAAGGAAGACTTTCCCCACCATAGGATTAAGCTGGAGTAAAGTCAAGTTGGAATTTAGTTATCCTTGAGGCATAACAAAAGATCACACTCAAAGATGTATCAACAAATCCACACGGGTCACATTCCCCCCCCCACTCCCTCCTTCCTCATGTGCTCTCAGTAAAAGCCTAACATCAATACCTGGGAAAATACTGGAAAAAATAATAGCAATAGCAATAGCACTTAGACTTATATACCACTTCATAGTGCTTTACAGCCCTCTCTAAGCAGTTTACAGAGTTCAGCATATTGCCCCCAACAATCTGGGTCCTCATTTTACCCACCTCGGAAGGATGGAAGGCTGAGTCAACCTTGAGCAGGTGAGATTTGAACAGCTGAACTGCTGAACTAGCAGTAGCCTGCAGTGCTGCATTTAACCACTGCACCAACTCGGCTCTTAATTAAAAACCAGATCTCCCATCAACTAGAAACAAACCAAGTAATAACCAACAGCCAGCATGGATTTGTTAAGAACAAGTATGCCAAACCAACCTCATTTCATTCTTCAACACTGTGACCAAATTAGTAGACCAGCAAAATGCAGTAGACATAATATACCTGGACTTTAGCAAAGCATTTGACAAAGTAGACCACAACCTACTCCTTCATAAGCTAGAAAAAAGCGGGATAGACAACTACACAACCAGATGGACTAACAATTGGCTGACCAATCATACCCAGCGAGTAGTCCTCAATGGCTCTAAGTCCACATGGAGAGAAGTAAGCAGTGGGGTACCACAAGGTTCCATCCTAGGCCCAGTACTCTTTAATATTTTCATAAATGACCTAGATGAGGGAATAGCAGGAGAACTAACCAAATTTTCAGATGACACCAAGCTGGCGGGAGTAGCAAACACCTCAGAGGACAGACTCAAAATCCAGAGGGACCTCAACAGACTCGAACACTGGGCCCAAACCAATAAAATGAAATTTAACACGCAGAAAAGTAAAATTCTGCACCTAGGTAAGAAGAATCAAAAATACACATACAAACTGGGTGAAACCACACTCAATAGCAGTGATTGCGAGAGGGATCTCGGAGTCCTGGTAGACAGCCAACTAAATATGAGCCAGCAGTGTGCAGCAGCAGCCAAAAAGGCCAACACAGTCCTGAGCTGCATAAATAGAGGGATACAATCAAGGACCAGAGAGGTACTAGTACCACTCTATAAAGCCTTGGTCAGACCACACCTAGAGTACTGCATCCAGTTTTGGTCACCACACTACAAAAAAGACATTGAAACCCTAGAGAAAGTGCAGAAGAGAGCAACCAGGATGATAAAGGGTCTGGAAAATAAAACATACAAAGAGCGGTTGCAGGAACTGAGCTTAGACAGTCTGGCGAAGAGAAGGACCAGGGGTGACATGATAGCAGTGTTCCAATACTTGAGGGGATGCCACAGAGAGGAGGGGGTCAGGCTGTTCTCTATGGCACCAGAAAGCCAAACAAGGAATAACGGATGGAAGCTGACCAAGGAGAGATTCAACCTGGAAGTGAGGAGAAACTTTCTGACAGTGAGAGCGATCAACCAGTGGAACAGCTTGCCAGCAGAGGTTATGAGAGCCCCAACACTTGCGACCTTCAAGGAGAGACTGGACTGCCATCTGTCTCAAATGGTGTAGTAATTCCCGCTTGAGCAGGGGGTTGGACTAGATGACCTCCAAGGTCCCTTCCAACTCTAATAATAAATCTAAAATTAATAGAGGGCATTTTATCCACCTGCTGTGCCTCAGCTCAAAACTGCCATTTCAAGGCAACTTTTCCACAGGGGAGAGATTGATTGAGATCCTGATATTCAGTTAGATTCCAGCATGCTTGCAAGTGCTGCCCTCTGAAAATATACCAGTGAGCCTCAGTGTCTATGTGCTTATATTTGTCTGTTATTACCACAAAAGTCTCATCCTTCTCCTTTTCCCTTTCTCTGTTGGGAAAAGAAAATATTCACTCCTTTTGTCCAAAGACAAATTTCGGTGTGCCATCAGAGCAGGGATCTCTCCTTTGTCTTAGATCAGAGGTCTTCAAACTTGGCAACTTTAAGACTTGTGGACTTCAACTCCCAGAGTTCTCCAGCCAGCATAGCTGGGAGTTGAAGTCCACAAGTCTCAAAGTTGCCAAGTTTGGGGACCCCTGTCTTAGATTAACCACACTAAGTAAATCAACCTTTGGAAATTGAGTGATTTTCATGACATTCACAAAATGGTTATAATAGCAATAACAATAGCAATAGCACTTAGACTTATATACCGCTTCATAGTGCTTTACAGCCCTCTCTAAGCAGTTTACAGAGTTCAGCATATTGCCCCCAACAATCTGGGTCCTCATTTTACCCACCTCGGAAGGATGGAAGGCTGAGTCAACCTTGAGCAGGTGAGATTTGAACAGCTGAACTGCTGAACTAGCAGTCAGCTGAAGTAGGTTGCAGTGCTGCACTTTAACCACTGCGCCACCTTGGCTACTTGGTGACTGGGAGGAAATCAAGATTGTGCCATGGGCTCTGCTTTTTGTCCTTCACACATTGCTTCCTTCTTTCTGCACAAACTGCATTTATATCAACAGTTATTCAAATGAATGTTGCTTCAAGATAGTTGGATAGAAAGAGAGCAATTCAGAAGGATTCCTCACTTAATACATTAAGCCATGTCAAGTAAATTGTTAAGTTATTAAGAAAATATTTATGGGAAAGGCAAACTTCTTTACTTAAATTACTGCTATCATCTGATGACATTTAACTTTACTGATTTACAGCTTTATTATTAAACATGTATTTTGACTTAATTTCACTATAGAATCCAAGGGATCTACTCCAAAAACCACTTTGGGCAGAAGTAGAAAACTGTCATGCAATCTCTTTGATAATATGAGTGGACAGTATATTCAATTAAAGCATGATTTTGATTTCACAATTTGATTCAGATGCATTAGCTGCATCTCAGACAGCCAGGGCTGAATTGCCACCAGCACTGCATTATGTTTTGGACAATTCCAAGGTACAGTATTTTTAAGAGACAAATAATGTTGTTAAGGTAGATATTAATTATTAGAACTTTAGAACAATAAAGAGTTGAAAAACCCAGCTCTAAATCAGTGATTGGGGGTTTTACAGTACTAATGAGAGCAAATTTCAACTGATCTTATGAAGAGATTAATACAATAAAATCATTTTCCTATTTCTTAGACACCTCTGAGAATGTTAAAAGA
This sequence comes from Diadophis punctatus similis, assembly GCA_023053685.1. Classification (NCBI taxonomy): domain Eukaryota; kingdom Metazoa; phylum Chordata; class Lepidosauria; order Squamata; family Dipsadidae; genus Diadophis; species Diadophis punctatus. The sequence goes on from JALIGW010000002.1 coordinate 108,160,873, forward strand.
AGTTTGGTGTCAAGTCAATTATGTTGGGAGTATAAAATAATGGAGGCGCCAATTTTGCATATCATGTGGGCCTGATCCACTATGATTCCATTTTGATGTAATATCTGTGAGTTTCTTTTACTATTATTTCAAGAGCAGTAATATGGTTTAATGGTTGGAAATGATTCCAAATTATATGACGAACATTGGATTTATCAAGCACTGAGTTTAGCATAAAGGTTACTCTTGGGCTAATAACATTTGTTCAGTTTCTGCTTATGAATCGGCTTTCTATGGATATACCCTGTTTAAAACCTGAGCTGTTTTAATATCTGTTATAATATATTTTGTCATTTTTATTTTTACCCCTTCTCTGTTTGCTTTACTGTTGTTGCATTTTTTTCTTTGTTTCTGTATATTAAAGAAAGCAAGGGGGGGGGGGAAGCATGTGTTCAGAGACTATATTGTCCAGCATTTTTCCTCCATGTTTGCAGTACCACCTATTTTTAAAAAGTGAGGGTTTACTAGTGCCAAGGAGAACAGAGCTTTTCAAAGTCTTTAAAATTTATGTGAGATTGCCTTAGTACTGAAAGATGTGCAGCTGGGAAATTAGAACGGAGTAGTGAAAAGGTTGTGCTGAGTTTTCTGAAAGAAAGGTTTAGGAAAGGGGATGAGCCAGTTCTATTCAAGTCTCACTCGGGTTCACTACTTTTCTTTTTTCTTTTAACAAAGTGACTGTCTCCAGCTTGTCTTTTCACTGGTGTTCTGCTTTTTAACTTTCAGCAATCCAGCCTTCCTTCCTTCCTTCCTTCCTTGCTTCCTTGCTTCCTTCCTTCCTTCCTTCCTTCCTTCCTGTTTTTGAGTGTTTTTGTCTTTCCTTTCCTTTCCTTTCCTTTCTCTTATGTAAGTTGGCATGCAGCCTCATTCAGTGATAAAAATGCAGTGCTTGTAAGGAAATACAAGAGTAAAAATGTAACATTTTCTAAAATGGCATCTCAAGTTAACGAAAGAGATATTTAACCTTTTCTATACAGAAAATACAGTAATAATAATCTTATAATGGGAAAATTACTACCCCTCACAGCAGGGAAGTAGACTGTCTTCCTATGACATTAACATGTAATTTAAATTCATAATTAGAAAATACTGTGCAATCATGGAAACAAGATTTTGTTCTAATGATGGCATATCTATGAAATCTAGCCAGTGACAGAATATACATTACCCTAGATGCATAATATACCATAGCTATTGAGTAACATCCCTTCAGCATTGAGAAAAGATAAGTGAATATAGCATTATACTCATCAATATGGCACTCTTTAGTATTAACAGCTAATCAAAGAGAAATATTTTGATCAACATTTAAAGCTTCTTTGTTTGCTGCTTTCAAGAGTTATCTCCTCTGCCCCCCAATAATAAGAGAAGTATTCAGTACCATAGTTTTGATTAATGAGAATATATGAGCAGCATAAGAAAGGGGAAAAGATGGGGAGATTCCCCATTTTAAATTTATATTGTTAAAATGTTATACTGGATCATCTATTTTATCCATTTTTAATATTGGCTATTGAGTCTCTTTAAATAGGTTATACACTAATAATTTTATAAAGATGGATTAGAACTACCTGCCTATAAGGTAAGTGTAGCACTGCTCCTGAAAATTTTTGTTCAATTTGGGAAAATAACATACAATACTAAATATGTCACATGGCCAAAGCAACTCAAGCTCTTTCATGGGGTCAGTTGCAGATTTATCTAATGAATGCTGTGAATGAGTGACACCTCATATCACTAAAAGGTATTATTAAGAAATAAAAGCCAGAACAACAATAATAACAAGAACAACAATCTCCTAATTAAACACATATTGAAAGCAAGGGCAAATATTAATATTAACTATTAATACTTTTCATTGGAGACTAAGTATAATAGACACCATCTCTCACATTTTGTTTATCATTGATTTTTTTTTTACTTTTTGAGAGAGGAATGAATTTTACCCTTGATTATATTTAGTATAGCAAGAATGTATCCCTTTGAAGCTTTTTAGAAAGAGTATGAAGGGAAGCTATCAATAATGTTATGGAGATCTGAATCTCTGTTCCTTCTCTCCAAAATCCACACAATGGATTGAATCAATCTGACAATGGCCATTTGCCCAATAGCGACTTGTATCACTGTCAAGCATGTTTTCAGCCATTCTTGGTTAATATAAAGCTTGTCTTATTATTCCATTGGCACAGTGATGGTTGGTTGGATGATTCTAGAAGATGCTGTAAGTCATGAGTAGGAAACATCCACAGACACCTTCAGCCCTTTCCAGCTTGTGAATTAAAAAGCTTTCCACCCAACCTTAAGTCATAAAACAATACCAGCATAATATGTATTGCCCATACTGCCAGCCACTTCCCTAAGCCTATTGCATCCATTCTCAGCCACTGTCAAATGGTGTGATTCTGACTGGTGACAGTGGCCCTTGATATTGGCAAGATAGTTGGGAAAGGAGCTGCTAAGATCTTTGCAGCAAGACATTGCAGCAAGAATAGAGTAGATTTGATTTCAGGGCTCTGTCTGGATTTGTCTAGGCTGTCTGTACCTCTTCCCACATCCCATTTGGACAACTTCCAAATTAAAAGAATGTGAAATAAACATATGGGAAGACATAAAGACAGAAATAACCTAAAAGAGTGGGGAGCCACACCTTGCCATGACTGTGTCAACAGGAGCTGGAAAACTGAAACTGGCTACAGTAGCATTTAGACAAATGCTATTTTACTACAAGGGAGAATAGAATAGAATAGAATAGAATAGAATAGAATAGAATAGAATAGAATAGAATAGAATAGAATAGAATAGAATAACAGAGTTGGAAGGGACCTTGGAGGTCATCTAGTCCAATTCCTTTCTCAGGCAGGAAAGTAGTTTCCCTATACCATTTCAAACAAATGGTTGTCCAATCTCTTCTTAAAAACTTCCAGCGTCGGAGCATCCACAACTTCTGGAGGCAAGCTGTTCCACTGATTAATTGTTCTAACTGTCAGGAAATTTCTCCTTAGTTCTAAGTTGCTTCTTTCCTTGTTTAGTTTCCACCCATTGCTTCTTGTTCTACCCTCAGGTGCTTTGGAGAATAGTTTGACTCCCTCTTCTTTGTGGCAACCCCTGAGATATTGGAACACTGCTATCATGTCTCCCCTAGTCCTTCTTTTCATTAACTAGACATACCCAGTTCCTGCAACTGTTCTTCATATGTTTTAGCCTCCAGTCCCCTAATCATCTTTGTTGCTCTTCTCTGCACTCTTTCTAGAGTCTTAACATCTTTTTTACATCGTAAGGACCAAACTGGATGCAGGATTCCAAGTGTGATGTTACCAAGGCATTATAAAGTGATATTAACACTTCACGTGATCTTGATTCTATCCCTCTGTTAATGCAGCCTAGAACTGTGTTGTTTACCTCTAGGTGTTCATTGATTCACTGCTTGATTGTCTTTTCTAGAATCTTTCCAGGTATTGAGGTCAGGCTGATTGGTCTGTAGTTTCCTGGATCTTTTTCCCCCTCCTTTTTTGAAGATGAGAACTACATCAGCTCTTTTCCAGTCCTCTGGTAGTTTCCCGGTGCTCCAGCATCTTTGAAAGATATAGTTCAGTGGTTCTGAAATCACGTCTGCCAATTCCTTCAGAACCTTGGAGTGTAATCCATCTGATCCTGGTGATCTGAACTCATCTAGGGTGGACAGGTGCTCACTTACCATTTTTTTGCCTATTTTAACTTGTGTTCCTAATCTGCTTTTTTACAGTACTGTTTTTGATAGGTTGGACTGTTTTTTCCCTTTGTGTAAAGACGGGTGCAAAAAATGAGTTAAATAGTTCTGCTTTCTCCCTGTTGCTTGTCACCTTTTTTACCTTTGTCACAAGCTTTAGTTCATTTTGAGCCTTAGCTTTCCTCACTTCATCTTTGCAGGCTGGGCTATTTACTGATATTCTGCCTTAGTTAAGTGCCCATCTTTCCACTTTTTATACTTGTCCTTTTTGTCTTTTAATTTACCAGAGAGTTTTTATGCAGATATGCTGGTTTCTTTTGAGAGCTGTTATTTTTCTTCTTCATTGGTATTATGCTAGACTGGATTTTTATAATCTCACTTTTCAAAGTTTCCCAAGCTTCTTGGGTTGTTTTCCCTTTGAGGGTTCTTGTTACGTACGGAGGTACGTGGTAAATTTGCATATCACTGATTGGCTGAAATAGCAGCGGCCGATTTGAACGGCTGTCACTGGCTGGCTGAGCCGCTGGGAAACCCTTAAAAGTGGTTTCTTTGCAGCTCGCGGCCAGTTCGTGTTTCTGCCTTCTAACTAGAAATAAAGTGCTGAACTGTTCTTCGGTTCGTCTCTCCTTTCCCGCACGCTAATATAACAGTTCTCATCCATGGAATCCTTCCCAAGCTCTCCCTAAGTTTATTGAAATTAGCTCTCTTAAAGCCCAGGACTCTAGTTTGACTTTGTTCTATTGTTAATGCTTGCATAATGTTGAATTCCAATATTGCACGATCACTCCCGGACAAGGTTGCTGTAGCTTCAACAACTTCTATCATTTCATCTCTGTTAGTGAGAATTAAGTCCAATATGGCTGATCCCCTAGTTCCCTTCTCTACTGCTGCTAGGAAACGAAGTGGGTTGAACTGCTTTTATCGACAAGCCGGGAAGGGAGAGATGTGGACCCGACACGCATGTGTGTTGGGGAAGAGAGGAGAGGAAGGGTTTCTTCTGGATCCTTTGATCGGCTTGAACGGGAATAGGGGACAGAAAAAGAGAGAGAAAATGCCTTGTGACTGCCCGATTTTGAAAAAAGCTTTTGGGAGCATGGAAATGGGTAGCAAGAGGGAATTCTGAGTTTGTGCCCTCTCTGAGAGCCAGACTGACTTTTATTTATGATTCATAACAGTAGCAAAATTACAGTTATGAAGTAGTAATGAAAATAATTTTATGGTTGGGGGGTCACCACAACATGAGGAACTGTATTAAAGGGGTCGCAGCATTAGAAAGGTTGAGAACCACTGCTCTAGCTGTATATTCCATTTGTGGGTTTCAGCCCACCAAGTTTCCGTAATGGCAACAATATTATATCTGCCCTCATTTACTTGAATTTCTAATTCACCCTGTTTATTCCTCATACTCTGTGTGTTGGTGTGTAAGGTAGGATAGGGAGTGACTGAAAGTGACAAAAACAGATACTGGAAAATAGGCAGTAAGACTCCATTCAACATTTTTTATTATTTTCTGGGCCCTACAGTGAGAAAAAGTGGGATGGTTGCATCTTAGGATAAAGTATTACAGAATATTTTTCGTTAAATAGTGATGATTGTGAAAGGACAAGGAACGGTTATATCCGCCTTGAAGAAGCAGTGGGAAAAGAAGAACATTTTACCTGCATTCTAGAATGGCTAATGATGACTTAGGGCTGTTTCACTCATGAAACAGAGTTGGGACCAATGTCTTGAGGTCAAGGGGGAAGATAGAAGTTGTCAAGGCATGAGTATCCCATGTTAAAGTACAAGCAAAGACAGGACCTTTAAGACTTCAAATAATAGAATAAAAACCAAGATAGAAGAAAACATTACTGTGCTCCTGAACATGGAGAGTCCATTCCACATCATGTGTAACAATGATAGGGAGATTTTCCTCTATAAACTCTCTTTTAAGATTTCTATGGGCTCAATTACCCATTACAACAGGGGTGTCAAACTGGCGGCCCATGGGCCAGATGCATCACACACAGACCACGCCCACCCCAGCTCTGTGAAGGGGAAAACAATCACAAAATGTCACGTGATGGCAATGTGATGCAGCAAGTTTGACACCAGTGCCAATGGGTGGGAGATACAATAGATACAATGGGAAATGTACCTATTGTATCTACAGCACCTCATAGCCCTTTTGCCTAAAGTGACCAGATTTTTTTTTTACGCGGGACACCGACGGGAGGCGGGGCCGCCTGGACGCCGAGTTTTGCCCTCTGCGCATGCGCAGAATGCTGCGCATGCGCAGAGGGCAAAAGACCGCTAATGTCGGCGTCCAGGTGGGGGGGGAGGCGGGAGGCCTTTCCTCACCTCCCGCCTCCCCTTCGGGAGCCGGCAGTGGCTTGGGCTGGCTTGGGAAGGGGAGCAGCCCCCAGCGTCTCTTGGCTCTCCTCCTCCCTCCCCCCCACCCGCCCGGGGGCCCCTCGCCGGCCGCTGACCTCACGCACATCCTGCAGGCATTCCAGGACGGCCAGGTTGGGCGCAGCAGCAGCAGGCCTCTCAGCTCGGGCCGGCCGTGGGCGGCGTTGGCGGCGGGCGGGCGTCCCGCGTTGACTCCTCCGGTGGCGGCTGGGGAACGACTTCCCCGAACCCGAGGAGGAAGGGGAAGGGGAGGGGAGGGTGATGTCACCCGGAGGGGGCTCTCTGTGCATGTTCAGAGGTGCTGCCTTGGCCCCAGCCTGTAGTGGGAGGCTTGGAAAGCAGCCGGGGATGCTGGCCGCCTGCCCAGAAGAAGGAGCGCGCCGCGGCCGCTTTTGGAGAGCTCCGCGCCTTGCTTGGGGAAGGGGCGTCCCGCTTGGGATCGGGATCCCGGGTTGGCAAGGGAGTCCGGCCCTTGCAAAGGAGAGACCCTTGCGAAGAGCCGCTTATTGAGCAGGGGAGGGATGGGGCACTGTGAAAAGCGCCACACGCTCCGGCCCGGACGCGCATCTGCCTGTCTTGAGCGCTTTGCTCGCCCACAGGCCGCCCCCCTCCGGGAAACTCTGGCGCGTCTGCTCGCCCGGGGAATTCCCCGCCCGGGGATGAATGGGCAGCGGTGCCTCGCAAGTGGCGAGCGATCCTCGGGCGTCCCGTTTCGCTTGCGGGAGCTTCCAGTTGTTGACGTCTGCGGTGCGGGGGTGGGGGGGAGAGGAAGTCCCCTTTCAAAAAATCGGGACTTTTTAGAGGACGGGCGGGACGCGGGACAAACCATTAAAAAGCGGGTCTGTCCCACCAAAATCGGGACGTCTGGTCACCTTACTTTTGCCAGAAAATTCCATTTCTAGAAGATATTATTAGGAAGTTTTAATCCTTACCCTGGTGAGCATTTCCACTCGGCATCAAACTTTCATGAGCTAAAACTTGATGGGTGAAACTGCCTGAAAAAAAACAATGGCTTGAGTTAGGAAAATGGCAGGCAGGGAAAGAATTAAGTGCTTCTTTTCTTGTTTCTTCCCCAACTTCTCTGAATTCAAAGAGCCTTCAGGCAAACTGTGGCTATTGGGCTATCTTTAACCTTGTTTTCATGTAACACCAACTTTGGCCCCAAGCTATTGGCATTCCCTACATCTTGTGGCAGTGAACTCCATCTGTTAATTATGTGTTGTATAAAGAAGCCCTTTCTTTTGTTTGCCCTCTTCTCTCCTCTGCTAATTAACTTCAGTAGTTGACCCTGGGTTCTAGTATTATTTTGAAAGAGGAAAGAAATTTTCAGCCTATTATCGTCGCACCATTTTCTGTTTTATAAACTTTAACAATGGTGTTTAGGAGCTCACCTTTAAAAAAAACCCACTTTTTAATACTTTTCTTGACAGTTTACTTTCCTTTGGTGATTGATTATTCATGATTTCTCAGTTCACTGTTGAAGAACACAGTTTTATATTGTGTGACTTTGCGATTTGTTCTTTTGAGACTTCCACAGCTACTGTAATAGCTGACAATTTACCAATTTAGAGTTAAAAGTGAAAACAGCAAAGCCACAAATTACAAGATCAAAGCTATAAAAGAAGAGACAAATGTTAAACCTTCATGTGCAACTCTAATGTGCTCTTCATAAATATGGCACAAGGTTTGGATTCACACATTTCAGATTTATGAAACTAAGTGTCATTTTCTTCCTGCTTTAATTGACAGGAAGAGTTGTTGTAAAAATCAGTAGAAGCTTTTAATCCAGAGGAATGATTTAGATCAGTGGTTCCCAAACTTTTTCAGTCCACCGCCCCCTTGGTGCTACAAACTCATCCTCACCGCCCCCCACCCCGCCCCCTCAAGTGGGCGTGGCTTAGTGGTCAGGTGACCGGGTGGGCATGGCCAACTTGTAAAATGTGGTGAAACTCACTTAACAACGCTCTTGCTTAGCAACCAAAATGTTATGCTCAATTGTGGTCATAATTCTTTCTTTCTTTTTCTCTTTCTTTCTTTCTTTCTTTCTTCCTTTCTTTTTCTCTTTCTTTCTTTCTTTCTTTCTTTCCTCCCTTCCCCTTCTTTCTTTCTTTTTCTTTCTTTCTGTCTTCCTTCCTTCCTACCTACCATCTTTCTTTCTTTCTTCCTTCCTTCCATCTCTTTCTTTCTTTCCTTTCTTCCTTCTTTCTTTCTTCTTTCTTTCTGTCTTCCTTCCTTCCTCCCTCCCTCTTTCTTTCCTTTTTCTTTCCTTCTTCCCTCCCTTCCCTTCCCTCTTTTCTTTTTGACTATCTTCCTGCCTTCCTACCATCTTTTTTCTTTCTTTCTTTCTGTCTTCCTTCCTTCCTACCATCTTTCTTTCCTTCTTCCCTCCCTTCCCTCCTTTCTTTTTCTGTCTGTCTTCCTTCCTTCCTACCATCTTTCTTTCTTTCTTTCTTTCTTTCTTTCTTTCTTTCTTTCTTCCTTCCTTCCTTCCTTCCTTCCTTCCTTCCTTCCTTTTTCTTTCCTTATTCTCTCTCTCTCTCTCTATGTGTGTGTGTGTGTGTGTGTGTGTGTGTGTGTGTGTGTGTGTGTGTATCGCACACACCACGGGACTACATTGCCTTCTCTGGGCTCTGCCTATGGCGATTTAAAATGTGCTTCTGTCTGCGAGGAAGAGGGGCATGTTTGAAAAGAGGGGCTGGAGGTGGGTGGGAAATCTATCCCACATTGAGCCACTGGGTGTGTGTGAGTGTGTGTGTGCGTGCGTGGCCAAAAACGTCCAGGTTTGGGAAACTGGGAGGTTTTGAAACCGGTTCCCGCAAACATGGTTTGTATTTGGTTGCAAAAACAAACAAACAAACACACAAGCCATTTTGGTTCCTCGCCAAGGCTGGCTCAACTGGATGACCAAACAGAGCCTGGAAAGGAAAGAAAACTGCAGAAGTGGTCAATGGAGGGGTGGGTGGGACAGATGCACATGGGGGAGGGTCTTCTCCCCCTCCCCCCACACTGGCACATTCAAGGGGCTTCCTGGAAATACACCCCCTCCCCCGTGGGAAGCGCTGGCACCCTCCAAATTGCCTTCCTTGGCACAGAGGCCGGGTGGAGGGGGGGACTCCTGTACCCAGCAGGCACAGCTAGAAAGCCCCCTCCTCACCTGGTAGTGTGTCGTGCCTGCCTAAATTGCTATCCATCCGGGGACAGGGGAAGATGGCATCGCAGGGACGAACAAGAGCAGTGTGTTAGGTGGGCAGAGGAGGCGAGGCCGAAGGCCACATCATGAGACGGGCATGCGGAGAGGTTGCGGGGGGGGCAGGAGGCTGGGCACCTGGGGTCATCAGTGGGATGGAGAAGGGGATGGTATTTGGTGTTTGGGGTGGGGTGGGGAGTTATGATTTTTAGAAGATGAGACACACATGTACGCACAATGGCCAAGGGGAGGATTTAACTTGGGATTGTTTGGGAGAGAAAAATAGAGGAAGGGAGGGAAGAAAGGAAGGAAAAGAAAGGAAAGGAAAGAGAAAGAAAAGGAAGGAATGAGAGGGAAGGAAATGGAAGGAGGAAGGAAGGGAGGGAGGGAGGAAAGAAAGTAGGAAGGAAAGAGAGGGAGGGAAATTAAAGGTGAAAAGGAGAGGGAGGAAGGAAAAGGAAGGGAAGGAGGAAGGAAGGGAAGTAGGAAGGAAAAGGGGGAGAAGGAAAGGGAAGGAAGGAAAGTAGGAAGGAAAGGGAAGGAGGGAAGGAAGGGAAAGAGACAGAAGGAAGGGAAGGGAAGGGAAGGAACGGAGGAAGGAAAAAGAGGGAAGGAAGGGAAGGGAAGGGAAGTAGGAAGGAAAAAGGGAAGGAAAGGGAGGAAGGAAGGAAAGGAAAGGAAAGGAAAGGAAAGGGAGGCAGGCGAAGGCGGCAGAAACTCTGGCGGGCAACTGTTCCCAATCTCCCCCGCCATCGCTGCCCTCTTTCTGGACCGACTTTCCGACCGCGGTGCCTCTTGGCCGAAGGAGCGGAAAAAAGGCAGCTGCGATTTCCCCACAAGGTCTCCCTCCTCCTCCTCCTCCTCCTCCCGCCCCCCCCAACCCAACCCCCCAACCTAGCCCCTGCCCACCCACCCCCCAATCCCGTGTCTTACAGGTTTAACAGCTCCGTGTTTCTGTCGGCTAGTCTCTAGGGAAAAAAGCTTGCAAAATAAAGAAACTCTTCTCGCTGTGAGTTGTTAATTGCTCACCCTCGCGAGAAGAGTTTCTGTATTTTGCAAGCTTTCCAGGGGTCTCCAACCTTGGCAACTTTAAGACTTGTGGACTTCAACTCCCAGAATTCCTCAGCCAGCTTTGCTGGGAGTTGAAGTCCACAAGTCTTAAAGTTGCCAAGGTTGGAGACCAGTGCAAAGAGACCAGACGACAGATACACGGAGCTGTTAAAAGTCCAGTAAGATGCCCGTCTCGCGGCCCGCCCAGTCCCCGCTGGGAAAAGAGTGGCGGGAAAAGCGGCAGCGGGCGATTGGGTGGACATGGGTGGCGGCACGGGGACAGGACCGGCGAACCACCTACCGCCCCCCTGGACCCTCTCACCGCCCCCCTGTCGCCACCCTTACCTCTCACCGCCCCCCTAAGGGTTCCCACCGCCCCCTGGGGGGCGGTACCGCCCCCTTTGGGAACCACTGATTTAGATCATTGTGCTAGTTGAGAGATAAATAGTCACTACTTTTGCAGTAACAAAAAATATGGAATAGCAATATGAAAGAAGGCACTTTATTTCACACAAAATGCTACCAACCAATTTCAATTCAGATTCCACTTAAGATTAGAAATAGCAGCTAGTCTGAACACATACAGTATAAAATAGGAGCCATTGACTGTAGGGACTGGTGTAGAGCACTTTTAAGTGATGGATCTAACTGGTGTTTAAGTCCCCTAATTTCACAGTTAAAACAAAGCAGGGTTTGAGCAGGCTGTTCTCGCACTCACGGTTACCGGGAAGCTACAGGAAACATGTTTGTTTCTATACAAGTCTGCAGTGGCTGCAAAATGCTAACAGCCAATCAATAGCACTGAATCAGAATATCTTTTCTTGGCAAAAAAAAAAAAAGCCCCAAGATGACTCCACTTAATCAATGCAAAGCTATCTCAGTCCCTCCATTTTGACAATTAACTGATACCATTTCTACTCTCCAACAGGGTAATACAACTGCTGGCTCTATAGTTCTGTTCTTAGTTCTTTTATCCAAACTTCTTGCTAAACCACTACACTGGGAGATCAAGAAATGGCAGAATTTATAACATGACCATCCTTTGGTATCCAAGGGAGCAAAATGCAGCCTCTTCAGTAACTTAGTTTGCTGCTTGCAAACTGAGTGTCCCTGTTTGGCTTGCAACTGCAGCAGGAGCAACTGAAAGCTAGAACCAATACAGTGTAGATAGATGTAAATTCATCTCTGTTGATACTTATAGTGAAATATATCCAGTTTGGTCTTGTGGTTAAGGCACTGGGCTAGAAACCAGGAGATTGTGAATTCTAGTTCCGCCTTAAGCATGAAAGCCAGCTGGGTGACTTCGGGCCAATCACTCTCAATCAGCGCAACTCACTCATAGGACGTTGTGTAGAGAATATAGGAGGAGGAAGGGATATTAGGATGTTTGCCGCCTTGAGTTATTTATAAAAATAATAAAGGCAGGATATCAATCGATCAGTCAGGTTGGCCTTACAAGTCACTGAGTATAATCAACAATGTTTTTCATATGTGCATTGTAGTAAATCTTGAAAAAAAGGAAGGCTTTTTTTAACCTATAAAAGTGTGGTATTTAAGGTGAGGAAGTAGAATAGTATTTGGACTTGCTTTTAAATAACTTGCTAGGATCAAGGAAAGGGACTCTCTAGCTTGCCTGACATCCAGGAATCTCAAATCCTCTGTGCTATTTAATTAATCCAACACAATCAATCAATTTTTATTATACTCACAGACCAGCACAAAAAATTAAACATTAAAATAAAATAAAGCAAAAGTGAAGAGAACAGAGCATAGTAATTCATTACAATTGATGGTGAAGTCATCAGTGGATGACCAAGGCCTGCCTAATTTTACAGACAGTGTAACAAAACTTAGCTACATTCAGAGAAACTGAATCCTACTCATCTGACAATAGTAATTCTACATAAAAGAGATCAGAATTTCCAGGATATATAATCAGGAAAGGTGATATGAGTCTGGTGGTCCCTATGGAGGGGGCAATACAACAGGATATGAGCCGTAGTTTCAATAGCCCTTGTCCACAGGGTCAGTCTTAGCTTGTATGGAACTTTTTTATATAGGCTAATCCAAAATAATGTATTTCTAGAACACAAAAATTAGCTTGTAAATGTATGATCTTGAAATGAGAGCACATTGAAGCATACATTCCTTATTTTCATATCCCTAAGAAGAAGTTGGTTGACTAAAGAATGTACATCTACTGCTTATACATATGATAGTTCTTTTGTGTATGTTTTAGGAAGAAGTGGGGAAAATAAAAAGTACCACTGAAGTTTGGAGGAGAACAACCCATTTACAGGTAGTCCTCAACTTATGACTGGTCACTCAGCAATTGTTATCACAGGCCTCCCCAGAGGCCTATTTACAAACCGATTTTGAAGTTCCAATGGCCACAAACACCCCTCTGTGATCAGTTGATCTCATTTTGGGTACTTGGCAACTGGCCCACATTTATAGCCATTTGCACCATGCTGAGGTCACAGGACTGTGATTTGCAACATTTTTATCAGAAACTGGCATTGCTTCCAGTTTCCGGCAATAAACGCCCATAGGCTACAATGGGTTCACTTAACGAACACAGCATTTGCTTAATGACCACAACATTTCCTTAACAAACATTTGTTTGTTTAACAACCGTGGAGTTCCCTTAATGACTGTTGTGAAAAAGGTTATGAAATCGGGCGGGGCTCACATGGCGGCTCACTTCGCAATCGGCACTACTTGCAACTGAAATTCTGGGCTCAATTATAATCATAAGCCAAGGACTACCTTGGATGGGAGAATATGTTGGAACAGTATTACATGGGTGTTTATATATTTATGTTTTTACATTTTAAGCAAAGCAAATTTCAGTGCATAAAAGCAGTTCATCTTCCTTCTACTCTGTCCCATGGGGAGGGGGGGTTTGTTCTGTTTTTTCAAAAACAATCTGGAAAGATGTGAAGAACTGCAGTTTTAAAGCAATCTCTCTCCCTCTTTCTTTCTCCCTCTCCCCACCTTGTTTGCATATACTAAAATAAGACTAAGCCCTGCCATTCTTTAAACATTGCTTAGATTCATTGTCCTTCAAAAGGAGCCAAATTTCCCACCCTTCTCACACTCTAGGTCTAGGAAATGAAACAGAACTGTCCGAGGGCAAATGTAGCAATGTTTAGGGTGACTCGCTCCCTTCTAGCCAAGGAGGGAGCTGAAGATCCCTTGCAGGGCAGAGCTGAGGAATTTTCTCAGTTTCTGGCGGACAAAGTCGTTCAGATTCGGACAGACCTGGACTCCATTTGGACAGGGCAAGCCGAGGTGACGGGGGCGAGTCTTAGTCCTGTTATATGGGATGAATTTGAGCCTGTCACTCCTGATGATGTGGACAAGGCCATAGGAGCGATGACGGCCTCCACTTGTTTATTGGACCCGTGCCCCTCCTGGCTGGTTTCGGCCAGCAGGGAGGTGACACGCGGCTGACTCCAGGCGGTTGTGATCGCATCTTTGAGAGAGGGGTCCATCCCACAGCCCTTAAAAGCTGCGGTGGTGAGGCCCCTCCTCAAGAAGCCTTCCCTGGACCCAGCGGATTTAAAGAACTTCCGTCCAGTCTCCAACTTACCCTTTGTGGGTAAAGTTGTTGAGAAAGTGGTGTCGCTCCAACTCCTGCGGTTATTGGAGGACACTGATTATCTGGATCCCTTTCAGTCGGATTTCAGGCGCGGCTACAGTATGGAGACTGCTTTGGTCATGCTGATGGATGATCTCTGGCGAGCCCGGGATGGGGGTCTTTCCTCCATCCTGGTGTTACTTGACCTCTCAGCGGCTTTCGATACCATTGACCATGGTATCCTTCTGCGTCATCTTGGGGAGGTGGGAGTGGGAGGCACTGTTTTACGGTGGTTCTCCTCCTACCTCTCTGACAGGACGCAGTCGGTGTTGACAGGAGGGCAGAGGTCGGCCCCTAAGCCCCTGATTTGCGGGGTGCCACAGGGCTCGGTCCTCTCGCCCATCCTGTTTAATATTTACATGAAACCGCTGGGTGAGATCATCCAGCGACACAGGGTGAGGTATCAGCAGTATGCTGATGACACCCAGTTGTACATCTCCACCCCGTGTCAGTTCAGTGAAGCAGTTGAGGTAATGTGCCGCTGCCTGGACGATGTGAGGGTCTGGATGGGAGTGAATAGACTCAAACTCAACCCTGACAAGACTGAATGGCTGTGGATATTGCCCCCCAGGGATTATGTCGACTGCCCCTCCTTGGTTCTTGGGGGAGAAAAATTGACTCCCTCAGAACGGGTTCGCAATTTGTGTGTCCTCCTAGATCCACAGCTAAAATTGGATCAACATCTGTCAGCTGTGGCTAGGGGGACCTTTGCACAGATCCGTCTTGTGCACCAATTGCGACCCTACTTGGAGAGGGAGGCTTTCCTCACAGTTACTCATGCCCTTGTCACCTCACGGCTAGACTACTGTAACGTGCTCTACATGGGGCTACCCTTGAAGAGCATCCGGAGACTGCAACTGGTGCAGAATGCAGCTGCGCGAGCTGTGGTGGGTGTACAGAGATACACCCACGTAACACCCATTCTCCGCCAGCTGCATTGGTTGCCTATTAGTCTCCGGTCGCAATTTAAGGTGTTGGTTTTGACCTTTAAAGCCCTACATGGCTCAGGGCCAGGTTACCTTCGGGACCGCATCCTACCACATACCTCCCTACGACCAGTTAGGTCCCACAGAGAGGGCCTCCTCCGGGTCCCATCGGCCAAACAATGTCGGTTGGCGGGGCCGCGGGTGAGGGCCTTCTCTGTGCGAGCCCCATCCCTCTGGAACCAACTCCCACCAGAGATCCGGACTATCCCCACTCTACTGGCCTTCCGTAAAGCTGTGAAAACATGGCTCTTCCGACAGGCGGGGTGAATAAGGAGATCAGATCCCCCCATGAATGGTGTCTTTAATAATGTTTTAATATTGTTTCATTTTTAAACTGCTACATTGTTTTTTACTGTACGTTTCTTATCCATTTGTACGCCGCCCTGAGTCCTACGAGATTGGGCGGCCTATAAGAGCGTAGAAATAAATAAAATAAATAAATAGCAATTGCAGTGATTAGCTTTTTGAGGTGATTTCCTATACTCACTGACCTATCATGGTCTGATGATCCTTTGGAGCAAAGTATGATATAGTGGTTAAATTGTTGAACCAGGGCTGGATGGGCTCTGTTAGCCCTGAAGCTCACTGATTGACATTTGGATCACACTCTTTCTCTCCCAGATGTGCTTTGGAGAGTGGTGGAAAGAAACAAATCATGTAGACTTTGGGAAGAGAAAGACTAAGACCCAACTGTATCCCAATAGTAATGTCTCACTTACTTCCATTGTATAAAACTTAGGACACTTCCACCACTTCAGTTGCTTCCATTCTCCAATTCAATCCACGATTGACTTCAAACCTATTGACTTTATAATGTGGAAAACAAGGAGCAAAAATCACAGTCATATCTGCAAGTGGTCCAAGAATGCCCTTATTCCAAACACACAAGGTCACACAAAAGGAAAATATAGCTCACACATACATATGGAAATTTCTATCCTAAATCGTACATTTGTGTGGTAATGTTAAAAAAAAGGGGACCCTGAAAAGATGTCAATCTACATTTTGCCTAGTTTTTAGGAGTTGTAGTGAGTCAGAATTTCCTACAAGTGGGGAACAGTACGCTGGGACCTTTGCCTGCCCATGTCCTTCCACAAAGCCCTCTGAAGGAGATGACATTGCTAAGCAAGTCCTGGAACCAGTTATGGTTGCTACGAATACAGGTTTACTTTTGTAAGAGATGATATTTTTGGTCCTGTGTAGTATCATAATAAACCATCATCATCACCTCGACATGATCTGGATGTGACTATTTATGTTGTATGATCTGGGAAGAGGCAGAGTCCTTCTGCCATGGGGGGAAAGGCCAATCCATGAAACAGACTTTCTGCGGTCTGCTGGTGCCCCTTAGGGCCAGGTGAAGAATAATCTCAATTGCTTAACAGCCATTGCAACTGCACCTCATAAAATAACAATAGGAAAACAACACCCTTGGATTAATATACCCGTGACAAAAAAAGCAGCTGCTTAGGTCAAATACCCACTTCAACGCAAGGAACTCTGTATGGTTTTGTGGGCATTTGTTCCCCAGAAACCCAAATACAATGCACATTAAGGTCACATCCCATTCATTATCCTAGAGAACAATGCACACCCTGTCCAGAGATGGTTGATGAAGCCATTCATAGTCACATTGTTTCAAGAGAAGCAGCCTATATTTCTGAAAGCAATCACTGCAGGAAGGTAATAGAGTGGAATTGTTGCAAATGAAGTCCTGTTGATGCTGCCTTGGTGGAAGATGTCTGGTAGCTAAGCAAAGGGTCTACGCAACACATGCTGTGCTGCAAAATCCTCTATGACAACATATAGCAGATCCAGAGTATGAGTGTGGCTACAGTACCACCCACCCATTCTATCCCCATAGTCATTCGTGTGAGTGACAGAGAGCAGAGCAGGGGATGTGGCCCTTGGTAACCTAATTCGGGTCATCCAAGTCATGAGATAAAATATCATGTTTTCTCTCCATTGAGGTGCCATGGTTTTAGCAGTTTAATACTAATGTTTTAATGAAAATACTACCTTTAGCTTTGGCCCATTGGCAACACGAACTGATACATTTCTTGAACTGTGGAAGGGATTCCAATACCTCCAGAAAGATAAACTTTAATGTTACACTTGTGCCATCCCTGTTTCATCTGTACTTGCCAACTGAACTATATATCTGCTGTTCAGTTGGATACAAGCAATAAACTGATGGTAAACAGTTGGTATAGGGTTAGTAGTACACTTTTATAAAACACTCTTCATGGATAATTAATTTTAAATATAACAGAGAGGGAGGGAGGGAGGGAGGGAGGGAGGGAGGGGGAGGGAGGGAGGGAGGGAGGGGGAGGGAGGGAGGGAGGGAGGGAGGGAGGGAGGGAGAGAGAGAGAGAGAGAGAGAGAGAGAGAGAGAGAGAGAGAGAGAGAGATGTGGATGGATGAATCTTGGAATCCTAGTGGACAATCACTTACATATGAGGCAGCAGGATGCTGCAGCAACAGCCCAAAAAGCCAATCTAATCATAGGCTGCATTAACAAAGGGATAGAATCAAGATCATGTGAAGTATTAGTATCACTTTATAAAGCCTTAGTAAGACCACACTTAGAATACTGCATCCAGTTTTGGTCACCACACTATAAAAAAGATGTAGAAACTCTGGAAAGAGTGCAAAGAAGAGCAATAAAATGATTAGGAGCCTGGAGGCTAAAACATATGAAGACATATCTTGCTAAGGCATAAACAAGGACAATACTTTTTGACCTTACCACATAGTCCAGGCTAAATTTCCATCAAAGGTTTTATCCTTTAATAGAAATCAAACCACCAACTCAAAGGCCATTCAGTTTTTTTGTAGTTGTGCACATGGACTAGATAATTTCTGTGGGCCCTTCTCAGTTATATAGTCTATGACTTATAAAAGTGAATATTTGTAGCTCAGAGTTGAAATGGGGGTGTCCTTTGGTACTCTCTGTTGTGTCCCAGCATGGGAACCCTCAGAAAGGACACACACACAACTGTTTACTAAATAATAAGGGGTCTTTACTAATAAAGATGCTTAGTAAAAATCAGGTTTAAAGTCCAGGGAAAAACAGAGAGAGAGTTCTTGGTGCATAAAGTTCAATATTCTCTTTGTGAGCTTTTGGCCAGAGTTCAAAGTCCAAAACAAGCAGGCAATTAATCCGTCCTTATCTCTTACTCACTAAAGTTGGCTGGAATACCGGAACCAAATATCAAAGGAGCCGATAGTCCAAAATACAAGACTCAGAGCAGGAACACCAATGCAGAGAAATCTTGATGGCAATAGATCACAGTCATTGCTTCCAGCAACAACTACTATGTGCTCAAGCCTTAAATAGCCTGAGGGCATGGCCAATTAGCCCTCAGCTCTACATGCAAGGAGACCTCCATCTGTAGAGCCATTCCTGCCTGCTAGCTGCCCTGCATGCCCTAGCATCCAGCAGAGGCTCCTCCTCTTCTGATGAATCACTCAGCACCAGCTGAGAAGGTGCAGAAGGCCCTGGCTGGTTTTCCTCCTCTGGCACTGAATCCTCCTCACTATCAGACTCAGGTGCCAGGTGCACGGGATGATAGTGCTGTGCCACAGTTGGCTCTTGTTCCTCTGGATCCATGGCCAGCTGCATGGGACGCGGGCAAGCCACAACACTCTCTGAGCTTGGTTGTTTTCTTGCAGATGTTTTATTTGCCAAACTAGCTAACTTTGTCAGTGTACTGATGGTGTTACCTAGTTTGGCTAATGAAACAACTGCAATAAAACAAACAAGCTCAGAGAGTACCAAGTCTATGACTTCTACCATGATTACCCAGCTGCATTGTACCGTATAGTTCAAAGACCTATGTAGTCTTTGAACTATACAGTACAAAGTCTATTGCTTTTGTTGTTTTTTGTTGTGTTCTCAATAATGCAGTTTTCACTTGCTGAAAATGAAATAGTTTGGTGAACAAGGCAAGTTTACCAAAATATGAGTGACAATGAAGTGGAAAAGGTCAGTGCAGTCCTGGGGTACAGTAACTGAAGATGATAGGATGTGGTCCCATCCTATTGAGGGGAAAAGGAATTTCCTAGTGGTGAGATCAGTATCCATATTGCTGTGGTGGACTATGTCTCATTTAGAGGCTGTGAAATAGAGGCTAGATGGCAGCCTACATCAGAGATGGTTTTATGGATTCCAGAAATGGTTATGATGAAAGTATGCTACACTGCTATCCTATGAATTGCATCTAATGGTTAGGGAGACATTTGAGAGTACCTCAGTAGAGTAGATGCAGGCACAGAGCACATAAAGATATGTAAAGCAGTGGGAAATTCTGCCTTTTATTAGAAGGGAACTGTCAGGGTTCCAAGTAACAGCCCATAGGAAATCACGACTCCAAAGCAGGATTCCTCAAAGTATAGATTTATTAGGCATGTCATATTGGCACAGCTGGTGAAAACCCGAATCTGAAGTCCCCCGGGACTTCAAATCCAAAGTTCTTCCCCACATAACACACAACCATCACATGCGCCAATCAGGTCTCTCTCTTCATCCCAGATCCCTCCCATCCACGCCCCACAAGGTGCTGGTGAGAGTGTCCTTGGTTCCCAGGAGAAAGAATGTTATTTTGGCTACATATCCCCCTTTGCTATCTCTACTTCCCCCTCCCTTTCCCGCAGCTCCAACGAGCCTCGCTGTGGCAACCCTGAAGACTCTTCGAAGATGGCTCCAGGGTTGACAGGAACCTGTCAAGCCCCAAAACTTGCTACTGTTGGTCATCATCTAGAGGCCTCGATACTGGCTGAAAATAAGAGTTAGCAGCCCATTGATCTGAAGTACAGCATTAGTCTTGCCAAGGATGGATACAGAAACACATTTAAACCTACCAGGGAGCATCAGAAACTCTTTACAAAAGCAAAGGTTATCCTACGACATCATGTTCTAATTGTACAGAGAACTGTGACAAGCACCTACTGTTTTAACTTGATGAATCTGCCCAAAGGTTCCTGTAATGGGCTGCAATATGAAAGAAGTTGGGAAAAGCACAGTATGACCCCATTTCCATTATTTCATTTGCAATGGTGTACTAAACATGCTGGGTGGATATTCTTGTGCTTGAATCTCTGTAAAAGCCTTATTAAATTAATTACAGTTCTAATTACAAAGAGTAACGGACAGTGTCAATGTGGTTTGTTTCCCAGAAGCAAAACCTCCACTCACAGCAAGATCAAGTTCTCAGATTGTCACCCAAGGAGGTTGTATAGGAGCACATGCTGGAAATATTAGTGCCAACTGGTTTATTGCATAGCCATTTTGCAATTTTTTCCAGTTCCTTAGTACCTGCATCCTAATTCGTTTCAGTATAGATCTGAAAAGCAAAAATTGTTAGCAAAGGTTGCAGGGCCTTGAGATCATTCATAAGAGTCCAATGTTAGGAGATAGGAATACTGTGAAATATCTGTTCATCGGCAGCCAGACTATAAATCTATATTCACTTTAGTTCAAAATAGAAAGTCGAGGTGAGCAAGGTACAAGGTAGGGCAGTCTGAAAGCAGCTGGTGGTATTATTGACAAGAACCCCAACTTTTGTTGTATATGTGATCTCATCGTGTTACATAGGTCACCATGGACATAGTGCAAATCAGGAAATGAAGATCTGAAAACATGGACAAATTCTTCTTCCTTCTTAGAGGGTGCTGGTTGCCTCTGCACTATCCACCCAAATGCTCCATATTCTGTTATGCTGTGGAAGATGATAGATGCTCCTCAGAGGTGGGTTCAGCAGGTTCTGACCAGTTCTGGAGAACCGGTAGCGGAAATTTTGAATAGTTTGGAGAACCGGTAAATACCACCTCTGACTGGCCCCGCCCCCATCTATTCTCTGCCTCCCGAGTCCCAGCTGATCAGGAGGAAATTGGGATTTTGCAGTAACCTTCCCCTGGAGTGGGGAGGGAATGGAGATTTTGCAGTATCCTTCCCCTGCCACGCCCACCAAGCTACGCCCACCAAGCTACGCCATGCCCACCAAGCCACGCCCACAGAACCGGCAGTAAAAAAATTGTATCCCACTACTGATGCTCCTCTAGTAGCAAGAGTAGCCTTTATTATTTGTATGATATCCTCCATAGTCTCTGTGAGATCTTTCAATAGGTAGGAACTGATAAAATGGGGTCGGGAGTCTGACTTAGTCCTGGATTGACCATTAATAAAAATAAGTATGTGCTTAGAGCACCAAGGAAAGGGAAGCACCACAGAGATTTTTCTCCTGCTATCATGCCCCTACCTCTTTCACGCCAATTATAACTTATCCAGTATTTCTTGGACCTTAAGCACCTAACAACAGATACTTCTTCATGAACCTCTGAAGAGGTATAAGGAGACTCAGTCACTACAAAACCACACTGGTAAAGGCAGGAAAAGGTGCACAACAGCAAGTGATGATAGAAGAATTAAGAGATTGTGCCTACGTGACAGAAGAAAATCATCTGGGTGTATACAAGATGAAATGGCGCAATGCAATGTGAAATTGAGTGCAAGGACTATTCGGCGCAGACTGCAGGAATTTGGCCTAAAATCTAGAATTCCACAAAAAAAGCCACTTTTATCTCTCAGACAAAGGTTGAAAAGACTAAACTGGGCTAAAACCCATGTTACCTGGACAGAGGAACAATGGGACAGTGTTATTTGGAGTGATGAGACCAAGATCTCCCTGTTTGGTAGTGATGGCATAAAATACGTAAGGAGAAGAATTGGAGAAGATTTGCATCCTGACTGTATTACATGTACCATGAAACACCGAGTCAGTGTTATGATCTGGGGTTGTATGATATCAAAAGGTGTTGGCAGAATTTGTGTGATTAATGGGAATATAAATGGGCAAAAATACATTAATGAAATACTTGAGCCCAAACTGAAGCCTTCCGCACATGATCTTTTCCAAGACAATAAAGCATTTATATTTCAACAGGATTCAGCTCCATGTCATGTTACTGCTGTGTGCAAAACGTGGTTTCAAGATAATCATATTCCACTGCTGGAATGGCCTGGGAATAGCCCAGACCCTAACCCTTTTGAAAATCTATGGAGCTGACTAAAGAAACTTGTTAGTCAGAAGCTACCCAGCAATAAAACCCAGTTAATAGAAACAATCATTCAATCTTGGTTTCATGCAGGGGTGGGTTTCACTTACCTTCGCCACCGGTTCGGGTCACGACATTTCGTGTCCCCTCGCACAATTTCACTTCCGCGCATGCTCAGAAGGTGGATTCAGCCCGAAACACAGCTGAGGAGCTCATCAGCTGTGCTTCGGGCAAAGAAATAAAGGTCAGTATTAACCCGGGGGCGGGCAGGAGGTCTTTTTTCACAGCACAAAATGCTGTGAAGCCATCCAAAGTCAGAAAAATCAGCCGAAAATTAAAAAAAAAAAAAAGATGGCGGCGAGCACGGATCTGCATAGACAGAATCAGGAGGGGGAAATATTGTTTTGTATCATGTATGAGAAGAAGATAGGAGAATACAGAAAAAATTACTGGCCCGTTTGGAGACTGAAGCATGAATTAAAATGGTTAACTATTTAATGAATATTTAATGAATATCAGCTTTTAAAAGATCTGTTTCCAGTAAGTGGTTTAAACATATGTCTATTCATACATACATGGCAAACAACTATAAATCTAACAGCATAATTTATTTCTTTGTTTATAATAAAATATTGAGAGAATTAGTGAAAGATGCAAGAGAATATGGGACAGAATATTATTGGCAGTATCAAGAGTAGATCTTGGGGGAGGGAATGGTGAATGGTCATAGGAAAAAAAGGATTAAATGAAATAGAGTGAAGGTAAACTGATCGTAGGAAGAAAAAGTACAATTCCTTTATGAAAAAAAAATAGGAATATAGATTAACCTCCGAACAGAATGAATGAAAAATAGACATAACAAAGAATGAAATGGAAGCTGTTTAGAGCAGCGTTAAAAGGCTTCATTAAAAAGTGCCATAGATTTGTGGAATTTTGCTGAGGGAAGTATTAAAGAGGATATTTAGTGCAATGAAAAAAGCAGGTGTGGGTGTGAATAAAATAAATATAAGAAAATGAACTGTGAATACAAAAAAAAACAAAGATCAGAAGAAAAACAAAAGAGTTTTCTTTTCCTTTCCTTTTCTTTTCAAAAACATAGTAAAAGAAAGCAAAAATTTGCTAAGATTCAACAAGGTATAAAAAGCAGAGGAATCTTGATTATTATAAACAAAAGATAAAGAACACTAAAGACGAAGCCTCCACTTCACCGCATGAAATTAATAATATGAGTGATTAAATTATTTGAGGTGAAACTTAAGGGATGGAATGCTGGAAGTTAGTAAGTTAGAATGAAGTAATACTGGAATTGCAATTAATGCTATAAATGTCCAAGAAAAAAAATGAAGTCACAAATGCTGCGAGAAAGTTGAAGAACACAGGTGTAGCTAGTGTAACTGGAGAAATAAGGATGTGCTTTTATTATGAAATATTTGTGCAAGTTATTTAATGAAGAGTACCTGGCAATTGAATGAAGGCATTTATTGTTTCACTTTAGACAGGGAAAGATAGCCAGCATGAATATAGAAACCATAGGGGGATTAGCTTTGTTAATGCCAGCGAAGGTGTCTTGACAGAATTCTGACTGGAAGGATACAAGAGTTAACAATGGCCAGAATCTGAGAAGTGTTGTGCAGTTGAATGCTTAGCTTGGAGATGTGAACTTTTTTGCTTTGCACTAAGTCACTAATTGTACAAATGTGTGAAAGAAACATTATGGTATGTTTCTTGATTTAAAGAAAACATAAGAATAGCTTGAATTATGGGGTATTTGCAGGAATATGCAGGTGACGTTTGGTTGCTGAATGCAATAAGAACCATGATGGAATTAAAATATGCGTGAAAATGAATAGAATGCTTAGCAAATGAACAATGAACAGAAGTAGCAAAAGTATGTGTGATGTCTCCTTGATTGTTTAATGTATTTATGGACAAAAGTAGAAGGCATGTTTGTAATTATGTTAGAAATACTGTATATTGGCACATGAAACTACATGTACTGTACATCACTATACACATAATACCATGTTATACACGTGAAAACCCAAAGGATTTGTAGCAATTAGATTGTGTGATACAATAAGTACATATTTCCAAAATTAACATATCAAAAATCAAGGTGATTATTTCTAAAAGGTGAATGGAATGAATCATTGAAAGTTATAAATAAATGGCAACACAAAGTAGATGAATTTAATGATAAAAGGTTTATTACGTGTGGGAAAATGGAGAAATTTAAAAATGTGCAAATACTGGTAGAAAGTTGAAAATGGCTAAGTATATACTTCTCCCACTTTGCTGTATAGTATGGAAGTGAGAATTGGAAGTGTCCAGAGAAACATAAAAGTAAGTTGAATGCAGTGGAGATGGCATTCTTAAGAAGAAATGTGTATAAGAATACACGAAGGGACTGGGCAAAGAATGAATGGATGCTGAATCAGGGGTGACATTCAAATTTTTTCCTACTGGTTCTGTGGGCGTGGCTTGGTGGGTGTGGCTTGGTGGGGAGGTCATGTGACTGAGTGCGCATGGCCAACTTGACATCACTCACGGCAAGGTGGGGCGGCACCACCCCACCAAGCCATGCCCACAGAACTGACAGAAAAGTTTGGTCAAGTCTTCTAGAGTTCATCCTGGCTGCTCCCTGCCCCCTTCTCATGTTTGCTTTGTGTGTATATGAACCCAAGAAGGAGGAGAGAAGGAGTGAGTGGGAGGGGCGGGGTGGGGAGGGGCCAGTCAGTGGTGCGATTTACTGGTTCTCCAAACTGCGCATATTCGCCACCACCGGTTCTATAGAACCTGTCCGAACCTGCTGAATTTTACCCCTGTGCTGAATGAATATAGATTGAATACAAAAACAATTAACCAGGATAAAAAATAGTTATAGGTAGTTACCCAAAGAGAATAAATAAAATCAAATAGTAAAAAAAAGATGTATAAAGGAAGACCAAAAGGGTTGAGGAAGGAAAGGCTGGAAAAATTGTGCTTGGGTGGAGGTGATGAGATCCTGAAAAAGAAGAGATGAGCAGTCTAAAGATCAAAATATATGAAGATGAGCATGGACATTGTAAAAATGAGGCTGATTTGCAAGGAAAGAAGACTATGGGAAGATATAGTGAAGTTATTTGAAACAAATCATTATATTTCTTTTTCTTATATTTTTATTATTTACTTATTCATGACTTACTCCCTATAACTTGTTCTCTTCTGCACTTTGCATAATGTTCCTTATAATGAAACAGACTAATAAGGTAGATAAATTGATGGGTGGGTGGACATGACAATCTTATCCTCTCTATGTGGACATGTTATAACTTTAAAGCTTACAAAGAGATGTTTGAGTACATTTGAAGTTATGATAAAATGCAATAGTTATTCTGCTGAAATTTCTGACATGCTCATTTTTACATACAGAGGGCCTACAAAGGGTTAATCTATCTATTTGGTTGCTAGAGTCAAGAATCACTTGATAGCACATAATCAATCCAGAAAGGGTTAATGCAGGGCACCAAAAATGGGGGGGGGGGTTTGGCCTAGTTCATTTAATTAATTTTAGCCCCAAA
The DNA here is from genome assembly GCA_023053685.1 of Diadophis punctatus similis. Classification (NCBI taxonomy): domain Eukaryota; kingdom Metazoa; phylum Chordata; class Lepidosauria; order Squamata; family Dipsadidae; genus Diadophis; species Diadophis punctatus. The sequence goes on from JALIGW010000002.1 coordinate 108,186,488, forward strand.
CATATCCAGTCACTCACAACTGACATTTACCCAATTATTTTGCCATGGAAATAGCAAAAATTGTCAATGAACCTAATTTGATTTGTTTACTTAGCCTTCCAACAAGAAGAGAAAGTCTAAAAGAGAAAGGGGTTCCTTACAAACTTTGCTGCCTGGGTCACTTTCAAACACCAATTGGCTGCATTGCAAGTACACTACTGTCTGCCTGACCAATGGGAAGGAACTAGTGATATAGTGATGTCTCACTAGGGCTCTCCTGGGGCTCTTCTTCTAGGACAGGGATGTCAAACTCGATTTCATTGAGGCCCGCATCAGGGTTGTGTTTGACCTTGGGGGGCTGGGGTGGGCATGGTCAGGGTGGATGTGGCCAGCTCGACGTCAGTCGTGTCAGGGGTGCCTGTGGCGGCCCAAGCACTCTGCCAGTGAAAATGGGCTCCTGAGCTCTGTTTTCAGCTGCAATGGCCTCCTGCAACCTCTGCCAGCGAAAATGGAGCGGCAGAGGTTTATATTTATAAATATTAACTATATATATATATATATATATATATATATATATATATATATATATATATATATATATTTATAAATATATATAAAATATATATAAATATATATAAATATATATTATAATATATTATAATATATTATAATATATTATATTATATTATATTATAATATTATATTATATTATATTATATTATATTATATTATATTATATTATATTATATTATATTATATTATATTATATTATATTATATTATATTATATTATATTATATTATATTATATTATATTATATTATATTATATTATATTATATTATATTATTATTATATTAATATTGTATATGTATATGTATATGTATATGTATATGTATATGTATATGTATATGTATATGTATATGTATATGTATATGTATATGTATATGTACCGTATTTTTCGGAGTAGAAGACACAGCAGAGTATAAGACGCACCTTAGTTTGGGGGGAGGAAAACAAGGAAAAAAGGCCTCTGCCTCCCAGCAATTTGCCAAACAGCAAACAGCAAACAGCAAATAGCACAGATGATATACACTGTTTGCTGTGTATTTCTGTGCATGTGTGCCTGACCCATAGAAATAGCAAAGAATTGGAGAAATATACATTATGGCAGTATATTAATGCCAGAAAGTTTTCTTAAATGTAATCACACTAACTCCTCCCAATTATTTAAATAGATCTACTCCAAACATGACTAAGTCAGGGTTTAACTCAGCTGCCTTATCTTAATACTAAACAGGACACTGTTACATTTCAGATTATACTTTTACAGATCTTTAAATTTGATGTGGCTTTCTGGAAGTATACATTCTCTGCTATTTAAAAGAAGATACAAAAGCATTGGGCATCTTCAAGCATTTATTTTAAAAAGCTTCTTCATTTTGTTAAGTTGTCTAGAACAATAATAAAGCAGTCTTTAAAAAATAAGTCTAATAATTTGAACACTCTACAAACATTTATACTTATTTACTTACCTCCTTGCAGTTTCAGCAGTCCAACATTGCCAGCAGTTCACCTCCCAGCAAGTTGTCTCCTTGCAGCTACCATAGTTAGTTTCATTTTAGCACATGGCTTGCAAGCCTCAGTCAGCTGTGGGTCGGGAGGCAGATAATCAGGCTAATCAGGCTCTGCCCTGTTTGCTGCAAGGAGGTAAATTGCTGGGAGGCAGAGGCCGAAGGGTGGGGGTGGCAGGGTGGGGCTACATTCGGTGTATAAGACGCACCCAAATTTTCACCCTTTTTGGGGGGGTAAAAAGGTGCATCTTATACTCCAAAAAATACGGTATATGTATTATGCCTTAGGAGATTTAACCATGTGTTAAACAATATACATGTAAAGATACATACATGAATATATTGCATTATACTGTATATATGCTCCATACAGAAAATCTGTGATGTTGAAATTAAAGGTTTCAAATGCCATCAATGCTGTTAGTTACTTCAGGTATCTATAATTAACTTTACTAATGGAAAGGACCCAAAGCCATATGCCAATGAAACAATTATATTGTTTTTGGCTAGGAAAGGTTTCTAGATTTCCTGAAATTTCTACAGGAACAGCCTTTTTTAAAAAAAGAAACATCTAATTTCATTCATATAAATCCGGTAGTTTGGAGATGGAAAACAATTTTCCTTTCTCTTCAATATCATTATTCTGGCAATCCTCAGTAAGCATTTAGCTAGAAACCTTGCTATTTAATGGCCGCTGAGGAGCCAGAGAATTATAATTCCACATCAAAAGATGGCATTCCAGACCATAATAAGATTGAAAGGTCCTTGGTGCTCTCTGAGCTTGCTTGTTTTCTTGCAGATGTTTCATTACCCTAACTAGGTAACATCATCAGTGCTAGTAAGGAGTGGTGTTTGCTGACAGTTTATATTCTGGTGAATTTTTGTCATGTCTTCTGACTGCCAGTTGGTGTTCATGGATGCGTTCTGCCAATCTTCTGCCTGTTTGTCCTACATAGTGGTTGTTCTTTAATTTTACAACATATAGACAGATTTAACCATAGTTTCAATTGGGAAAATGTGACCATCCTAGACCAGGCCAAGTCCAAAAATGCCAGGGAATTTCTAGAAGCCTGGCACTCTGACAGATTAGCCATCAATAGATACATAGACGTTAACAACATCTATAGACTATGCAAAAAAGACAATCAACCAGCCCAAAAGAGAACAAAAGGACTCCAGCACCTCTCCACCAGTAATCAGCACCCAGATGAGCATAGATTAACTCCAAGGTTAACTTCAGACCAACAGTCAAGGAAGCAGTACCCAAATAAAGAAACTGCCAAAGAGCCATCAGTAAACAGCTCAACCAAAGAATCTCTAAGACCACCCCCCACCCACACAGACAGGCAAGTCACCAGAAATATAAACTGACAGCAAACAGCACTCCTTACTACCTAGCACTGATGATGTTACCTACTTAGGGTAAGGAACCTAACAAGAAAAGTCTGCAAGAAAACAAGCAAGCTCAGAGAGCACCAAGGACCCCTCATTTCAACCCTGAGCTACAAATATTCTCCTTTATTCATATAATAAGATTTGCATGCAAACTAAAGAATTTTGCTATAGAACCATTTCCAACAAATTTTGTAATGGGTTATTGGTTAGAAAATATATATTAAGGCAAAATATATATTCACTTTCTTTTTTAAATAAATATTCCTCAAAAGATAAAAAGGGAGGTTGAAGAGTAGCTAAGGTGTTTTGCTGGGAAGGGTGCCGGCTCATCCTTTTCATCCTTTCCCTTTCCCTTCCTTTCTTGGGACTATGTAGACGCTATGGGGGGGGGGAATCCTTTTTCTTCAGCAAACCATTCCTAAAGAGTGTAGCAGGAGTACTTTGTTTTGTAAAAACCAGCAACCCCTCTTTGGCCTGGCTAGCTCACAAAGCCCAATGTTACAGGAAGAATGCTTGCGCCCGCTTGCTGTAATCAGAGAGGTAATTCTGTTTTTCCTGGCAGAGGCCACTGCCGAGACTGCTGTGTGCGATGTATGGAACAGATTCTTTTTTTCGGCGCCCTGCCAAAGTGACCATCTGCTTCCAGTTCTAACCCCCCTAGTCCCCCCCCCAATCTGTGGTTGTTCACTGTATTGTGTGTCTGTGTGTGTATGAGAAAGGAAAGAGATTGTATACATGCACACACTCAAGGCCTGCTTCATTCCTCCATCTACCTTCAGGTTGTTCACCAAGGCCGAGACACAAATGAAGGAGGATGTCAAGGGAATGCCTGACCAGCATTGGTCCTAACTGAGGCTAAGATAATACTCTGCCCCCATTTTTTCTCAATAGCATCTGCTGATCTAGAATCAGCCTTGTTACCTTTTACAGGCAAGGCTTCCTAAACCCCAGAAAATAGAAGGAAGGCCAGATCAAATCTTATTGAGACTGGCTCTTCTATCCAAGCATTGTGGCTTCCAGCCCTGTTCCCCTTTGCCATTATCCACCACTGCTGCCCCAATCATTGCTCCCCATGCACTGACCATCACTTCTCTTCCAGAAAGATACAGAATCCCCGGCATTGCTGGAAACCTTAGCTCAGGAGCAATATAAGGGTCTTGATAAATACTCCAGATGCGTCCTTGGCCAAATAAAGCTGCCATCTTAGATGATGGCTTGAGCAGCAATATAGGGACACACAGATCTGATCTATAATCCACTAAGGATCTCACCTGAGTAAGGTCCTCATGGAAAGGCCAGGAGTATATTATTGTGTACCAGCTGTAATGGATTGTATGTCTATAGGCCTTTCCCTACAAACATGCCCTGGCAACATCTTTCTACCATGTCACAAGCAGTTGCCACTGACTCATTGCAAGTCTATGAGGGACTTGCAATGAGTCCATAAGTTGTCCTCAGTTGATGCAGGGGCATGACCAACATTGCAGCGCTATGGGCGTCTCCCGCGCTCCGCAGGAAACCCCGAATCCCAGCTGTTTGGAGACCTGGAACCGGATTGGAACCAGGTCAGATCCGCCCTGGAGGGGCGGTGAAGAAGTGAGGCACCAGTCAGTGGTCTGGTGGGGCTTGCAAACCCCCCAGGGAGCCAGCACCAGCCTCTTGGCCAGCAGCTGTGGAAGACGACTCTGTCGCCATTAGCTGGGACGGCCACGATTGGAACGATTGAAATGGAGAGATTGTAAATTGCCTGGGTGACGAGATCTAAGTGTTTGTGCTGGAGAGAGGTGAAGAAGTGCTGAAGCTGGGTGAGTGTTTGGCCGATTTAATGATAAAAAGAAGAAATTTAAAAGGAGACAAAAGAGACTCTAAAATGGAGTGAGCGGCTATCTAGCAATTGGAAATTTATTTATTTATTTATTTATTTCTGAGATTTATATACAGCCTCATACTGCAAGCACTCTCTAAGTGGTTTACACCATTAAGCAATGTATATATTTACATTGCCCCCAACAATCTGGGTCCTCATTTTACCTATCTCAGAAGGATGGAAGGCTGAGTCAACCTGAGCCAGTGAGATTTGAACAGCTGAACTCAAATGATCATAGTCAGCTAAAGTAGCCTGAAGTACTGCTCTCTAACCGATGTCTCAGCTATACCATAGAGAGAGTTAAAGGAACAAGTTTAAAAGCCCAAATTTGAGGATGTCTTTATAATTGGACTTGGTGGAAGTTAAAGAAACTGAAAAAGAATAAAGAATTTGAAGAAAATATCTTATAAGTGCTAAGTGGATTTAAAATACTTTGGAGACTTTTGTAAAAGAGTTGTTTTGTTATATTGGGAAACCGGCAATGCCATCTGCTGGTTAAAAGAAAATATTGCAACAGACTGTGGAAAGCTTGAATTTGCTGACAGCTGGAGACTGACCTTGCTCATAAGAAGATAACTAGGAGCTTGAAAGGACTTGAAAGCAGTGTGTGTTGTGCTATTGTGTTTGATGGTGCACTGTTTTGGTGATAGAAGATAAGAGGATTTTGAATTGGATTGGACTGATATACAAAGAGATTATATGGACTTAAGCTGCAAGTAAAAAAAATCTGTGAACTTTGTGAATTGTGAACTTGACAATATGGAGGCGTCTATCTATGAAGAATTGTCTGAGATGTTAAAATACATCTATGAAGATATAAAAACTTATCTTTTGGAAATCAGAGGTGAAAAGAAAATAGAAATGAAGCTGGATCATAAAGAACACTTAGAATTTACAATGGTGGAAAATGAAAATGAAGAAAATGAAGAACAAGGAGATTACACAGATGAAAAAGGGACTGAAAATAAAAAACAGATTGATGATTACACTGGGATTTACAGTGATAAGAAAAGAGTAAGAGGGGAGCTTTGTTATCAGAAGAAGCAATTAAAAAATAAGGGGGGTAATAGGGAGAAGAGACTAGAAGGAATTGAGAGCAGACTTACACAAATAATATATTCAAAAGGAAGAAAAGGAATTTGGGGAAAAAGAAGTTATTGGCATAAAAAGAAAAGAAAAAAAAGAAAAAGTTAAGAGAAGGGGTTGGAAGGGAAAAACCTACAAGAAGTGGAATTTTTGAGAGGCCAAAAGAGAATGGATGAAAAGGGGAAGGTCAATAGAAAGGAAGAGGGGTTAGATAATTGTGTATAATTAAGTGGGGTATAAAGTTCTTATATAAGATTGATGGTGGAATGTTATAAAAAATTTAGAATTATTTTACATTCAATTGTGTCAACACTATTAGTTGTGTATAAGTGTGTATAATTAATCAGCATAATTATCTGGTTAAAAGGTTTTTTATAAGTTAATAATTCTATATTAGATTGGTTCATGATGGTTTGAATTAAATTTTGATGATGAAAGGGAAAAATAATAAAGAAAAGAAGGGAAATAAATTAGACTATAGTAGGTCACTTGTTGGAAGCTTATAAAATTTGAATAATTACTACTTTTCTTTATAAGATTTGTTTTTATATAAGATTTGTATAACTTATAAATTTGAGTTAATGTTGAAAAGGATTTAGATAATTACTGAAATTGTTGAAATGTTATAAGATCTATATAATTATCATTTGTAAAGGTCTTTATATAAGATTATATAATTTATAAATTGGATTTTTTGTTGTAGAGATTTTAGATAATTACGGGTTCTTTTTTTCTTTATTATTGTATATTGGGAAGTTGGTAATGTTATTAATCAATGGATGGAAGTGTAGTGATAAGATTAGAATTTGTTTAAATATGGAGAATGAGTTAAAATAAAAAAATTGAGTAATAAAGTTGAAAGGGAGATATGAAATGGGAAAAGAGATCAGAAATTTAGGGCATTTAGAAATGACAGAATAAAAAGAATGAGTAAAGATATAAATTGAGGAAAGAGAGGAGTATGGCCTAAAATTAAGAGGTACAAGAGACAATGAATATAGCAATTAATTTGGAAGAAAATTGAAAATTAAAGGTGGTAGACCCAGGTGACAAAAATAGGAGGCAAGGAGGCAGCATTAGAATAACAGTAGATATACCTAGAAGAATATTATATTCTTCTAGGAAAAGATATAATATTCTAGGAATATTATATTCTTCTAGGAAAAGATATTCTTCTAGGAAAAGATATAAGTTTAAGAGTAGCACTGATGCTGGAATGAAGTCAGGGTTTTGAATTGCTCATCTGTTAACTATAAAATGGATTATGATTAGATGTACTAAGGGAAGGACAAGAGGGAGGAAGAGGAAGTAGAAAGGAAGGGGAGAGAGGGAGGAGGGAAGTAGGAAAAAGGAAGAGAGGGAGAAAGAAGGTAGAGGGAAGAGAGGGAGATAGAGGGAGGGGAGTAGTATGAAATATAGAAGGAAAACAGCTGGGAGATAAAAGTACAAAAGGTGCAAATTTAGGATATTTGTTTATGGCATTTTGGACAATGTATGTTTTGATATTATGGTATATGTATGGATGTTTATGTAAAGTTGGTGAAAAAATAAAAAATTCTTTAAAAAAAAGTTGTCCTCAGTTGTAGCAGCATAACAACAGGATTTTTCCCTTATTCCAGTATCATTGAGGGTAGGCTAAAAATGTATAAAATCTGTTGCTCACCCATTATTTTGAAAATGACTGAGGTGACTTGAAACATATACAAGGCTAGGGATTGGCAATGGGGATAAACTCTATTGGCATACCAAACTGTAATCATTTTTCCTGACTCAAAGATTAATAAAGAGCAGAAGGAAAAGGCCCTACACTTACACCATTGTATTCTCTACTTAGGTCTCAAAAATACTTTTTAAAATTCTGTCCAAGCTTTGCAGTTTGTATTTTGGAGTCTCGTGCAGCGGCGGCTGTTTCCTCTTTTGTTGAATATGTCCCATTAATCACTTTCCCGTGGCCTGTACTCATGATTTTGCTTCCTCTCATCCCCAGTCCCCAAAAAAGACAACTGTGTTGTCTTTAACTGTTCTAGTTTGAAAGTACTGCTTTCTCTTCCCTCCCAACACAATTTTTGCAGTGGACATGATCTGTGATGCTTATTGACAATATGGTTGAGTTTGAGTTTGACCAGCTTCTGTTGTCCTGCTGCTCCTCTTTCAGGTTTTGGAAATTGCCCTCCATTAGGCTGCAAGGGAAATTTTAAAAAATCTGGCTTCCATAGAGGTGTCTGACTGTGTAAAGAATGGCCAGTACCTTCTGAGTGCTCCGCAAGTCCTTTGAAGGAGCAGCAGACATAACTAACACTTGCTTGATTTAAACTGAAAAAGAGAGCTAAGTTCTACCAGCTCTGTGTAGCTGGTCCTGTCACCAATTGCAGGTTTTCTGATGTTTCTGCTGACAAGGAGTTTTGTATGGCTATACTTTTTACTGATTTTATTACTTGGGGAATGAACACTATTTTATCTACTCTGTAGGTGACTTCCAGGTGTTGCCAGCCCACCTTCTCATTGCCAGCACTTCCCCTCTCTCTGTTGACAGAGAATGGAGTCCTTTTGTTATCATCCCCTTTTTCCTGCATCACCCCATATGCCTCTCTTCTGGATCTGCGGCCTTTTAGTTAGACAATGTGATTGGATGGGTTAGGATAAGCCCTTCCAACTCAGCCATTTAAGCATTCATCTACATTTCCCTCTCCCCACCCCACCGCCATTAGGGAGATTGATTGGTGATTTTCTTGCCAGCAGATGATGATTGGTGGGAGGGGGAGTGAAACCAGTTGCCTTCCTTAACTTGTCCACGTTACAAAGAGTAAAGGCACTCCTCATCAGCCTCATGACCCAGGAGATAACAGGAGCAGCATAATCATGCAACAGACTTTTCTGCTGGCTGCTCCATGGATGGTAGCACTTTAATGTAAGGTGACCAGACGTCCCGATTTTGGCGGGACACACCCGCTTTTTCGCCATTTGTCCCGCGTCCCGCCCGCCCTCTTAAAAAGTCCCGATTTCTTGAAATTTTTTTAAATTTTTTGAAATTTTCAAAAAATCGCCCTGAAAGGCAGCAGGCCTCTCAGCTCGGGCCGGCTGTGGGCAGCGTTGGCGGCGGGCGGGCGTCCCGTGTTGTTGACTCCTCCGGCGGCGGCTGGAAGCTGGGGGGAGGGGGAAGGGAGGCTGCTCCTCCTCTCCTTCCCCCGCCCCATCCCTAGCCCCGCCCTCGGAGGCGCCGCTGCTGTTGGGAGGGGTGAGGGACGAGGAGCCGTCGCCGCTTTGAATTTACGTCACGAGCGGCGCAAACAGCCCTTCCTCGTCCCCCTCCCCTTTCTTCCCCCCGTCGCCTCGCTGCCGCCGTTGCCCTGGGGCCGGGCGGGCGACCGGGAGACCACGGTGCTTGGATGCTTGGAGCAGGTAAGCTGCCGGCTGCTCCTTTCCCCGTCTCCCGCCTCCCGTTCGTTGCTTGCCAGCCCGGCCGAAGGGAAGGCGGGAGGCGAGGAAAGGCCTCCCGAAAGGAGGGGAGGCTTCGGGAGCCGAAAGGGAGGCGGGCTCCCGAAGCCTCCCCTCCTTTCGGGAGGCCTTTCCTCGCCTCCCGCCTTCCCTTCGGCCGGGCTGGCAAGCAACGAACGGGAGGCGGGAGACGGGGAAAGGAAGCAGCTTACCTGTCGCGAGCAGCAGGCATCCAAGCGCCCTCCCGCCTCCCCCCTCCCCCCCTCCCCCCCACCTCACCTGGACGCCGACATTTGCTGTTTTGCCCTCTGCGCATGCGCAGCGTTCTGCGCATGCGCAGAGGGCAAAACTCAAATGGAGAAACCCACCCCCGTCAATGGTGTCCCGCTTGAAGAAAAAAAAATCTGGTCACTTTACTTTAATGTGGCCCTGAGAGTTTACCAAATAAGCAAACATGGCTGCCTTTGGTGTCGCTCACTTTCCAGGTAATGTGCAGATGAAGAAACCCTACTGCTCTCTTTGCTTCCTAGACCATTCAAGTTTCCTGAGTCATGGAGAGCTCTTGCTGCACAGCTTGGCCTAACCTTCCTGAAGTTGCAGAGTAGAGCTTTCCCTTCGTGGAATAAAAGGCTTCTGCCAGGTGGAACTTTTCCTGTTGCAACAACTTTTACCAGATGTATAAATTCAGTCTCCAAAATCACAGGGGCCTTTTCATGTTCATAATGGTGGCAGTAACAGGTAAAACAATCAGCATGCTCACTTATTAGTGCTTCATTAGTAGAAATTGTGTCCGGCTTTGAGGGCAGTTAATGACTGAACAATTGTGATGGGCCATATGTTTGGCATGAAATTTATTAAGTGCTTTCAACAGATGTAAATCATGTGCACCAAATAGTATAAGCTGGTGCTTAAATACTTCATTGTAGAGCCTGCTTCTTTACTAGTTCACTTGATTAAAGCTTTGACTGGCAACCCTGTTGTAAACAAAAGCCAGGTTGTGGAAGCCAAGCATCCATTTCCAAAGCCAGACCAGTCCCTAGCTGTTGATGCTTCCTGGATCTCCTTTGTTTTTACTGAAACCTTAAGATACAGAAAATGGAGGACTTCTGATTGAGAGCCATGGCAAGCTAGACATGCCTTTGGTATATGTGTGTAACATGATGGTGTTACAACAGAGTTTATAATTTATTTTTATTTTTTTATTTTTTTTATTTTGTCAAACATGTACAAGATAGCAGATATAGGTATAAACATAAACATAAGCAAAGTAAGTACAGATAAATGAGGACAATAGGACAGAAAGACAGGGACGGTAGGCACAATGGTGCACTTTTGCACGCCCCTTACAGACCTCTTAGGAATGGGGTGAGGTCAACAGTAGACAGTCTAAGGTTAAAGTTTTGGGGGTTTGGGGAAGAAACCACAGTCAGGTAGTGCATTCCAGGCATTGATCACTCTGCTGCTGAAGTCATATTTTCTACAATTGAGTTTGGAGCAGTTTACATTGAGTTTGTATCTATTCTGTGCGCGTGTATTGTTGCGGTTGAAGCTGAAGTTTTCATTGACAGGTAGGACATTGTGGCAGATGATTTTATAAACTACATTTTGTTCAGATTGAAGGCGACGTAGTTCTAAATTGTCTAAGCCCAAAATTTCAAGTCTGGTGGAATAAGGTATTCTGTTGCGAGCAGAGGAGTGGAGGACTCTTCTCGTGAAATATTTCTAGACTCACTCAATTGTATTAATGTCTGATATGCAGTGCGGGTTCCAGACAGGTGAGCTGTATTCGAGAATTGGTCTAGCAAATGTTTTGTATGCTCTGGTTATGTCAGCTTGAGAAAAAGTTCGAACCGTCCGATTGCTACCATGTTAAGATAAGAAAGATAAATTGTAGAGGTAATGAATCTTTTCTCTCAGAATCCAATTCTTGACAAAATAAAACTTGAGTATAAATTCTAAGAATAATAAAGTATTTATTTCGGTACAAAAGAAATACAAAAACCTAAATCTTAATGATTACATCTTGGCAGCTCAAATATGCGTCCTTCTCAATGAAGGACTAACTGTAGAATGAATATGGAGGAATACAAAGGAATTTCACTTCTGCGCAGATCACACCTCATGTGACTGCTTCACTTTGCTAAGAACCTTTGGGTCATAATGTCTGACATATGAATACATATGAGTACAGCTGACAATCAGAAAATCACCCCGTGACAGATTAGCAGTGTAATATTGCCAGAGAAGAAGCTACGCAAGATTAGATTAACAACTCTTAGTGCCTTTCTGGCAATGTTGTTACAGTGGGTTCTGGCACTTAGGTCATTAGATATGAGTACTCCAAGGTCCTTGACAGAGTGAGGGTCATCTACAAGGTCGTGTCCTCCAAGCTTGTATTTTGTGTTCTGATTCTTTTTGCCAATGTGTAATTGTTGGTTGAGATTTGAAGTTGCTAATTGTTTGACCATTCTGATACATGGTCAAGGTCTTTTTGAAGGGTAGCAGCATTGTCGGTGGTGTTAAATAGTTTAACATCGTCGGCGAAGAGAACGCAGTTGCTTATAATATGATCACAAAGGTCGTTTATGTAGAGTATGAAGAGTGTTCGTCCTAGAACGCTGCCTTGAGGGACAGCCTTGTTGACAGGTGCAGGATTTGATAGGGCACTCCCTATTTTAACCACTTGTTGTCTGTTTGACAGGAACGCAGTTATCCAGTCATGTAGGGGTCCAGAGATGCCATAAGATTTTAAATGAAGGATCTGGGCTGCTAATACCTCTCCAGAGTAAAGAAAGATCTTGATGGCCAATGTGACTCTGCACACCTGTTCCTCATGAGTAAACCACAGAAATCACCATTTTGAGGTTTGTTAATGGGTTGAGTGGCTAGGAGTCAAGGGAGGAACATCTTTGCTCACAGACCTCAACACAACCTTTTAAAAGGACATTAAGAGTTACTAAGCCTCACTTCTTAATAACTTTGGATTTGTGGGTTCTTGTTTTGCTTTAGAAATGGCAAGTTGTACTGCATTCACTAGGTGAGTTGCCTTCTCTTTAGAGAAAGAATTTTAAGAAATGATTTTAAAAGATTTTGAAGAAATTTATTTTCTGAATAAACAGCAGAAGTGTGCTTAGAATATGGATTTTAGAAAATTTAACAATGGATTAAATGTTCAGTTGTATGTGGAATTACAATTTTTAACTTTCTGAAGAATTCCACCTATAAGAAAGTATCGTTGTTCTTACCTTTTATTCAGTTAAAGCTAGGTAATGGACTCTAAAAATTGGACACTACAATTAAGCTAGGAGATAACAAAGGAAGAGAAGGAAATATGTTAACAATGAGCTATTTATTTATATCATACTCTTGTTACTTTTAAGTTTTGAAGAATTTTTAGAAGTGACCGAAAAAAGAATGAATTCCTTTTCTGGAAGTACAAAAGAGACTTGCTTAAAGTTCTGAAAGATTTGGGGGAGGAGATTTTTAAAAAGACAAGAAATCAACTTGTGGGGCTATATTTGAAAGGGTTAAGAATTGTTAAAAGTATAAAAAGTGAATACAAGTTTGGTTTATTCAATCAAGGTTAAGATAAGTAGTTATATCTGACAACCATTATTGAACTTTTGCTGATAAAGAATGTATGACAAGGATTCTGGATGTTGTTTTTAATGAATATGAGGTGACAAGAGTATATGCTGTAAAATAAAAGATAGTGATGAATCAGGGGTATCAAATTCATGTTGTCTCGGCAGCGTCACATGATGTATCAGGACTTTTTTCCCCTTCGCTAAACCGGGCGTGGCCAGCGTGTTACGCATCCGGCCCGCGGGCCCCAAGTTTGACAGCCCTGTGATAAATTTACTTAAAGTGTGTGTTGGGATGAAGGCAGGATTTACTTCTTCTTTTTTCTTTTTTCTTTCCTTTTCCTTCTTTTTTCCTTTTCTTTTATATTTTTTAATTTATTATTCAACTTATATGTTGCCCACCTTGCCTGGATAATTTTTTGTAATTTGTATAGTTTTTATTCTTTTTAATTGTAATCTCTAATAAAATTATTTGGAAAAAAAAAGATTCAGAGAATGGAGAACAGTGGAGAACAATGGCCCATGCATGCAGACATGCTAAAAATAAATGGCCTAGGAATTTGTGATCAATCCCAGAACCAAATTCATAATGACTTTCACCCACTCCTAAGCATATCCAGCAATCTTATCTGAGCCAGGAACATTTAAATAGTCGCCAATGTTGGGTACTTTGGGGGTCAGGGCTCTGTGCTGATCTACAGTATTACAAATCTCACAGAGGCCCTTCTGTAAATCTGAATCAATCGTGCCCATTCATTGCAGTTGTCATCTTTGTCCCCACCATCACTAACTTTCAACAGGATTGCCCAAGTACTCTCAAATTCCCACCTTTCAGCCAGTCCTTGGTCCCTCCGGGTGGCCAGTGAAAGCCCAAAAAATGGCAGCCAGTGAGCACCTGGCCCCCTCCCTGTTTTTCTCACTTCTTGTTTCTGCATTTGCTCTTCAAGGCAAGACCAAATCACAGCCAATGATAAAGCAAAGGGTTATGTCCGCAACATAGACAGAAAAGAAGAACACAAGATGCCCCAGAGGTGTCACTTTGAAGGGGGAGGTAGCTCAAGAGAGAAACCTATTTCAATCAAGAATCACCCACAGGAATCACCTGATCCACAGCTATAGAAGAAACACGCTATTCCATCTCTGCTGTATTTCCTCTGTAAAAAGAGCATGCAACAACTGCCAGAAGTTGTATAATATTTTGAGGATATGGAAGAACACTTAGGCAGTCTGGAATGACTTCAGATGAAGGAGCTGTTTGTGCGATTGCCATTTTCATTGAAATGGCTAAGGAATAACAGAAGAGGAGAAGGGTGAAGTGCCTGAACTACACAGGCTAGGTGCTTATCAAGTTTCTCTTTGGGCACTCATTTCTAGGTTCTTGATGGTTTTAAATTCAGATCTGCATACTGTCTTAAGCTATAATGAATGTTTATTTGGGGGGGATTTAGCCGCTGGGGTTAATAAACTATATTTGGCAGGACTTAGATGGGCCCTAAAGCTGACAACTATAAAGTACTCAAAAGTCCTGGCTACTCACCTCTGATGAATCCCAGTAGGATGAAACCAGTCCTGATGGTCATTGTGACTTAAAACACTATGCAGGATATAAATTGTATAAAAATAATTTCCCATACCATCCAAGAAGGGAGTGCAAGTCATTAAAAATGGGTATAGCATAATGTCATATCTTAGTACATGTACCATCAATTTAATTCTACATCCTATGTTACTTTGAGCTGGAAATGTTAAAATTGTTGCTTAAGATATGCATTTAGAAAAGACCTACAGGAATCAGGTAAATTCATAGCTTCAATGATAACTTGAATGCAGCTGTCTGGGAGAACCTATGATATAACATAGGAACTACTGTATGAGAGATAGCTTTTAAGGTTCATTCATTTGTAGCTCTCAGTGTACAAGATTGTCATTTATTGTTTGCTGAATCTAAAACGTGAGAAAAGGCTTTCTATGAAGTAAGAAGCCACTGGCAATGCTACTTCTATTCTGTTAATTGGATAGAGAACCAGAAGGGGTTTTTTTCCAGTTGGACATCATATTTCTGGTTGACATTAACAGATTAACAGAGTTGGAAGGGACCTTGCAGGTCATCTAGTCCAACCCCCTGCCCAAGCAGGAGACCCTTACATCTGCCTCTACCTAGGATCGAACTCACAACCTCCTGATTGTGAGGCAAACCACCAACAAAACACTGGTCCACTTGTCCAGAAGACAGATACAGAAATATTTGTACATCAGAATACTGGTTGACCCTCTAGGGCAGAGGTTTTCTTTTTAAAAAAAAATTCAGTTTTTTAACATTAAAAACATACATGCTAACACACAACATCAAAGAAAGAAAAAGAAAAAAGAAAGGAAGAAAGGAAGAAAGAAAAAAAACAAAAAAACAAAAAAGAATACAAACACTGATACACAAAGAACAGCATTTCATTTTAACAGCTATACCTTAATACATCTGAATCCAGTTTTGCAATCAATCCTACTATGTTGGTGTCTTTTAACCTTTATCACTTTTACTATTTACTTCAAACTAACCCAAAACATACAGTATTTATTCATATATTACATTATTTTTCATAATTATATTCCCAAATTATACACATCAATAATAATCATTTTTGTTGTTATGAAGAAGATGATAAGGAAAGAGCAATCAAATCTTCTTCTGTGACCATAGTTTTAAATTTTTGTTTAATTGTAACCAGGAATACCATTTCCTCCATATTTCATAGAATTCAGAGTCATCTTTTTGATGAATCTCCATCGTTAGCTTGCTCATTTCTGAGCTTTCTAAAATTTTCCTAATTATCATATTTGAAGAAGGAATAATATCTGATTTCCAATTTTGAGTGTACAATAATCTGGCTGCGGTTGTTATTTGCAGTATTAAATATCGTTCTTCTTTAGTAAATTTGCTCCAAAAGATCCCCAGTAAGAACATTTCTGGTTTTAAATCCATTTTCACATTTAACATCTGCTCCAACCAAAGTCTAATCTTTTTCCAGAATATTTGAACCTTGGGGCA
This sequence comes from Diadophis punctatus similis, assembly GCA_023053685.1. NCBI lineage: Eukaryota > Metazoa > Chordata > Lepidosauria > Squamata > Dipsadidae > Diadophis > Diadophis punctatus. The sequence continues at coordinate 108,202,448 of JALIGW010000002.1, forward strand.
CGACCACCACATATAGTAGTAGATCCCTGCCCTGCTTCCTTTTTACACTTCCAACACTTCGGCGATACAGATGGAAACATCTTTGCCAGGCGAGCTGGGGGAAGGTGCCAACGATATACCATTTTGTAAATATTCTCTTATAGGATGCAGCTAGTGTAAGGTGACCAGATTTTAATATTTGTAAAGCGGGACACCATTGACGGGGGGGGGGGGTTTCTAGGGGAGCAAGACAGGAAGGGTCCGTCTCTCTTATCCCACAGCCCATCCACGTGAATAAAGGTGGAGACACAAATCCAGGATTGCTTTGCTGCAGCTTTGTGCACACACACACCCCAAACACCCCCCCTTCATTGCAGCCCTTAGCGCCGCTCTCGCTGCTCTCTCTCCCTGCCTGGCTGCAGATATCCGCCTGCCTTCCCGAAGCAGCACTGCCGCAGTTCATTTTGTTTCGCGACGGGAGAAGGAAGAAAACGGGCAGTGAGAGCGGCAGCCTCTTCCAAGCGCAGGCCTGGTCCTCTCCCCACACGGAGGGCTGTTGCCCAGCTGGCTGGCGGCGGCTTCTGCAACGGAGGCAGCACGCAGCTGTGAAGAACCCTCACCACCTGCCCTCCCGGAGCACCACAGCCACGGTTTGCTTTCTTCCTTCTCCTGCTGCTGTCCCTCTCCGGGCCAGACGCAGCAGAGGCGAGCCCTGGCCATGGCAAACCACGGCTGTGATGCTCTGGGAGGGCGGGTAGTGAGGGTTCTTCACAGCCACGTGCTGCCTCCGTTGCAGAAGCCGCTGCCAGCCAGCCGGGCAGAAGCCCTCCATGTGGGGAGAGGGCCAGGCCTGCGCTTGGAAGAGGCTGCCGCTCTGGCTGCCCGCTTTCTTCCTTCTCCCGCCGTGAAACAAAAGTGAACTGTGGCAGCGCTGCTTCAGGAAGGCAGGCGGATATCTGCAGCCAGGCAGGGAGGGAGAGCAGCGAGAGCGGTGGCCCCTTCCAAGCGCAGGCCTGGCCCTATACCCGCCCGGGGGGCTGCTGCCCACACGGCCACCAGCGACTTCCGCGCCGCACTTGCTTGGCAGGACTTTATTGAAACGCCGTGGGACGCGGGACAAATTATTAAAAAGTGGGACTGTCCCGCCAAAAGAGGGATGTCTGGTCACCTTAAGCTAGTGTCAATTTATAATTGGTTTCCCAAATATTATCCCATTTGTTCAAATTTATCACATACCCAAAATTTTGTGCCCATGAGGTCATATGACCTTTAACCTCCCTCTCTTTTAATTTAGTTTTCAACTGCAGGTTGTAAAATTTGGAGATCATTTTTTCATCTGGGCCCATAAATATTTTATCTAATTAATTAATGTTTTGAAAGCCAAATTGGGAGAGATCTTTTTTGTATCGGGTTTGAATCTGGAGATAGTGCCACCATTCTAAGTCTATGTAGGGCAGAGTTTTTCAAACTGTGTTCTGTGGAAACCTAGACTTCTCCAAGAAATTGATGGAGATACGTGAGAGACTAAGCCCCATTAATATAATATCTTTCAACATGGGCTGGCAAATAATTTTGATCTTCTGGACCTGAGAAAGTTTTTGTGGATCCCCCAGCACCACACTTTAAGAAACACTGCTCTAACTTCCTTCTCATTTGCCAAATAGATTTTTAAATGCCATATTTAGCAGCTTCCTGATATCAGGAGTGAGGATGCAGAACCTATATTGGGGGTAAGGCATTTCGTACGAGAAGAAGCTCCAGCAATGTACACTCACTTTCATCATGTCTCCTTCCATCTCATCTTATGTGGAGACTCTTAACACATAGCCTCTCTTTGCATGCCTTTGGTGGGCAAGTTCTACTTGGAATACAAAGTTTCACACATATACGCAGGAGCCAGGCCATGTGGGTCTTTAACGGTTATAACTAGTAACCTGAACTATATTCCGAAATTAACTATTACAGGTTTTACAGAAATTACAGGTTTTAAAGTACTCTATTATGTGAGACTTACACATTGTTTACATTAGTGCATAAGCCACTCTATTTGGTATTGAAGCAGTTCCATATAGATAAATATTGAATTACAGTATTCCATACATGAAGTGACAAGAGAATAAATTATCATTACCAGCACCTGCTGTTCTAGGAAAAGTTTTTCTGGCCAGCTGCTATTCCAGATAAAGTTAAGAATGCAAGAGAACCCCTATGTTTTGGAGAAGAATGGCAGACTGAAGACAGCTCCACCAAAAGTGTAACTGTCACGGTGTGAATATTGTCAGTTGTATGTCTATGGAGGGTGATGCACCCCTATTCTAATATTATGGTATATTCCAATACAGGCAGAACACGTGATATGATCTTGTACGCATGTCCACATTCCTAAACCACCATTAATCACTTTTTGACTTGACTCTGACCTGAACGGTCGTGTTTCTTAGCAAATATGTAATTATTCAGGATTTATTGTTTTTATACCGAAATAAATATTTCTACTAGACTTTTAATCTCGGCTTTATTTCTAACTGTCTGAATTCCAAGCAAAGATCCAAACCGCCTCTATGAGATTTATTCTCATCTCTCAACAGTAACTGACCTTTGAGTTCAAGGAGGCAATGTGTCAGGGTTCCAAATAACACCCCCCCCCCAATGCAAGAAGACTCCAAGGTTAAAGTTCCTCAAAGTTCCATTTTATTAGAGATGTCATATTGGCACATCTGGGAAAACCCGAATCTGAAAGCTTCCAGGTTTTCCCCACCCAAAAGAAAGCCCAAGTCCCTTCCCCTGCACCAACATGTCCATCACATGGTCCACACTGCACCGTCCAAACTGGAGATGCCTCCCAGTCATGCCACTCCAAGTGCAGGCCGAAGGTCCTTGGCTCTCAGAGAAAGGAATGTTATTATGACTAGATATCCCTGCAACTCCATGCAATCCCCTCTCCCAGTTTCCCACAGCACTAAGTGTGGCAGCCCTGAAGACCCAAAGAAAAAGATGGCCTCCAGGGCTGACACAATGAGTAAATCAACCCTCTTTGGACAAAGAGAGGACATGGGATCATCCAAGCTGTGCTCCATACAGATGTTTCTCATGAGGAAATTGCAAACCAGCAGTCTCTGAAAGGTGGGAGAGCTGGGAGGCAAGGGAACTTGACATACTTGCTCCAACTTCAAAACAAGCATACTAAGTTTGCATTTTCAGTGCTAAGCACTTTTGAAAATTGCCAATTTATTGCTATAAAAATGTTAAGACACCTTTAAAAATGACAAGGCTGGAAACACTGGATTAATTGTTTCAAGCCTTAATATAAGAAAATGAAATTGTATATAAGCTTTAAGAATTCAAAATGAACAGCAAAAAACAAGACAAAACTTTGGCTAGAAAAAATGGATTAAGAACTCAGAAAACATTGGAATACTGGATTTTTAATATTAAGTCTTTAAAATTAATTTTAAAGAATAAATGCATGTTTGTGGGAGAAATCATTTTGATATTGGAGATAAAGAAGACAAGTAATTTATAATGACATTCTAAGATATTTTTGAGGAGCTGGACCTGGACTTTGAATCAATTATATCAGCTATGTTGTATTTTGTTCGGAATAGTTTGTTCCCGAAGAGGATGTTACAGAAAAAATAAGTTCAACAAAGTCCATTAGAGATCAACATTAACAAGTGTTTCAACAATAATTTGTCATCAGATACTTTTTAAAAATTGGATGAGATTTTAAAAGTTAAGAAAGTGAAAATGACTATCACAAAGTAATTGGAACCATTTGTGTTTGTTTGTTTGTTTGTTTGTTTGTTTGTTTGCTTGCTTGCTTGCTTGCTTGCTTGCTTGCTTGCTTGCTTGCTTGCTTGCTTGCTTGCTTGCTTGCTTGCTTGCTTGCTTGCTTGCTTGTTGAATTTTCAAACAAGGCTGCTTAAAGATGGGTGGCGAAAATGTCTCAGAAGGACCCTCCTAGTTTTGGGAGAGTAAAAGGGTGGGAGAGGATGAATACTTTCAGATGTTCAGGACTGGTATTAGTCTTGTGAAATACTCCAGACAAGAAGCACACCCAAGTGTATTAACTCTGTCTTTATTACAAGGTTACATGAACAGAATCTTGCAAGATACTTTCACCACCTCTCCTCCTTGACTAAGGTGACCAGACGTCCTGATTTTGGAGGGACAGAACCGCTTTTTCATCATTTGTCCCGCGTCCCGCCCGTCCTCTAAAAAGTCCCGATTTTTTGAAAGAATGCACGACTAGGGCATTCTTTCAAAAAATCAGCCTGAAAGGCAGCAGGCCTCTCAGCTTGGGCCGGCCGTGGGCGGCGGGCGGGTGTCCCGCGTTGTTGACTCCTCCGGCGGCGGCTGGAAGCTGGGGGGAGGGGGAAGGGAGGGTGCTCCTCCTCTCCTTCCCCCGCCCCATCCCTAGCCCCGCCCTCGGAGGCGCCGCTGCTGTTGGGAGGGGTGAGGGACGAGGAGCCGTCGCCGCTTTGAATTTACGTCACGAGCGGCGCAAACAGCCCTTCCTCGTCCCCCTCCCCTTTCTTCCCCCCGTCGCCTCGCTGCCGCCGTTGCCCTGGGGCCAGGCGGGCGACCGGGAGACCACGGCGCTTGGATGCTTGGAGCAGGTAAGCTGCCGGCTGCCTCCTTTCCCCATCTCCCGCCTCCCGTTCGTTGCTTGCCAGCCCGGCCGAAGGGAAGGCGGGAGGCGAGGAAAGGCCTCCCGAAAGGGAGGCGCAGCCCTTCGGGAGCCCGCCTCCCTTTCGGGAGGCCTTTCCTCGCCTCCCGCCTTCCCTTCGGCCGGGCTGGCAAGCAACGAACGGGAGGCGGAAGACGGGGAAAGGAGGCAGCCGGCAGCTTACCTGTTGCGAGCTGCAGGCATCCAAGCGCCCTCCCGCCTCCCCCCCTCCCCCCCCCACCTCACCTGGACGCCAACATTTGCTGTTTTGCCCTCTGCGCATGCGCAGCGTTCTGCGCATGCGCAGAGGGCAAAACAAATGGCGGCGCCCAGGCGCCCCCCCCCGTCCCGCTTAAAAATAAAAAAATCTGGTCACTTTGTCCTTGACTCAATTTTTGTTTATCAGATAATTGTCTAGGGCTAGGCTACAGCTCTTTCTCCTGTCTAATACATTTAATCCCACATACAATTATAACCATTGCAATTATCAGGAACTAGTGCAATGTCTGTCCCGTGCCCAAATGGAAAAGGGTCCAGATAATCTTTTTCCAGAGTCTTTTGGAGCTGATATCCCATAACCTCTTCAAAGATAACAAAAAGGGAAAGTTGGAGACCGTCTGATAATTGGCCCATACAGTTGGGTTCAGGGTTGGTCCCTTAAAGAAAGAAACATACAGATGCCCTCTTCAAGGATACTGGCATCCCCCCCTCCCTCAATGAGGCTTTCACAGTAGCCAATTCCCCATCTCCTCTCTGGCATACAAGCCAGGTGGAGCATCTAACAAGCTCACAGGTGGCAGAGCTCATTTCACCAGGCCTCTGTCCACTTCCTCAGAATCAACAGCTTTAGCTGTTCCCATTACCAGATGTTATCTTCATCACTTATTCAGACTTTGTCCAGCTGGCTTGCAACTCCAAGGAAATGGGAGTGATTTTTATCTTCAAAAGTGTTCCTGCCTGTGGACAGTTCTTCCCAGTTCATCCTTCCTGGGTCCCTTTAAGAAGTGCTGCTAGATGACACCCTGTAGCTGCAATAAGGACAGATGGTGAGTCCACCTCACTGTCCTTATTGCTTTGGTTTAGAACTGAACTTGGGCAGGCACCCATGTCCAGTCATGATTGCTGCTCATCTTCTACCAGTGCTAACTGCTCTTCCAGTGCTTCATCTCCAAGTGACCCCTGGAATCAGCATACAAGGACAGAGCTCTCACACTCTTATCAACTCCATATTCCAAAGCTTGATCAAGCTTCTGACAGAACTGCCCTCCCCTTTGCTAAGAATGGCTCCTGCATATAACATCGTATATTTGTCATCTTCTATTCCCCTTCCCCCACTTCCCAGGTAAACACTATCCATGGAATAAAAAGCTTTTCCAAATCTGAACTATTCAAACTAATATTAATAAATAAATTATCTGTGTTTGTGGGGCAGAATTAACCTCTGAGAACTATCCTGCTTAAACCCATTGATCTTGGAGGAGTTTCCTTCCTTTTTTTAAAATGGCGAGTTATCTCTGTTTTTTACCTGTATGTTCCAGCAGCTTCTAGATTTGGCCCATTTTTTCTAATTGAAGCAAATTCTGGATATTTCCATTTTTAAAAACAAAACTATTTCCAGATTCTGCTTCAAATTCTACTGCTTGCTGTCTTCCCCCCTTCTGAAGGTTGAGCCAAAGTATTGGCTCTGCCAAAGCCTGATGGCACACACAGATAGATGCATACACATGACTTCCACCCAAAGTTGCGGTCCTGCCTCTGCATTTTTCCTGCTCCACAGTGATAGTTGATAATGCAAAAGATGTGGTGGGATTTGATGCTGTCACATTGCAAGTTTTGCTTTCTGACAACCACATACACACACACACACCATGACCATCTGATTGGCAGCCCATGAGTTGGAAGAGGGCAGGAGGGATAATTGCAACACAATGACATCATGTCACATGTTTTTTATTACTAGATATTATGAGAGAAAGAGGGGGAGATGCAGGATTATATTGCTCTTGGCAACAGCTTGATCCATGCTGTAATATCTAATTCCAGCCTTAGTCCTCACCCCAGCTGAAACAAAGGCTAAGTAAGCTCTTGTAACAGTTGCTTGTATTCGTCCCTCGCTTTTTGCCTCCCCCATCCTTCCCCTCTCTTATGATGTCTCCCGCCCAAACCCCTCCCTGTTCAAAAGTATGGATTTTAAACTCCTTAGAGCAGGGATCACCTTGGGGAGAAAATGGTTTACTGTATTCGCAGGTCAAGAAGCCAATGGTCATCTTGGCTGGAAAGTCAGGAATTCAAAGTCCTGCACATCTGGAAGATAAAATATAATGGGGGAGAACTGCTAAGAGCAACATATACATTGATGCTGGGTTTTAAAAATTTGAAGTGCTTTAATGCCAACTCAATGTTTTGTCCATGCTTGTGCAATACAGCCAAAACTGCTTTACTGGTGAGCAAGATAGACTTATCAGCACATTCAGATTACTCCAAGGTTTGCAGAGTGTGAACATATTAAAGAAAAATTATTTAAGACAGAGGTCTCTTAAAAGTTGACCCAGAAAAAAATGTAGTGACATGAAGACTGGATGGAAAACAGCAGGGGTGTCCAAATAAGAAAAAAGGATAAAAGATTTAGAGATAAAGTATAAAGATACAGAACTGTCCTTTGGATAAGTAATTTCCTGTTCCACACTGAGAAGCTGTTTACCAAAGAGTGTTTATAATTATGAACTGAGCCAGAACAGAGAAGAAAAGCCACATGTGTGGGTGGAATCCTATACTTTATGCTCCTGGTGGTGAACCTATCGCACACGTGCCAGAGGTGGCATACAGAGCCCTCTCTGTGGGCACGCGCGCCATCACCCCAGGACAGACGAAACACTACTGGACATGCACCAAAACAAGCAATGGGCAGAACAGGGCTCTGATTGGTGGATGCGGTTTCGTTTCGCGCCTCCCGTTTAAGTTGATAGACAGCCGGGGGCCTGTTTGTGAATGTTCCCCAGTCCTTTCCTTCTGTTTCAAAAAACCCTCCCCTGCCTTTTGCTTTTTCCACCCCCGATTCCCTCCAGTAGTTGTCATTTGCTTGCCTTCTTTCAAAAATTACACAGATACACAAGCAAATAACCTGTATGTTGATGAGACTTAATTGCAAAGAATGGGAGGGGTAAGACTAGACTAGGGGGATCTTGCACACCACTCTCTATCTCTGCAGCAATAACGGATCCCTCGCTGCCCACCTCTTTGCTCCATGCTTGGTCCCCTTGGTGTGTTCTTTTCCTGTGGCAGGATTGTGCAGAGTGCCTTCACCATTCAATGCCCCTGCCCCCCAAGGTTCAGACTAGGATTAGGACTTTCAAATCAATCCTTGCAAATTTTCAGCCCTCACCAGAGCAATTGTCATGCCCCTGTCGGAGTCTGACTCTGCGGTGGAAGATGAGCTGGAACAAGAACTGACAGCGAATGAGAGGGCAGCTCTGTTGGCCTTGGAGGAAACTGGGGAAGGGCAGAGTCAGGCCAGGCCAGGCTGTTCGGAATTAGCAAAGCCTGCAGGCAGGCAGGAACAGAGCTCTGCCGAGGAGCATGAACTACCCCCTTCTGATGCAAGGGCTTGGAGAGTGTAGAGGAGACAGGATCAGCTCAGATGGAGGAGGCAACTCATGAGGAGAGTGCCCTGCCCAGCTTCACCAGGCATACCTGGGGTATGAGACTTAAGGAGATGCTGTGGGGAGGGGCATTTGTCAGGAACAAACACTGAGTTCCTGGAGTGTTGTGTGCCGACGTTTGAACTTGCCAAGAATCCTTGCATTCCTGTGTGGCATTCTGGACTGATTATCTGTATCTTTTGCTCCCTGAACTTCTTGCTTTGTTCTTGTTTTGCTAGATAAATTTGAGATTTATTGCCGTGCAGCCATCGTGCAGACAGCGCTGGGCTGGACTAATTATGAACAGAGACTGTTTGAGGTTTGTTTGGGGGAGATTTGGAGCACTAAAGGGCCAGTTTGAACTGCCAGCTGTTTGTGTTATCTTTGTGCCATGCCCTGGGTCATCACATCAGTGGTGGGTTGCTCCCGGTTCGGCCCGGTTCTAAGAACCGGTATTACTGGCGGTGGGAGGCTCCGCCCACCTGCCCAGGATACTTCTGCGCAAGCGCAGAAGCATTGCACATGCGCGCGAGCCAGTAGTAAAGGGTTTTACAACCCACTACTGCATCACAGCAATAGAAAGGAGAGGAGGGAAGGACTCTTTAGCTTTGCCCTTCTTCAGTCCTGCTCCCTCCCACCCTCCTGTGCCATGGTGACCCTTCACACTCTTTCCCGCTTCCCTGCCGCATTCCCACGAGGACCGCTCCCCTGTCTCCTTTTGGGATCCCGCCTGATCTCCCTTCTAAGGCTAGCCGGGCCTTGCTGCCTCCTCTTACCCTTCCCCCGCTGGTCACGCCAGCGGCGGCAGCAGGTAAAGGGAGGGAAAGGGGGGAGGGAAAGAGAGAGAAAGAGGGAGAAAGAGAGAGAGAAAGAGAGAGAAAGAGAGTGGGAGGGAGGGAGGGAAAGAGAGAGAGGGAGGGAAAGAGAAATGATATTACAAAAGTTTTTTCTTTTTTATTGTTGCTAAACGTAATATTTCAAAAGCAGGAAAAAAATGAAGGGGCATAAAAGTGCATTTATCACGTTTTTCTTAGAACAATTAGCTGAACTCTGGCTTGTTTATCATTATTTTAGGTAGTAAAACATCAGTATTTAGGTTAAATTGTCATGTTGGCACTTTGCGATAAATAAGTGGATTTTGGGTTGCAGTTTGGGCACTCGGTATCTAAAAGGTTCACCATCACTGCTTTATACTGTAACATTTTGTTGCAGAAGTCCACCAGAGAGGTTTATTTTTCCCATTCTGTTACTAATGTACAAGTGTAAGTACAGTTGCTTATTTAATCAGAAGGATGCTTAAGGAAGAGGAAGAAATTCCAGGAAATGTCAGGAACCTAGACATGAAACTATTTAGAAAAACAGCCCATGAATGGGGGCCCAGTAGGTATAGGGCAGGGGTCAGCATGGAGCCGCATGTGGCTCTTTCATCCCTCTGCTGTGGCTCCCTGTCACTGGTCGGCGCCACAATTTTGATAGCTTCCGGTTTGGAGGGGGGAAGCATGGCGTGCCAGGAGGAGACTCTATGGCAAGGGGCAGGTTTTCCGGTCAGCTCTACAATTGATAGGGCTTTCGGTTAGGATAGGTAGAGGAAAAAGGACATCGCACTAGGAGGAGACTCTATGATGGGGGGAACCGGACTTAGAGTCGGCTCCAGAATTGAACGGGGGGCTTCCAGTTAGGACCTTTGTGGCTCTTTGAGGGTTTAAGGTTGCCAACCCCTGGTATAGGGAGAAGCAAATGCAAGGTGGACTTCAATGGAGCAATATAAAGGAGGGTATTTCTTTTAACTGGAGATTCCAGGCTGCAATATTTGGGGAGGGGGGGGCTAGACTTCTTACCATCCTGAAATAATTAAATATACTAAATGGATCCCCCTGTAGATTAGGAGGATTTTTGAAGATGACCAAATACAAGGTGAGGGAGTTAAACCGATGGGACATAGTCTTGCAGCTCCTTAGGCAGAGAACCCGTGTGTCCAAACACATCAAAGTGTTGTCTGAGTCAGTCCAGTGCCTTTAATATCTGGGGACAGAGATAGGCACTAGCACCAGAAGCAAACCAAGGTACAACTTTATTGTGGCAATATTTTAAGGGCAATTGATTGTTTCTGAGTGGAACCCTTGTAAGTTGAAAGCTGCTCAAGAAGAATCCAGAGGCACTGCAAAGAGTAAGCGACCAGCTTCTCAAGTAAGCTGCAAAGTGCTTCAGTGAGTACAGGGCAGGCAGGAACCGGTAGTTAGGCAGGCAGGCAGGGATCTTAGTAGGTTGCTGGAAGCCCCGATTTGAAACTCAAGTTCTCCTTTCCCCTATGAATGTGAAAGGAGTTCATATTTCATTGGAGATGAAGTAAGCAGAACCATATCTGTCTAAACCTTGACATTGTGACCAAGAGACATCTGAATTGGGGAGGTGAGAAAATGCTCATTTTTTTCTTTTCCAAAAATGGCAGTTCATGCAACGCAGGCAGGACCGCAAAACCAACTAAACCAACTAAGAATAAACAACTCCTTTCCTCTGCTGCTGGGGGCCCCCAAGGCAGAAGCTCCCTTGCCGAACTGGGCCACAGTTGTTACCTGCAGAGAAGGCAGAGGGAACTGGGTGCATAGCAGTGACAAATTGTTGGAGATCAAGAGAAGAAAACTGTACAGGAGAACAGAATCTGCTCAACAGTATCTCTTTGTCATACATACAATGCTTGCTTATGTGTTCTTTTAACATGTGGAGCCCAGCTGAATAAAGTGTTACATTTGTTATAGCTTTTTCAGATATGTACAATCCTGTACAAACCAGAAAAGTAGCAACCAGTGCCAGCCTTACCTTTTGGCTAAGTGAAACTGCCATTGTAGGGCAGAAAATGGTGAATCGTGGGGTTGGTTTCTATACAAACAATGGGGGTGGGGGAAGCTGGGGAGATTTTCTGCCACATCTGTTCAAATGCCTTGTCAGGTTTGAGGTGGTATATGCTTTGATTTGGCTGGATGGGTGATGCAATTTGCTGCTTCACCTTAGGTCATTTGATGCAAAATGCAAACCCAAATTATTTTGTTTAGAAATAAGGTGACCAATCGTCCTCCTTTAGGGAGGACAGTCCTTCTTTTGTAAGTTCTGTCCTCCCTCGAAAAGTGTCCTCCTACATGTCCTCCTTTTCGATATTTGAAGACTAATCTGTTGCGCATTATGTGACGTATTTGTATTTGACATGATGATTCGTCAAGGCTCGGTACAGTGCGGTATAAGACGCGATTATGAGACGCATGCGCTCCGCACGGGAGACCTTGAGAGAGAGCGCCGCATGCAAGTGGCTTTGTTTACTTCTTACCGAAACACGACACAGCACATACGCATGCAGTAGACTCACGGCACATCGGCAATTGAATGACTCACGGTAATTATTTCTTTCTCAGTGAATATTCAATTATACAGAGGTAAGTACAATTCACGTTTTATTAATTCATTATTTATTTAATAATTTCCAAATATGTATAATTTTATTTACAAGTTTATACAACCCTGTTGTCAACAGAAGCGTAAAATAATTTAAATTTAAATTCGCTTATGTTATTAAAGTTTCAGTTGTAATAATTAATTTTATTTAATCATAAGGTGCTTGCATCGTTCGTGTAGCTTTATATTTTATTTTAAATTTTAAATTTCATTTAAGGGATGGAAAAATAAAAAAAGAGGTAATGCCATTTCAACGATCAATTGAAAAAGGAATTTCCATTCCTCATATCAAAGAAAGATGCCATTGTTTTCTGCAATATTTGCAGAGGAGAATTTTGTATTGCAATTGGGGGCAGAGCAGCTATAATGAAACACTTGTCCACCAACAAACATAAGCAATCATTAGATGCATCAGCTTCCAGTCGTAAAGTAACAGGTTTTTTTAAAACTTCAAATTATTCTGAAGATGATAAACAGTTAGCTGCAATGGAGGTAACATTTGCATTTCATACCATAATTCACAAAGTTTTTGTAGTATGGATTGTACAACTAAATTATTGAAAAAGTTTCACAATGCTAAATTTTCATGCGCAAGGACAAAATGCGAGGCTATTATTAAATCAAAATTACTGTGATAAAATACAGCAGACTTGAAAATTGCAGCATTTGTAATGGTTTTATCTGATGCATCAAATCATAATGAAACCAAATTGTATCCAATACTAGTAACATATTTTAATGTTACCAAGGGGATTCAAGTAAAAATTTTAAATTTAGAATCCATTGAGGGTGAAACTGCTGAGATTTTGTCAAACCATCTATACAGAGTAATAAATGAAAACAATTTGAAATCCAAAGTTGTTGCACTAACAGCTGATAATACAAACACAAATTTTGGTGGGCGAAGACGCAAAGGGGTGAATAATGTGTATGTAAAATTACAAGATTTACTCCAAAAGAAAATACTAGGAATAGGTTGTAATGCACATATTTTGTCAAATGCAATCAACACGGCGTCATGTGCCATGCCAATTGATGTAGAAGTAATAATAACTACAATTTATTTATATTTTAGTCGTTTTACCGTTCGTGTGGCTACTTTAAAACAATTTTGTGAAGAAGCGAATGTTGAATACAAAAAACTTTTAGGATATTCAAAAGTTAGATGGCTTGCTCTAACACCTGCTGTAGAGCGTGTTCTACAATTATTTGAGCCTCTTCGTTCATATTTTTTAAGTTTAGACAAATGTCCTAAAATCCTGGAATCGTTTTTCAATAATGAAATATCTGAGATATTAATGTATTTTGTACATAATCAAGCTTCTATTTTTCACAAAACAATTCAAGAGATTGAAGGTGAACACATTTCAGCTACAGAAGTTAGTCTTATTTTGAATGACTTTATCCTACAATATAAATCTCGATTTGAAGAAAAATTTCTTCCTTTAATTATAAAAAGAAAATTGTCAGACTTAGAGGAATCAAATCCGGGCATAACAGAAAAGTTTATCAAAGAAGTGCAGAATTTTTACCAAACATGTTTTCAATATATTGAAGAATGGTCTGAAACAAACATCACAGGAAATAACAGTTTTCAATGGTGTTTTTTGACTTCATCGCAAGTATATTGGACAGATATTGAATCTTGTGTTGAGTTTTTGTCTAAAGAAATGCCAGACATTAAAATAGACGACAATTGTCTCTGAAGAAATTAGAAGACTGAATGTATATCTGAAAAATTAATACAATGGGAAAATCAACGTTGAAATGGATAAAAGATGGGTGGATATTTTCAGCCATTTCAAAAATGAACATATTCCATGTGAAAATTTATTTATACTTGTTCAATTTACGTTGTGCTGCCCTGGAACTAATGCAGCAGTTGAAAGAGTTTTTTCAATTGCCAATGGTTTTTGGACAAGAGAGAAATTGAGATTGAATGTTGATACTCTAGCTGCAGCACTTGCCGTAAAATTCAATATGAAGGATATTTCTTGTTCAGATATTTCCCATATATTGTTAGAAGATGATACATTGACAAAAAATATTAATTCAATGGAAAAGTACTCATTTAAATAATAAACAGGCATATAAGCATAATTACAATATAAAATGTTACAAATGTTTTTATTATGCATATATCATATTATAGTGTATTATTGTTGCAATGAATAAAATGTTTCTTTTATTTACGATATTTTTTTTCAATTTATTTGTCCTCCTTTTTATTGTAAAAAAGTTGGTCACCTATTATTAGAAGTAAACTGGTTCTAAAAACACCTGACTGAGGTCTCCTTATGATTCAATACTATGAAATGTCATTTCTACTGTCGTGCACAAGTGCAAGGATTATCTGTCAGGATATACAAGCATACAATGATAAGCAGGCCATAAGCAGGCCTTATATAAATCCATGTGTTTTTGCTGTGTTTCCTGCAAGCATGCTCATAGGTGCAGAAATAACCAACCAGCCAAAAGCCTCACACAAGAGGCCACAGCTGAATTATTAGCAGCTCCTCTTAAATAACATTCATATGCCTCCAGTTATTCTAGGGATAGCTCTGCATCTCTTCCCTGGGATTCACCTGGCAAGAAAAGAAGGCTGGGGGGGAGGGGGGATGCACTCCAGATGGCCAGAACGGGCTTTATTTGTAGTACAAGCCTCAGCTCCCACAGATGTGCCAGGACGCCATATTGCAGACACAGATGTAGGAGTCAAGTGCTCTGTGAAGACATTACATCTTCTTTGGGAAATGAATTAAAACACACACACACATGCATGCACACACACATATGCATTCTCATGAACAAAAATATCATTCCAACAGCACTGGGCAAGAAATCTGCAGCATCTGTGCAGGTTGGAGAGTTAAATGTGTTCTCTTAGATTCCACGCTCATTTGTGTTTACACACACACACGCACACACACACACGCACACACTGCTGAATCTAAAGCAATTTCAGTATATTTTGGATCAAAATCCACCCAGGATTTGCAGAGGCAATTAAAAAGGTTTTCTGCTGCATGCAAGTGTGATCGCTCCTCCTTGTTCGTGCTTTTAAAAAATCTAAAGAATAAACACTCAGCATGGCAGTTCCAGGCAGGACTGTTCAGCGATGGCTATCCAATGGATTCTATAATTTCCATTGTTTACATGAGAAAAGATAGAGAGATGGTATAGCATTGGACTGGGAGAATCTGGAACGATTCCTGGCTTCCCCACAGGCTTCCCCGCGTTGCCATAGGCTCGATACTGTTTTGTATTCCTTTCTGCAAAGCAGACCAGTAATTCTCAGTAGCAGCAGCACCAATGATGTCTTGGGATTTTATTCTGGGAAGACAGGCCATGTTTTAACCACTTCTTGTAATGGAGAGGTAAGGTTTATCTATTCCATTCACAGCCAGATTCAGGCCCTCTTATGGCTGGCATTCCAAGCCCTAAACCGGTATAGGAGGGGGGCTCAGACCCCAAACTCTAACTTTTCATAAACACACAAATACACAAACAGACACAAACATTCAGAAATCCTTTTTTTAAATGGTACTCGGTTCAGGCCCTACACATTTAGAGAGCCTCATCTTAATATTTAGACATTGTAATTTAGGATATGATCAGTAATTTTCAATCAAATCAACAAAACTGACACATTAAAATATAACAGCAAAATTATCCCCAATTATTTTAATTCTGTTCCTAATTTACATTCAAATGAAGGAGAGAAGAAAAAATGGAATTGGAGTACAGTGGATTTCTTACCTTAACATTTAAGAATATGGGATGATGAGTCATTCCCATTCAAGTATTAAAATGTTAAGAAAGAAAAAGCTATAAATTGTTAACGGTGTGGCTTGATTGCTTGAGCATTTTGTTCTTCTTTCCCATCTGGAACGTTTTAAATTTCTATTCATTACTATCAGCCCAATCTTCACAGTATTGTAATTATATTGTATAGGCTCGAAATCTAAATCAGAAGAATGTACCACCTTTGGGCTGAAGACTGTACTTGGTCTTTGAGGATAGAAGGGACAGTTCTCCAATATGTGAGTGGAGTCCAGCTAAAATGTCATGTGATTTTAATTGTAAATATTAATGCCATTATGTGTTGAGTTATTCTTTCTGCTGCTCCTTACTGTAACCATTGTTGATTTGCGACATCTGGGAATTTACAGCCCCCTCCTTCAAAGAGCCATCCAGGAGAATATTGGTGTCAGCTCACTTTAGAAACTTGTCTTCCTTCCACTCAGCCAGTCACATTTACAATAGTTAAAATGTCTTTGTTTTGTTTTAAAAAGCAAATGCTGGTGAAGAATCAAGCTGCTTCTGTTTTCATATAGCAAAAGTTCTTTAAGACGCAAATAAGCCAAATATATTTGTTCTAGGTATGCCCCTTTCAATAAGCCCACTTGGCAAAGGTTTTCTCCTTAACCTCCTCTAAGTGAGATTTCTCAAGCTGGCAAATTAGGAAATATTTAAAATGGCAGCTAGCTGGTTCTTCTTTGCACTCCTGTATTTATTTTTCACCAAGAGAGAGAAAAAGAAAACTAGCCACAGTGCAGGAAATGGCAAAAACACTCTTCAGGAGTCAGAAAAACACCATGGCATATCAACAACCTTGCCCGGAAGCAGGAACAGAAAGATGCTTCCATCAATGTGGCTAAAGCAGTAATTGAGCCAACTGAAAAAGACAGAAAATGCCACCCTGAAATGAGATGCCTGAAGATGATGCCCATTTGAGAGTGGCAATTTGTCACAAGTATAAGGATCCACGCAGAGGTGGTATTCAGCCGGTTTGGACCGGTTCGGGTGAACCAATAGCGGAAATTTGGATTGGTTCGCCAAACTGGTAAATACCACCTCTGGGTGGCCCCACCCCTGCCCGCCCGGTCACCCAGTCACTGCTCACCCCACCTGCCGCTCACCCACCCACTCACTCGCCACTCACCCCGCCTGCCCACTCACCGCTCGCCCCACCCATCCCTGCCCCATATATGTTGCCTTCACCACATGGCCCAGCTAATTGCCTCACCAGTCACCTCCCTGCCTCACCTGCTCGGCTTAGCTCACCAAAGGTAAGCTTGCCTGCCGCTCGCCCTTTGCATTGGACCAGGAGCCGGGGTCCAAGGACGTGCCATTCCCCAGCTCTGGCCTTGCCCAGGAGCCACCGCCTGCTCACCGCCTGCTCACCGCCTGCTCACCGCCCGCCTTGCCCATCCCTGCCCTATATATGTTGCCTTCACCACGTGGCCCAGCTAATTGCCTCGCCAGTCACCTCTGCGCCTCGCCCGTTCTGCTCAGCTCACTAAAGGTAAGCTTGCTGCCCGCTCACACTTCGCCTTGGGTCAGGGGCCGGGGCCCAGGGAATGCACCATTCCTCAGTTCTGGCCTTGCCCAGGAGCCACTGCCCGTTTGCTGCCCGCCTCAGCCGGGTTGGGGAACATGCCATTTCCCGGCTCCAGTCTTGGCCAGGAATCGCTGCCCGCTCGCCATCTGCTCGCCCTCTGCCTCGCTCACCTACCATTCCAGTCACCTTGGTGGGGGGGACAAGGCCAGCCTCAGCCGCCTTTCATGGGAAGCCTCCAGCCACCAGTTGTTTTCAGCTACTTCTGAGCTGCAATGCTGTCCCCAGAGGGCAGCAGGCCATTCTCCTGGCCAGGTCCGGCCGTGAGCATCACCGACAGGCAATGGGGTGCACATGTGCGGCCAGCATGAAGAACAGGGCAACGATGGCAGCGATGGTTACGGTCCCTTGACCATTGCCACCATCGCCATCTTGTTTGCGCCAGCTGTGCATGCACACCCCATTGCCTGTTGGTGCCACTCGCGGCCAGACCCGGCCAGGAGAACGGCCTGCTGCCCTCCGGGGATGGCATCGCTGCAGAGCTGCTCGGAAGGCAGCCGCCTCAGTCTTTAAGGTTCTTTGACACGGGAGAGGGGGGGACCATAAATGGACAGACTGTGGCGGCTGCCTTCTGAGCAGCTCCACTGCGAAGGGAGGCAGAAAAGTTTGGCTTCTCTCTGCTGCAGCATTCAACGTGGCTGCTTCTCTCCTCCTTCTTGGCCTCATCCACACAGAGCAAACATGAGAAGGAGGCGAGAAGCTGGCAGGTTGAACGCTAGAAGACTTGGCTGAACTTTTCTGTCAGTTCTGTGAGCATGGCTTGGTGGACGTGGCTTGGTGGGGTGGTGCCGCCCCACCTTGCCGTGAGTGACATTGAGTTGGTCAGTCACATGACCACCACCACCAAGCCATGCCCACCAAGCCACACCCACAGAACCGATAGTGGAAACATTTGAATCCCACCACTGGATCCACTCATGAAAGGGGATTTGGATGACAGTGATACTTACAAGTTCTAAGACAGAAATTCCTTTAAATCACAAAGAAATAAAGGGAATTGTAGCATAGTATGGTTAATATACTGTAGTATATTTGTAGTATAGGTACCAAATTTGTTTTATTTAAAAGTAAGTGCTGTTCTTCAAACTGTTAACTCAAATTGTTTACAAACACTAAAATCTCTAAAAATAAAAACAAATCAACCCTAACATTTTAGAAAACAAAAAAATAGAATGATTATTAAATTACTTAATAAAGAAAGACCTGGGAAATTAACTTATGTATTAAATAATAAAAGCCCTAACGGCAATGTTCGTAAACAAAATAAAAGCTTTGTTCAGCATAGAGCTGAAACATTTGAACATATTCTAGATTGCAAGCCTAGCCCTTGGAGAATAAAATGAGACGATCTTTGCCTGAGGCTAAAAAGCTATAGGCCCCAAACATGTCTCGCTGGGCAGAGGATTCCAAGGCTGGGCAGAGGAGATGCTACTGAAAAGCAAGAGTGGCTCTGCCACTTCTCATGTTTGCTGAGTATGCTAGGTTGCCCCCGTAGTCCTGGAGAAAATTTTGGAATCTAAGGGGTGTGTGTGTGTTTGAGAGGTCCAATGGGTTGAGCTTAGCAGAAGCAGAGAAAGCATCCATTTATCTGGAAAGAATGTCCCATGTTTGCCACCATTACTTGGAAGGTGAAGGTAAAGGACCTATTGTGGGTATAATCAGAGGTGAGTTCAGAAATGTGAAGATGTGTATGCATTCCCCTTCCCTCTAGTCATCACCCAGGCTCCATTTGACTTTAGTTTTCTAAATTTCTTTCAAGCCCAGCCTTCCTAACTTGTTGCTTGTATCCTTACGATTTATATTAATATTGATTGTTTCCTGATTGCTTATTTGTACCCTGTGACAATCATTACGTGTTGTATCTCATGATTCTTGACAAATGTATATTTTCTTTTATGTACACTGAGAGCATATGCACCAAAGACAAATTCCTTGTGTGTCCAATCACACTTGGCCAATAAAGAATTCTATTCTATTCTATTCTATTCCTGGCCACCCCTTTTTGAAATTACCTTCTCCCCAATTTCCAACCAAATAGAGAAAATGAGAGCAGATCTCTACTATACAACTCCAGAATGTTTGGGTTTTTAAATATTCTATTTATGTATTAACTATATTTATATACCGCCAACTCCACAAGGATTCCTGGTGGTTTCTATTATCTTCTACAAAATCAACCACACAAAAACATTAGAAATAACTATTAACCCTCTTCCAGACTTTCTGCTCCTAGCAACGTGCTATAAATTAAAGGTTCTGCAAAAACACTCTGTTTTCACTGCTTTCCTAAACATCATCAGAATTAGGGACATCTGGATTTTGGGGCAGGGGAGCTATTGCCAAAGGATGCAGCAAAGACTGAGAAACATTGTCTCCTACTTCTTTCCCCCCTCCCCCCCAAAAAACCTCACATAAGTAGCAATCCACCCCAATTCAGGATAACATTGCTATTGGCAGTTTGCTTCCAAGTCCAATTCAGGTTGTTGTTATCACCTTTAAAGTCGTTCATGGCATGGGATCAAGTTATTTGACAGGGTCCTGACGGGGACACTATTTTGGGGCTGAGTGGTGGACTAATAGGGAAGATGCCACCATCGTAGCATTCTTGACTTTGGTTTTTTATTTATTTTTGTGCCTAATGCTGTTATTATTTTAACATTTTGATATTTATTATTTTAACTGTAAGCCACCCAGAGACACTTTGCAAAGTGAGATGGGTAGCATATAAATTCAATAAATAGACAAATAAAATAAAGATTGACACTTCTTGAAAAAGATCCACATGGAACCCTGGGTGCTCAGCCATAAAGGACTCTGCAAATTGAAATCAGTATTTAAATTGTTCTATCAGAAGCCAGTGCAACACCTGCAACTCCAGGGTCATGAGATTATGGGGTCTCTTGCTCATCAACATGTGGGTAGCTTCACTTGATACCAACTGTAGCTTTTGAATAGTCTTCAAAGGCAACTTCCTGAGCAACATGTTGATCCTAGCCATGATCAGGACATGGGTACTAATTTTCTCCCTCCAGGTAGCAGCCAAAGGTTGTCTGGAGCGACACAGTAGCTCCACCTTTCACAGTATTCTGAATAAAGTGAGGGATGCCTATCTGGATTTTTGCTGATGGCTTGCCAGTGTCCTTTTGTTTGTCAGCTTCAGCCTCTTCCCTTATATGCTCTTCCTCCTGACTTCTGACTGAGATTTTAATCTTTTGCCAGGAATGCTGTCGCGATTGCTCTGGAAACAAATGCCACTGCTGCAATGGAATGAAGCATATGCCTTCAGGCTGCAGCCTGACTCTGCAAAAGTCCTAGGAACCAAAGAACAAATAGCAATGTGGTGTGAAACCATTTTTTTAAATCAGGGGTTCAAAGGACCAGCTGATCTCAGACTGGCTCAGCTCACCTTCAGGTAGCGGCTGTTATTCCTACATTAATCCTTGAAATAAAAGATACTCCCTTGTTACTTGCTTCAAAAGGACAGAATAGAATGGCTTTCCCTTTCTTGAGATGATGGCCAATAGATGCTGGAGGTCCAAGCAAAAGGTTTCCAAACAAATCCTATAGCCTTTAAACCAGGAGCAGATTTATCAAATATTGCTGAATTGTGACCCTCCAGAAGCCTGAGCTAAGTGGAAGCAATAATTCAGCAACATCTGGTAGACCACCACAGGTTCCTAATCGTGGCTTTGACTCTATCTCAGGCTACTTGTTGCACTGATGATAGGCAGGGCAGATACAGCTAAAGAATTCACCAAATCCTTAGATCCTCCATGTAGCCTCCCCAACACCCACCCTTTTGAGTGGAGTCAAACTAGTTTAGTTCTCCACATCCTGTGCTCACAGCAGCATCCAGTGCTTGAGGCAGCTATTTGCTTGTCTTCCTCAGCCTTCCCTCTTGAGTGAAAAGCATCTGGGCTGTGTTTTTCTGTGGTGGGTATGGTTTTCCCTCAGTATGAAATTATTTCATTGCATGGCAATGTTATGGTGGTGGTAAATGCAGAGTAGATTTGAGAACACTGTTCATAGGCATGTATGACTAGAGTCTAGACTCTAGAAGAGATAATATAAACTCTGGCTTTATTGTCTTACACTGAATTTGTTACTTTGGCACCCAGAGAGAGACAGACAGAGAGAGAGACAGACAGAGAGAGAGAGAGAGAGAGAGAGAGACAGACAGACAGACAGACAGACAGACAGACAGACAGACAGACAGACAGACAGACTGTATATTCTTGGAGGGAAGACACCTTACCAGTTGAACCTGGGTCCAGGAATTTTCCCCTCATTGAACATAACCCTAGTGCAAGCTTAGCTTTCTTTTCTGCTGTATACCTGTAGGACCTATGATCCTCATCTTGCCCCCATAAATGAGATAGGACTAAGTCATCCTTAAGTGATGTTAAAACAGTATTTCTCCTCATAGGTTGACGGTATCAAAAGGCAGTTAGAAGGAGTATGCAATCTGATCCACTTCATTACACTGGAGGCAAATCCAGGTCACTAGTAACAGGTGGGATCAGAGCAAGACTTTTTAGCCTCTTCAGGTATAAGCATGCCTCCCCCCCAGTCCTCCATTAGCCTTACCTGATACCATCCTGCTGTTATCTCTCCATAAAAGCTGGACAGTGACTTGCACTGTAAAAGCTACAGAAAAGTACTTGCTCTGCCTTAACAATGAAGTGTGTGAGAGAGAAATAGCATAACACTGAAATGATGGAGCTGACACATTCATTGCTTCCCAAATACCTTTTGTTGCCTACAGTATGTAAAGGAAGGAGCAGAAGAGGCTTGTGACTCAGTCCCATCTGGATTCTCTTTTGAAGAGTCCTTAGTGCTCTATGAGCTTGGTTGTTTTCTTGCAGACTTTTCATTACCCAAACTAGGTAACGTCACCAGTGCTATTCTCTTGTGTTTTACCTGTTCTTCGCTCTGGTTACAAGAGAAGCGGGGGAAGGAAGAGAGGCACAGGAAGAAGCCTACAGAAGGCAGAGTCCTGCAGCCGGACACACTGCTGAGGTATCATGATGGAGGGACACTTTTCCCTCCAGTTGGCAATGTTCTAAAGAAGGAGGGCAGCAAAGCCAGGGGAATCAACCAGTTGCTTTTCATGTGCTACACATGTAAAATGCGAAAGCACCATTCAGCAGGAAGTCAGAACAAAGGCAATAGTGGCAATGGAAACAGTACATTTCATGCTAATATGTGGGGGGGGGGCGCGTTAGAGGTAGGTAGGTTTGTGAATTCAAGGCTGGATAGACAGCATTCTAATTTAGCAATGGGGAAAGTTTCTTGATTTCACCTCATCTCTTTAAAATAAATACCATATTTTTTCGGAGTATAAGACGCACAAGAGTTTAAGACGCACCTTAGTTTTGGGGGAGGAAAACAAGGAAAAAGGCCTCTGCCTCCAAGCAATTTGCCAAACAGCAAACAGCAAACAGTACATATGATATACACTGTTTGCTGTGTATATCTGTGCATGTGTGCCTGACCAATAGAAATAGCAAAGAACTGGAGAAATGTACATTATGTCAGAAAGTTTTCTTAAATGTAGTCACACTAACTCCTCCCAATTATTTAAATAGATCTACTCCAAGGTAAGTCAGGATTTAACTCTAATACTAAACAGGACACTGTTACATTTCAGACTATACTTGTACAGAGCTGTTAAAATTAATTAAAATTTCTGGAAGTATACATTATTCTCTATTATTTAAAAGAAGATACAATAGCACTGGACCTCTTCAGAGCAAGCATTTATTTTAAAAAGCTTCTTTATTTTGTTAAGTTGTCTAGAGCAGTGTTTCCCAACCTTGGCAACTTGAAGATGTCTGGACTTCAACTCCCAGAATTTCCCAGCCAGCGAATGCTGGCTGGGGAATTCTGGGAGTTGAAGTCCAGACATCTTCAAGTTGTCAAGGTTGGGAAACACTGGTCTAGAGGTCTCCAACCTTGGCAACTTTAAGACTTGTGGACTTCAACTCCCAGAATTCCACAGCCAGCAAAGCTAACAAAGCTGGCTGTGGAATTCTGGGAGTTGAAGTCCACAAGTCTTAAAATTGCCAAGGTTGGAGACCCCTGGCTCTAGAACAATAATATAGCAGTCTTTAAAAAATAAGTCTAATAATTTGAACATTCTACTGACATTTATAGTTATTCACTTACCTCCTTGCATCCAGTTCAGCAGAAAATAAAAATCTGTGTGTCTCTCCCAGCTATTTGCCTCTTTGTAGTTTCAGTTTCATTTTAGCACGTGGCAAATCAGCTGGGGATTGGGAAGCTGCTAAGGACTTGCTTGTCTTAACAGGCTCTTCCCTGTTTGCTGCAAACAAGTAAATTGCTGGAAGACAGAGGCCAAAGGGTGGGGGTGGGTGGGTGGGTGGGTGGGGCTACATTCAGTGTATAAGACGCACCCAAGTTTTCACCCTCTTTTGGGGGGTAAAAAGGTGCGTCTTATACTCTGAAAAATATGGTATTTTTCAGAGTATAAGATGCACCCTTTTACCCCCCAAAAGAGGGTCAAAAACTGGGTGCGTCTTATACACCGAATGTTGCATTGGGGGGGAGGGGGAGGGAGTTGGTGCGATGGCGGCAACAGCAGCAACGGCGACAATGGGTGGCAACAGACAGTTGATTGGCAATACTCCATGAGACTGTTCCTCTGCCTGAGGAAGAGCTGCCGTCACCGTTCCTGCCCGAAGCCTGTGAGGAGCTGCCGCCGTTGCTAGCCGCCACCACCACCAGACCACATGGGAAGCCACTGCTGCTGTTGCTGTAAACCTGGCAAGTTTAAGACTTGTGGACTTCAACTCCCATTCCTGAGCTAGCATGACTGGAGGAGGAATTCTGGGAGTTGAAGTCCACTAGTCTTAAAGCTGTCAAGTTTGAAGTTTGTAAAAAGTGTACATGGTTGTAAAAAGTATTCTGCTATACTGTTATTTTATTAAATACTATATATTACTACACCATTTGGTTCAGAATACTTTTTTCCTTGTTTTCCTCCTCTAAAATCTAGGTGCGTCCTATATTCTGGTGCGTCCTATACTCCGAAAAATACGGTACATGTCTCAAAAAGGTAGAAAAAAAGAATAAAAATATATCCAGTGTGATTAGATCCCATTATGGAAAGATAGCACTAAGGACCAATGATATTTGAGCTTTTTAAGGATCAAACTTGCTTTACTTTTATTGTGGTTGGCAACCATACCTGGTTTATTAGCAACTGTAACTGATCTACAACATTAGGTCTTGGAGAGGGGATTTTCAAGCAGTCATACTTTTATTGGCTTAGTCAGAAATGACAGAGAATGGTGACGCTACATGACATTATTATTAAACTCCAAAATAAGATGGAATGGAATAAACAGAGTTGGGGGGGACCTTGGAGTCCAACCTCTTGCTCACATAGGTGACCCTATATCATTCCAGACAAATGGCTGTCCAGTCTCTTCTTAAAAGCCTCCAGTGATGGAGAACCCACAACTTCTGAAGGCAAGCCGCTCCATTGGTTGATTGAACTGTTCTTCTTGGCATTCTTTTTATTTGGGCTAGCTGAATGGTTCAGATATGCTTCAGATATGAGGAAGCAAGGCTGGCTGCTGAATTTGGAAAGGCTACAGACTAATGTCAGAAACTCCCACCCAAGTAAGAGCTAAGGGATGATCTAAAATTGTGGATAAATGTGAAGAACAAAGAAGGAAGAGTGAGAAAACAAACAAAACTAGAAACATTGAGATTATCAGAAAAGGGCCAGATTGAAAATGAAAAATGAAAGAGCAGAGGTTATCATAAGAGAAAAATAAAAAAAATGAAACGAGTGGGTGAGAACCAGAATTGTAAATACCTAAGGAGGGGTCTCTGCCAGCTCTGCCTTTTGAACCCAAGCCATAATAATTTTGGAATAGAAGCAACAGTTGGAAATACTCAGGAGTCAGTTTTTATTCAGTTACAAATCTGAACGGCGGGGCTGGTGTTTGGAGGTGCAAGGGGCACCAAGACCTGTGACTCCCCCACCCCGGCATGAACTGTCCTGTCTCCAAATGGAAGGGTTAAAACGTTTCTGACATTTGCTAAAGAAAAAAGCAAATAGATTCTAAAACCTACAAAAGCCTCAGCAGAGAACTCAGCCAAAACCAATGTTCTGTTTTGTCCAATGGACGTGTTCAAATAGATATTATAGAGAGGATATAAAACCATGTTGAACTTTGAATCAAACCCCAAGCCCCGTGATAGATTTTCTACAACTGCAGACTTTTGGAAGCAATTTGCAGAAATGTGCTGTTACAAATATTGGCAGAAGTTAAGAACAAAGAAAATGAGAAGACTAAAACAAAATAGCAAAGAAAAGCAGGGAGAACGAGCAATTGGACCGTTAAGGCGGGGGAAGGGGAACTGCAAAAGTCAAACGGATTTATAGGCTGTGATGTGAGAAGGGAGGGACTGGGCTTCTAGAGATGGTGCGGGAAAAGCCGAAGCAGGGGCAGAAAACCGCAGCCGCCTCCATTCCAGGCCCGAGGGTCACAATGCGACAGTCACGTTCCCACCGGAACTCAATGTGACACATCCTTCGCGATTCCCCAGCGCCTTCCTTCTCCGCCACCCCGACGCCCGCGAATGCCCCCCCGCCCGAGCCGAGACGGGCGGTCGATGCAGAGACTTCCTAGGGTCCCAGGCGAAGGCAGGCTCCGCCAGACCTGCCGAGCGGGGAAAGGATGGGGAGACTGGAAGGTGTTTTTGGCGTAGCTCCAGGAGCGGAGGTGGGGCGTGCACGAACAGAAAGGGGCTCTGGAAGAGGACGGGGGTTTCTGCTTTGCAAAAGCGCGTGCGTGCGGACGTGCGCCAGGCTGAAACTTCTCGGAGCCGACGGAACAAAAGTTCACGAAGCTGCTCGATTGCGGCCGCGAGGAAGCGTCGGGCTCCGCTGCAAGCCTCTCGGATTGGCCTCGCCTTCCCACGAGGCGGCCCCGGGGCGGGATTGGGCAGGCCGGAGCGCTGCCTCGGGAGGCCTCAACAACCAGAAATGAAGCGGATCAGCTTCAGGCTTTTATTAACCACTTGGATGAAGAAGCGGGGGGAAGCGTTGAGTGTGTAACGTACGCAAAACGGAGTGAGCTACTTATTACCCTAAGAAACAAAACTAATATTCAAAACAATTTTGATGGATTAGGGACACGGGCCGAAAGTAGCAGAATAGCATTTAACAGAAAGAAATGCAGAGTTCTTCGGAAACAAAAGTAAATCCATGGATAATGAGTGGGGAAAACCTGACTCAAGACTCATGCAAAAGATCTTGCAGTGTGAGTTGATCCCCAAATTAATATGAGCCTGCAATGTGATGTGGCTGCAGAAAAATCCAATGCAGTTTTAGGCTGCAGTTTAATACATTGACTGCATGAACATGTTGATGTGTGCACATGCAGGTTGTCAAGTCCCTAGGAAGATGTGGAGGTTCTTTGGGTCCTCTTTTAGTAACACATTAATGTTGTGGAACTTTGTGGCATTCGCAGGCATTGGTGGTGGGCAGAGTCTTCGGAGCCTCCCCCTCAGGCCCGGGCCTGGCCTGGGCTAAGTGATTGCAGCCAAGCAGTGAAGGAACGGCAGCAGCCGAATTGCCACTGATCAGCAGTTAGCAAGCAAGGAAAAGCTGGTCCCCTTGAGCGCTGCATCTGGTTCTAGGCTTTAAGAAGGGTTCAGATAAAATGTAGCAGGCTCAGAGAAGAGCAGGATAGTTAAAATTAAACCAATGCTTCATTTTATTCACACTGTGTTAGGCTTGAGAATATGAATAAGATGCTGTATTAATGTTGTGACCCAGCACGGGAACCCTCAGAAAGGACACACACACAACTGTTTGCTAAATCATAAGGGGTCTTTACTAATAAATATGCTTAGTAAAAATCAGGTTTAAAGTCCAAGGAAAAACAGATTTCTTGGAGCATAAAGTTCGATATTCTCTTCGTGAGCTTTTGGCCAGAGTTCAAAGTCCCAAACAAACAGGCAATTCATCCGTCCTTATCTCTTACTCACTAAAGTTGGCTGGAATCCCGGAACCAAATATCAAAGGAGCCGATAGTCCAAAATACAAGACTCAGAGTGGGAACACCAATGCAGAGAAATCTTGAGTGCAATAAATCACCGTAGTTGCTTCCAGCAACTACTACTGCGTGCTCCAAGCCTTAAGTAGCCTGAGGGTGTGGCCAATTAGCCCTCAGCTCTACATGTGAGGAGACCTCCGTCTGTAGAGCCATTCCTGCCTGCTAACTGCCCTGCGTGCCCTGGCATCCAGCAGAGGCTCCTCCTCTTCTGATGACTCACTCAGCACCAGCTGAGAAGGTGCAGAAGGCCCTGGCTGGTTTTTCTCCTCTGGCACTGAGTCCTCGCTATGAGACTCAGGTGCCAGGTGCACGGGATGATAGTGCCGTGCCACAGTCGGCTTTTGGTCCTCCGACTGTGGCACGGTCGCGGGACGCGGGCAAGCCACAACAATTAACAGTACAGACATCTTGAAGCCAAACTTAACTCTTGGTAGCTTCCATTAAGAATTTCTTAATACTGAAATTCTCCCATTCAAGACTTAACCAGGCAAAATCAAAATCTAAGCAAGCTTAGAATAACTTCGAGTGGGCATGTCATACCTGCACTTTTCAAGTATTTGAAAGTATGTCTCAAAGAAGGAGGAGGTCAGTACTCGTTTTCCCAAGATTTCAGAGTGATGGACATGGCATAATCAGCTTAAGAGGAAGGCAGCTTAAGATGGACATGGCATAATCAGCTTAAGAGGAAGGCTGAAGGTAAGGGGTGGGGGGGAGTGGAACTTCCTACAGTAACAGCAGTTCAACAGTGAACTGTATCATTGGATACATTCAAGCTGAGGCTGGGCCATCTGTCTAGATGCTCTGATTTGGCCATCCCATTCTGTTTGTACTATTCCCATAGTTTATACTGCTGAGAGTCCCAGAGTGTAAGGAACACTAAAGAAGCACAAGACACAGTCTAGAATCTAGATATTTCACTGTTCCTTTGAAATCTGTTGTTGGACTCGGAGACAGAAACTACTACTTCCAATCATTTTTCTCTTTTGTAACCTGTAACCCATTAGTTCTTACAGACAGGGAAAAACTACTCCAGGCTGCAGGAGGTGGCAGACCTAGTGGAAAATGTCTCCATATCAATTGAAATTATGGGGGGGTCCCTCTTTACTGAAAACCAGCAAGTCAGACTAAGCCTTAGCCACCCTTTTCTCTATGCAGGAATGTGGGGAGACTTCCCTTCCTCCATATGGAAGCATTTAATCATGTAGTCTTGACCCCCCCCCCCATCTGTAGTCTAAAATGGCTGCATTTCTTAGAGCAAGTAGAGGAGAGACAAGGCAAGGAAGAAAGAGCAGCTGTAATAAAGGGAGAGAATTCTCTAGCAGTCTTACTCCAAAGGAAAAAGGGAAAGCCAACAGATGGGCAGAGCTCCTAGTGGTAGGAGGAATCCAAGGCGCCTAACAAGCCAATGCTGAATGGGCAGAATCAGAAAAAGTAAGACTGGAACTCCAACCAGACAGAGGCCAATCACTGGTCCAAGTTCTGCAGATGAAATGGGATCATGGCTCCACTGATGAGTTGTATGGCTGTAGAGAGGAGAGGCAGCCTAAACTATGGCACCTCCAGAATTTTACATGGCAGAAGCCATTTTTACAGTGTAGGATCCAGATCATCTAGTTTGAGCTGGCAAGGGCTGAGTAGAGCAACTGAGTGGAAGGACAAAACAGTTGTTCAAAAAACTAAAGGAAACTTCTTAGCTTAAACTA
This sequence comes from Diadophis punctatus similis, assembly GCA_023053685.1. Taxonomy (NCBI): domain Eukaryota; kingdom Metazoa; phylum Chordata; class Lepidosauria; order Squamata; family Dipsadidae; genus Diadophis; species Diadophis punctatus. The sequence goes on from JALIGW010000002.1 coordinate 108,231,379, forward strand.
AAGGAAGATGGGCACAATAAAAGATAAGTTATATTGAAGAAGGTATAAAAAGATGACACAAATGTACAGAAAAACTACAAAAATAATATTGAAAACCTATGGGATGTAGGAACTAGGGCTAGATATTTTGGAAAGTGAAGTTAAATAGGCCATGGAAAATATTACTAACAGCAAAAACTGCAGGAGTGGATGAAATGTTTACCACAACTGTTTAAAACCATATAAGATGGTGTAGTTAAAGTGCTGCTTGTGGTTTGTAAGCAGGCATGGTGGCTAAGAGGACCCAAAGGAGATGAATTTGTAGTCCAGTCCCCAAAGGAATGGAGCTAAAGGGTGCTAAAACTTCCAGATGGTTGAACATATATGCTAGTAACATTGCTCAGTTTTTTGCAACCCATATTTCAAAAATGCAGGAACAAGAACCAGTAGACATAAAAACTGGACTCTTTAATTGCAAGGCTATCTGGGATCAGATAATAATTAATAGATAATTGAAAAGGCAATGGATTTCTAAAAATGGCTACTGCTGTATTGAAGACTTGACTATAGAGGCCACAGTTGTTTGTTTTTTAAAAACCCATTAAAATGGATGTACTGGGACACTTCATCTGCCTGTTTGTATTAGGAGCAAGCAACAATTAGAGAACCAAATGTGGAATAACTAAATTGCTCAGAATTGGGAGATTCAAGGAATATCTTGTTGAAAAATGAAAGGAGGAAGTGCAAAATCTGGTCTGCTACTCAGGATTTTTTTAAAAAAAAATTAGTTACATTGACATTACAAGCAATGCCAGTCTAATGCATATAGGCAGAGAAGAAGTTGGTGATAAGGACTCAATCATTCACAAGGAGAGTAACCATAGCTATGAGTTAAAAAGATGGCTGCTACTTAAAGTGCTGTTGTTGCCCACAAGTTAAGCATCAGCCAGACAGTGTGATGCAGCTACTAGAAGGACAAACACTATCTTTGGGTGCATTCACAGAATCCAAATCATGGCAAGAAATTTTCCTACTCTGTCACACTCTGGTCAAATCATTTAGAAAATACTATGTACTGTATATATGCTCACCTCTGAGCATTACAGTTCAAATTATAGCAAGTTCAAAAGATAGCTTTTGAGGTGGTGAAAGGACTGGTGATAAGGGGAGGTATTAAGAAGTTCTCAAATATCTTTGGTGCAAAAGGCAGAGTAATCTTATTTTGTGTTGCCCCAAAGGACAATACCAGCAGTTTAAGAATAATTAGTTTTAATCCAAAACCAATACATTAAAACTGCAAGGAAGCAGCTTCAGGTTCAACATTAGGAGGAAACTGACTGCATGAGCTGCTTGCCAGTGGAACAGGCATTTGTTCATTTGGTTCATATGTTTTCATTTCAGTTCCCTCCCCCCAAAAAAATCTCTCCCTCCCAACCAAGGGAAATTCTATTTGGAACATTACTTTTCCATTGGAAATGAACTGCTTTTAAAATGTTTGAATTGGGCTGAAATCTTCATTGTTGTTCTGGTTTTCTGGACATCCTGTTGAAAATTTGTATAAATACTTTGTAATTAAAAATAAATGAATTACATATAATCTTGTGTTTGTAAAAAAAAAAAAGCCAATGGTTTAGAAGAGAACTGAATTCCGTGAGAACTGAATAAGAACTTATTCTTGGTCCTACAACTGCACTCTAAATCAGGGTCACCAACCTTTCGGATCTCAGGGACCACTAAATTCATAATTTTAAATCCTGCGGACCACTAATATGATCTGCCTAATGACGAGTGGGTGGGTGTGGCTAGGTGGTCATGTGACTGGGTGGGCATGGCCAACTTTATGTCACTCACATCGAGGGGTGCCTCGCCAGCCTCTACTCGCCCCTCCCCTCCCAGCCCCTCCTCACCTGCCCGCCCAGGCTCCTTAGTGCCCCAACAGGAAGCAGTTGTTGGAGCTAAGTAGCCACCATGAGAAAGAGTTGGCAAAATAGCTGGCTCAGTTCAAATTGGATCTGACCGAGAAGGAGGCTTAGCAGAAGCACCTCATTGAGGACTACGAGCATAGGCTTTCCAAGCAGAGGGAAGACCTACGGGAGTGCAAGGCCAGGTACCGGCGCCTGGAGGCTCAGTGGGCTGAGATAGTCAGCCAGTTCCAGGCCATGATGCAGTCCCATTGGAACAAGGCCCTCCGGCTCTTCTCTACCAGCGACGCTTCCGTCCAGCCTTGGTGCTTAATAAACATCATGTTGTCCGGATATTTAATGTGCTTAACAATACAGATTACATTATTAATCTCCACCCCTTTTTTCCAACCACTGATAAAATAAGTTCCATGTTTGATAATATTCTGTGTCTTCTTTCTGTTTAATTTTCAATGCAAGTCTATCCATTTCTGCACAATCTAGTATCTTCCTAATTCTCTCTTCGTCTCGCGGTGTTTCTTCATTTTTCCAATATTGTGCTAATATAATCCTCGCTGCTGTTAAAACATGCAATATTAAATATAAATATATACAAAATCCAGATTTTGTTGGAATGCATATTTGCACAGCCCAGTTTGTAACAAAGATCTAGAATGTAGTTGTAATAAAGATCTAGAATGTAGTTGGTGATATAGGCGGTCCACTTGATGCTGGCATTGTTTTGTGCTGACACCAGACTGGATAGTGCTTAGAATAGTCTCTGTATTACCATATTAGTTATATTGTGTCATCATCAGCCATATAAGAGGCACTCTACCTTCTCCATCACATAGGACTAATTCTTCTTCCATGTGTCTGCCAACTGTTGGGACTGAGTAATGATGATGATAGACACAATCCCAGTTGCATAGCAGGTGGCATCTGAGAAGACATGTTCCACCCTTCATGACAGAGAAGGGAGAGAATCTCTTCAAAACCCACAGCTTTTTGGAAGCATTTGATTATAATTTAAGAAAACAACATCTCCACCTCCATCATTCAAGACTCCTTAAATCTATTCATTATTTTATCTAAGTAAATAGTAATGGACTACACCAGTGATGGTGAACCTATGGCACACGTGCCACAGGTGGCACACGGAGCCATATCTGAGGGCATACGAGGTGTTGCCCTATGTCAGCTTCAGCACACATGCACGCGCTGGGCAGCTGATTTTCAGCCTTCTTTCCGGCCGTTTTTGCTCTCCTCAGGCTTCAGGAAAGCCTCCTGAACCCTGGGGATGGCAGAAAATGGCCCAACGGGCCAACCAGAAGTTCGCTTCCGAACTTCCATTTGGCCCCGTTTCGCCGTTTTTCACTCTCCCCAGGCTCTACCGGAAGTCCGGAGGCTTCAGTGAGGCCTGTGCGCATGCGCATGGGGGGCAGTGCGGGGAGTTGTGTGCATGCGCGGGAGGGCAGCGGGGTTGTGCACATGCGTGGGGGGAGGGAATTGCATTATGGGTGTGGGCACGCATGCACGCTATCGCGCGCGCTCACACCCTTTTGGCACCCGGGCCAAAAAAGGTTCGCCATCACTGGACTACACACTAGAGACAATCTGTGAGAACTAATGATTCTGTATGTTCATGATCTAAATATGCATAGCTCAGCTATACCACAGGATTTTTTCCTCACAAATTGCCATTTCCTCTACCCCAGCTAAAGAAGTGAGTATCTTCTGCAGGGGTGCTGACTAAATGGCATTTATAGATGTCTTATTTCAATAGTGCATGGACAGACATGTTTGTTGGAACGTGTCTGGTGCACCTCACATTTCATACTTACTGTGGTTTAGAGGGTGAGACAATAAGGGAAGGGGAAAATCTTTTACTATACTTGGAACCACTAGCAAGTCCGTTACAGCACTAAGCCTTTCCTTATTTCCCCACCCCCCCGCTCTTTTCTCTCTCTCCCAGACTTTCTTTTTCTCCTCTCCCTTTCTTTAATTAAAACCGGCTTTTGCTCCTGGCTTGCTCAGGAATGAGGCATGGAAATCATTACGCCTACATATTATTGTTTCAAAACCTTCCAAACTGCAGGTTATTGGGAGAAGTAATCTCCTGCTCAGCCTCAGAGCCCAGACTCGGGGATGGCACTGCCTGCTTTTCCAGCACTGACAGGGAAGAAGCCATTTGGGACTGCCATTTGGACAGGTGGCACTGTCCAGGGTTCAAGAGTCCCGGAGAAAACTCCAGGATTTTAAGTGGCTAGGACAGGGGTCTCCAACCTTGGCAACTTTACGACTTGTGGACTTCAACTCCCAGAATTCCTTAGGCAGCTTTGCTGGCTGAGGAATTCTGAGAGTTTAAGTCCACAAGTCTTAAAGTTGCCAAGGTTGGAGACCCCTGGGCTAGGATGTCACTCTCAGAAAGTCCAGTTGTGGGCATGCGCAGTGGCAAAAAATCCAGAAAAAATAAAATAAGCCAAAAACAAGATGGCAACTGCATGCACAGTGCTGTAAACTCGGCTTCTGCTGATGCTCAGAAGAATTTTTATTTTAAAAAAATTCAGGAAAAAAATCGAAAAAAATTCCAAAAAAAGATGGCGGCGCCCATGGACCGGCACCGACCGAACCGGATTGGTGACATCATCATGACATCACAAGCGGGTCGCTACCAGTTCGCCCGAACCAGGAGGAACCCACCCCTGCTTCACTGTCATCAGAAACAAGCATTCAAGAGAAATAAAACACACTGATATCCTGACAATAGACAAAGGTCAGGGTTCAGTTCCTCATTTGGATTATGGACTTGACTCAGTTTGGAAGGTTGTCCCAGGGACAAGAGAGAATGCTGCAGATTTACCCACATCATCTCTTTGGTGCTCTTTGGTGCTTTCTACACTACTTGTCAGGTCTTATGTGGCTTTTTTAAAATATGGGTTTGGTGCTTTTTTAAAAACTGAACTAGGTCTATTTTTAAACATATATTCGAAACTGTTTTGAAAATGCATATGCACAGAAGTTTGAGTTATATGAGAACAGAAAATCTTCTACCAGGTGACTTCTGCCACCACTAGTACATTTTCTGTGCTTCTGCACTTCATACGACTATTTTTTAATTTTAATTTTATATTTTATTATTCATGAGGACTTGTGCAAGCATGCTACTTCTATCATCCTGATCAGTCAATGTGCTTTGGATCACTCGCACAACTATACTTCCTGCAGCTGCTTCCAAAATGCACCACAACTATTTATGTTGCCTCTCTGGTTTTGGCAGCATTATGTGCAATGGTACTATGGCACTAAGCAGAAGCCAATTGAATTGCACGATTCCAGATGCCCCTGGAATGCACATGTCCTCATTCATTAGCCACTTCCTGGTGCTGTCAGCTACATCAAGTATTACATTCCTTGGTCACTTGCTGCCTGCACTGCTCTTTCTTTGCCCCTTCAATCAAGGATGGAGCTTGCTCACTCTCAAAACTTTCCTGCTCCTTCCTTCCTCTTTCGCAAACCAAAAGCATTCAACTCTTCTGCCGAAATATGAGCTGGCAAGGAAAGAAGCTCACAATATGTTGATGGGGAAAGACTCATCAAATGGGGCTGAGACATTTGCCCTGCTGGGAATCTGGGATGAGGCTAAGGAGTTGCAGTTCAGTCGCCTAGATATGGACATGCTTGAGAAAATTGCATTGCAGAGAAAATGTCCGTTCATCCATTCATTGACTCTACCACTACCATGCTCCCAACAGACGTGGTGTACATCACAAAATACAATAAAAGCATAGAATAAAAAGTACACAACAAAATCATAAATTACCAGAATTGTATTAATGAAGGTGTCTCCCAATTGATAACATAATAACCATAAAAAGTTCTTCTGAGTAGCTCCATTTTTATTACCTTCCTAAGTATAGGGCTCTGTCATGGAGAGCTAGAATCCAGCTTGCACCCCTCCCATGTTTCCTGCGCACATCCTAGAAGAGTTAGGTTGGCTGTGATTCATCCCTGCCTTTGAGTGCATCAATGCATCTCCCTCAAAACAACCATTCCCTCCTGATCCCCCCCCCCCCCGGACACAGTGTCAAGTGTAATCTTCCTCGTTTCAAATATATTCACACAGGTCTTTAGAGCTCCTCACAATAAAGAAAATTCTGCTTTTCATGTGGGATGCACCAGCTCTGGGCTGTAGCTGGAACTCCTGCTCAAGATAATGTTTTTAGAAATTATGTGGTAAGATAGACGAAGAATCTCTAAATTCAAGATAATTGAGTTGTTGGGATTCAAGTGATATATAGATTTAATAAATAAAAGTGAATAATTTTATATTTATATTTTGCCTAATTGATCTTTGTTTTGCAAAGAAAAAGTTAAAATACTATGTAGGATATTAGATAGATAAAGTGCAGAAAGTAGATCTGCACAACAGCCAGTGGGAGAAGGGAGGGAGGGAGGGAAGGTCGATCAAGAATCTGAATTCTGTCCCAGTGGATATGAACTTTCTATGCTAGCTGTGCTCACAGGACCACAATGAAGAACAAAATGTAATCATGGAATCTACACACAGCCAGTCTAAGCAAGTGAGTGATGGCTGTTTAGCTACAGAGCACCCCAGTTAAGACTGGGTTGGGCAACCTTTTAATGACCAGCAGCTCCCACTTTGGAGGAAGAGGCTTGAGTACAGAGAGGAGGATAATTATATAAAAAGTGGGCAGAGACCTATCAGACATAGTCAGTTCCTGGATTTCCTTTCTTTTCTCCTTTTTTTTCTTTTTAGAGCTATATTAAGCCTCTTTTAGATGGCAAGTGTTTCCTGTCAAGATGCTGAAAAGCTGCTTACAATTTTCAACAACTGTAGTCATAGCAGACTTCAGAAAAGTTGCCCAAATTGTATCTAGACCACATGGAAGCGAGGCCTTCAGATGCTCATTTCTGAACTAAAGGAAATATGAAATGACAATTATACAATTTCTGCATAAAAGGCTCGAGCTCTTCACACCTGTTATCTTCCCATTCTTCCAGCAACCTTCTAAAGAAGGCAAGTAATATTGCCAAATTATTTCTAATAGAAGGACTGAAGGAAAGAGAGGCACCCAGTAAATTCACAGAAGTAAAGAATGAATCCAGCTCTTCTGAATCAAGCTAGAAGAAAATGATAATAGTCACAAAATATAGCTTTTCTTTTTTAAAAAAAATATATTTTTATTAATTTTCAAATATTTACAAAATCATATTATATCTTTGAGCAATTCTACATTGTCACAAGTACATTGTTATATTATTATTACATTCATACATTACATATTTACATATTTACAATATTCTATGTTCTATTTAGTTTTCCTTTTTTGTTTTCTATGTTCTATCCACTGATGCCATTTTTCCTATTTGTTGTCATAATTTGAATCTTTTTGACCTCTTAACTCCATCATAAGTTTATCCATTTCAGCGCAGTCATAAGGTTTTTTGATTATTAAACTTTCTGTAGGTGATTTGGGGTTTTTCCAACATTGTGCATAGGCGAGTCTTGCTGCAGTTGTAATATGTAGGATAAGATATTTAATGTTCTTGTTGTATTGATTTTTAAATATTCCGAGTAATAGAAGTTCCGGTGTGAATTCTATTGTTATTTTTGTTATTTCTTGTAACCAGTTATATATTTTGGATCAGTATTTTCTCGCTTCGGGGCATAACCACCACATGTGAAAGAAGTTGCCTTGTGTTTTCTTACACTTCCAACAGGTTGGATTTAAATGTGGATAAATTTTTGCTAATCTTGTTGGGGCCAAATACCATCTGTAAAACATTTTATAATGATTTTCCTTATATGATGCCGATTTTGTTAATTTAAAATTTCTATTCCATATTTGTTCTCAGTCAGCCAAGTGTATATTATGTCCTATATTTTTCGCCCATGCGATCATGGGTCCCTTAACTATATCTTCCATTCTTTCAAATTCCAACAAGTAATTGTAAAGTTTGGAGATAATCTTGTCGTCTGGGCCTGTCAACAGTTTATCCAATTGTTTAGCTTCCGTCTCAATTCCAATTTCTTCCATGTCTTTTTTATAACGGGATTGAACTTGTAAATATGGCCACCAATCTATTTTTATATTTTGTTTTCCCAATTCTTCTCTACTTTTTAGTTTCCTCATCCCATCCAGAATATATTTATACTTAACCATTTTACTTGTATCTATCATATTTGGGTATATGATTGCTTCCATAATAGATAGCCAATTTGGAATTTTTATATAATGTTTTTTCTTTATTTCCCATCAAATTGTAATCAACAAATCTCTGATAATATGTCTATGGAAGTATTTGTAGGTTTTATTATCCCATAAAAATGAGTGCCATCCCGCATGTAGGTCATGGCCTTCTAATATTAGAATACGACTATTATCCAAGTTAACCCAATCTCTTATCAAGGTTAATAATGCTGCTGTATAGTATAGTTTCCAGTCAGGGAGTCCAAAGCCACCTCTACTTCTACTATCTTGTAAGTCTATCCTTTTAATTCTTGGTTTTTTTACTTTGCCATATAAATTTTGTTGTTGTTCAGATCTGTAAAAAAAATTGTATCTAATTTTATTGGTATAGTTTGGAACAAATTTAATAATTTAGGTAAAATGTTCATTTTAATAATGGCTATATATATATATAGCTTTTCTTGAGGAAGCACTGTGATTTCTAATTTTTTTGCAGAAGGTAAGTCTGTGCGGCTCTCTATACTTGTGGTCAATGTTGTGGATAATGCAGAGGAGAAAGCCTGACTGCAGTACCCACATCAGTACATACCACTTCCCTGTGGGTATTCACTCTGAATATGCCAATAGCCAGCAGGAAATGGCCCTACATACAGGGAGATTTCCATTTCTCCTTCTAGTTCCTTGCCTTTTCCCCCCCTGCACCTCATAAAAGCTTTGTTGAGAAGTGCTTCCTTTTCAGCACAAAGCTCTGACGTATAAATCTCCACAAGTGGACAACTTGAGATCTTCCAGTGTTGCTGAACTACAATTCCCATTATCCCTTACCATAGGCTGAATTATCCAGGAGTGCTGGAAGTTATAGTCCAGGCACATCTGGAGAGCCACAGGTCTTCTTCTACCCCTTCAGTCTCTCTATTGGAACAACTTCAGTTCTTGTGTAATCCGGCTCACTCAGATTACTGCTTCATGGATTCTCATCTCATCACTTCCTATTTATAAATATTGAGACAACTCACAGCGTGCAGACCAGTGGGCTACAAATGCAAGAACTAACTTGTTTCAGTTTTGCACAAGATATTTCTTCGACCCTCAAGCAAGCCTAGCAACAAATGAAAGAGGAAATTTAACGAACTGCTCCTGCATCCTTCTCTGGCAAATAGTGAGCAATGTGGCTGTTTTGACCCAGGTGTTTGATCCATCTGGGATGTGCAACCATCTTGCACATGGAGCGCCTGCCCTTTGTTTGCGACATACTGTCATCAGGATGATGGAGTTCATCCATAGGTGCTCCTTGTTCCTCTCCAAACTGAGATTAGGATTCTGTTCCTCTCTAGTCTAAAGGAGCATAATTTTTCAAACGCTGGAATAAGCAGTCCAAAATCCTGTGCAAGGGCACCCCCTTGTGTGCATGTATGGGGAAGCAGGAGGGGACAAAAGAGGTGGCAGTGTGTCTCCCACACACCCTCCCAAGCTCTCTTTCACAGAGGTGCTCCTGCATCCTAAGGTTCAGATCCTTGCAAGGGGTGAGGAGAGGGTCAAAGGTCAAAGATCAAGAAACAATAAAATGAGAATAGCAGAATAAGTGATGGAAGGAAGACAAATGCTTTCCTTCTTCTATTTGTGCTTTCTTAGCAAATATTACATGTCTTATAAATATCAAATAATGATACATTTGTAAGTAGTAGATGGCAAGAACGGCGGCGGTGAGTTTGTGTTTACTATTTTCCCTTTATGCTTAGTTAAAATACTGTATTTGGGGCTCACAGAAGTAAGCAGGCAAAAGGTTATTGAGGAGCATTTGTGAATACATTCACTAACCCATGAATACACCAACTCTTGTCCTCTGAACCTGATCTTGACTTTTTTCTTCTTTTTCTTTTTCTTTCTCTTTCTTTCTTTCTTTCTTTCTTTCTTTCTTTCTTTCTTTCTCTTTTCTTTTCTTTTCTTTTCTTTTCTTTCTTTTGATTTATATAGCTGCCCATCCTATGCACTTTAACCCCGGGTGGTTTACAAAGAGCATGGATTCTGGGAATTTGGGATCCAGCACCATCACTATGATTATGGAGAGGAGAGCAGGCAGCCTTAGGCTACAGATACGCAGCAGCACAAAGAATTTGCTAATATACATTTTCCTGATAGGAGACAAGATTAGGTGCACATCTGGTAAAATGATTCTAGGAAATTAATATATTTATTTCATAGGCCTGGACTAGTACCCTCACTATGATTTCACTACCGCTCCTCTTGTCTCACCTGACTCTAAGTCCTTCTCCTAACACCTTTACTCTGATTATCAGATTAGAGCTGAAGACTACTCCTTTACCAATAGTTTGCTTCAAGGGGTTAATCAAGAGTGGAACCCTGGGAAGCTCCTGATATACTTCTGTGACATTTCAAGATACACTATGTGCAATTATAAGAACAAACATAATTCTGATTTCTCAGGGAAACAAAGTGGGATTCATAGGTGGCTTGGAAACCCTTGGCTCACCAAACAAGTAATGAGTTGAACAATCTCTCATATGTATGCTTACCTTCGACCTAGACCATTTCTGGATTCAATATCCTCCATTTGTTGTATGGGTGTCAAATAAAAATCAGAGAACAAGCCGAACATCAGAAGCCAGATGAAGGCCCCTCTTTTCCTCCTCACAGGCAGAGGACAAAGAGCAGAAGCCATTTATTTAGCACAAGGATTTGTTGATTTGTTTTCTTGGATTCTTATTTCATTTTATTACAGCAGTCACTAAGAGGACGGACTCTTTAGATAATGCACCCTACCAGGCTTCCCTGCCTTCCAGCATCAAGGAGCCAAGGCCTATACTAGCGAAATAACAACTCACAAAGACTCCATTGTTATTTTAGGGAGAAGTGTCCACATGCTGCGCCTGGAAAGCCTCATTCAGAGTACTGGGCAAAGATAAAGAAGAAAAACAACCTGATCTGAATCAAGGCTGTGAGGAATATCAGACGGGTCCTGGTGTTGCCGCAGACTTTTGTCTAGTATTCTCTTCTCAGAATGGCACAGGAGGCCTCGATGCAGGTCGGGGAAGATGAGCACAGCTGCCTGCCCACATTCCCACCAACTGGAATGGACAGCTTCAAATAGGGAGCCTGTTGCTGGTAGCCTTGGATAACCTTATCCTGCATGGATTTGTCTCGTTCCCTTTTAAAGCTGCCCTGAGAGCGTTGCTTTAGCTCACAGCAGGAAATTTGATAGTTTGACAATAGGTGATAGAAAGAAATATTTCTTTTCGTCTATCCTGGCTTTCAGATCTGTGATGAGAATAGGAGAAAAATCTCTCCCTTTTTCTTGTACCGTGTCTTATTTCATTACGTGTCTGGGTCACGTTCCTCCCCACAGCCAGGCAAGAAATACAAGATGGGGCAGGCAGCCCTTCTGATTCCAAGGGAAGGATTACCCATCCTTATTTATCCCTTGTTCCTGGAAACCATCACAGTGGCTTTCCGTGCCAGGAGAAAAGAAGGAAGAAGGAAGTGTGCAGGAGAAGAATGATTTCTGCAGTCTTGGCTGTGTTAGGTTGAGAAAGAATATGGACAAAATCACAACATGCTCTTGCTCTTCTCACCAGAGCCTGTCGGAGACACCAAGCAGGCTGATCAACAGCCAGATTCAAATCTCCTTTTGATTTCTGGTGGGGAGGCTCTTTCTGAGCAAAGGCAGATCAGCTCCCTTCACTAGCAGCTCACCCAGGTGCAAGTACTACACTACACACCTGCTGCTCCCCCTCCCTCCCTCTCCCCCTCCACTGTACAGAGAGACACCAATAGAAATACACCCCTGCACATTTGTTTGGGGTGGGGGAGGAAGCAACAAAAAATCTCACAAAGCACAAGAGAAATACCATCTGTGCTGGGAGGGATAAGCAAAGCAGCGCTCCTCCAAAAACCTGGAGTTGTGATTTGATCATGCAGGGAAAGGGGGAGACAGGCTGAACGTATGAAAAGAGGCAAGAGAAGAACCTTTGGCAGTTGTGAATCAGTGAATTATTAAGATCAAATTAGTTCCATTTATCAACTCGTCCAGCTGAGATATTGCTCACAAACGGTGTTTTTCCCTGGCCAGGCATCCTCGCTGCATCTGTGGCTGGTCGTGGTTTAATACAGATGCCAAACTCGTAATTCTAACGAAGGGTGACAGGGTCACCTTGAATCCCAGATGCTCACATTCTGACAGATGGTGCTGGCAAACCTGATTAGCTGCCACTGTGCCAGCACCAATGCCACCTGCATCCCTCCCCAGCTTCAGCATCCTCTACCTCCGTCACATGGCTCACACCCCACCCACTTTGTACTTTTCCCAGAGTAGTCATTATTTAGCCAATTTAAAGGTAGAGCATTTGATGGGGAAGCAGAGGCTCTCTGTGAATGGAAGTCTTCCAAGGCCATGGGCTAGAAGTGGCTGGGGGGTAAGTGAAGGAGAAGGCCAGAACCAAGGGCCTCGAATAAAGAAGAGAGATGGACACTGGGAGATTGATAAACCTGAATCACCAAATGAAGAAAAGATCACAAATACATGTAGCGATTTGAGCCACAGGGACACGTCCAAGCAATCGAAGATGAACGTTTATCTTGAAAAGCAAACAAAACAAAACAAAAAGGAACCAAATCATTTTAAAAGTTGCACCTTTACAATACACCTATTGCCTATCATAAAATAACAGAAATTTCCCCTCTATGTGGTGCCCTTAAAGAAGGCACAGCAGTAACTAATGAATAATTTGCATAGCAGACTTTCTAAAACTATGAATGGACCCTTTTTCAATAAGACAATCGGATTTTAAATCTCCTTTCCCCCAGACATGCACACTATTTCTTCTTCAAAATCTCCACAATCTACTTATGTTCTTTGTGAACATACACATATGATACCAGATCCTTGTGATAGAAATATGTATCTGAAGCCTGGCAAGAACAGGGAGCAAATGAGGACAAATGATTTTAAGTCTATAATATGTGAATTTTCCAACTCTCATTTTTACTTAAACTAAAAATGATCTAATTTTATATATAACAGTTACCGCAAATATCAGAAAGACCACTGAAATATTTTTATTCCTAATGTCTGTTTTTGACTTTGTTTAGGATACACAAAAGAAAGAAAATAGTGAATTCATAAATCGCAAATCAATAAATATTTTACTAATTTAAAATATCAACAATAATGAATAATCCATAAAGAAATGTTGATAGTTGCATCTAGATTGGGTTATTTAGTATAGCATCTTTTGGTTTTTGTGGCATCATTTTAATATATTGGGTTCATTCTGACTTTTAACATGTGGAATACAGACTTTTCAGTGGATGCCAAAATCTTCTTCCCATGTTTATGCATGTGTGTGTGTATGCACACACATTCATGTGTGAGTCTGTCTGACTATCTAACTATCTATCTAACTATCTATCTATCTATCTATCTATCTATCTATCTATCTATCTATCTAACTATCTATCTATCTATCTATCTATCTATCTATCTATCTATCTATCTATCATCTATCTATCTATATCTATCTGTTATCACTTATGAGCTGTGGTGGCGCAGTGGTTAGAATACAGTACCGCAGGCTACTTCTGCTGACTGCCGGCTGCAGTTTGGCAGTTCAATTCTCACCGGCTCAAGGTTGACTCAGCCGTCCATCCTTCCAAGGTCAGTAGAATGAGGACCCAGATTGTTGGGGTCGATATGCTGACTCTGTAACCCACTTAGAAAGGGCTGTAAAGCACTGTGACGTGGTATATAAGTCTAAGTACTATTGCTATTGCCATTGCTATTTAATTATCTCTATATCTATCTATTTATCTATTATCTATCTATTTCTATCACTATCGGACAGCCTGGGCTTTTGAGCTGACCCACAAAGTTCTTTGCTTTGACACCTAGTGACTAGCACTGTGGTTAGAAGCATGAGCTATGTGCTGTTGCAGTAGGACCCGTATACTTCCAGTTAGTTTTACATGAACTTCTAATTCCATAATGTGAAGCCAGTGTCCCACTTCATAGTTGTTCTTAAGAATTATTGTGGCTATTCAGATTTAGAATTTTATAATGCACAATACTTACTTGGGTTTTTTTACATTGCTTTTCTTGTTGTGCGCTAATTTAACAGCATGCATTTGATTTACAGTATGTATAATATACACTGTCAGCCATGTCACCACAAAGTTTGGCAAAAAGTCTACAATGCTAGTAAAATGTCAAAGATGCAATACAAGGACGGAAAGCATACAAGAAAATAGAACATACAGTTGGAAGGGACCTTGGAGGTCTTCTAGTCCAACCCCCTACACAAGCAGGAGACCCTCTATATCAATCCAGACAAAGGGCTGTTCAGTCTCCTCTTGAACAATTCCAGTGAAGGGAACAGCATCTTGGCCAGAATGTGATGGCACAAAAAAGATGTCACCAAAAGAAATATAATGCTATCACGGGTAAGCTGTGTTTCATGCCACTTCAGTCCCAAGCCGCAACCTACTTGTCAGCCTAGGTTTATATCATTTTGAGAACTGGAGCAGAGCAATTTTTCATAGTGATTGACTTTGGGTAGAGTTTTAAAAAGCTACCTCTCTTATCCACAAGAATTTTATAACTCAGTCCCATCTCACACATTTGCATTAAGGAAATAGTGACCCTTATCATGCAAAAGGGACCAATATTTCCAATAGAGAGATGGGCAGTGTGGTCCAGTTCTCTGGGCTTAGATTATAGTGCCGGGGGGGGGATTGGTTGATGAGAACAACAGGCAAATGACACTGTGCAAAACCAACCTGATTTCCCAAAATATACAGAACCAGAATTGTTGCAATGCCTACACTTCTTTGCCTAGGCCTTTCAGAGGCACTTTGTCTCGGGATACAAACAGCCAAAAGCCTCCTGTAATCCAACATGAGTCACATAGGCATCAATAGAAGACCTGTCATCCACTATCTCCATTTCATCTTTTTACAATGGAATAGTATCGATATAACGTGAAAAGTTAGTACCACTTTATACTGCTTTGGTAAGACCCCACTTGGAATACTGCATCCAGTTTTGCTCACCATGATACAAAAAGTTGACACTGTAGAAAGAGTGCAGAGAAGAGCAACGAAGATGATTAGGGGGTTGGAGGCCAAAATAGATGAAGAATGGTTGCAGGAATTGGATATGTCTAGTCTAGTAAAAAGAACTGGGATGACATGATAGCAGTGTTCCAATATTTGAGGGGCTGTCACAAAGAAGAGGACAACAACCTATGCTCCAAAGAATCTGATGGCAGGATAAAAAGCAATAGGTGGAAACTTATCAAGGAGAGAGCCAATCTAGAACTAAGGAGAAATCACCTAACAGTGAGAACAATTGTTTAATGGAACAGCTTGCCTCCAGAAGTTGTGAGAGTTCAAACACTGGAGTTTTTAAGAAGGGATTGGACAGCCATTTGTCCAGAAGGGTATAGAGTGCCCGACTCAAGCAAGAGGTTAGACTAGAAGATCTCCAAGGTCCCTTCCAACTCTGTTATTCTGTTTGTTGCAGGTAACTGTGATGACTTGTTGCATTGCATTAATGTCTGCAGGGAGCAATTGATACTGGGAAGGGATGAACTTTCTTCTGCAGGCAAGTTGTGGCTGGCAAAAGCTGGACACTATTCCATCTTATGTCAAAGATTCAGGCCATGGCACTTCTGCTTTGCTTAGTGCAGACAGGAGAACAAGCTATGTCATGATGACTGCAGGTTTTTCCATTCCTCCAGTAGGAGTCCAGATTCAGCAGGCATCCCAAGTGCTTTCAATATAATTTACTTGGACTTCAGTAAGGCATTTGATAAAGTAGATCATAACCTACTACTAGATAAAGTAGAAAAATGTGGGTTAGACAGCAACACCGCCAGATGGATTCAAAACTGGCTGACCAACCACACTCAACGTGTAGTGCTCAATGGAACTGCATCTACATGGAGGGAAGTATGCAGTGGAGTACCCCAAGGCTCTGTTTTAGGCCCAGTACTCTTCAACATCTTCATCAATGACTTGGACGAGGGGATAGATGGGGTGTCTCTGTGGAGTGGGCGGCATACAAATAAATAATAAATAAATAAATAAATAAATAAATAAATAAATAAATAAATAAATAAATAAATAAACTCATCAAATTTGCAGATAACACCAAACTGGCAGGAATAGCCAACTCTCCAGAAGATAGGCTCAAGATACAGAAGGATCTTGACAGACTTGAACATTGGGCACTATCTAACAAAATGAAATTCAATGGTGAAAAATGTAAGGTTCCACATTTAGGCAAGAAAAACAAAATGCACAGGTACAGTATATGTGGTACCTTGCTCAACAGTAGTAACTGTGAGAGGGACCTGGAGTGCTAGTGGACAACCATTTAAATATGAGCCAGCAGTGTGCAGCAGCTGCCAAAAAAGCCAACACGGTTCTAGGCTGCATTAACAGAGGGATAGAATCAAGATCACGTGAAGTGTTAATACCATTTTATAATGCCTTGGTAAGGCCACACTTGGAATACTGCATTCAGTTTTGGTCGCCACAATGTAAAAAGGATGTTGAGACTCTAGAAAGAGTGCAGAGAAGAGCAACAAAGATGATTAGGGGACTGGAGGCTAAAACATATGAAGAACGGTTGCAGGAACTGGGTATGTCTAGTTTAATGAAAAGAAGGACCAGGGGAGACATGATAGCAGTGTTCCAATATCTCAGGGGTTGCCACAAAGAAGAGGGAGTCAAACTATTCTCCAAGGCACCTGGGGGTAGGACAAGAAGCAATGGAAGGAAACAAATCAAGGAGAGGAGCAACTTAGAACTAAGGAGAAATTTCCTGACAGTTAGAACAATTAATCAGTGGAACAGCTTGCCTCCAGAAGTTGTGAATGCTCCAACACTGGAAGTTTTTAAGAAGATGTTGGATAACCATTTGTCTGAAGTGGTGTAGGGTTTCCTGCCTAAGCAGGGGGTTGGACTAGAAGACCTCCAAGGTCCCTTCCAACTCTGTTATTCTATTCTATTCTCCATGATCTGTTCCGTCTCTCACAAATCTGCACCCATCTAGCCACGGCAGAGTCATCCCACACTTCGTGTCACACTTTAATTTTAATTATTAGGCTCACCTGAGTCTGTATGGAGACTCTAACCCACAGAACCCACAGAAATTAGATATATTGCAATCTATCTAATCCCTGCCTCTTGTGGATGAATGCTCTGTTCGCAATACTGGACCCTTGTTATTAACTGTTCATTAAAAGATCTATTTCCCCCCAGATGGGCCTTGAATTCGTGTCAGGTGATGGGTGCTTTCTACAGACCTTCAGCCAAGTGAGCTATGTGGATGCTATTTTCTTTGCATGGGCTGTTCCTTCTCTCTTCCATGTGTTACATTCCAAAGCAGGATTTGTGAAAGGCACAAAGAGATTCTAATTCCTGCCTACTCTTGGGAAGGACTGGCAATGCACTGGGCTCTTGATATCTGAGCCACCAGGGCTGATGGACTGGGAAGCTCTGATTTTCCTGTGCCAACTGTCAGACAGGGTTCTCCCTGTGGTTCTGAGATCATTGCTCCCTTCCATCTTTGTGCTGCATTGGGGTGTTAGCACTGGCATAATCCTTGACTGATTCATGGGTGAAATGTTTCATATTTCATATTTCTGCTGAGTTCAATTCTTCTTATTCAGGCTGAAAATTCACAGGTAATGTTGGCAGTTTCATTGGCCTAGTGGTTATGTATCTCTCTACCTCCCTAGTGAAACCAGAGAATTTGCCTATACATACAAATATCCATACATCCATAAAAATAAATTCTTCAGCTCAGTAGTTTCATAGCCAGGATAACCAAGACACCCATGAACTGAAGTTAGCATATTAGTTTATCTGGCAAGAATCATTTGGATTATGAGGCTTTGTTTCCACCTGTGGTGCTTAGCTGAAATAGAACTTTTTTCAAAATACACAGAGTATTTTGACTTCTATATTATGATCATTGTGCATTAATCTTCATTGGCCTCTGTACTGAAGCCATGCTCAGAGAAGGGCCTCCGGGTCCACAATCAGACTGGAAAAGAAAGTATAGTCCTCTGCCACCAAAATAGTCTGTTGAAAGAAAGACCAGCTGCTTTACTCCTAGATTGGCAAAGGTTTCCTGGTCCATCTCCGAAAACATCTCATTATGTGATAGAGGATGAGATGAGAACAGGAGCAGGTTTTGGCTCCCTGGCATCACTTAGCAGATGTCTTACATGCAACATTATTATTAGTAGACATCAAAGCTAGCACTCAGGGAGATTAATGGATCAAACAGTCACATCAGCTGCTACTCCAAACAGTTGGCTTCACTGGGTGGAGTTGTGGGACGTGGCAAGCCTGAGAATGCTTCCAAAGGGCAACTTATGGCCTGAATGGAGCCAGACACCCACCTTTGCTACAATGATTTAACAGCTGCCAGGAGTCTTGGGCAAAAGAGAAAAGTTAGTTTTCTCCTGGGTGCAGATCAAACCTTGTTCTTGGTGCACTCATAAACAGAAATAATATCATTTGCAACTTGGCGATGCATAGGATTACATAATACCTTTCAGTTTTGTCTTCTTATATCAAGGATTTTAAGTATTCATCTTTATAGGTAAAGATGGATGGGAAGCCAGTCGACCACCAGTATCCACATTTCCATCAAAGTAATCAAATTTCAAATACAATAGAAAATTGCATCTTCCAAACATTTAAGAAAACCCACAGCTTCCTAACCTCTTTCTTTTTCAGACAAAATGTAACATGTGTTTAGGAGTAAATACTTTGAAATATTTGTGAGCTCCGAAGTCCAGCTTCTTACTAAAATACCATTAAACATGTAGAATCCAATTTAGGAAGAATACTTTAGATAGTATGAGAGTTTTAAATAATATTGCTCAGCAGCATCACTGAATGAATTTTGGACTTCTTTATGTCACTTTCTACAATAAAAAAAGTTATTCGTGTAAATGCTTCAGTGCTGAAAATTGTGCAATTTATAATGTGCACGTATGGGGGGGAAATCATAAAAAAATTCTGAAGTAGCTCAGTAGTGCCTCTTTGAGTATCTGCTCAATTGACACTATAACTAGGAAAATTGAATAAACCAAGTCTCTACAGAATACAGACCAACAGAGTTGGAAGGGACTTTGGAGGTCTTCTAGTCCAACCCCCTGCTCAAGCAGGAGACCCTAAACCCGTGATGGCGAACCTATGGCATGCGTGCCACAGGTGGCACGCGGAGCCATATCTGAGGGCATACGAGGTGTTGCCCTATGTGAGCTCCAGCGCACATGTGCGCACTGGCTAACTGGTTTTCTGCCTTCCGGAGGGCGGGGGGAGGTGGTTTTCAACTTCCCCAGGCTTCAGGAAAGCCTTCGGAGCCTGTGGATGGCAAAAAATGGCCCAATGGCCCAACCGGAAGTTTGTTTCTTAACTTCTGGCTGGGCCGTTGGGTCCGTTTTTCGCCATCCACAGGCTCCGGAGGCTTTCCTGAAGCCTGGGGAAGGCGAAAACGACCTCCCCCTGCCCTCCAGAAGGCTAAAAATCAGCTGGAACCTGTTTTTTGCCATCCACAGGGTCCGGAGGCTTCGGTGAACCCCGCGCACATGCGCGGGGGGGGGGCGGACAGCGCGGGGGATTGTGTGCACATGCATGGGAGGAGGGCATTGCATTATGAGTGTGGGCACATGCGCACGCTCTATCGCACGCACGCACGCACTTTTGGCACCCGAGCAAAAAAAGGTTCGCCATCACTGCCCTATACCATTTCAGACAAATGGCTGTCCAATCTTTTCTTTAAACCCTCCAGTGATGGAGCACCCACAAATTTTGGAGGCAAGCCATTCCACTGGTTAATTGTTCTCATTGTCAGGAAATTTCTCCTTAGTTCTAGGCTGGATCTCTTTTTGATAAGTTTCCATCCATTATTTCTTGTCTTGTCCTCAGATATTTTAGAAAATAGGTTGTTTCCCTCTTCTCTGTGACAGCATCTCAAATATTGGAAGACTGCTATCATACTCCTCTTCGTTAGACTAGACATATCTAGTTCCTTCATATGTTTAACCTCCAGATCCCTATCTTCTTTGTTGCTCTTCTCTGCACTCTTTCTACAGTCTCAACATTTTTTTTGTATCATGGTGACCAGAATTGGATCAATATTCCAAATGTGGTCTCACCAAGACAGTATAAAGCAGTACTAGTACTTCTTGTGATCTTGATACTATTCCTCTGTTGATGCAGCTCAAGACCACATTGGCTATTTTGGTAGCTGCAACACACTGCTGGCTCATACTTAAGTAGTTGTCCACTTAGACTCTTAGATCCTTCTCACAGTTACTGTTGTTGAACCAAGTACCAGCTATTCTATAACTCTGCATTTAGTTTTTCATGACTAAGTGTAAAACCTTACTTTTATCTACATTGAATTTCATTTTGTTGCTAGGGTCCAGTGTTCAAGTCCGTTAAGATCTTTCTGGATCTTGAGTATCTTCCAAATGTTGGCTATCCCCCCCAGTTTGATGTCATCTGCAAATTTCATGAGTTCCCCTTCTATCCTCTCATCTAAATTGTTTATGAAGAGGTTGAAGAGTCCTGGGCCTAAGACGGAACCTCAGTGTACCCCACTGGTTACTTCCCTCCATGTAGATGCAGTTCCATTGAGGACTGTACATTGAGTGCAGTTTGTCAGCTAGGTAGAAATCCATCCAGTGCAGGGGTGGGTTCTAAACTTTTTTACTACTGGTTCTGTGGGCGTGGCTTATTTTGTGGGTGTGGCTTGGTGGTCATGTGATGGTGGAGTGGCTCAACTCAATGTCACTCACGTCAAGGGGTGCCTCGCCTGGCCCCTCCCCTCCCAGCCATTCCTTGTCACACCCAGCCTCAACATATCTATAGTTCTGTAAAAATATTGTTCACCTTTTTTCAACTTTATTATCTACATACTATAGATGTACTTTCATGGACCACTGAAAGGAGGAAATGGCTCACATGCTTTGCCCAAGAGTGTGATAGGCAACAGGCTTTTAAGGGGCTGCCAGAAAGAAGGGGGGGCAATGTATTTTCCAAAGCACCAGAAGGCAAAACAAGAAGCAATGGATGGAAACTGAACAAAGAGAGAAGCAACCTAAAACTAAGGAGAAACTTTCTGACAGTGAGAACCAATATAGGTGCAGAAATATTTCAGTCATAATTTCACATATAAAATAGCCATTCATGTAATTCAACCTGCATATTGTTCAAAACAGTAATTAGTATTATGGCTGATATTTCACAGCAAGCATAAAAGTCAAAGATCACAAGAGTGCTTCTTTCTCTGTATGTATACAAAACATCACATACCAGGAATATCATATTAAGCTGGACTTATGCAACCTGATATACAAAATAAACACACACATATTTATGCTCTGGACTATAGACATTGGATGCATGTAAATCCCTGAAAAATATGTGGTAGCCCTGGGCAAAAGAAGGCAGTAAAATCACTCTAGGTGTAGGGACAGTATAAAATATTAACACATGATAAATAATGGAACAATTAAAAATAATAGCACAAAGGTCTCTCTCTCTCTCTCTCTCTCTCTCTCTCTCTCTCTCTCTCTCCCTTCCTTCTTCTCTCTCTGTCCTTTCCTCTTTCTTTCTTTCTTTCTTTCTTTCTCTTTCTCTTTCTCTCTCTCTCTCTCTCTCTCTTTTTTCTGTCTCTCTTTCTCTCTCTCTTTTTTTCTTTTTTTTCTTTCTAAATCACTCTAAGGTTTGATTAAAGCAGTCACAAGCTTAGGCTGAATTAAGTCTTTCTCCAAAACTTAAACCAGGATTCCAACAAAAACCACTGGGTCAGCATCAAACAAGGGATGGAAGGCAAGCCAGGCTAGGAGGCATCAAAATAATTTCAGGCAAGTTCAAGCCTCTATTAAGAGATACCTGCGTTCTCTCTCTCCCTTCCTTCCTCTTTTTCTTTTTCTTTTTCTTTCTTTCTCTTTCTCTTTCTTTCTCACTTCTCTCTCTCTCTCTTTCTCTCTTTCTTTTTTTCTCCCTCTCTTTCTCCTTTCTCCCTTTCTCCCTTCCTGTGAAGAACCCCAGAAGGTCTTTGGTAGGAGGAAGAAAAGCCAGACGTTTTGAAACTGAGAACATGCCCATTGATCATCTGGCATTCTTAGAGCTCCACAGTTGATTGGCTTAGCCTGAGCAAGGATAGCTAGCAGCCACTTACAATAAGCTCTCAACTCAAGCTCAGTGCACGTGGGGATCCCCAAACAGTGAAGGTTTCTTTCTTTCTCCCTTGAAGGCCCTCCCGCAGCCCGTTTTTGCTCCCAGGGGGCTGCAGAGAGGCTTGCTAGGTGCACACACCCCACACCCCATTTTGGGCCTAGGAAGCCTCCTTGCAGCCCCCTGGGAACCAAAACGGCGCACATGAGGACTCCTGGAAGGGGCGGGGGAAGGTAAGGTCACAAGCTCGGTGGGGATGGGGGGGTGCAGCAAGCTTGGGGGGGCTAGCACGACTTACCTGTAGGCAGGAGGAGGTAGCTCAGTTGGGGCGCAGGGCAGGCACCACGTGGGAAGGCAGCTTAGGCAGGCAAGCCGCCCGGGAGGTGAGGAGGAAAAGGAAGTGACTGGGCGGGGAGGCAGTACTAAAAAAAGCTTCTGCGCATGCGCAGAAGCAAAAAACAAGATGGCGGCACCTATGGCACTGCCAAGAGAAGCGGCTCAGGGGCGTGGCAGGCCTGGGTCGCTGCTGGTTCCAGCAACCCAGGCCGCCAAGTTACTAACAGTTCTATAGAACCAGTCAGAACCGGTAGGAACCCACCTCTGATCCAATGGTGATGTCGTCCATCCCATATTTTTCTAGCTTACCAAGAAGTAGGTTGTGGTCTTTTATATTCCAGTAGAAATCTCCAAATTCTTTCCTAATTTCATGAAATCACATAACTTTTCATCATTCCAGTGCAGAATTGTTAAGAAAATGAGTTTAACTATTAAGTAATTTTTTTAAAAAAAAAAAGTACCGTAAATCCTGATCTAGAAATGATATGTATTTAAAGCTAGACAAAATTCAACCTTCATTAGCATTCTTGGCTGTCAGGTCACAAGTACTCCCAGGGAATTATAATAATAATAATAATAATAATAATAATAACAGAGTTGGAAGGGACCTTGGAGGTCTTCTAGTCCAACCCCCTGCTTAGGCAGGAAACCCTACACTACTTCAGACAAATGGTTATCCAACATCTTCTTAAAAACGTCCAGTGTTGGAGCATTCACAACTTCTGGAGGCAAGCTGTTCCACTTGCCTCCATTAATTGTTCTAACTGTCAGGAAATTTCTCCTTAGTTCTAAGTTGCTTCTCTCCTTGTTTAGTTTCCACCCATTGCTTCTTGTTCTACCCTCAGGTGCTTTGAAGAATAGTTTGACTCCCTCTTCTTTGTGGCAACCCCTGAGATATTGGAACACTGCTATCATATCTCCCCTAGTCCTTCTTTTCATTAAGCTAGACATACCCAGTTGCTGCAACCGTTCTTCATATGTTTTAGTCTCCAGTCCCCTAATCATCTTTGTTGCTCTTCTCTGCACTCTTTCCAGAGTCTCAACATCCTTTCTACATCGTGGCGACCAAAACTGAATGCAGTATTCCAAGTGTGGCCTTACCAAGGCATTGTAAAGTGGTATTATTACTTCACGTGATCTTGATTCTATCCCTCTGTTAATGCAGCCTAGAACTGTGTTGGCTTTTTTGGCAGCTGCTGCACACTGCTGGCTCATATTTAAACGATTGTCCACTAGGACTCCAAGATCCCTCTCACAGTTACTACTGTTGAGCAAGGTACCACATATGCTGTACCTGTGCATTTTGTTTTTCTTGCCTAAATGTAGAACCTTACTTTTTTCACCATTGAATTTCATTTTGTTTGATAGCGCCCAATGTTCAAGTCTGTCAAGATCCTTCTGAATCTTGAACCTATCTTCTGGAGAGTTGGCTATTCCTGCCAATTTGGTGTCATCTGCAAATTTGATGAGTTCCCCATCTATCCCCTCGTCCAAGTCATTGATGAAGATGTTGAAGAGTACTGGGCCTAAAACAGAGCCTTGGGGTACTTCACTGCATACTTCCCTCCATGTAGATGCAGTTCCATTGAGCACTACTCGTTGAGTGCGGTTGGTCAGCCAGTTTTGAATCCATCTGGTGGTGCTGCTGTCTAACCCACATTTTTCTACTTTATCTAGTAGTAGGTTATGGTCTACTTTATCAAATGCCTTACTGAAGTCCAAGTAAACTATATCAACAGCATTCCCCTGGTCCACTAATTTTGTCACTTTGTCAAAGAATGTAATAAGATTAGTCTGGCATGATCTGTTTTTGACAAACCCATGTTGGCTTTTGGTTATTACTTTGTTTGCTTTTAGGTGTTCGTTGATTCGTTGCTTGATTATCTTTTCCAGAATCTTCCCTGGTATTGAGGTCAGGCTGATAGGTCTGTAGTTTCCTGGATCTATTTTTTCCCCTTTTTTGAAGATGGGAACTACATCAGCTCTTTTCCAGTCCTCTGGCAGTTCCCCGGTGCTCCAGGATCTTTGAAAGATATAATTCCGTGGTATCTTCTAACAATTGCTAAATGACCAAGGATTACCTGCCTATGCCATGGCCCACTCTGCTTGCATGCTGCTTGATCTCCTCCAGGTAGCTCCGGTTTGCATTTATTTCACTTCCCTGTTGCTGAATCTATTACAAATCACTGAATCTTGGTGGCAAGATTTTTAAGGCATTTTGAAAAATAAGAGCTATCAGAAATGATCTTCAAGGAGGGTGGTAGCCCCATATTTGCTGAAAAAGTTCACATCTCTCTAAAAGACATTTTTCTAATGAAAACCGCTCTCTCTTTACACACACACACACACACACACACACACACACTAATACACACCCCTATTAAAGCTTTCAAAATCAAGCAAGTCTTTCTTCTTCCTCCAAATCAACAATTATGGGTGCCATCATTTCAAGAACTTTTACTGAACTTTTCTTTTTCACTTTCCTTGCCAGCTGCATATTCTTTCACATGTCCAGACACTTAAAAAGAAACCATCTGTAGTTCTGCTCCATCATCAGTCAATTATATGGGGCAAATATAAAAGAGAACATAACTGTAAATCATGATCCAGTAAGTCCAGGAGAAACAACACAGATGCCAGGCCAAGAGCAAAAGTAAAACATTAGCCTTTCTTGGAATTGCAGATCCCATGTAACTTTAAATCAGAATAACAGAGTTGGAAATGACTCTGGAGGTCTTCTAGTCCAAGCTCCTGCTCAAGCAGAAAACCCTATAGTACCATTTCAGACAAATGGTTGTCCAATCTCTTCTTAAAAGCTTCCAGTGTTGCAGCACCCACAACTTCTGAAGCATGTTGTTGCACTGATTAATTGTTTTAACTATCAGGAAATGTCTCCTTAGTTCTAGGTTGCTTCTCTCAGTTTTCCATCCTTTGTTTCTTGTCTTGTCTCCTGGTGCTTTGAAAAATAGGTTGACCCCCCTCTTCTTTGTGGCAGCTTCTCAAATATTGGAACACTGATATCATGTCACCCCTAGTCCTTCTTTTCACTAGTCTAGACATACCCAATTCCTGCAATTGTTCTTCATATGTTTTAGCCTCCAGCACCCTAATCATCTTTGTTGCTCTTTTCCACACTCTTCCCACAGTCTCTACATCTTTTTTATATCGACCAAAACTGGATGCAATATTCCAAATGTGGACATACCAAGGCATTTTAAAGTGGTATTAACATTTTATTTCATTTATTTATTTATTTATTTATTTATTTATTTATTTATTTATTTATTTATTTATTTATTTATTTATTTATTTATTTGTCAAAACATGTACAAGATAGTATGTATTGGTATAAACATAAACAAAAGCAAAGTAGGTACAGGTAAATTTGGACAATAGGACAGTAAGACAGGGATGGTAGGCACAATGGTGCGCTTATGCACGCCCCTTACAGACCTCTTAGGAATGGGGTGAGGTCGATTGTAGACAGTCTAAGGTTAAAGTGATCTTGATTCTATCCTTTTAAGATAGAATTTAAGGATAGAATCAAGATCACGTTAACGTGATCTTGATTCTATCCTTCTATTAATGCAGCCTAGGACTACATTGGCTTTTTTGGCAGCTGCAGCACACTTCTGGCTCACATTTAATTGATTCTCCTCTAGGACTCCAAGATCCCTCTTGCAATTAATGCTATTGAGCCAGGTACCACCTATTCTATACCTGTGCATTTAGGTTTTTTTTTTCTTGCCTTAATGTAAAACCTTACTTTTCTCACCATTGAATTTCATTTTCTTAGATATGGCCCAGTGTTCAAATCTGTTGAGATCCTTCTGGATCTTGAAACTATCTTCTGGAGTGTTGGCTATTCCTGCCAGTTTAGTGTCATCAGCAAATCTGATTTCCCTTCTAGCCCCTCATCTAAGTCTATCCCCATCATCTAAATCTTTCAAAAACCTACAGAAGGTCTTAGCATTGACAAAACTAAACCTTCCTGTACTGTACAAAGAGGGATCCTCATTGAACCCTGGCCTAGCTCTAAGAGTTTCATTAGAACTTTTTGTTAATTGCTTTTAAAATAAGAACAACAAAAAGGGGGAAAACAAAAGGAACAAAATACCATGATACATACATACATTGTCAAAAAATACATAACAAGTGCTTTAAAAAATAATGAAAAATAAGGGTAAAAATAATATATAAAGCATAATGTTGTTCCAACAGTAGACAGTTACAATTATATATAATTATCAAACACAAGCATTATGCAAGTAGAGATAGATGAATAGATATATATATAAAGATGATAGATGGATACATCATCATCATCATTTTAGCCATTGCCTATCCACTATAGCAGTGATGGAGAACCTTTTCGGCACTCGTCGCACTTGTCGGGGCCACACTCCGGAAAGGCTGAACTTCCAGGTTCTAGCGTGCATATGCTCCCATGATCAGCTGGCCGGTGCACATGCGCAGGCCGGTTTTCAGCACTGCCATGCGCATGAAGGGATTGCGCTCCGGAAAAGCCAAACTTCCAGGTTCTGTCACGCATGCACACACAACAATCAGCTGGCTGGCGTGCATGCGCAGGCCAGTTTTCAGCACTGCTGCGTGCATGAAGGACAGCTGATCATCGCGCGCGCATGCACGCCAGAAATCCAGAAGACAAACAGGCAAGGCCATGCATGTCAGGCGACATGGCTTCGTGTGCCACTTTGGGCACGCTTGCCATAGGTTCACCATCACGGCACTATAGGATGAAGGCCTCTTCCGCATGTTTCTAACCAATACGGTCCTGAGCTTTCTTTTGCCAATTGAGTCCACAATACTTGCCGTCTTGTTTTAGGTCTCTTTCGTGGATGCTTTTTATCAAGTAGGATCAATTCTATGACTGCCTTGGTCCACCTGCCATCAGTTCCTCTTGCTATGTGACCAGCCCATTTCCACTTCAATTCTTTTACTCTCTTGATGACATCATATACTTTCGTTTGTTCTCTAAGCCATGTGCAGGTCTTTCTATCTTGTCTTGTACAGCCGAGCATGTATCTTTCCATGGCTCTTTTTTCCACTTGTAGCTTTTGTATCGATTGTGAGGTTAGCATGCATGTTTCACCAGCATATCTTAGAGCAAGTAGCACACACTAATAAAAAACTTTACTCTTCAGGCATAGGGGGAGGTTGTTCTTGAAATTATGCTTAGCTTGCCAAATGCCTGTCAACCACATTTAACCAGCCATTCAGTTTCCTTTATTGTATCACCTACCATTGAGATCTGTTGGCCAACGTGGACTTCCGTGAAGATGGCCGACTGAATACACGGTCAGGGAGGGATGCAATTTGTTCATGGTTGAAGAAGCCGCCATTTCAAAATTTATCTTTCAGACGGACAGTAAGTTGTGCCTTTCACTTCTTAATCACCTTCAATTCTTTTCTAAGTTAAATTAAAAGAGGTTCTCTTTAGTCACAGCTTGCTACGCCTTTTTGAAGACTTGCGCCATTTTAGGGATTTCTTTTCTGTTAAATAACACGGAAGAAGGCTCTTAAGGCAAGCCAAACTAAGGAAGTATGGAGCAAAAAAAAAAAAAAGCTGACAGAGAAACATAAAGACTTCTTTGCTGTGGGTGGCTAAAATTTTCTGATCCTGATTAAAGAGGGAGCCAAGATGGAGGAGCAAATATAGAGATATAGAGATATATTTGAAAGGTCTCTAAATAAAATCCATCAATTTGTTGACCAGCTGTGCTCCAAGGATGATGAAAAATCCTCTCAAATTACTTTAGAGATGCAAATATGTGGATAAAGTTACCAAACTACTGAGGCAACTTCACAAGTAGCTGAAAATGCAGGAGAGTTCATTGCAATTTGGAAAAACCTGATACAACTTTTATTATGATGGTTTAAATATAAACCTCTCAACACAACTAAAAGAAGAACGTCAAGAAAAAAGACAAATTTGGAACTTTTTCTTTAGGGACATTAAGAAGGTTGAAAAATCCGTGATAAAAAGAGAGGTGTATAACTACTTGATAAACTTTCCAGAGAAGAAAAAGATTTTACTTCATGAAGACAAGCTGACTTAAATTTAATGAATTAACTGGATCTAGGATGGGTCTTTCTTTGTTTGATATTTGTAATTGAAAGAAAGTCTTAATCCAAAATTTGAAAATGTAATTTTCATATATATTTTTAAGAAATTCTTAAAGTATGCAAATGTTATTGAAAATGTATTTGAGAGTACCTGTATGAAGAGAAAGTTAAAGCAAATGATGTACTAGTTTAAAGATAAAGTTTGTGTTTTAAAAAGGATGTTTATTAAAAAATATATATTATTCTATAAGGATAGTTTGGATGGAGGGATCTAAATTTAATACTGAAGTTCAAAGCCTGTATGTCAAGAAGTTAAAGAAGATGCATTAGAAAGTTTTGATTTTAGAAAAAAGTTTAAAGTTTAGCATTTTTTAAAAAGGGGGGGAGGTGGAAAAAAGTTTTTTTTTCCTGGTAAGGGCAAAGAATTGGAAAGAAGACAATGAATCTTATAAATAAAAATGGTGACAGTTCACAAAGTTTACTAGGTACAAATAGAAATATATACTATTTCCATAGCAAGGATGGTAAAGCAGGAATGGTTAAATTGATTATTTTATTCAAAGAGGAAAATATAGATTTGTCGTTCTAGAAATGGCTAGTTATATATTAATGTGTAAAAGCAAAAAATTGAGGCTGGAGTGTTTCTATCTTGTACTGTGCTAAGAAGAGTTGGAAGTCAATGCCTCCCCCCCCCAGCCCCCTTGTAGCTCACACCTTCTATTCCCCTCTCTTTTTCTTTCCCTTAATTTCCTATTTCTATTTTTTCTTTGTATTTTGTATAATCAAATAAATAAATAAATATTGAGATCTGTTGGCCAAGGTACTATATGTAGTGCTCTACCATGTCTAGTTCCAGTGAGAGAGGGGGGAGGGGGGAGGGAGAGAGAAAGAGAGATATGATAGGTAGGTAGGTAGATAAATAATAGATATTATACTTACATAACTATCGTTATGAGCCATGGTGGTGCAGTGGTTAGAATGCATTACTACAGGATACTTCCGCTGACTGCCGGCTGCCAGCAGTTCAGCAGTTCAAGTCTCACCGGCTCAAGGTTGACTCATCCTTCCATCCTTCCGAGGTTGGTAAAATGAGAACCCAGATTGTAGGGGGCAATATTCTGACTTTGTAAACTGCTTAGAAAGGGCTGTAAAGTGGTATATAAGTCTAAGTGCTACTGCTATCATGCTTACTTATTACTTACTTACTTACTTACTTACAATAACTACTTACTTATTGCTATTGTTATCATGCTTACTTATTTTGTATGTGTCCCATATTTCATTATACTTATCCGTTCAA
The DNA here is from genome assembly GCA_023053685.1 of Diadophis punctatus similis. NCBI lineage: Eukaryota > Metazoa > Chordata > Lepidosauria > Squamata > Dipsadidae > Diadophis > Diadophis punctatus. The sequence continues at coordinate 108,261,420 of JALIGW010000002.1, forward strand.
AGTTTACACATACACAGGCAATCCACCAGAGTCATTTCAACAGAAAGATGGGTGGCATATAAATTTAACAAATAAATAAGAAAATCTACTCACAAATATAAATGTCAGCAGGTCTTCAATCCATAAAGTAAATAGGACTTACATTTACCTTTCCAATCCTGCAGTATATCAGTATTTTGGGTATTGTAAAGGCTCAGAGAATCCATTTACACTATCTAGTTGTCAAATTCCATGTACTTGGTATGCAATTCAAAATAATATTACCCTTCAAAAATTGTAGCTTTTGTCACATAGTTACACTTATATAGTTCACTACAAAAGTTGGTAAGTATAGGTTATAAAACAGGTTTTTAAGAACCGTTGTTCTTATTAGATTTCTAGTAAAATGCTATCCTAGACAATCATTTCTATACAAATATAATGGAGTCCAATAAATTCTAAATACTACTTTTTGTTGTATAAATCAGGATTGCACTAGAACTTGATAATGTAATCATTCACTTTGATGGAAAGAGGCAAAGTCGGAGGACTAAGTCCTGTAAGACACAGGCCCTGGCCTTGCCCTCTGCAAGAGAGTGTATGGGGAGCCACAGCCCTTTAACAATTCAATGAATTGCTTTCCTGTGTCACATTAACTTCTCTCATTCATATTGCATGCTTCTCATCCACTCTTTCAGACTGAGTGGGTCTGCATAATTGAGAAAAGGGTAAGAATGGCTTTGTCCTTATGGCACCGTCCCCAGTTTGAAGGATGAAGGTTAGGCTCCTATGCGCCTCCACTTCAGCCACGATCCCACATCGCAAAACAGGCCCTCCCCATATGCCTCTCCGCCCGACCCAATACATCTCTTCATTCAGAAACCGCCCCTCATTTTATTTTCCACACCCCAAACATCTTTTGCACTTATTTTTCCTTGCACTGTGAAGTTATTTGCATATTGGCGGGGGGGGGATCTTGAAGCCTGCCTTGAAAAGAGTGGTGAAGAGTGAGGTGCTGAATCTCCATCCCAAATTTTTTTCTCCTTGCCCCCCAGCCAAAGGGTTGTCCCAAATGAGAGAGATCCACGGACCTCAGGAAGCCGTGACAAGCGTTTCCATGACCCTTTGATACTGCCCGGGTGGAAGAAGAAGAAAAAATGCATTTGAGAGGTGGGCAAGGGAGAAGGGAGAAAGAGGGGGCGACCTTGTGCTAAATCAAGAGCAGGTTAAAAACGGAGTGGGGTGGGGTCAGCAGGAAGGCAGCCACAGCTCCAAAATCTGAGGGGTGGTGGTGCCCATCCCAGTTGCTTGGCCACCAGCATCCGACAGATTGACGTTGTCACAGCTGCTGAACCTTTGACAAAAAGAAAGCTAGAAAGGGGGGAAAAATGGGAAATTGGAAATCATTTTAAAGTAAGCCAGCAGCAACCTGAAACCTACCCTTCCAGCAAGAGACATGCACACCCCTTCCGTGGCGAACCCCAAAGTTCATCCCAGCCGAACCAATGAATTAAAGCATCATTAAACATTTATGTTATTTTTTCTAAGATAGTTAATGTTTAATTGCGTTTCAGTTCATTGGTTCAACTGGGATGAACTTTGGAGTTGGCCACAAAAGGGGTGTCCGTGTTGGTGTGTGTCTCTCTCTGGAAAGGTAGGTTACAGATCCCGATAATAAGAATAGTATATTTCAGCCACTCCTTTTGCCTCCCCCTGCCCTTGCCTTCCAAATGCTGCTGGCCAAGCTGCGCCTGTCACACACACCCCTTGCCATCCAAACGCTACTGGGGAATGTGACACCGGGTGCCCCCAGCGCCACCTATACCGCTGCTGCCAAAAGCACCAGAGGTGTATTTAATCATCCCGCAGGGGGAATCAGCCGTGAAGACATGGGTCATGATGCATTGGCCACCACTAGGCAGCCTCAGAGAAGCAGCGTAGTAGTGGCAGCGGTATATCACCAGTGGAGAACTAGCCATGGACAAAGGCCCCTGGTGGGTTAGCCAGGCTGGAAAAGCCAGGCTGAAATGGGCAAGGTCATGTGGCCGTGATGAATTGCCATAGACCCCTAACCACATGATCCACCACACTTCTTTTAAGTAAGGTAACAGTGTACAAACTTAACCCATTCTTTTTCCAAACTTAAGTGCTATTGCTATATTCTCCATATTCTGTCCTGTCTCTTGCTTCCTCCTCATCATACAAATTCTTCAACAGGCAGATCAGGTGTCCCAGTATACCCATGTTTTTAAGATCCACAATTTTTATAGTCTACAAAACCTTAATAAAATCGATAAAGCAGAAAGAATTATTTGGGGAGGTGGACATCTTTGCCCTTTCCATTATCCTCCGAATAATAACCCTGGCACCCACTCAGTATGCTGTACCTGCCTTGACTCATAAGATTTTACTATTTCTATGTCAACCCCTGAAGCTTTGTGGTTAGCAATATTTTCTAGGGGGCATTTAACCTCACTTTTCAGAATGCCTGTTTGTTGTTCAATGACCAAACCTTTGTACGTGCCATTGATTTGGGGGTCCTTTTGTTCAGTTCTTCTGTATACTTGTGCCGTGTTTTCTTTAGATCTTCTTTCTCCAGCAGATCTTTGCCTTTTTTGTCTTTTAGCATGCTCATATTTGTATAGAGGTTTTCCTTGATTTCTATGATTTTCTTAAATAAATATCTTAATTGTTGCTCTGACCTTCTATGTACATGATGTAAGAGTATTGGCAATGACAGTGGCACAAGGGGTACCTTTTATATTTAATGTTACTCATCTGGGTCCAATCCTACCCCAAATTGTCATCTCAAATGGTTTGTGTTGTACCACTGTGTTGTTTGAGGGCATCTCCCATGTTTGCCTGTCCTGCTTGCAAAAGCTATGCTATATTGGATCAAATTGTTTGGCAAGGGGATTTTCACTCTGCCAAATCTGGATGGGGGGTATGAGGGACCTTTTAAAGAAAACTAAACAAAAAAGCCAAAATTGGTTAAACCAGAGACAAGCAAGTTATGCTGTCTAGAAAGGGATTCCAGTGCCACAAATATTGCCCAACTAAAATATAGCAACTCTGCAGTGGTCCAGAAGCCAAGCTGACAAGAGCTACAGTTTTGTAACTGTTCCAGTTTCCCAACTATTGTTCTCAGCTGCCTTCCCTAGCCTTAATCAATGCATGTTGGGTTTAATACAAGTCAATAAAAATACTGTTTGGTGAATGGACAGTGAGCAAGAATTGACCAGTCAAAGAGACAGAGTTTCTCCCTGGGTCTATCTTATGAAAGCCAAAAATTCTTCCCCCAGCACTTCTCAGGCATCAAGGTCAGGGAAGCTGTTGCTACAATTTTCCCTGGTGGTTGGAGCCAACGTATGCCTGCCCAGCAAGTGCAAGATTGCAAAACTGGCCCTGTCTTTGGGAATGACTGGGGAACAGTGGGATTGCCCCCAAAGTCAGTGTGAGTAACAGGTCCCTGGGGGACAAAGGCTTCCTCGCCTTTCTGGAAACGTTAGCGAGGAACAGAGATCAGAGGAGATTGGCTGGTTATTGCAAGTCAGATGGGTTTGGGGTATTTAAGCACCTGAGTCTCATGTCTGTAGCAAATGGGAAGCCAAGCAAGTTGTAATATAAAAGAAGGCCGACATCTTCACCAGATGGGTGCAAACAGATTGCCTGTAAATATGGATCTATCTTCCAGCCAGATCTTTAGAGAGTGGCAGCCAAGGCAGGAGGGGGAATAAGGAGAAGAATGAGTGAAGGAGTCCTTTAGTATTGTGCCCTCTTTATAAAAAGCTTTAATTCTGGGAGAGAAAATGCTTCGGAATTAATGCTGGAGGGAGCACAATCCCTTCGATGGTTGATATGAGATAAACAACGGAGAAAAAGGTGGAGAGGGGCCAAGTCCCATCTTTTAAAACAGGCAAGTTTTGTTTACTGGGAATTCGACTCTTGCTTTCATTTCCTCTGGGCAGAAAAACACACAGATGCACAGCCCTGAAGAGGTTACCCCAGACTTCTCAAAGAATGACACCCTCACCAGTGATAGTGCACCAGGTCAGCAATGATAAAGTTGGAAGATCTTCTGAGGGTACTTCTCAATGGACAGCAGTTTCTAGGGGAAAGTGACCGACCGTTGCTCTTGTTTTGAGGCCAATGAATGGCTACCACACAGGAACCCTTATCGCAGGGGCTGCATTTCAGCCCATCTGCCTCTCCCATTGCAACTTGTTCTGCTAACACGCAACTCCCAAGTGACATCCAGCGGCCAATCCCATGCATTGCAAGATACCCTCCCCGGAATGGTTGTTCCCAGGGGACCTCGTTCCTCTTTGTGCATCTGTGGTGTCTCCTGCCTCCTTTTCTGCCAGGGTGTCAGCAGGGATGCAGGGTAGGAAGCTGAAAAGGGCAAGAGCAGCATGGCAGAGAGGATGAGCGGGTTGATGGTTGTTGTCCTTTGGACAAAGAGGGATCCCTGGGAAGGAAGAGTGATGTCACTGAAAAAGGAGTTCTTCCAGCTGAGCCAAACTCTTTCCTTTTTAGCATGGGATTAGCTAGATGGGTGCTTTAATATGAGAAAGATTTTTATAAGAAGAAAGGAAAGAAAAATCATACTTATTCTTAGTTATGCTCATTACAAAACAAAACAAATCCCCTCTTGCTATAAAACATACAGACGCCTCTGCTCCAAACTGTTAGTTCACACTTATAAGTGTCGGGATGCTGTAAAAAAAATCACCACATTCCGGTGCACTTAAATACACACATATAGATAACTTGTTGGTTGACAACAGGGAGGGATAGAAAAATTAGGAGGAATATTATCTGGATTTTAGATCTGACTAAAACATTGCCAAAATTTCACTGCCAGTGTCAGGAAAATTCAAGAAATAGTTGATTGATTTGATTTAATTTAATTTGATTTGATTTGATTTACATATGTGCCCACCTTGAACAACAAAATTCTGGACAGCTCACAACAACAATAAAACCAGAAAACAATAACACCAAAAGCTGGCATCTCCACTCTCCTTCTCCAATGCATCCACTGAGGCTCCAACATCATCCTATCCAAAAGTTTGGAATTCGTTAAGTCCCAGGTGGGCTTAAACTTCTAGAAGAGTAGAGAGCAGGAAGAGACTGCTAGGAATGGAAAAATGGAGGTAGACAATCCTGTACCCACCTTTCCGTTGATGTCATTAGTAGCCTTATTTTAGTTCTCAGACATAAAATCACAGCCATCATACAGTAGTTTAGGACCCCCCAGCAGCTTAACAGCTGCCCACCCACCTGTCTATTTCTAGAAAGAAATGTAGCTGTGGTTAAGCAGAGATGGACTGCTCAATCCTTCAAATTCAGAAATCCCTATGAACCATGAAGAAAATCAGAACATAAGCCCAATAAACAAGTATAAACTTAAAATGAGAAAATGTAACGATTGTCCTCACTTAGCAAACACAATTGGGACCAACAACCTGGTCATTAGGCAAAGCGGTCACTAAGTGAAACCACTTGTGTTTATGATCTTACGTCAGCTTTCCTTTGCTTTATAAAGATTGTAAATCTGAGGACTGGTTGTAAGTTTACTTTTTCATCTCCACCATAACTGCAAGCAGTTGCTAAGTAAGGGAGTTGCTAAATGAGACCTACTTGAAATTCAAATACTTTAGACTTAATTAGAGTGATTGCCTAGATCATTTGGAAATCATCAGAGGAAACCTATTGGACAATATGAATCCTTGGCCATGGCATCATGTTCTTCTTGCATTCAAATGCCAGAGGGCAACCATTAAAAGGTCGAGAAGAGTGATCCCCTGTTTTCCAGGTAGTAAATCCACACATGAGAAATTAAACCATTAGAGTTTAAAACTGAGCTAAGTACACCATGGGATTACTGCTGAAAACCCAGGACATTGGGTCTCCCAGATTTTGGCTTCCCAACAAAACTCAACAAGGCTGTAAATCAAGTTTGGAAGATCAGAATGAAAATAATGGCTAAACAAATACCATACAAGAGAGTCTGCAGCTGAGAAAATCTACAAAGGCCTTTCCAAAGAAGCAGGAGAAACCCTTCCCCTTCCCTGTCTCCCATTCCAGACATTCAGAAGCCAAGGGGGCTGCAACCCTACTCACCTCCCTCCCACGAGTCCCACCCCCACCTTGGACAGCAGGAGAGAGGCAGCACCCACGTGCAAACACAGTAGCAGCTTGGCTGGGCCATGCCAGCCTCCTGTTTTCAAGGCTGACCTGAGGACTCTCTATCCTGTAGGACAAGATGAAAGTGCCCAGGTGACAGAGTGCCAGCTTGTGCCATCTGCCATGGTGGCAGACACAGAGAGGATTCCACCCATCTGTTCCCCCACTTGGATCGCAGAGGAGGCAGCCTTGGACCTGCTTTGGAGATGAGCTCTCTGGGTAGAATCAGCCCACCCTTCTTTCCTCAAAGAAAGAGGCCTCAGAAGTGACTTAACCCACTCTGCTTGACTGGACTCAAAAGGGGAAAAATGCTGTTGCAGAACAGGCTGGGGCAGCAAGGAAATTAACAAGAGTCACACATTTCCCTGCTTTGAGGGGGGGGTAGTGGGAAGAGGGGGAGGGTTGGGCCTACTTCTCGTGTTTCCGTCTGGCAGCCCCAATTCCAGACTGCAAAGCAGCACATGCCACCAACAGGGAGCAGAAGGGCAGAGGGAAATTATTACACACAGACACACACACCACTCCAAGGAGTCTGGGATTATGCCACTTTTCTAGGGCACTAGAAATCCTCTCCCATCTTGGCAGCTTCAAGGCTTCATCATCTGAAGTGTAAAGGGCAGCTGTTTGTGTTCCAGGGATGAGGGGGGGGAAGTTGACCATGGAGCTTCCCCCACCCAGCTCCCAGCCTCGTTTCCCCCCCCCCCCATGGCCTTGGAAATGCCTGTGCCCTTCCTCCCCTGAGGGTCCTGGGCCAACAGAGCAGCCCCCACTCCTCAGATGCCTCACAAAACTAAAGCCATCTCCACTTGGAACTCAGCACCCCTCTTTCCAGGCCACTGGCACGTGTGAAAAAGGTCTCTGAACAGCTGGTGCACACCCGTCCTTCAACGCTGCTCTGCCTGCCGCGCTAAATGGCACAGAAGAACCAGCCCTCTTTTTTTTTCCTTTCAACATTTGCGCAGGCAGGCAGCACTCTTAAAAACTTCATGGGGAGGAAATGAAGGCTGCAGGGTTGGTTAAAAGAGAAATACAGAAACTTGGCATAAGAGCTGGTTGCTATTCTTAAGGCCCAACTTCTTCTTCCTCCCAAATCAACTCCCAGATGTGCAGCTGTAATAACTCTTCCCCCCCCCAAATACCCCAGTTTTGGTTCCATCTCCTGTCCCCCACGTTGAACCAAAGTTATTTAATCCAGGTGCTCAGAGGCAACGCCCAAGTCCTTTGGAGGATCACCAGCTTTCTTCATATATCTTGTTTTCCATAACGTAAGATGTTTCAAATATGCAGTTAAGAGGTAAATGGTGACTATTGGGATCAAAGTTGGTACCAAAGGTCACAGTTTGCCTCCATGGATATGTCAGTTTATCCATAAAGCCAGAGCAAATGCTATGTTGAGCAGTGCTGACTGAACTGCACTAACTACAGCTGCTGTGAGGCAGCTACAAACCCATTGCTCCCTTTCCTCCAATAGGTTAGTGCAAACAAAATGCAACAGAGCAGACAACTTCAGCTCACTAGCAAAGGGCGAATGTGTGGGGCCAATGATCCAGCCGTTCTGCTCAGGGCAGCATCAGCTGGACAACCTTAGTCAGGCCAAAAATGAGATCCATCCTTCCACACTAAATCAGTCGTCCTCACTTCCCAACCTGTAGAATAAATCAGGCTAGTTCCAGGAAGAAGCGGATGACCCATTGTCCTGGGCTGCCTTTGTGTGCACCTCACGGGTAGGGAGGAGACTCAGCCAATGTTCCCCTGTGACCAAGCTTGCTGGCCAATTCCCACACTGCCCACAGCCCTTAGTGACCTGCAGTCATCTCTGTTTGGTGGCCTCCTGACATCTGACTAGCAAGAACTCACGGAATGGGAGGTATTCATAATTAGTCACACTTGTGTAATGAGTGATCTACTTTTCTACGTTCAGTGTAAACACCCCAGACATTGGGAATGGAGGCCTGCAGGTAAACAAACTGGGCTTGCATCCCGTTTATGAGCTGAATTGAGCAAATGATGCTGACCCTCTGCATGGAAAGATTTGTCTACTAACAAGGCCAAGAGGATGCATTCACCAACAGGGACAAAGATAGTAGTACATTGTTAATGGTGCAGGCAGTTTGCCATCATGCTCAGCACATATTCCCTCTCCCCCCCCTCCAATGTACACTGAATTCTGTGTTCCACGGTGAACAGTCATAACAACCCAGAAAAAGCAGCAGCATGACAAATCCATTCTAGTTCTGTGTACTTGGCAAATGAAGATTGGGCCTGCGCTGATGCCATTTCTTTTTTTGGGACTTTAGATTCCTACCTACACAGATGTTCTTTCTTTTTGTTACCCTTCCATTGATTGCTTTGGAAACTGCATTTCCTTCTTGTGTTTGGGGGAAGCTGATCTGAGTGCACTCATTTGATGTTAGCTTACTGCTGAATTACAGTTGGGGGTGGGGGGTCAAGTCTTAATGGACTCCACAAGCTCAGTTCACTTTGATGTGATTAAGGATTTTTCAACTGAATGTTTTTCCTAGACGTACACACAGGTCAGAAAAACCTTCTCTCCCTATTTTCAGTCCTGCTAGTAAACTGGACTCTGAAAATAAACAGCTGGCTGCTTTCTATCCATGACTGAGCTGCAGGCTTAGAAAATAAATCCTCTTGGTGGGATCTCTGTGCCCACTCTCAAGCTACTCTTTATGGAGGACCACCAGATGCTCTCTGAACTTGGTGGCATCAGTCAATTAGCCTGGGTAGACCCAGACTAGAGATTTCCTTCAAGTAAGGCATGAAAATAAAGTAGCTGCTTAGTGGCAGGTCAAGTGGAAGGAAGGAAGGAAATCTGTTCTCCTGCTGCCAAGTACAATTTACTATGTGCAAGAACACATACCACTCTATCCTGGACTGTACTATCGGTCTTTCCTATCGGTTTTCTCAAAGCCTGCTGGATATCATTGGAGTCTCCATGCATCTGGAAGTCTCCAGGTTGGGGAAGAAAACTTTAAATTATTGGATGGATGGCCCAAAGCTGCTTCTGTCAAGGATCTCACCATCTGTTTTCACAGATGTATCCTGCATGAAAAAAGGAAAATGCAGCTATTTTGGATGCTGTTAAGGACAGCATAGAAGGAGGCACAAGAACTGATCCTGGTGTGCAGTGCTGCTTCTCAAAAGCCTATTTGTTTCAATGGGGACTTTCATGGGAAAATGCCCTTACTGCTTGCACTTTTGCCTTGCAACTCTCTCGCTCAAACACCAAGGATGTGGCTCACCTTGACCCTGACGCCATAATCCGCTGTAGGTCAGGTAGATCTGACCTTCAGCATGTATGTCTGCCGGGGGTGGGTGAGGTGGAGAAAGTGTGTGTGCACACTGGTGCAAATTTGTCTAAATCAATCCTGCATTTTCAAAAACTACTTTCTCTTGCTCAAAATAGATTTCTTTCCATAATTTTGCTGGTGAGATACAAAAACAGGTGGAAGAGTCCATTTCCACTGATCCCATTTCTGTTGTCAGAGGCATCTGTCAGATGTCCAAGTTATACGAAACAACTTGACAGACTGAATTTAAAAGAGGCAGGCAAAGATGACCATTCTCCTGCAGGGGGAGTCTTTCTACCACAGATCTGGGGCAGGCAGCCAGTTACCTGCCCCCTTGCTATGAATGTAACAGTCCTGCCCATCTCCAGGATACAAGTCAATTCAGGTCCTACCAAACTACTTCCAAGGCCGGCATTCTGGGTGGGGAGTGACACATTCTTTGGAGCTGCCCCTCTCCAGAGAAGTAATGCTCCTTTCCCCTCCATCTCTAGGGAGGACCTCAGTATGTCTAGATAGCAGCAGCTGGGTAGGTTGAGAAAGTGGTGTTCTTCTGCATGGCTGGAGGACATGAGGACAACGCCGTGTATGTGTGCATGTAGCAGAGCCCAAAAACAGCAATATTACCAAATGGCCAGGCTAAGATGCCAGACTTAACCATCTGTCATGCCTGGGTCTGTTCTCCACCTGGCAGAATTAGCAGCTCCCACTCAGTTTCAGCCTTGCCAAAGCCTCTGAATATAACATATAAAGCAAGAAATAGGAGGAGAAAAAAAAACCCTCTTCAAACAACTATAAATGACTCTGTAACCTCTACATCTATTACAAATGGCAACGTAACATAAAGGCCATCTTATTCCTTCATATAGCACACACCTTGGTCCATCCTTCCTTTTATTATCTGAGCTTAAGAACTGGGGAAGCAGGAACTGGGAGCCCTGAATTTCTAGAAGTCGTGATGTTTTTAAGTCGAGGTACCCATGTGACCGGATCCAACTTTATGTCTTGTTTTGCTTGTTAAGCAAATTAAGCAATCCATATATTCCTACGGGCATTTTTTGTTGGAAACCAGCAGAAAAGCCTGGAAACCAGGAAAAAAAAAAGGGGGGGGGGGTTTGCTGAGAAGATATGTGCAGATCCCTCACATCCTGGACATAAACTCCTTCCTTCGGGATGACACTATAGGGCATTATATACCAAAACAACTACCATAGACACAGGGACAGTTTATTCCCTTGTGCCATCACTCTGCTGAACACCGAATTCTCACAGTGATGCTGCCTAATGCTTATTAATTATCCTTATTATCTTCTTTGCTTGCTGTCTTTTATTGATATTATTATTCTGTTGCTTTGCATGTACACTGAAAGCCTCTATACCAGACAAAAATTCCTTGTGTCTAATCACACTTGGCCAAATATTCAGTTCAATTCAATTGTAAATTGTGGTTCATGTGACTGCGCAACATTACCACCAGCCATAAAGATGAGCCAACTGCCAAGCACCCAAAATGCAGTAATATAACCATGGCAGGGGCGTGTTCCTAATTTTTTTACTACCACTCTGTGGGCGTGGCTTATTTTTGGGTGTGGCTTGCTGGCCATGTGACTGGGTGGGCATGGCTTGCCGGCCATGTGACCGGGTGGGTGTGGCTTGCCGGTCATATTTTAGTTATTTCAGAGAGATGTTACTACTATTTTTGCTATTTTATACCTTACATGAAAAGCTTTGCATACAAAGTGCGTGTTACACCATGGCAACACAGCAACCTTTATATGCAGAAAATGCTATAGTTAAAAGACAAGCAAGTCTCATACAGCATTTTTGGTTTCAGTCATGGATTCCTTAGACGAAAATATTGAGGACTGTTAAAAGAACAGTATCTTTTAACAGTCCTCAATGTTTTCGTCTAAAGAATAACTGTATAAACTGTATAAAATTAACAGTATAAAAGGTTAAGCTTTCGGAAAACGCCCACTTTGGGAAGCTTTAGGCAAAAGCGAAGGAAAAGTGTCAAATGTGAGCTTCTTATTATTTTCAAGCGAAGGGACGGGGAAAGTCTTAATTGTCAGGTTTCTGGGCATGCGCAGAAGAAATTTTTTTTTAAAATGTAAAAAAAATTTTTTAAAAAAATGGTGGCTCCCAGGCACCGGCAACTGACTGCACCGGTACTGTGACGTCACCAGCAGGCCGCTACCGGTGCTATAGAGTGGACCACACTGGTAGGAACCCACCACTGAACCATGGAGAGGGGGGGCAGCCATTGGAACTCTGGAAATGGAGTTATAAGTAACTTTTGGAGGTGTTCATTGTAACTTCAAACAGACACTAAGTGATGAATCATTAAGTGAGGACCATCTCTATCATTGGTTACCTTCGGGACCGCATCCTGCCGCATACCTCCCTACGACCGGTTAGGGCCCACAGAGTTGTTCTCCTCCAGGTCCCATCGACCAAGCAATGCCGGTTGGCGGGGCCGAGGGGGAGAGCCTTCTCTGTGGGAGCTCCCTCCCTTTGGAACCAGCTTCCTCCAGAGATCAGGACCATCCCCACCTTGCTGGCCTTCCGTAAAGCAATAAAAACTTGGCTCTTCCGGCAGGCGGGGTGAAAGTGAGACCAACTAGACCAGATATGGGTCTCCCCCGTTGGTTATGAATGTTAGATGCTCTTTTTAATTTTTGTAGTTTTTTAATTATTGTGTCTTTTTATATTGGAAAATGGATTGACATGTTGTGAGCCGCTCAGAGTCCCCTGGGAGTTGGGCGGCATATAAATCCATTTAAATAAAATAAAATAAATAAATTGGGATGATGCATGGAAAGCTCTTAAGAGGCCCCACATAAAGGTGCTAAACACACATTTCTAAGCCTTATTCACTTTATTCATATGTTTCCATTTTAAAAATATTCCAAACAAGGACCAGGGCACTAAAATTATGCAAAATTCTAATCTACTCCCTGAGTAAGGGGAGATAAAACTTGTTATCATTCTTGTCTTCCATCATTCACTGTCAATACTGCATCATGGCACCAGATGAATTATTTTCAAATCAAGTTGGATGGAAGCAGAACACCAGGTACAAGAAGTTGGCTGACTGACTGATTTACCTCAAGCCAAGTAGTAGTTTCTAGATTTTTGGCCCTATTTTGCCAAATGAAATTACTAAGAGCTAAAAAAGTAGCAAGTGAATTCTTTTAACCACATTGGTTCAGGCAGAGGCTGGTCCACCCTCTTTTGGGGAAATTTTCATTGGATTCCTGTCCTGAAGAATGGGTCGGGTGTGATGCTAAATGTTATAAGGTGGGCCCAGGGATCCAGAGTGGGTAGGAACCTCTCACTAGGCAAAGAGGGCTAACTTAAGATGTAAAGGAATACATCCTTGAGTTCATTACTTGTCCTTTGGTGATAGAAATAATGAAGACATTGAAGAAAGTGAAGGGTGTTGTCTCCAAAGAGAAATATTAACGACAAACTAATAGGCTTACAGAGAAAGGAGGAAAATCAAGAGATGAGACAATGAGGTGGGGGAGAGGAAATCCTAGCCAGTTGTGTTCTCACCACTGACTAATTTGTTCAGCTGAATTGAAGCATTTAATTAGCTTTTTTTAAAGGAAAGTTGGATTCCCTTAAATTAGACTGGCTGGGCTAACTCTGGGGGTGTTGAGATGGGAAGAGTAGAGAGGTTGATGTGAGCTGGTAATGGCGAAGAAGTAAAGAAAAGCCATTTGCCCTCCTTTTTCCTCCCTCGCCTGCAATTCCCCACGGGACCCCAGGTTATTAGCAAGGCTTTTAAGCTTTCCCATCTCACTCCCTCTTTGGGGAACAGGAAAGGAGATGCCAGCTAAACAATTAAGTAAAAGGCAGTTTAAAGTTGGCGAATGCTACTCGGGGAAATGCTGCTTTTTAGACTGCAGATTCTGGCTGATGTGAAGCTACTGCCAATGGCTGGCAGCTGAAGGAAAGACAGAGAGAAGGATGGTGAATGACAAAGAAGAAAAAGGATTGCAACAAAAATGACAATGGGCAAGGAGAAATAGTAGTTTCCAGACTGGGCTGCAAAGTACTGAAGTTGTTGGAAAGTATGAGTTCTACAGTATTCAGCACTAGGTCCATGAGAAGCACTGCAAGGCCTGAAATAGGCCAAACTCTAGATTAGTTTCACAATATTCACTTCAGTGACTGAACAGCCTCCTAACAGTGATGGGGTTTCTTGCCTCCAACCACAGGACAAACATATTCTGGCACTTCTCTTTTAGTTTGGTTTCCATTACTTGGTTTCATCTCATCCCCAGGCCATAAATAAGAAAAGCTTAAGCTGCCCTTTGTGGAATGCTAGCTGGGGAATTCTGGGAGTTGAAGTCCACAGTGTTTAAAGCTACCAAGGTTGAGAAACATTGATCTAACATATCTACTTTTTATAGATGAGACAGCGATTCATACTGTGTTAACCAAGTAAGCTTTATTTAAAGTCCAGTAAGGATGATTGTTTCTTATGTTCTATAATCTAAGAACATTATTTTGTACTTTATAGAAAATATAAGCCATTATTATTATTACAACTATATTTACTATATTATTAAGCCATCTGTTTAACTTGATTAGGACTATATTAGAATTGTAATTGGATGGTTATATTCATTGAAATAACAAAAAAAAATTGGCTAGATAATTTCTGTGGATAGAACAAGACTCCCAGAAGGTTGATGTAAGTATCTTGGATAAAAACAGGATAATCTATAAGAGATTATTCATTTATAAACAGCATCCTATAAGTATGGGAAAAATACAGAAACAGATTGACCAAATTATCATTTTTTGCTTCAATATTAAACATCTATTTTTATAGTGTACACAAAATTTGATCAGTGCAAAAATAACAATTCATATAGCCTGCAAGACTATGCTTATTTTTGTTTTGTTAAGGATTAAAACAAAGATGAAATCTCTGAAATAAGCAGCTTAGTTCAAAAGAGATTACAAAACTAAAACTTAATATTTGGGTTTAAGCAAATTTGAAAAAAAGTTATAATAATAAAGAACTCAGAACGTCAGCCTTATCCACAAGCTGTTACTGAAGTATGATTTAGAATCCAAATAAGTTAAAAACCCTATGATTGAATGGATACAAAATCCAAACACAACAATTTATATACCACAATGAGAATATCACTGGACGATAAATATTCAATTTACTGTTAATATTATACTTAGAGAAGACAAATACAGAATGACTTGCTGCTGATATATTTTCATTGCTGTCAGCCTTACCAGGTAGACAAGACCAAAAAACAGATGCAGTGTAGACCCAAAACTACTTTGATTCAGATTAACTATAGTACAGAATCTTAAGGTCTGCACGTTTCCCCCACTTTCCTCTTTTATATTTCATGTGAGGGGGGACGTGTGCCTGTCCCAGATGTTTTTGTAACCTTCCCCTCTCATCTGGGCTTAAGCAATGTTTATCTACATATTACCCTGGCAACAAATCTTCCTCTCTCCATAAAAGTCACCCTCTTTATTTTCCACAACTGCTGACTGTCAAAATGGACAATTCATATTCCAGAAACTGCTGGAAACACAATAATTAGGCCATATCATTATTAGGCCTACCTTATTAATGATTTATTCTGACTGATGAGTCATTATATTGTCTTATGCTAATCACTGTTCTACAGGTAAAAAGTTGCGAGCATGAAAACAGCTGTTCTTACATAATTTTGGGGTGCTAAAAACGAAAATAACATTTAAAAATGTATATTGGCTCTAGTTTCCATGATATAAGCAACCAACTAATGAAGTAAAGGTTTATAAAATGCATGATGCATCTTACACCATAGATTACATAGTATTGGTGACCAATAGAAAACCGCCACGCGTACCAAGATGATGCAATATTAGCTAATATTATGTCACCAAATTCTATAAAAGTCACAGTATCTGTTGCTTGGCGAGTTAGACAGCGTCTTTAAACATTGTTTTATGCTAGTAAATTTAGTTATGCCTCGAACCTGTTTAAATAAAGCAGATAATTTCTGCTATATTTGCGGTGAAGTTACTTTTGCATCCCAAAAACGAAGGATCACAACGGTGATTAAGAAAGCCTACAATTTGTATTTCGGCTGCAAAATAGGAGACCAGGACAAAAACTGGGCACCACACATATGTTGTAATTCATGTGGATCGAGACTTGTCCAATGACTGAATGGGAATAAGCCTTTTATGCCTTTCGCAGTGCCAATGATTTGGAGAGAACCAACAGATCATGTCAGTAATTGTTATTTTTGTATGGTGCCTCCAATTGAGAAAGTCTTACTAAGAAAAAAAAGTTGTTTGTGCACTATCCAAACATTCCATCAGCAATATGTCCAGTACCTCATGGAGAAGGACTACCGATTCCAAAAGGGCCTAAATCTTTCGTAGTTGAGTCCAGTGAGGAAAAACCTCAGGAAGCTTGTAGTGATGAACCAACAGCCTTACATGACCTGGATTATCTGCCATCCACATCCGCTGAACCGCACCTCATAACTAAGGTGACCAGACGTCCCGATTTTGGCGGGACAGTCCCGATTTTGAACAATTTTTCCCGCGTCCCGCGGCGTTTTAAAAAAGTCCCGATTTCTGGATCTCCGCCCCTCGAAACTGCTTTTTCTTTCGGTTTTTTTGGAGACCTTCGAGGCACGGAGGTTCGTAGGACTGAGTGGAAAGAGAAGAATCCCAGGCATCAGCGGAGCAGAGGCGTTCACTCGCTGGGGCGGAGGGCACCCTCCCTATCAAGAACGAAAGTGCCCGTGACGGCTGATTCAGCATGGCGAGCCCGAAGCCACAGCGCACCACCATCAGATTAAGAAGCAAATTATTTGACAGACTGCATCAGACTAAAAGAGAAGACTCCCACAGACATGGGGGGGGGGACTGCTAAATAGAGTGATCCAACTTTTATTACGGCATAAAAGAAACAAGCGGCAATTGTAAGTGTGAGTGAAAGTTTGAAGGAAAAGTGAAAGCCGAATCTTGAGAACGAGATCAAATTAAGAAAGGATCCGAAATAAGAAAAGTTTCCAGTGAATGTTTGTGAGAGAGAGAGATCGGAAGAACGGAGCCCTGGAAGTGGTTTAAAATAGATCGCTCTCTAACCCTTCAACGAACCAGCTGGATACAAAGTTAACACTTCGGTAAAGATCAAACAGAGAGAAGGGAAAATGGCAGTGACAGTGCAAAACTGTTAAGAGCGAGGCAGCAATTGATAGCTTGAAGCCTCTGGGACTTAGATCAAATTTTTACTCAAAGAAAAGCCGAAAGAAAACCCTGCTGTTCTCCGGCAAGCAGCCGAAGGAGCCCTGGAGCCCCGCCGCCGCCCTGCATCTCGGTCTCTTCGGGCTTGTCCGGCAGCCTGCTGGGAAGGCTGCAACGCATGGGAGGGAAGGAGCTGCTATTGCCGCTGCGGCGTGTCTCCCCGGTCACTGTGGCTGCACCGGGGAGCCCGCATGCTTGTCATCAATGGAGACGCACGCGCGGAAAGCACCACGGAGCAGAGGCACCTGGCGAGCGAGCGGGCAGGCGGGCAGGAGACGCGGGCAGGAGCCTGCCGCCGATGCCGCCACTCGCCTCGCTCGCCAGGTGCCTCTGCTCCGTGGTGCCTTCCGCGCGTGCGTCTCCATTGATGACAAGCACGCGGGCTCCCCGGTGCAGCCACAGTGACCGGGGAGACACGCCGCAGCGGCAATAGCAGCTCCTTCCCTCCCATGAGTCGCAGCCTTCCCAGCAGGCTGCCGGACAAGCCCGAAGAGACCGAGATGCAGGGCGGCGTCGGGGCTCCAGGGCTCCTTTGGCTGCTTGGCCGGAGAACAGCAGGGATGCCGCCGCAGTCAGGGATTCAGTCGGGTGGCTGCAGCCCTGCGGGAGACGGCAACAGAGGTTCCTTCTTCCTCCTGCAGGGAGAAAGACAGAAGGAAGGAAGGAAGGAAGGAAGGAAGGAAGGAAGGAAGGAAGGAAGGAAGGAAGGAAGGAAGGAAGGAAGGAAGGAAGGAAGAAAAAAGAAAGAAAGAAAGAAAGAAAGAAAGAAAGAAAGAAAGAAAGAAAGAAAGAAAGAAAGAAAGAAAGAAAGAAAGAAAGAAAGAAGTTAGGAAGGAAGACAGAAAGAAGGAAGGAAGGAAGGAAGGAAGAAGAAAGAAGACAGACAGACAGAAAGAAAGAAAGAGAGAGAGAGAGAGAGAGAGAAAGATGTTAGGAAGGAAGGAAGGAAGGAAGGAAGGAAGGAAGGAAGGAAGGAAGGAAGGAAGATAGAAAGATAGAAAGAAAGAAAGAAAGAAAGAAAGAAAGAAAGAAAGAAAGAAAGAAAGAAAGAAAGAAAGAAAGAAAGAAAGAAAGAAAGAAAGAAAGAAAGAAAGAAAGTTGTATGGCCAGTCCTACGGGAATGGGGCGGCATACAAAAACGGCCAAAATAAATAAATAAATAATTTTTAATCAGGAACCCACCCACCCCGGTCAATGGTGTCCCTCTTTACCAATCTTAAAATCTGGTCACCTTACTCATAACACAAATGGAATTGAATGATCTAATAAGAGATCTGGATCTTCCGAAGAACAAGGCAGAGGTTTTAGGTTCAAGACTAAAGCAGTGGAATCTCCTGGCAAGTGATGTTCGTACAAATCCGTGAACTTATTAACGATGATGAGTTTCTTTCTCTGTTGCATGGCAAGGAAAAGACTGTGTGGATAGCATTCATGTCAGTGACATCAAATTGTCTTGGAAACAATAAAGCAGCAAACTACAAGGAAATGGTTGAAAAACTCATCCAGGCCTACAAAAATCTTGGTTGTAACATGTCCTTAAAAATTCATTTTCTACACTCTCATCTGAATTTCTTTCCATCAAATTTGAATGAGCCGAGGTGGCGCAGCGGTTAGAGGCAGTACTGCAGGCCACTTTAGCTGACTGTGATCCGCAGGTCAGCAGTTCAAATCTCACCGGCTCAAGGTTGACTCAGCCTTCCATCCTTCCGAGGTAGGTAAAATGAGGACCCAGATTGTAGGGGGCAATATAAATATACATTGCTTACTGGTGTAAACCGATTAGAGAGTGCTTGCACTGTGAGGCGGTATATAAATCTCACAAATAAATAAATAAAATAAATAAATAAATTGTGGAGCAGTGAGTGACGAGCATGGGGAGCGCTTCCATCAAGAGTTAATCTGATCTGATCTAAGATGTTGCAGCTATGGAAAAAAGATATCAAGGTAAATGGAGCCCATCAATGCTTGCAGACTACTGTTGGACAATTGTAAGAGACAATCCTTTCCTTGAATACAAAAGAAAAGTCAAGAGAAGCAAAAGGGACACAAACTGAAGGCAAGATTAATGAGAAATTTGAACTTTTGAACATTTTAAACTTGTTTACTAATTTAGTTTTTCTTGATAAACATATACAATAGATTATTTCATGTATTCACTGTTGCGAATATAATTCACTTAATTTTAATAAAAATATACGGGTATATATATATATATATATATATATATATATATATATATATATATATATATATATATATATATATATATATATATATATATATATATATATATATATATATATATATATATATGTATATACTGTATATACTGTATATACTGTATATACTGTATATGTATATATGTGTGTGTGTGTGTATATATATATATATATATATATATATATATATATATATATATATATATATATATATATATATATATATATATATATATATATATATATATATATATATATATATATATATATATTATATATATATATATAAAAAGTTTTGGTGCATTATTTGCCTATTACCTGTAGTTGGAAAATGTAAAACGTCCGTTGCATGAAAACTAGAGCCAACTAACAAATTTCATTATTATATTTGAATTCAGCATGTGAAATTCATTAAGAAATGGCACATTTCATTTCTGAAACTAACAAAAATTGTAAATTTGTAGAACAGTGTTATAGACACTGATTTCATCAAGAATGTTTCTAAAATGCCAAACTGATTTGAAAAACTATCTGATAAGTAAAACGCCATCCCAAAATAAAAGAAAAACTAACTAGTAAAAAACTTACAGAATAAGAAACAAATGACAAAAAACTAAGTAAGAATTTATTCAAATAAAGTTTTAAACAGATCATGGCACCAGATATATTTGGAATATTAGGATTTTTGCTAAGATTTTTGAAGAATTGAGTAAAGAAAATAATTGTTCCATAGGAACATAAATTGTTTAGTCTATTCATTACTGACTGAAAGTTGTAAACAAAACAACAAAGAAACAGACTTCCTGAATATAGAATTATGCCTCTAGAGGGGACTCAAGTTCCAGGCATGAAAAAGAAAAGTGAAATTTATAAAATGACAGATAGAAGTATGGCATTTCAAAGGTTTTTGAGGAATTAGGACAAAAAATTATAACTAATCTGCCAGCAATAATCTCTGCACCTGTAAATGTATTTTTTAAGGATTATAAAGAAGAGATGTGACTGACAACAATCTGGAAAAATTTATGGACAAACAGGATGGTATCCAAGAATACCATAGATAGAAAAGAAAAAAACGAAATAGATCATCGAACAAATCAACCCAAAATTCTCATTTGAGACAGAAATGATCAGGCTCATGATATCATACTTCGGACACATTATGCAAAAACCTCTAGCTCTCTAGCGAAGTCTATGATTGGAAAGGTGGAAAGAAACAGAAGAGGATGACAAACAGTAAGGTAGATGGACTCAATTACAGTAGCAATAAGTGTACTATTAGACGAGCTGAAGAACCAGGCTGGCAATAGAGCCTCCTGGAGAAAATATAGCTATGTCATCTAAGTGTCAAGACTGATTTGATGGCACATAATCATAACCATCACTAACCTAATGTTCTTCTGAAAAAACTTATTCAATTTTATATAGCATATATTTTTTAAGTTTTTCTGCCCTTTTTTTACTTTTTTCTGCTATTATTTTTATAAGATTTTTTTTCAAATATTTAATAAAAGAAAGGAAAAGAGAAAAGTGGGTTCTAAGTACTTAGAAAGGAACAGGGATTACTACTGTTTTTCCCCGAAAATAAGACATGTCCCGAAAATAAGCCCCACAGGACTTTTCGGGACATGCCTTGAAATAAGCCATCCCCTGAAAATAAGCCCCCCCAACTACTTCCGGGGGAAGGAGGGGACATGCCGGGAGCCGCTCTTTTTGCGGCGGCACTCTTTTGGCCCGGAAAGAGAGAGATCCCACAAGAGGTTTCCCTACAAAGACCTGCTGAAAAGAGAAGCGGCGAACTTCCAGATGCTGGTAAGATGAGCGCCTCGCAGCCCGGCCCTCCCCTGCATTCCCCGCCACCCCCAAATTGTGCCTGATGATCTTACCAGCGTCTGGAAGTTCGCGGCTTCTCTTTTCAGCAGGTCTTTGAGGGAAACTCCTTCAATGTAAAGGAGAAGTTATCGCGAGTGCGAAAAGTTGTTAATTGGTCGCACTCGCGATAACTTCTCCTTTACATTGAAGGAGTTTCTCTCAAAAACCTGCTGAAAAGAGAAGCCGCGAACTTCCAGACGCTGGTAAGATCATCAGGCACAATTTGGGGGTGGCGGGGAATGCAGGGCTGCGAGGTGCTCATCTTACCAGCGTCTGGAAGTTTGTTTGGAAATAGCCGGAAGTGAATTTTTAAAAGGGGGATGCACCCCAAGTCCGATCGCACAATGAACCTCCCTCACTCCAACACTGTGGAAAGCGGTGAGATGCGGTGGAAGGAATCCCCTTCGCACGCTCCGCTAGGCTCTTTCCCTACCCAGCCACCCGCGTTCCCTCTCTCCCTCACTCCCTCCTTCTCTCCCATTGATCCCGGAGGCTGGGAAGGCAGCATCCCAACCAACAATCGATCGATCCGGCATAGCACTGCCAACCCTCTGTGCCCCTCGCAAAGTTCGCCAGTACTTCGCCAGACCCGAGGACTAACCCGGGCATCGGGCGACGCGCCTCCGCTCCTGCGCCAATCGGACCTTGGGATAGGACTGCCGGGTCTCCACCCATCGTGGTGATGCGACACTCCGGCCAGCCAACCTGAGCCGAGCGTCCCCGCCTTAAGGCAGTTGATCCTGCCAGCCAGAGTGAGCCGGTAAAGGAGCAACTTGCCGCGATATTGCACCAGCCAAGTCCGAGAAGCGCTGCCCAGATCACTCGCTTCCCCATCCCGATCCTTCTGCTGCTCCCGAGTCGCCGTTTCGCGTCTCTCGCCGGGATGGGAGTACCTGTCACGGGGAGAATGGAAGGGGCAGGGCGGGCAGGCGTCCTACCTGGGACTTGTCCCGGGACCTCCGTCGCGTTCTTACGGTCTTCTCTCCACGGCAGCCCATTTTAAAAGAACGTCTCGCGAGTTTGAGAACTTTGATTAATCCAAATTAATATACAATTAATATACAATTAAGGAGCAACTCAATCTATGTCTCTCTAGGTCGACTGAGTTGAAAAAACTGGCGCTCGGCCGGAGAAAGAGGCGTGGCCAAAGAAATTGCAACTCAGTCTCTAACCAATCAGACGATTTGAAACCCATGCTTGGACTCTCCAAGCAGCGCACAGGAGAAAACTAGATTTCAGTGGAGGTGTTTAATAAATTTGAACAACGGCCTCTTACTTCATAAAAGAGAACAATGAGGATCCTGCTAATGGGCAGATTTGCAGTTGATTGTAACAGTCATACCCACTGGCCCTTAATGCATCTAGGTGTGCATAGAGGGTGGGAGGGAGGAGGCACATACCACAGGATATTGTTCTAGGTCAACTCTCTTCAACATTTTCATAAATGATTTAGATGAGGGAAAAGAAAAAATGATTAACAAAAATGCAGGGGGGACCTCCGGTTGACGTCGCAGCGAGAACGGCTGGAAAATAGCAGGCTCTGCCGAGCCTTGCGAAATCCAGCCAGTAACCGCTGTCGGGAGACCCTACAGGATCATAGCCACCTTGAGGGGCAGTGAAGGAAGGAGAGGCGCTTCGCTGACCATGAGGAACTCGCAATTTGCTCGTTAGGTCCGAAGCAAGCTCTCCCGAACAGCAGCAGGGACGACAGCCATTTTTGGCAGTCACAAAGCTGGGACAACTGGGACCAAAAGATTTGTGCTGGAGCAGTTCGTGGACAAAGCATTGAAACTGGGTGAGATAATTACCAACTTTTACTCTAAAGACCTGATTCAAGTACAAGAATTTTAAAAGAGAACTTCCAAGCCTAAGAAAGTGGTGACTAAATACACGGAGAAAAAAAATTGGAAATTAAGAGGCAAAAGAACCCCAAGGGAAGCTTGAAAACACAGAAAGCTTGAAAAAAGCTTAAACAATTTAAAGGCGATTTTTCGGAGAAACTATCTTGTTTATTTGTATTTTTAAACCCCCTGGATTTTGGATAATCAGCTGTTTTTGACAGACTGTTTAACGTTGGATTTGGGAATAAGAGAGCCATCTACTGGAAGAAAAGAAGTACTACAGCACTATAGCCGCAGCATACTCAGTGAAAGTGAACTCAATACACACAAAGTCTAATACACAGAATAGAAGTAATAACATCTGGAAGACGGCCTGAGCTTGACTCTATGTTAGAAGATGACTTGGATAATTTGAGAATATTTAATGAGGTTTTTTTTCCTTCTGAAGATATTTAAAAGGAACTAAATTGCAAATAACTAAACTTTATTAAAATTGGCTATTGGATTATGGATTTGAAAGATTGGAGGAATCAAGTGGATTAACTTGGATTTGGACTATTAATGTTATTCAACAGAACATTCTACGAGACAAAAGAAGAAAGGTGATAGAAGAAAAGAGAAAAGAAGGAAAGTTAAATAAGACTTTAAAATTTGGACAATTGGGAAGTTACATAATCGGAAAACTATAAGGCTGTAAATTACAAGAGAATTTTAAAGATCATAAATTTAGGGGTCTTGGAGATATAATTATGGGATTGGTTAAATTTTATTAAGCAGGATTTTTTAAATATTGAGATGTTGGAACTATAGAAATATACTGAGTAATTTTTATTAAATTGTTATAAAATGAATTTACAGGGGATGACAGAGGCATATGAAGAAATATTCTTGATGTTAAAAAGTGTGCGTGAATCTATAAAGAACAATAAGGAGACAAGGGGATTGTTTGAAGACACAAAAATGAATGTAGAAGTCACTCAACAAAGTGGAACACAGTATTCAAGAAATAGATGAGAAATTAGAAGAAGCAGTGGAAGGGAAAAATCAAAATGAGACGCAAGAAACTAAAAATAAAGAAGAGAAATGATTAATAAGTAGGAATCAATTAGATAACTCCTCAAAAGCTTATAATAGAACAGAGAGAAAAGAGAAAATATCTCTCTCAAAAAAAGAAAGATTTAGAGAGAAAAAAAGAAAAATCTCTTTTAAAAAAATGAAGTCTTCTTGATGGGTGTTCAAATAATACAGCAAAAAGAGACAGAGGGTATCCAGAAGGGAATGTTCAGTAGGCACAAAAATATTAAAAAGAGCTATAAGATTCCAAGAGAGATAAAAGGCTGACTAAAAAGTCAATAGATGGAATTTTAAAGGGGTTAAGAGATGATGGGTAATGGGAAAATATATTAATAAAATGGGAAAATACAAATAGGGAAAATAGTATATATATTAATAGATAATACAACTTATTATAACTAAAAATAAATTAAGATTAGTAGATGGAAATTTAGGATTAGGTAATTTAATTGTATTAGCACATTAATAGTGTGTTACAATATATTATGAATTTAAAATATTAAGGATTAGAAATTGTGGGGATTTTGAGATACACTCCCGGGATTGATTAAATAGTTAATATTTGGCGTTATTAGTAATCCTACACATTTGGAATACTGAAGTTATGGTGGAATAATGAGTAAATTTTAAAATATGAAATAATAGTAATTTAGTAGGAGATAACAAATACATGGCGCAAAAAATGTTATCTATGTTTAAATGAATTAATGGGAAAAATGAGAATAGTATTGTTGAAGTTGGAAGATTAGGATTATACAATAATTTGTATTATTATTGTTAGCGTTGTTTAAAAAAGATTTGACCCAGTCAATACACTGTCCACAAAATATGTATGGTGTGAAAAGAAAACTGCAAATAAAACATGTTTTTTAAAAAAATATGCAGGTGATAATTGTGAATGGAGAATAGACCTAGCCTGTAATCCCAAAGGCAACTATATTTTGTTTTTCCTTGAAGACGTTTCACTTCTCATCAAAGAAGCTTCTTCAGTTCTGATTGAATGGTGGAGAATGGAAGGATTTATATTTCTTGTAGTCATCTGGTTGTTAGAACTCATTTCTGAGAGTCATTGAGGCCACTTGGAGGTTTATCTGTGCCCTCAGGGTCTCCTGAATAGTTCCAAACCACCCATTGGCACTATTTAGGTAACCCTAAGGGCACTAGATTCCAATTCACTAAATTTTCTGGATAGAAATCTAATTTACAACTGGAACCTCAGTTGTTGCTAAATTGAGTTTTAAAACAGTCCATTTATCTGAAGAAACTAAGTCAGAAGACAGGGAAGGAAGTTTTAGAAAAGCAGGGTGACGGAGGCGAAATTTATCTCACAAAGGAGAAATAGATCTTTTCCCGGACATCAGGCATTAGAAAAAGAAACCGCAGTTTAAAGGTCTAAGTAAAAATATTTATTTCGGTACAAAACAATAAATCCTCATTAGTCTACATTTCTGATATAAAAAATAGGTCTTGCTTAGATAGAAGCTAGGAAGAGAAGGAATGAACGGAGAAAGGAATGTGCACATGCGTACAAGAACTTATCAATCACGTGCTCAGGAATAAACCATTATATTAGATAGGGATGCTTCTCCCTAGCATATACATATAGCAGGCAATAATCACTGCGTGACACAGGGGACACAATGTGTTAGAATACTGTTGATTTAAAGATTTCATCCAACTGGGCCTCCTGTGTTTTTTCACTTAATGTTACTTTTTTTCTTTTAGTCCAGTAAGCTCAGAACTACTACCAAAATATTATTTCCGTTATGTCCTGAAACTATTGATTACTTTTGTCCTAGAAGTGTACATTCATAGTCAGACTTATAGAAATGTACCTCACCATGCAGTTCTGAAATAAGGTTTTAATCATACGCTAGTATCTTGGATACATGAAGTCAATGTATGGAAGTCACGGTCTATGATTGTGACTGAGCACTCATTAACAAATGGAATGATGCAATTGTGGGGCTTGACACAAATTATTTTTAAATTTTTCTTTTAATTAAAAGGTGGAAGGTTTTTTACTCCTAGCCCAGGGATGTCAAACGCAAGGGCCACGGGCTGTATCCGGCCCGTGGAGTGCTTAAATCTGGTCCGTGGGGCTGGCCTGGAAATAGCAAAGGACCAGCCCGCAGTGCCTCTGGCAGCCAAAACAGGGCACAGGGGGTGCGTGTGCCCTCCTCTGCACCTTTTTCAGCCTGGATGGCCGCCTGCAGCATCTGCTGGCCAAAACAAGGCAAGGGGGGGGGCGCCTGCAGCCCCCCTGTGCCCCTTTTTGGCTGGCGAAGTGCCACAGGAGGCGTCTATCCAATCTCCCCCCCCCCATCCGGTGGAAAACTACAATGCTGATCCGGCCCTCAAAGAAATCCAATTTGACACCCCTGTCCTAGCCTTTTCCAGGTGATTGACAAAGGATAAGATTTCTGATGGAAGATTAAATAATACATTTCATTAATGGAGATGATCATAATCAGAGAGATTGTTTGACATAAAAATGCTGGAGATGTCAGAAAATAGTCTATGCTACATTAGATATTCTTCACTGTAGTATCCCTCTATAAATGTACTGTATATACTTATATATAAAACTCATCTGTGGATGACTCTCAAATTTTTAACCAAAATACCATAAAAATGCAATTAGCCAACATGCACTTTTCATAGTATTTTGCTTAATAATTTGAGGATTTACTTCTACATGGATGGGCTTATATAAATTATCTATATTCCATTATAGGTGGGAAATATTTAAAAAATATTTAAAGAAACTATTATCATGATCCACTTTCTATTATTGTACTGTGTTTTATTGTATTTCACTGTATACTGTATTTCATTGTATTGTATTTCATTGTATTTATACTGTATTTCATTGTCCACCCAAGGCCTTCATTTCTATGGCATCCTGCTTGTAATCCACAGACCTACATTAACATTAAATTGTTAAATCCTCATGAAGATGTTAAAACTGCTTTTGATAACTTGCAATAAAATGGAACCACTTGTAACTTTAGGGACATTTAGGGAAACAGGATTGAAAACGAGGAAAGTCTGACGAAAAACGTCTACAACAGATTACGCTGCCCCATCCCATTTGCTAAAAAAAAAAAACCCCTCATTTTGTCAATTTCAAGACATTTAAGACTTTCTCGTAGTGGCGGAATACATTACGCGCCAGCTCTCCCCAAAGGCCGAGGTACCCGCATTACTCCAAGTTGCAGTTAAGGACAGAGTAGCCGTAAGAGGATACCTACATATTTCACATTGAAAGCCAAATCTGGCCTTAGGTTCTGCCTCAGTTTACCTTCCCAATAAGCAACTGAGTCGGAAGATCATTTAAAAGGAGTTTATTAGGGTACCCTCATAAAATGGGATCTCTCTTATGACGAAGAGAACCCCCCCCCAGCCCCACGGTTCACCTCTTTTTATACACAACAAAGAAAATGCAAAATTTTACAAGAGAGAAAATAAATCAAATTAAAATACAAAGTAACTATGTTAACAAATTACAAAACCCATGTCATTTGCCCCTCACATGAATTAATTTCTCAGACAAAAGCCTGTTTCTCGGACTGCAGTCGCGCTGCAATTGAGTAACCTTAGCAGATTTCAGAAAAATTACAGTTGTGCAAATTCTCATGTAAACAAATCTCGTTAAGATGCATCGCTCCTCTGAAGCCTTCCAAATCCTAATTTCGATTTAACGAAGCCATGTTGTGTCGTAAAGCACTTGCGTAAAGACGCACTGCAATTTTTAGAAACATAATGCAAAGAAAAAATATGACATCTGAATCAAGTTCAACTTTGTGTCACGGCTTCACTGTTTCTATGACGAAATACCTTCACCGCCACCCAGCAAACCTCCACGCCCATTCGAAAAGTTCCAAAGATGGAGGCGCCCGCAGCTAGGAATAAACTTCAAAATGGCGGTGGCCATGCGCCGGCATCCAAGATGGCCCCGCCCACGGGAGGGGGAGCTAATTTCAAGATGGCGCCCTCTATAGTTCCGGTCAGCTGCTAAGTGCGTTGCAACATGGCGGCCCGCGGAAGCCGGTTGCTGCTGGGTGGCGTCCGCCTGTATAACGCCAAGCCGCTTAAGTTACAACTGAAGGGAATTTATCGGCCGGACCCTGCCGATCCGCGCACTCCGGCCTGGCACTTGACACCCGAATATGACGCCAAGCTGTTTGGGCGCCACGGGCAAGCCTCCGGGCTGGACCCGACCCGGTTGTGGCCATCGCTGGAGAAGCTGCAGGAAATGGAAGCCGAGGAGAGAGCCTGGTACCCCTCCTTGAAGGAGATGCAGCTGTCGCTGGATGCCAAAGAGAGCGAAGCCGAAGCCAAGCAGCGACAGAAGTAAGGAGGGAAGGAGGGAAGGAGGTTGCGGGTGGCCGCCTTTCGCGAGACCCGAGGGCCGCCACGCGGGAAAGCCTCTCCCTGGGCAAGCGCCCTTCCTGCGTGGCTGGCCGCCGGGATGCAATTTCAGCCTTCGGGCTTTGCTGGGACGGCGCTGGGTCGTTTCAGAAGGGAAGAACTGTTCTTAACATCAGTCTAATCCTTATTTCTTAAATCTTTTACTTCGGGAGCAAAATTATGGAGGACCTCAAAAGATATTTTGCTTTTAAGGTTTATATTTCAACATAGGCTGGCAAATAATTTTGATTTCGCGGACCCCTGAGAAGGGCTTCGGGGACCTCCCAGGCCACACTTTTAAGAAACACTGGTCTAATCAAAGGAGCTGTGTCATATGCTTGGTTCCAGGGGCCCATTTGCCACTAAGCCAATAAACCACACACTTTGGGAATGGCCCTTGAGTTGGCCTTAGGCTTCTGACTTGAGGACCAATTGCACACCCTTTCTTCCGAAGCCCCATCAGAGAGGTTATTGCAGAATAATGGGACTAAACAGAGGAATGCTTCCTGCAGCAACATGAAATGAACATTACATACATCTGATACTTTTGGTGTGGGAATAAGGATTTGTGAGTTGCAAAGGATGGATTAGCAGATCTCCCACAGCAGAGCAGTATCCATAAGCATTTGTTCAGTGTCCATCTTTTGCGCAATTATTTCTGCACCAACGGAACTCCTTTTGGGTTTTGGTTTTTTTTTTCATTTTGCATGTTTAAATGTAATTTGTTTTGTAGGCATTTTTACTCTGGGTAATTTCAACTGTATTGAAGGATGCTGATAGAGCTGTCCTCAGGCATTCTTTGGTGTACCATTTGAACATCTGATAAAATTTAGAGCAAACAATCTTTGTATTAATAAAAACTAAGCAAAACTGAGATTGCCATGCTATGGTTTAGTGTTGCTGCTCTTGCCTGGTAAATCAGTTCCAGAGCAAGGTGCTGGAGGATTGCTTTGCTCAGGCAACTTCTTTTCAGATGCTGTCTGAGTTTTTATTCTTTCTTCCCTCTCATGAAGTGGTGGAAGTACCAAATGAATCAGGGCATAGTATAGTAATTTAGATGGAAGTACTATTGATAGATAACTTTTTTGTAGAGCAGTGTTTCTCAACCTTGACAAACTTAAGGAGTGTAGATTTTAAATCCTAGCTGGCCAGGAACTTCTGGGAGTTGAAATTCACACATCTTAAAGTTGAAAAATACTGCTGTAGAGAAATACAATATTCTATATGAAATTGCAGGCTCTTTTAAGGAGCACATTTGCAATTCGAGTAACATGCTCATGTTAGATGGCAGGTAAGATGGCATTTCTGTGAAGTTTCCACTGATTTGAACCTCCATTATAACTTTGGGGTTTTTCTACATTACTTTGAGGACTCAAATTGCATAAAATGCAATTTGTAGATTGCTGGTTTAACAGGTTAAATTGAACACCTCTCAATATTTTAGATCAGTGTCATGGTATCTCTATGAACACTATCCAAAATGAATATTTTAAAATGTAAAGCTATTGTAGACTTAGGTGTTAGAATAACTATTTAGTATGAACCTATTCACCCATTAAAGTGAAAATGCTGAAAATAAACTGAAAACATACTTTCTATGTCTGGAGCTCTATAATGTTTTGTTTTATAGATTTGTCTTTTTCTTTACAGAGCGGAGATAATTGCTGCCAAAATGGCCAAAATGCCACAGATGATAGAAGACTGGCAAAGGGAAAAACAGAAACGCAAGCTCAAAGAACAGCAAGAAAAAGAACGACGGCGGTTGTTACTGGCTGAGGCCCGGGAGCAATATGGCTATCACCTGGATCATCACAGTCCTGAATTCCAAGAGATGGTGGTAGAAAGGGAGAAGATTAAACGGATGGAGCAGAAGGAGGAGAAAAAACGTATGAGGGGGATTCTGGCCAAAAAAGCAATAGAAAGCAAAATTCTTGCCTCATCTCCTGATAACAAGAAGGAGATGGCTGAACAAAACGATATCTAAAATACTGTATTATCAGTCTTTGAAATAAATCTGCCTACAGATTGTGACATACAATTCTCAGAGGCCCAATCAATTTACTGCACTTCTCATCATGCATTAAAGGCCAACTTAGAATCCTTATGGAATGTGGAATACTTCACTGTACAGAACAATCTAAAGTCTTTTCTCTGCCCTGCCGTGATTTGGAGCTTCAACAATGGATTTTTGTTAGCGAATGCATTCTCTGAATTTCTTTTTTCAAAAGAGCAAGCTCTGTTTCTACTATGTAGCTCAGGGGTATCCAACCCCCGGCCCACTATCAGGCCGTTGCCTATTCAGAACTGGGCCGCAAAGCCACTTGCTCCCGATACTCCAAAAGTGGAACAGTGGGAGCAGAAGCTGAGTGGGACGAACATGGCCTGCTCAGCTTTGATGATTCACCAAGGCTGCCTGTGCAGGACAGCCGATCTGCTTTTCAAGCATCGGGCAGCCTCCATGAATCTGAAGGAGCATGAGACTGCGCTCCCAAAGTCTTCTCTTCTCCATGCCAAAAGCTTTTGCAAAGGGATGAAACACTTCGGGGGAGCAATCTCGTGCTGTTTCAGGCCTTCTGTCCCTTTGCAAAAGCTTTTGGCAATGGAGAAGCCTGAAGGAAACGGTGCCCCAAAGGCTTCTCTTATGTGAGTGGATCTGCGTGTGCGCATGCCAGCGCACTGCTTGCGCAGCCCTGTCCCCCCCCCCCACCGGCCAGGCTGCCAAGCCACAAAGTTTGGGGACTACTGAGCTATCTGACTGCCATATACAATTTGTTGAATAAATATATCTGCCGTTTTAAGTACTAGTAGTAGTAAAGTAAAAACTACTTTTAACCAAATGGCAGAATGTGGTTAAATATATTTGTTAGGCATCTAAAAAGAAGTTGGAAGTTGTGTAAAGGTAAAGGAGTCCCCTGACTATAGGGGGTGGCGCTCATCTCCATTTCAAGGTCATTGAGCCTGTGCTGTCCGAATACGTTTCCTTGGTCATGTGGCCAGCATGACATCATGGAGTGCTATTACCTTCCTACCAAAGTGGTACCTATTTGCATTTGTATGCTTTTGAACTGCTAGGTTGGCAGGAGCTAGGGCAAGGATGGGAGCCTCCTCGCACGATGCTCAGGTGTCAAAACTGGGCTGTTGGCTTTCCAGCCGACAAGTCCAGTGTCTTAACCACTGAGCCATAGCACCACCCTAGGATTGCGTCCTAGATAATTATTGCCTAGAATTTTTGCTGGACGTTGTTTGGTACATTTCTTAATAGTAACGTTACTAAATTTAACTTGAAACATTGTCATCAGTAATGGCTACAAAGGAGGAATGACCCTGACATTATTCCTTCAGCCTCTTATTAAAGGTAAAAGAATGTAAAGTATTGAATCTATTATAGTTGTATATGGTGACAAAGATACTAGTTGAATGGGCCAAACAATAAACTTGATATTTTTTCCCATTCCTTGACCAAGTTCACTCTTCTCAGTGTGTGTAGGATTCACACTAAGGATGTACGCAAATAAACATGGACTTGTGCTATGAAAGTCTGCTCTGAATTTTGGCATATTTGCCCTGCTCCATTCACAATTCTATACCAGCCTTTCAGCACTATACCTTTCAGCATTTTGGCTGAATTCATGTTGAGAATCTGGATTGAATGACATTAAGTTTCCTGCAGCATTCCATACAGCTGGGATAATTGAGCCTACCAAATAAGATGGATTTGCTGCAGCCAAGCAAATAATGATTTTGGCTTGATGCCTCCATCTTTTACAGATGTTGATCAGTTTTAAATTTTTCCTTACTGACAAGAACTTTGAAAGGGACAATCCACCAAAACTGCAAAAAAAAAAGATTTATCCACTGAACACTTTTTGCACTAAATAGCTGTGCCTGAGCAGAGGAATTTTGAAAACACTACACATAACCCATTCAGCCTTAACTCCCCTATGCACACTAGCTGAAGGAGAGGCTGATGCTTAGTGTGGCATTGTGTAAAAAGCAGATGGTAGGCTGCCTTCACTATAAACTGCTTAGCTGAAAAGGTTTTTAGTCCAGGTCCACAGTGTCAGATTCAGAAATATTTTTATCAGTACCTGTAATTTAATACTTTGGTTCCCTCTAGTGGCAAAACGAGCAGAATTTCGTTCAAGCTCTGCATAGGCTTTTATTTTGATAGTGCTCTAATGAATGTACCATACGAAAAGTAGGGAACCAAAGAGAAACTTCAAAGTAGATCAAAGTTCTTGCCATCTACCAATATTTTAAATAAAATTAATTAGGTCCTCAAAATGGCACATACTTGCAGAATCGCTTAAAGGTCTCTTGGCAGTCCTTATTTTCTACCGGATTTTGGGAAACACGTGACACTAGTTCAAATCCAAATGACATATATTCTCCAACCTACTGTTGCTATTTCCTTTGGAAGAACTATTGATACAATGCATATGAACAATTATTTGGAGGAAGCTTGTTTTGTGTATTTATAAATAATCCTTTTTCTGTTTTAAAGGAAATATTAAAAATGGAAGGTAGTGAATACATACCTTAACTCCTAGCTTTCATTAAGCAGAAGCAAAATTTCTTATGGAAATTATTATTTTACAAATGTATTTAAGATTAATCCGTACTAGAACCAAGATTCTTCTCATTACTAAATTATATCCTTTTCAAATTATAATTCAAAAATATTTTTGAGCTATGAATTTTCACATGCTTTCTTATTTTACTATTTCATATTTTGATGGAACCAGTATTTTGTGTGCCTCTGTTTTCTTACATGGTGTGTTGTCATTTTTAGACAACAGTTTCTTACTATTATATCATGGGAAGTAGGAATTTACAGCAATTTGTAATCATCTTGCAGTAAGTTAGGTCTGAATTCCCTGTTCCTCGTGACAATTGGATTGAGATGTCTGTAAAAATACTGTATATGTGAATGGTGCTGCATCATCCTGAAGATAAGGATTTACTGGGATCCCCAGGGCTTCATCTTAGGCTTGTGCTATTCAACCTACAGGATGGACTGAAAAAGGTAATCAGATTTGCAGATGAAACAAACTGGAAGGAATGGCTAAAACTTTGTAGCAATCTTAGGTATTTTAAGATATCTGGACATCTTAAAGACACCAAGGTTGAGAAACACTGCTTTAGGATGAAAATCACACTTCAAACTGACCTTGACAGGTTTGTGTGTATGGGACAAAGCCAGCAGAGTGATATTGGGCAATGACAAATACATAGCCTTGTATTGGAGTAGGAAAATTCAAATAGAAGGGTACAGGACTAATGACGCTGTGGGAATAATTAGGTATACTACTGTGTCATCAACTGAACCTGAGTAAGCAATGTGAGACAGCATCTAAGGGCAAATGCAATCTTCAGCTACATTAATAGAAGCATCAAGATCACAGGACAATCATTCCATTGTAGTCTCTGCTGGCCAGACCACTTGGGATATTGTGTCCTATTTTGAGGATCCACATTGAGATGTTAGTTTAAGGTTAGACAAAAGCTATCAAGATGTTAACAGATCTGGAAACCAAGCACTTCATGCAATGTCTGGGCATGTTTTGTTTGCAAAGGAGAAAAATAAGGATACAATAATCAACCAATCCCAAAAGCTGTTATGCAAGAGTGGGTCAATGTGTTCTCTGATGAAGGTGAGAGCAAGACAAGAGCCAGTAAATTAAAAAGAAAAACAAAAAAGAAATTGAAGCTGAATATTAGAAGTAATTTCACGATGCCCAGAGCTATTAAGCAGTGCTTAATTCAGTTGGAAGTTTTCAAATGATTGGATTGTCACTTGTCAGACCAGTTTAGTGGATTCCAGGACTAGATCCAATTCCTGGACTGGATGATCTTTGAATTAATCTTGACTCCTGGCAACTTCATGGACAGGTCCATGCAGTTTTCTTGGCAACATTACAGAACGTTGGTCATTGCTGTCTTCTAGGATATTTTAACTTCCCAGTCTAGAATTGAGAGTGATTGACTCAAGATAATCCCCCTAGTTTCTGTGCCTCAGGGGAATAGAATAGCTCTCCCCCAGTATGTTTGATGGTGAATATTTTTAACTGTTTAATGTTTAATGTTTTTAACTTTTTCACTTGGTTTTAATTGCTATTTATTATCTGGTGTTCTTATACATTGCTGTACGCTGCCCTGAGTTCCTCGGGAGTAGGGCGGCATAGAAGAACCAAGAAATAAATAAATAAATAAACCTGGTTCTTACTGCTCTTTGTCTAGTACCCTAAACCAAGTCGCCTTGGTTTTCAAGGTGGCTTATAAGACCCCATGGACTCATACTTTCTATGATTTTTATTCCTTTAGGAGCATGATGATAAAACATAACAACCAACATCAAACAAAGGATAACTCAAGTAACAATAAAGATAAATGTTTTAGCAATAAATATACAACACAACAGAAGTAGAATTGATTTCATTTATATTCAGTAATTGAAGAATATGCCAAACTATATTATCTACATACTTTCAAATGTGCTTTTCTGTGCCTGCTTATGTTAATATACTCACATTATGTGATATAACATTATCTAGTTGACGTTTGCTCTTAGACTGGACAAGAATTAATATGATCCACATTGGGCAAACAAATCTTATGTTTAATGTATTTGGAGGTAATCATGCAGGCCAGGGTTTTCCCAAAGGTGCTTTTCTAAAAGGCAACTGGACTTCCTTGGTTTTTTGAAAACATTTTGCTTCTCATTCAAGAAGCTTCTTCAGTTCTGTAGTTCAGAAAAAAACCCAAGAAAGGCCAGTTGCTTTTGGGAAAAGCACATTTGGGACAAATCCTATGCTATAATGTTTCAGGAACACAAGGGTATGAAATGTATTGGTCAGTGGGATTAACCCACATCCTATCTTCAGAATGTCATTTGATTCTATTTTGGCTAATAAATGAACTGTTCACCGTTTCTGTTACTAGATGTAAGTGCTACTGTAGCAGGTACTGACAATTTAAGTGCCATTTAACATAATAGACTTTACTCACTCCATGAAAATTGTTCTTAGGAGGAGGAATACTAACAACAAAAGTAAGGGAAGCCAGAAGAGCAAGTAGAAACAATGAAAGATAGCATGTTCAATGTCATGACCACACAATAAAAGAGATGGCAAAATATCCCCCTTTTGCCTTTCCATCATTGTTAATGCTAATTACACCAAATGTAATTTTAAAATAAGGAATGCAAACAAGTACAACAAAAACCACATTGGCTTATTGGCTTAGCTATATGTCTAACAAGTAAGTCCTGAGTAACAGTATGGCAAGTAGTGTCCTGGGTGGATGAGACAACCAACAAAGGCATTGAAACTGTTTTAAAAAAAGAAAATAAAACCATATTTCAATAGCCCAGTGAATCTGTGGAACCAATCTTAGTTGTTAATGCAGTAATCAGATTGAAAACTGGTAAGATCCATCAGCTGTTTTTGCCAAATTGATCAGCTAAGAAAATACTGGGGCGAGTATTGACGTGAACAGAATTCTGGTAGTTAAGTAGTTAAGCTTTTGAAAATGTCCAGTTACTATTCATCATTCTGCAATATAAACCGCTTCCTGGTTTAAGGGATTTTGGCCAGATTGTTTACACCCATCCCCAATGCTGTAAACATTTTAAATCACTTTCCAACATTTAGAAATGTTCTTAAATAGAGATTGAGCTGATTAAGTTTCATCAAAAAAAAACATTCTCTGTTCTTTTGAAAAAGAGAAGGCCACTGCAGAGAGTTGAGGTTCTATTATGTTTCCAGCCAAAACTGGAAGTCTTTGCTGAATTAATTGCACCATTAAGCTGACTCCCAATGTGACAGGATGGACCATCTGATGTGCCTTGCTGGTTAAGGAGCACAGACTGAGAAAGAAAGTGGGTGAGGATTTCACATGAATTTTTTTAAAAAAATTAGGAGGCTGGAACGTCCATGTTATTTCAAAGTTATGATGAGATTGAACAGGACAGAAAATAGGACAAATGTAGCCCTCATTTGGATTGACTCTGACAGAACATATCATAGAATATTGAAGATAGGCTGCTCCTGTCAGCTTCATTAATTAGCAAGCAGCATTTTCATAGCTACTCCCTGGTTTTGGAAGCTGAAATCCAGTTAGGTAAGACCCATCCATGCTCATCGTAAGACATCAAACACTAGGCCAGAAGCCCAGAGGTACAATTGCAATACACTCTTTCAAATAGGCCCACCCCAGGAGGAAGACGGCATCCCAAGCCCTAGTATTTTGGCAGTTCTTTCTTTGGTCCAAGCACCCCTAACAACAGTTTGTGAGGAAATCTGTTGCCTTAGGAAGGACTGGTTCCATCTGCATCATTTTCTTCCTGGCTGGCCTTAAGTTTGGACAATACAGCGTGGATCCGGAACAGTGTTCGTGACTCCATTGAATAATTTTTGTAGTTGTTCCTGGTGGGAAAAGCATTCAACAATTGTTATATCCCTTATTTCAGACCTGTATATATTCTCTACACCAAAAACTATTTCAGTAATCCAGGTATTATCTTACAAGGTAATATTTGATATTTTGTAGATGTGTCCTAAGGTAGATGTCCAAAGGACAGCTAAGCATCCTACCAGGTCAGATAGGGTGGGCACACTCCTACTTACTTCCGCAAATGTTGTCATCTGTTGGGATCTAGGAATTGTGCCTTTTCCCCGGCAGCCCCTGTCCTATGGAACACTTGCCTTTTGAAGTTTGGCAGGACTCCATTTTTTTAGCCTTCTCTAAGGCTTTGAAGACCTGGCTTTTCCCCAAAGGATCGAGAGAAGATTAGATGATGGTACATTAGCATAGTTGGCTGCCAGGTTTTTGTTATTTCTAATGTTTTATGTTTTAACTGGTTGAGGTTTATAGTTTTTAAAATGATTTTATATGGGTTTTGTTTTTGTTTTTTTGATTGGGGTCTACCCAGAGATGGTTGAAAAATGGGCAGCTATGTAAATATTTAAATAAATAAATGTCTAGATCAGATGAATGTGATCCAATAAAAATAAATGCAATGAACAAGCCTGGGAAATACACATTTGCTTTTAAATTACTAATCAAGTGGTTTGACTCAGAGTAACTAAGCTGAGAACTTGCTAGTTCTTAGTCCTACTTAAACTTACTAAGAACTTGGGGAACAGAGGAAACATAACTAGGAAACATAACTAGCAAGCACCTTTGGGCCCTTCTCTCCATGAGATTATAAAACACTCTCAAATGCTGTTAAGCTATGAAGTAGCTATATCTTCCAGGGGAAAATATTATGAGATATGCTGAGTGTTTACTTACTTGGCTCTGCGGAGCAAATGC
Source organism: Diadophis punctatus similis (assembly GCA_023053685.1). Classification (NCBI taxonomy): domain Eukaryota; kingdom Metazoa; phylum Chordata; class Lepidosauria; order Squamata; family Dipsadidae; genus Diadophis; species Diadophis punctatus. The sequence goes on from JALIGW010000002.1 coordinate 108,298,920, forward strand.
ACAGCCTCTTCATTTTGTCCTTGTGCCACATACAGCAGGCTCAATTCCAATAGTGCATTAGGTACCAAGTAATGATCATACCTGATCTTCTTCTCACTGTAAGCAGATAGAAAGCTGGAAGCTTTCCAGGGTTGGCTGTAGTGCAGCTTTCCCTGATCTAAGCCCTCCAGATAGGTTGGAATTAAGTTCCCAGAACAGTCAATAATGCCTCAACCCCCCCCACCCCCATTTCCCCCCCAAAATTTTCAATTTTTTATCAGAGACCTGCATCATACCTGCTATGGATAGCACTGAAGCACGCCTCAGCCTCGGTCAAACTGTGCAAATGCTTGAAGACTAGACCTTTGAGAAGTAACACGAGACACTGGTCATCTACCTGGTACTCACTGGCTGAGGAAATTGTGGGAAGAGAAATGGAAAGAGCAGAAGAAAGGTTAACCACGCTAAGCAGTTACTGCATATTCTACTTTGCAGAAAGGTTAATTGGCAATATTTCCATTCATATTACTCATGTAGCAGGCATGTTACTCACTCTGCTTGTACAGGTAAAAACAGAGCCCTGCACATCTATAACAGATTGTTTGTGATGCCAAAGAGCTAAACTGCAAAAACAGATTCCCCTTCCAAAATGTACAAGAAGATATTATTTGTAAAAATCAGATGAATATCCCACTTTTCCTACAGGACTTTAGATTCATATGGTACATAAAACAGAATTATAGAGCTGCATGGGCCCATAAACATTATGTAGGTCATTCTTCTGTACAATGCAGGAAAAATCCAATTTTTCCCTACAACAGTCCAGTGGAATAGGCTAATCTGAGAGACTGATTGACCGAAAGTCACCCAAGCTAATTCAACCTTATTTTCAGGGACAAAGTATCTGCTAAACTACTTCTTACCAAAAGCACCATAATTTGGTATTAGGGTAAACAAGAATGCCCAGCAAATGGGGTTCTAGATGGGGTTCTAGATGGCAGGGATTCACAAAAAGTATTCCCAAAGCCTGTGGGCAGTTTCTACCAAAAAAACTGAAAACAAGTTGGGGGAGGGGAGAGTTGCTATGAAAAATATCTCCCTGACTTTAACGTAGACTTTTGTCCCTGCTGCTTGATTTAATATAGATATTTCTCCCTAATTCTCCATTTCTCCCAAAATATCCCCAAGACTTTAATATGCATGATTTCCTTTTTTGAGTTGATAGACTTATTTAAAATGTTAATATCATGTTTGATGCTCATGCGAAATGGATGCTGGGGAGGGGACCTTGCCTATTCATAAAAAACAGTCACAAAGAGGGACAAAACCAGTTAAGACACTTATTGATCAGAATACAACCCATCACTTATTCCAGGTGTTTCTTATAGAATGATTCTTTTCCTAAACATGGGCTTCGGTTGTTTACCATTTCTTATTTTCTGAGAAAGCATGGCTGTAAGCCAGAGTCATTTTTGGAAATAAAGATGATGCCAATGTTTTTGCAGCCTGCTGATTCCTGTATTTAAATTGAAAGATAAGGTGGGTCAAGGGGCCTGATGATGTCTCTTTGGCTAAGGTGGGGAAATTCTGTCTGTTGACACGAACTTTGCTCTACGTGTAGGAAGCCAGCGTGCTACCTGGTGCTTCTTGTAGCTGCTTCTCAGCCTGTATCAGAGTGTCTAAAGTTCCTCTCAACAACTCTTGCTGCTTGCCCAGCACTGTAAATCCATTCCACATGTACATCATTTCCTGAAAAAAAGATAAAACCAACACAGAAAGTGAAAAGAAAGGACTAGGTCAAAAGAAGGACTAGGGATGACATGGTAGCGGTGTTCCAATATTTGAGGGGCTGCCTCAAAGAAGAGGGGGTTCATCCTATTTTCCAAAGCAGCAGAAGGCAAGACAAGAAACAATGGTTGGAAATTAATCAAGGAGAGAAGCAATGTAGAACTAAGGAGAAATTTCCTAACGGCGAGGACAATTAACCAGTGGAACATCTTGCTTTCAGAGATTGTGGATGCTCCATCACTGGAGACTTTTAAGAAGAGACTGGACAGCCACTTGTCTGGAATGGTATGGGGTCTCCTGCTTGAGCAGGGGGTTGGACTAGAAGACCTCCAAGGTCCCTTCTAGCTCTATTATTCTGTTACTCAGAATTGTGGAAGCAGCTATAAATGGAGGAGGCATATTTTGTCACTCTTCATCAGGGAAGAACCTGTATGGCATAGTGGTGAAGGCACCAGGCTAGAAACCAGGAGACTATGAGTTCTCGTTAGATATGAAACCAGCTAAGTGACCTTGGGCCAGTCACTCTATCTCAGCCTTAGGAAGGAGGCAATGGAAATCTTGCCAAGAAAATTGCAGGGACTTGACCAGATAGTCACAGGAGTCAACATTGATTTGAAGGCATACCAGGGAACCAAAAATTTCATTCCTGAGCTCCCCAACATGTGAGCCAAACTATACTGTATGCTTACACATTGCTTACACATTGTTTAAGATTACTATTTTTATTTTGAAGGAATCAGTTGGTGGAGGATCCACAAACAAGGCCCCACAACAGTCCCCTACTAATTTCCTTTTTAACTACTACCCTGTTTCCCCCAAAATAAGACATCCCCTGATAATAAGCCCAATCGGGCTTTTGAGTGCATGACAATAAGGCCAAGCGCTTATTTCAGGGTTCAAAAAAATATAAGACAGGGTCTTATTTTCAGGAAAACACGGTATCTGCCTTCAAAAGATGGTGACTGCATTCTCCTGCACATTCACAGCCAGTTATGGATATTTTTAGCAGGAAACATACCTAGTTCCTTTCTTTAAATGTGTTATTAGTTTTAAGCTGACCTGGATCTCTTATCTTCTGAGCCAGAAATCCAGGTTCCATGATAGCCAATGCATTAGTGTTAAAGTAGAGCTTTTTTCCCCTTACTGATTCTGAAGATCTCTTAGGATGCAGTTATACAATTCAGATATAGTTTGAAATTAAGCTCTGTGCATACAAAAGGCAGAGAACTCAATCTAGTGTGGCAAATGTGCTTTCCTCCTGTAATTTTGTACTTTTTTTAAAAAATCATATTATAATTTTACTGAGATTAGTTCTTCACCTATAGATATAACGCTATCTGGGAAAGAGTAAGAAGTTGGTTTCTGTTCTGTAAAAATCCTACCATTTGGAGCATGCATATCCATTGTTGGCAGGCACTTCTCTGACAAATCTCAATTAAGTAGAATCACAATAGACCTTAGCATCTTGTTTCTTGTTATATTACAGTTTTGCAAGGCAAAAATATGGGGGGGACCATTAAGTTTGTATATATGCATCTGGTACATGAAATACACACACACACACACACACACACACACACACACACACACACACACACACACACACACACACACAGTACATACACAAACACATATATATGAATGGGAGAATGTGCCCAAGAGTATGTTTCTCAGTTGTGTATCAGGGGCGGGTTGCTCACTTACCCATGCTGGTGCGCTGTGTGTGCATCTCCACGTTTTGGGGGGGGGGCGCTGGCTCGCTACACACGTATGCCCCCTCGTGCAATTTTGCTTCTGCGCGGAAGCAAAATCTCACCGAAATCTTGCGAGGGGACGCGTGTGTGTGTGAGATTTCAGCTCGATTTTGCTTCTGTGCATGCGCGGAAGCAAAATCTCGCCAAAATCTCATGAAGGGACGCACGCACGTGCGAAATGTCAGCACGATTTTGCTTCGGGCATGCGCAGAAGCAAAATCACCCAAAAATTCTCATAAAAAGATGGCGACGTGCGCGACGGACCGGCGGAGAGGGCTCTGGAGCGGTCACGTGCACATTGCGCAATCGGCCGTTCCCTACCGGAGCTACTCACCGGACAGCTCCGGCAGGAACCCACCACTGTTGTGTATATATACAGTGTGCAAACAGGCTTGCCAGATAATTTAAGAAGAACATCCATTCCAGTTTTCACTTTTGACCTTCAGTCATGGATCAAATATAAAGACTGTCAGCTTAGCATAACTGTGAAGAATCCACCTCCTCCTTTGGGACATTGCGCTGTGAAATAGTAGAGATCAACTTTCTATCCTTACCAGGGCTGGCACAGGTAAGGGAACCAGGTCACGCGATTTGTAGCGCCTTGCTTTGCGAATGGCAAATTTCTCTGTGGGTGGTGATTTCCCAGCAATTCTCTGTTTGAAAGAGGAAACCTGCCTGTAGGGTAAAAGCATGGAAATTTCTGAAGTTTCACAAAGGCAGTTATGTGGAAATTAAAAATCCTAAGAAAATTTAGAAAGAGTTTAATCCAGTTCTGCTACATCAAACTTTAAATCACAGTTTTCAGTCCTTTACATGTAGTCCTTTAAGTAAGACATTGATTATGCTTCTGCCTTTTAACAACATTCATTCACAAGGAATTCATTCATTCACTGTGCAAAAATGTCTGTGGCAAATCCATTGTAAATCTGCAGATTCCTAGCCTTGAGAATTTGTAGTCAGTTTTAACATTGGAACAAGAGAAAACTCTTTAAATCTGGCTGGGGAATTTGGGGAGTTGAAGTCCAACATCTTAAAGTTCCTGAGGCTGAGAAACAATGTTTTAGAACATTCATCTTAAATTGCCCCCAACTTTCAAAAACTCTTACCTAAAAAGTTCAACCTCTACTTCACCAAAGGGCCGTGGCTCATTAGCAGGCAGCATGCTAAGGAAGGCAGCTTTCATATATACATACATTGCCTGCAACAAAGCAACAAAGTAGAACATTACAGGATTCTGACAGGGGCCAACTTATTTATTTACTTATATAAAACATTTATGTAGCTGCCCATCTTATGCCAAACTCTGGGCAGCTCCCAAGAATTAAAACAACACAAAAACCTGTGCCCATCTTATCTGGCATTCTTCTTTCCCAGCGGCCAGCATTGTCATCTCTACAAGATAGACCAGGCTAAGAAACCAATGCCAAAAAGATGGTCTATTTATTTATTTTTTACAAAAAAAAATTTATTTTTTTCTCCACAATAAAAATGTAAATATGACATCATATACCTTCAGTACAACTTAAAAAGCATATATCATCTTTTAAATACAATTTTTTTAAAAAATCGCACATCCATTCTATTATATCTTAACCTTCAGTGTATATTGTTTAACTTTTGCTGCCTCCTTTATCTAGTTTCGTCATCCGGATACGCAAATTATCTTCCAAGTAAGTTTATCGCTATTATTTACTTCATCTATTATTTATTTATTAGTGAGATTTATATACGCCTCATAGTGCAAGCACTCTCTAATAAGCAGTTTACACCAGTAAACAATGTATATTTATATTGTCCCCAACAATCTGGGTCCTCATTTTACCTACCTCGGAAGGATGGAAGGCTGAGTCAACCCTGAGCCGGTGAGATTTGAACAGCTGAACTGCTGATCACAGTTCAGCAGTTCAGCTAAAGTAGCTTGCAGTACTGCACTCTAACTGCTGTGCCACCTCGGCTCTTATCTACTAACTCTTATGTCTCTAACTTCTTAAATCTAGGCCGTAGTGCTTCTTTCTCATCCTTGTTTTCTTGTTCATCATTCTTTTTTTCCCCTTGCTCCCTATTTTTTATAAAACCCTTATCCACTAAAAATTCCACATTTACTTATGTTTACTATATTTATTATTAAACATCGGGTTAGATTCTTTATATACTATTTCAAATTGATAACCTATCAGATAAGGAAGGGAATAAAATTATTCAAATTCAAATTCCAAAATTCCACATATTCGATCATTTCATTCATTTTACATCATAATTTATCTTCCCACAGGTGGTACAGATACATATTCACTAATTTTTAACTTAATCCAAATCCAATTTAAATATAAATACTTTCCAAAAAGAATTACCACGTAATTCTGCTAATTAATATATTCAAAGAAAAAAATAATCATTCAAATTCCATAAATTTATACAGATTAAGACATTTCATTTGCTTTCCTTGTATTTGATCTTTCTTCTAATACCACATATAGATATTTACAAATTTTAAACTTCATCAATCAAGTCCGATTTATATCAATTTATAACACATTAGTACATTTCATTCATTCTACTTATATTTCTTCTTTCCTATAATAGTACATATAAATATTTAGCAGTTTTGAATTTTTTTATTTGCAATTATATTTATTTTTCGTAAATAATTTGTATTACCCATAATTAAAAAAAACAAAGGAAAAGATATTATGTAATAATCAAATCTCAATCATCCATTTTCTTTGAATTTCCATTCTTTTTCTAAACTTCCCCAATTTCTTTCTTGTCGTTTTGTACCCCCAATTTCTTTCTCTTTTCTTTCCTCCTTTTCTCCTCTTTATATATGTTATTTGTCTAAATTATCTTCCTGTTCTTCTTGATCCCTCCCCTATTTCTTTCTTCCTTTTTAATTTGCCAAATCCCATACCTCTGCCCATGCCCTATTTTTCCCTTATCACTGTTCATCCCAGTGTAATCATCATGATATGTAATATAACCATTTATCTGTCCATTATCAAAATCTTCTTTCCATTTGTCGGTATACTTCTCTATGTCTTCTTCCACCTGTTCTTCATCTTCATCTTCAATTTTTCTTCCTCTCCAGCTCTTTGCTTTGTATTTTCTGCCTTCATATTTTCAAAGTTCTTGTTATTGTCCTTATTGTTGTCCTTATTAGAAACCTCATTGTTATCCAGTACTTTCTGTATTTGCTTCCTAATTCCATCTTCAAACTCCATAAAATCTCTCCTTAGATCTTCACAATAGTCTTTAAAGAAAACTGCAAACTCCTCAGATTCACTTGCCTCCATGTCACCAATGTCGTAATTCACAAGCCTTTATAATAAATCCAGCTGTCTAAGAATGTCTATCCAACAGCCTACTACAAATTACTTTTTCCTGTGCCAAATAGTGCCAAATAGTGCTTAGCCTTTTCAAAGTTCATTCAAAGTTCATTCAACCAGCAGATGGTAACTCTTTTTTATAACGAATAAAGACAAAATACCCGCTGCTTGATAAGCTCTCAATTCAAGGTCAGCAGCTGTATACATAACTACTGGTGTACAGTTAAAAAGAATCCTTTAGCCAGCAGATGGCGCTCTTGCTTAATCCCATAGATCTTTTCCTTTTGTTCAGTGTCTTTATATATTTTGAATCGGCATAAATCAATATAACTTAGGTCCATTAATTTTTAAATTCATAATTAGTTCAAAGTTCTCAAAATTCTCCAACATTGGGTTTTAATTACCGCCTTCTGGATTGTTTATCTAAAATTTCTACTTGCCAATTAGCCGCTTCGTAATCTTTTCTGTACTTTGTCCCCCTTTTAAGCTTAAAAGAAAAAGTCCCAGTTTTCTTCTCCAGCAAAAAAGAACTCACCAATTAAACTTCTATTTTTCTTCTTTTCCTCCAGCCCTTCGCTTAAGTTCCCTTTCCTTTCCAGATGACTTCCAATCTTCAAATCAATCGATCAGTCCGTTTGTGGCCGCCACGGCTTGGATGACTTTTGCAAGTCATTTTCCAATGCCACCGGTCGAGGGCTCTATTCCGGCTCTCTGGGGGGTTTGCAGCCCCCTTCCAGATTGCCGGCGGTGTCCCACTTCTTCCCCGCCCCTCCAGGGCAGTTCTGACCTGGTTCGTTTAGTTTAGTTTAGTTTAGTTTAGTTTAGTTTAGTTTAGTTTAGTTTAGTTTAGTTTAGTTTAGTTTAGTTTAGTTTAGTTTAGTTTAGTTTAGTTTAGTTTAGTTTAGTTTAGTTTAGTTTAGTTTATTGGAATTTCTATGCTGCCCAACTCCCAGAGGGACTCTGGGTGGCTCACAGTAAGGTATAGAAACCACAATCAATAAAAGCAATTTAAAAGCATATTAAAAGGTACAATACATTATTTAAAAAGAACTTTCACTCCAACATGCATACCTGGGCCGATCTAACAAGAACATATCTTCGGGTCATTGGCCCCATGCCTGCCGGAAAAGCCAGGTCTTAAGCCCCATGTAGAGCGCATTGCAGTAATCAAACCGTGAGGTGATAAAGGCATGAGTAGAGCCTCTTGCTCCAAATAGGGCCGCAATTGGTGCACTAGGCAAACCTATGCAAAGGTACCCCTAGCCACAGCTGTCAGGTGGTGGTCTAATCTCAGCTGTGGGTCTAGGAAGACACCCAGATTGCGAACCCGTTCTGTGGGGATTAAATTTTCTCCCCCCAGAACTATGGAGGACTAATTGAACCAGATCCCCAGGCGACACGGATATCGGGGTTCTCCTACGGAATGAGGGGAACTCCATGTCGCCACGGTGCTTGGCCACGCCCCTTCTGTCACCACTGCGCTTGGCCAAAAATAGATGGACTATGTTTATTGTAATAGTCATAGTAATGGAATGTTGCAAGTCTGAATGTACTTCCCCCTTCCTCTCTTTATCTTCATGTGAACTAGGAAGAACTTGTCTGAGACATTTGCTGAAATTAGTTTCTTGGCCTGGGTTCAAACCCTGTTTATCTGACTGTTGTCTTGGTAGCCGCTATTCCTCTTGTCCTTTAAAGCCATTACCTATGTCCTCTATAAGCATGGAAAGAGGCACAATCATCCTCTTTCATTACAGCTCCCCAGGCAGCTATTAGTTGTTAAAATATGATGACTGATATACAAGGTAGTAAACAAGGAATAATCACAGCTAATACAAAATTCTATGAATTGTTCAGCCCCATTTTAAAACTATTTAAATTAATGGTCAATGGCATTGCCACATCTCATGGAAGCACATGGCATAATTTAACAATATGTTGTATAACGAAATACTATCTTTTTTCAGCCCTCTTTTCACTTCAATGAGTAATCCAAATTTCTGATATTGTAAGGTAGGGGAAATCTGCCATATTTTCTATTTCAAGGCAATTTAATAATTTTATTCATGCTTACTTTTACCCACTTCCACTTCAAAGTAAAAAATCCTAAATATTCCCCTTGCTGGAAAGTTACTCTAATCCTCTAAATATTATGGTTGCTCTTTAAAAAATTTTTTTTTACAATATTCTCTTTAAGGTCTGGTAACCATACATAATGTTCAAAGTATAATCTCACCATCTGTCATAATGCCATAGTTACATTGACAGTTTTATATTTAATTTCCTTCCAATGAATCAAGCATAGAATTTGTGCATTCTCTCTTTTTATAACAGTTGTATTGAGCCATGCACTATGACCCCACAGCCCCATTCATAATCAGATGATGCTAGCTGTAATCCCATTAATAGATAAAGGTAGTATGAGACCTCAGCACCAGGGTTATGATACATCACTTCTGAAAGTGTGAACACACACTTGACTTTGATAATCCAGCTCCATATTCTTCCTCAAATGCCAGGCTTCAAAACTGGAAGAATTGGTGCTGAGTGACTAAAGGTGGAATCAACAGGAAAGGGCCAACAAATTCCCAAGCTTTCAATAACCTTGATGTACTTTGCCTTTTTTTTTTAAGGAAGAGATTTTCAGTTTCCATAATTTGCTATAATGTTTGAATATTTTGTTCAAATACACCTGGGTTGCTCTTTAATTGCTGTACACCTTTCTAACCTTAGACCAGCGGTTCTCCTTGCTCAGCAGATCTGCGTAGAAGTACGCCATCTTCCACATTCCTTTGTAGGCAAAGCACCACATCAGTTCCCAGTAGCACATGTGATGAAACTGTTTCCAAGCTTGCTGTGCTGAGCAGCCTTCTTCAAATTTCTTGATGGCCTGACCAGGGAAGGAAAAGTCAAAAGGAAAAGCATGAAGGGTTTAGAAAAGTTAACATTTTTAATTTTATTTATTTATTTATTTATTTTTGTCAAGTACGTGTTGGTAATATACATAGATATAACATTGTTTATATACATAAGATGAGTACTGATAAGAGGGAACATTAGGACAGGGACGGTAGGCACGCTGGTGCACTTATGCACGCCCCTTAAAACTTGCCAATTTTTACTGCAAGGAGGAAACAGGGTTCATATAATACTAGAGGTAAGTTTCTTCTTGAATTCAACTTCCTAAAAAAAATCATAGCTTCCTTTTTAAAAATAAGTAATCACAAAGCAATGAGGGCTAGACATTTATTAAAATAGATTTGAAAATTGGGATATGATCATTCAGAAATACAGCAATACCCGGTGATTGTCTATGTGCCATTACTCTGAATTTAGAGTTGAAATAATTTGATGAAAATTTCTCTTTGATGAATAGTAATTGAGATGTGTGGGACACAAAATTAAATGCTTCATTCTGAACTACATATGTTGCTACCTTCTTCATCTTCCATCCCAGCATGTGGTGGGTCTGGGTACAGGAGGTGCTAAGATGACGGTTGTTATCATGGAAGGCAGAAGCTTAAACTTTTGGACATAAAAATAATTAGTAGGATGCTTCAGGCATACTGTCAGAACTGCCATCTTCAGCTTAGTATTTTGTTTGCATCTGCCATGAATTGTTAGGGGATGCGGAAAGATGAAATAGGCAACTGGCATGTAGAGGGTAGAGATGAGTCAAAGGGAAGGTGGGTTGACAGAAGCCAGAGATGTGAGAACCAGCCTGTTCCAGTCTTCAAGGCCAAGGAGCCTGGGAAAGGAATGCAAATTGCACCAAGTGGTACCAAACATCCCAGCAGTTCCCAAAACACCTGCGGCATGCCACTAGATGAAGCCAAAGCGGCCAAAGGGGGAGGGCCAGGGAGAAGGGGAAAGTCTGTAACTTTTTGTGCGGGAACTTTAGTTCTAGCCTGCTTCTACTGCAACTACGGATCCTTAGTAAAAGAAGCTATCACTTCAACCAAATTAAGTTGAAGGTCTTTCTTTCCTAGGCACTTAGTTGGGGCATGCCTGACACATACTGTCCATGATAGTGGAATACATATTAGCTAGATTCCTGTTCTGATCCTACTAAAGCACCTCACCTCATTGATGTTCCCTTTGATTTCCTCTATCCTCCCAGCAAAGAACAAGAAAATGGCACTCTGTAAAATTAAAGAAAGTGATACTCAGGTATGGAGAAACCGCTATAAGCAATATGACAAACCCTATGTTGATACCCTATTGATCCACTCTATCCCTCCATATTATCCATCCAAAGCCATCTTTACTAGGATAAGAAACCTTATCAAAGGTGATAGCAGAAAAACTAGCTTGAGTCCCAGAGTCCTCATGGAGCATATATCTCATAGTGGGGAAAGATAATCTCAAATATTTCTATACCACTTTGGATAGATTAGTCCCACTTTTATCTGCCCCCCCCCACATCCTTTAGAATCTTCTGAAGCTTTTAATGCACAGGTGTCAAACTCGTGGCATCACGTTGCCGTCACATGACGTTTTGTGATGTTTTTTCCCTTCGCGGAGCTGGGGTGGGCGTGGCCTGTGCATGATGCATCTGGCCCGCAGGCCACCAGTTTGACACCCCTGTTTTAGTGCATCAATCAGTGTTTAATCAAACTACCTGCCATATCAAATTAACAGATTTTGCCTTAAAAGGAATGCCTAGCAAACCTTTTAAGTGTTGCTACACAGAAGGTAAGAGTTTGAGTTTACATGTACCACATTTTTTTACTTGAAGCTCTAAATGTCAAAGGGCTGCTTGGATCTTCAAAAAGCTCTCTTACTGTACGTTAAAAAAATTGACATTGTTTTCAAAAACAAAACCAAGAGTGAAGGAACTGAAATATTCAGAGCCTTTCAGAAATCTAAGGAAGCCTAAGATACTTTCAGCTTTTGAGGCCCTTTACTATAAGAAAAATTTAAAAACCTGGAAACAAAGTGAAGCACCAAAAGAGAGAAATGTTATTCCATTATCTTTAGCAAAATAAAATAAATATGAATCTAAATCTGAGTTCCCCTTTGGGCTCGAGGCTCAGGTTAAAAGTCCCAAACTCTTCTCCACTGCAGCGTAGCCCATCCCATTGGCCTGCTAGATGCAAAATGTAAAACATCATGCCTTCCCCCACATCTAGCTCTGTTGTAACCCAAACATTTCCTTACAACTCTGAGTAGGGAAAGAATGATCCTTCGGTTAGACACAAACACAGGCAAAAAGTGAGTGACCTGAAGGACAGGGCAGTCATTTGGATACCATTTTACCTGCGGATAGCGGGAGAGGTATGGCTTCAGTAGGGCCTCAGCCTCTGTGAAATCATCTTCACCAATCCCTGGGGACAACACAGAGAGACAAAGGTGCATTGCATGAATAAGGATAAGACAATCATAAGTTCATGTCCCCCAGACAGACCTTGAAATATCCAATTAGAGACTGAAGATATTCTTAAGTAAACCATACTTTATGGTTATCCCTGAAAATATTGCTTTCTTGGGTTGCTTGAGTTCCCAGCTGGGTCAGATAGCCAATCCTGAAGATTTCTGCTACAGGTCCCTAAAATTGTAGTGTTTCTGTCCCATTTCCTAGCTTTCCCTCAACCTCTTAAGTAATCAGCCAGAGAAACAACACAGATTGTCACTGTTTGCACTGAAACCTTCTTGACATTAAACTGCAGAAGGTAGCCCTCTTTTTTGAACTGATTAATAAACATTTATAAAAACACATTTCATGGGTTTGCTGAATTTCAATTATCTCACTAAGTCTCAATATAAATCATACCAGATAGGGAAATATAATTATACTACTGTATATGCATGAACAAAGGCTACTTGCTTTCTTGAAGAAATCCATCTCACTATGACTGAAGGAGCGCTGAGCAGACTTATATCTATTAGGTTAGACCAGCTGTCTTCTTCTTTTTAGTTCAGCCATAGCTATGATGATGCCTCCCATTAGAACTTATTTCAGTTAATTGCATCAAAAGATGTATATATCCCCATTAGTTTACCTTAATCAAAATAAGAAAGCCACCCCCCCTCCCAAAGCAGCCATCTGTTGGGGGAAAGAGACCCAGTTCCTTGATCATGCTGCTGCCACATCCCCAATGCTTCCCTCTGGTGGAGGGATTCACTTACCTAAGATGAAGGTAAGGAAAGTATAGTAGCAGAGAAGCAACATTGTACAAAGTAGAGCCCGCAGGTTGGCTGTCGTGGCTCCCTGATGTAGTTTTTGCAAACCATAATCCTGAATGGAAATTAGAAATAATATTCAGAAAACTGAGAGAACCCGTAGCAAGAAAGAGAATAAAAGTTGTACCCATTTGCAGATAAATTCAGCAAAGGTGAGAAAAAAACAATTTTCCCAGATACAGAAAAGTATTCTGGATAGGTGCACTGGTTTTGGTGACTTTTATGGGATTTCAAATTGACCATATGGAGGAACCTGGCAATTAGTGCCCTCATCCACTAATGCATTTCTGAGGACATACATAATATTAAGTTATAAAGTACTCCGGCTTTGTTTTGGATTAGCATGGAATTCATACTCATCCAATTTAATTATATTACAAATTACATCTTACTATTGGTTCAATGAACCATGAGTTTAAAATTTCCAAGCTAAGTGTTACATATTACCATAGCTATTGCTTCATTACTATCTCTAAAAATATTGCAATCATTTGGATTGTTTCAGCCCAGTTAGGTTAACTGCTTTTAATCTGTTGCTCTCTAGCATTCTATTGATCATGGTGGTGGGAATACTGGAAATTATTGTCTAATGTATTGGGAAGACACCGTACTAGGGAAACCCAGAGAAATAAGTTTTTGAGGGTTTTAATTACTGAACTAAGTGTACCAGTGTCCTCTCACAAAGCAGTTATACGTCACCAGATACATTCTGCAAGCCCAAATAATGCATTCATAGCCTTCAAACTGGCACTTGTACCTTGTCCCCTGAAAACCCAGCAAATTCCAGAAGTCTCAAAATCCGGGGTGGAAAGAGGGAGAGAGTCTGTGGAAAACACATAACATAAAAGATAACAGAGACACCTGTAAGGAGTACGTCCTTTTCCCAAATCTTCAATGTGTCCTTCAAAGTGAAAGACCTTTTTTCAAGACATGATCAACTCTGAACCATTTGTTGACATTGTCCACTACAAAGCCCTCCACATCCTCTTCCCCAGAGTTTTCTTCCATTGGCATCATCTTTTTCCAGGAAGGGATTCTGGCTTGCTTCTCTCTTAATAGTAAGCACCCATGCTGTATTACTTCAGACTTTGGCAGTGTACTACTCAGAGCCTATACAAATAAATGTTCCTCCACAGCAACATTTGATTCTACTAAAAAAAGCTCTGGAGTGACATTTCAACGTATGTGTCTCCAAGTGAATTACTTCCCTAGGAACAGTCTGAATTATGGGTAAGTCAGAGTTGCTGATCACATTTTGTCCACTGGACTCAAATCATTCTATAACAGAAAAAGATCACATCTGGAAATGTACTAGCTGATCCCAAATAAACACAAAAAGAATGTGTTAGAAGTAAAATTGGGATTAGAGGCATTTTAATTTATTCTGAATCCAGAACAAATCATTGCATTCCAGACGTTTTACTATGCTTCAAATCCAAATGTATGTTTCGTTCAGGCACAGACTACCTGGAAACAGCTATTCAGTACATGCAATAGTTTATGCACAGAGTGTTTTGCGCATAATTGGGATGTATACAGTAGTCAGAGCAATGATGCCGTAGATGAAGTTAGATCTTTGGCTTAATGGCACTCCTTCAATTGTAGACTACATAGGTACATCCATAGTGCTTCATTTTTACAGCTCTTAAATTCCTGATGTATTAAAGCAAAAAAGGCAAAATAAAAATTCCAAGTTCTGATAAGGAAGAAAAGGGCTGGAATGTGAGCAATTCCACATTTTAAACTCATTTAGTCATAGCATCATATTGGCCTCAGAAATATAATAGAGCTTGCTTTTGCTACCAAATACATTTACTTGGAAATAAACACCATTTTATTGTAGTTATCAAGTAGAAGTTATAAAATGAACATTTCTAACCACATATACCTCTCCTTGATTGTATAACAATACTTGATCAAGTGTTGTACAAAATCACATTGTATTAAATTGTATGCACAGTGCAAATCAAATTGGCCCAAATTTTGCCTCTATGTTGATTTCTATAAAAATAGCGTAAGATGGGGAGGTAGGCAGAACAAGAAATTAAGCCAGAAGAGTCCTCCCTAAATCACAGCCCTGTGTTCCCTGGGCAAAGGAAAGAAGGCTCATGGAGACCCCTGCTTGAGTTATGCCCATGACTCCACACAGAATATAACGCAGCCCCTGAAGCTGACTTCTTGGTGCCTTTGAGGAGAAAAGTTGCTGGGCAAGACATAGCTTTCTTCTTAGAAAGAGCTGAAGTGGTGCAGTGGTTAAATGCTGCGACTGCAGGCTGACTGCTAGTTCAGCAGTTCAGCTGTTCAAATCTCACTAGGCTCAAGGTTGACTCAGCCTTCCATCCTTCCGAGGTGGGTAAAATGAGGACCCAGATTGTTGGGGGCAATATGCTGAACTCTGTAAACCGCTTAGAGAGGGCTATAAAGCACTATGAAGCGGTATATAAGTCTAAGTGCTTACTTAGCTATTAAGAGTATCAATCTTGTGGGAAGGCTACATTTAGTCTTTCATGGGTATATTTCTCTGACAGATGAAGCAAAAGAAGAAAAGTACAGCAGTAACAATTATGCAAGAGAGGCCCAGTCTTTCCAGAAACCACAGCACAAATGACTATGGAGACCCAGAATCCAGCAGCCAGACTGGAGTGGGAATCCTGCAGTGAGCCAGCCAAACTTTGAGATCTCTCCTCTTTGCAACCTCTGACATTTCTTCTTTATGCAAGCTAGAAAGTCAGCTTGCCTTCCATTGCAACAGATGGGAAAACACCAATTTCATGCCAAACACCTTGAACGAGCTTCAAAGAGGGTTCTTTTGTAAGGATATGGCTTCAGCAAAAAATAAATTATTAGATAAAAATGTAATAATAAATATTTGCTAGCTTGAGCATGTCCTTGAGAAGTCACATTCCTACGATCATAAACCCAGTAAACCAGCTTAGGCTGGTCATACAAGATCAAGTTGTTGGGCAAGCTAGTGAAGCTAAATGCTAGAGTTCATCAAAAGAATATTGCAAAATACTGTAAAAATGTTAAATGTTATGCAACTCAGCTAATAAGAGACTAGTAACAAAGCTGCCCAGACCTAGCTGCCAATTATATAACTGATTCATTGGTTTATTTGAAGGAATATGTGCATTCCATTCCCAATAATTCCTTATTGCCACAAAGAAGATGGAGTCAACCTATTCTGCAAAGCACCTGAAGGATACCAACCAAGGAAAGAACCAGCCTGGAACTAAGGAGAAATTTCCTGACAGTAAGGACAATTAATCAGTGGAACAGTTGCCAGCATAGGTTGTGGGAGCTCCATCGCTGGAAGTTGTTAAGAAAAGATTGGACAGCCATTTGTCTGAAGGGATGCAGGATCTTCTGCTTGAGTAGGAGACTGAACTAGAAGACTTCCAAAGTTGCTTCCAACTTTGTTATTCTGTTTATTCTTTTATCCTGCATTTTAGATTTTGTTGCCCAAATAAATGATGTGGTGACGTCAGAAGCCACAAGGTGGACTTCAAACGCAACTATCCCATACTCTCTTGTGATCCCCTTTCTCTCATTCTCTTCTTTAATGTAGTTTCTATGCCTTTTTGCCTCTCTGAATCCTCTTCAATTCTTTTTCTCTACTACTTGTTGTTTCCTGTTTTTACAGTGACTGTTTTTAGCTGGTCCATACATTCCTCTTCCCTTTCTAAAATCAACCTTTTCCTGATCCCAAGTATTGTGAGTTTGCTACACCAGCACCATCATAACACCACTTCAATGTTGTCTAATTCTGCTTCTCATGTCTTAACATGTCTAAGACAGGTTAAAAACAGGCAACCCAATCAACTGTAGTAAATGGCTACTGTACGTCCTAGTATGAAATGCTATAAAGATTCTTCACTACATCATATGTTATAGTTTGAGCTGAAGTGCGTAGTCCACCAATGCCAACTCAAGAACTATTGTCATTCTTATAGAGAGCCTGATGGTGTCTAACTTTTTTGCACAATGCATACTTTTATGAACTTCTATGACATCCTGCTTTTTCTCAGTTAAAATACCCCATGCAATGTAACCTTTACTCATAGGAGAGTTTTTTCAGCCCTTTGAGGTTTTCTTCCTGCCAGCCCTGTTGGCTTAAGGCTCTCTGATATATGATAGCACAGATAAATACCTGCTGTGAAAAAGAAATTAGAACCAATTATCCCAGACACAGGAATGAAGAAAGGGGAAATAACCTGGGGTGCTGACCTTCAAAGCTTGCAAGCAAATTTAGCTGGCAATATCTTAATACAGTACCTACTTAATACCCACAATAAGTGCTGTTCTCTCCACATATTTGTATATCTTTCTCAACCTGTACATTTGCAACTACAGAAAAGCATCATAATGCCCAAATGAAAACTAGGTGGGTTACTTCTGAAAAAATTAATGGATTGTCTCTTGGAGTTCAGTTTTTGTCATAAACATAACTTTCTATGCCCCTTAAGAAGCTGTGGAAGCATACTCAACTCACCAAATTGAAGGCACCAATGCCAAGAGCAATCCCCCCCTCCAGATGGATACGAACAGAGTTTGCAGGCAAGCAACTAGGTTGGATGAAAGCGTTCAGCTCTCTGTGAATATAAAAAAAGGTTACAGAATTCCACTGCCAATTTATCTGCCTGAAACTGCCATAAAAAGAAAAGGGGCTGTATTTCATAGATCTTTTTCACTCTAAACCTGGCTTTTAGTCATACAGGGAATTCAATTCATTCCCTAAGACACTCTACCGATGTCCAAATTTAAACCTCTAATCCAGAACAGGATAATGCTTGTCAGGAAGATAAACATATATAGATCAATAAAGATGGAATTGATACCTACCAGTACTCCAGCTTTCCAATTACTTAATTACTTTGCACTGTTTGCATGAAGTTGAAAAATATATACATGCCATAGATTCAAAAGATAATGCAAAGGATAGTAGTTTACATTCTTTTGTACTACTATATCTCCATTCATTTTAGAAAAAAATACTAAAGGCAATCTAGTGGTCCAATAGTCCAATTGTCCTTTGGAGGATCAAGAGGTAGCAAAATACTGAAACTGATTAACTCATTTTAGATTTAAGGCATATAAATTTATTAAGAGTTAAGAGTTCTTTATTTATTAAATTTTATTTATTAAATAAAAGGATTCAACACTTGTACTTCTGTAGCCTATCAGATGAGACATTCCTTGGCAGTGGTTGATGCTCCCAGGGAGTTCTGGGTCATTTCTTCTTGTCATCTTGTTTTACAACTTCCTCATTGATTCCCAGAGCTAAGCCTCTTTCTCAAACTCCAGCTATTCAAAAACATGACAACCAGAGATTGCATCATGGTCACATTGGTCCAGATAACCATCAAAGAAAAGCCAAGAATGACTGCATAAACAATATAACTCTTTGCTGCCACTTAGTGGTTGAAAGGTTGTACAGTCAATCCATAGTTTTAAAAAATCAGATGTTGATGGAAAAAACAAAGGAAACACTTGTTGCAACATACAGAGGAACTAAGGTATTGTACGTGACAAGAGGCTTTTAACATGAAGGATGATGTTGGATGGGGCTGGAATTTTAGTTGAGGGGTCACCAATTTTTGCCATAGGAATGTTGTGCTTAACATGTATGGACAGCAGCAGAGCATGGATCCCTTCTGGATGCATTGTAAGGGTTACACTGTGAAGGCACCAAGATTGAAGGAAGCATGATTTTCCTTCAGCTTTAGGATGGGAAACATCTTTGTTGCTATAGCCTATGTCTCATCAATCTACACAGTTAAAATGGAGGGTAAGATTTAAACATTGCAATGCTTCCCTCTTTACAGAGCAGTCTTGTGCCTTCGGTCACCACCTAAATGTGCCTGTCTGTGACAAGTGGACCAAAGACTTTCCCATTCCAAAATGTGGCACGTGGAGTTTGTCTTTGTCTCATACTCCTCACTAATGCTCTTTCTCATTCCTACCTGTGACTTTACCCCTTCATTTACCCAGACCTGCCTTCCCAACTCACCTGTAGATGAGGTAGCTGTTACGCACCTTGATTCCTCCTTTTATGAAATTAACCATGTTTTCATCCTGTAAGAAGCAAAAGGTCTCCATGAATTAAAAACAACCGCAGTTTGCTGGGATGATGTATATCTAGGCAATGCCACTCCTAGTCACACAGCACTTCATCACACTTGGCCACCAGCAGGATGACTGCTGAAGTGTTGAGGCTTCATCCCCCCCCCAGCTTGCTTTCACCAAAAGAAATTAATCTCAAGATAAGTGGGGAAAACTAATCTCTAGACAGTTATCTATATCTGACTCCCTTGCCTGATTTGTTTCATAGAACAGTATCTCTCAAGCATTTTGCACTCCGGTTCTGTTTTCCACCAAGCAAGCTAATACAGTTCTCATACATGGGTGCAAGCTGTGTCTGTGGAGGTGTCAAAGATGGCAGGAGTGCAGCTCCACTCCTTTTAAAGATGCAGCTGGCACTGATGCCTGTACAAAAGGAGCTTGCATTGTGGGCATTGCATTGTGATACTCATCAACCGCCTTGCTGATTTTGACATGCACACATAGACATCACTGAGCTACAGCCTTCAAGTGAATAGTAATTTCAGTGTTAGAATTTCCTAACACTGAAATTACAAGGACTACAAGGAAAATTGGAAAATCAAAAGAGCAGCAGTTAGGAAAAAAGAGTGCTTTTGCTCTACTTGTCCTGCAATTTCCATAGTTAGCACAGAGTTGGGAACTACTTAAATAATGGGATAGAATTTGCAATTAAGTTTGAAGGGAGAAGAATTTTCTTACCTGGAGGAAGATGAGGGCTGCCCGGTGCAATAAGCATTCTGCATAACATACTTCAGCATGCAGTTCCTCTGTAAGAGGGAAATATGGATTTAGGGAGTATGTCAGGGGTGAAATGCTCCTGATTTGGACCGGTTCGGGCATACCGATAGGGACTGGCACCAGTGGTTCACTGTACAAGTAGCAATGGCTGGCTGGCCACGCCCCCGAATCGGTCTGGTCCCTGCATCCCCACCGCCCATGTCCACCCAATCGCCTGCTTGCCCGGTCACTGCTTTTCCCGCTCGCCGCTTTTCTCTCTCTTTTTTTGAATGGCCGCTTTACCCGCCACGCTTTTCCCACCACTCAGCTCGACACTTCCTTCCGCCTCGCTCCCTTTTCCCACCACTCAGCTCGACACTTCCTTCCGCCTCGCTCCCTTTTCCCAACACTCAGCTCGACACTTCCGCCCCACCCGCCCCACCCCCGGCCTATATAAGTTGTTCCCCTTTGCCACACGGACACAGGTACTCACTTTGCAAACACCTCGCCTCGCCCGGACGCCTCGCAGACAGCCACTCACTCAAAAAGGTAAGCATTGGCAGTTGCAGCCTAGCATGGCTGCCCCCCCATCCCCAGGCTCATGTAGTTCGCACAGCCCCTGGGGATCATTTGCAGGCCTCGTGCTGCCTCCCGGGTCCTCCGGTCACTGCTTGCTCGCCCTGCCCCACCCAGTCATTGCTCTGCAGCTTGCCTGCCTGAAGCACTGCACCCCTGATCTGCCTGCCAGGTAAGCCTGCAAAGTCGTGTCCTACCTAGCTGCCCCCGCCCCCCCAACCGTCCCAGCCTGCTTTCCCTACTTCATTCCCGGTGGCCTGCAGCCCCGACATGCTTTCCTGCCTTCCACAGGGCCTTCCCAGTGTCCCCGTGGTCAGCTTGCAAAGGCAGGCAAGTGGAAGGCCACGTGGAAGACAGGAAAGCATGTCAGGGTGGCAGGGAAGGGAGGTAGCAGCCTACTCCCTTCCCCTCAGCCCTGCCATGCTTGGCAGCCTTCCACGCGGCCTTCACAGAGGTCGACCACAGCGCTTGCCTTCCGAGGTTGGCGTCCAGCCCGGCCCAGCCAGTGGGTGGGCAGGCATCCCTTGGTGGAAATGCAGATGCTGAGAGGGGCGGCAGAAGGGCAAGAGGATGTCCCGGGGCTGCTGCACATGCACCCGCCCCATTTCTGCAAAGGCAGAGCCCCCCCTTGCAGGGTGATCCAAAGAGGGGAGGGGATGCTGCAGAAAAGGCCGCCTTCCATCCGTGCCTGCTCCGCGGTGGCTTCTCACCCGGCCACCTGCCTGTTCTCTTTGTGGATCGGCCCGGCCGACCGCTGGCACCACTCTGGGAACTCGGCCCGCGGCTCCGGGTTGGAAGCCAGTAGGCTGCTTCGGAGCCCCAAGTCCTGCAGAGCTGGCACGGGTGGAAGGCGGTCTTTCTGTTGGAATATTCATGACTGGGAGAGCCATGTGACAAGGTTAGCCAATCAAACACAAGTGCTAACTGAGCATATCCAGAAACTTAGGAAGAAGAAAGGTGTGATTTAGTCAGTTCTCCATTATACTCCAGAGTGAAAACATCTCAACATGTGGTCTGTGAAAGAACACGCGGTATTGTAAATGTTTTGTTCTGTTTATAAATAGGTTATTTTGAATCATCAAAATGCAGTTATCTTGTGAAGCTTCTGA